>JAMJFZ010000593.1:0-600000 GCA_026225945.1 Cricetomys ansorgei
TGTGAGCATAGTGAGGGAGGGGATGTTGAAGCCCACAGGCCACCAGACCACAGCAGGCAGCTCTTCTTGCTAGTCTGAAAGGTAAGAAGGCCCAGACTCAGGAGAACGCTGGGCGGAGAGGGGTCCCTCTCCCTTGCCCCTCCCCTGCCCCTACCTTGACCTAAACGTGGAGGTGCTGTCCATGACACACTCTGCTTTAGAAAGGAGTCAGTCAGTTGCTAAAGGGTTGCTGCCGCCGAGAGAGGGCCTGTTTGCCCTACAAAGTCCATCCTGATTGTTTCCCGTGTGGGTGGCAGCTGGCATGATGAGACCCTAACTGGAAGAGAATCCTGTGATCCAAACCATGGACTGATCTCTCGGGTGCTGGAAACAGCAGGCAGGGAAGGTGCTTGTGGCTGCGCTGGGAAGCAGGTGATTTTCTTTCTCCCACAGAAGCCACTTGGGCAGCTGTAGGAGGTATTGGCTGTGGGTGCTGTTCAAGTCCAGAAAATTGGTCTCAGGAGGAGCAAGAGAAGTGACATTAGCAACATGGCTCGTTCTTTCAAACAGTAGCTCTAACGAGGCAGAGCAGGAAAATCATCCCTCCAGCTCTCAGGAAAGCAGCCTTGACTGGAAATAAGACACACTTAGTGGAGTCTACATTATGTCATAGGAACTGTGTTTAGAGTCCCCTGAGGGTATTTTTGGATGAGAAACTGTTATGAATCTTGTTTGTGGGTTATATATTGTTTGACTGTTACATATGCCTGTCAAAGCTCATGAAGCTGTAACTTCAAAGGGTCAGCCTTACTGTATATAAAGAACTCTGGCTTGGTCATTTTTTAAATGCAATTGCATAGCCTGACTTTAAACTTATGATCCTTTTGCCTCAGTCTCCTGAATTTTAAGATTGTAGGTATAGCCTACTATGCCTAGCAAGGATTCCTAATTTTTGTTTGTTTGTTTTTTGAGGCAGGGTTTCTCTGTTGTAACTCTGGCTGTTCTGGAACTCATACTGTAGACTATGCTGGCCTCAAACTCAGAGATCCACCTGCTTCTGCCTCCCAAGTGCTGGGATTAAAATGTGTATCACCACCACCTGCTAAGTATTCCTAATTTTAAACACATACACAATCTGCACACATTCAATGTCCTTGGAGCCTCTGTTTTTACACAGATCTTTGCAGGTCTCTGCATGGTCCTATGTCGAACTGTATAATGTTAAGAATTCCCGAGGTGTCTGTGTCTCTGTTGTTGTTGTCTTGTTTTGTTTCTTAAGGAGCAGTTCATTTTGGCTCATAGTTTGAGAGAATACATGGCACAGGGTAGAATCACAGCTATAGTGGCAGGAGCTTGCTCACCTCTGAGTGAATAAAAAACAGAGATAGAACAGGATATAGGGTAAGGCTATAAAACCTCACTCCCCCACCACCACAGGACCCATTTTTTCAGCTAAGCCCCACCTCCTAATGGTCCTACATCATCCCCCAAATGGCACTACAAATTCTTAGCTGTGAGCCTTTGTACATCTAGTGTACAATGGCACAGAGTAAACAACCCCATTTCAAAAGGGAAGAATGGAGGCTTAGCAAGGAAAGATCAGGCCAGGCAAGACAGAGCAACAAGGTGAACACAAAACCGAGAGGTCCATGTCCAGCATGTGGGGCTTAGTTTCTACTCCAGTGGGCTTTGGCACCCTTGCCCCTCATACTCAGTTGCTTACAGCACATGTGGCCATTTTCATGGGCTGGCTCCTCTCCATGCCTTGTGAATATCCCACATTTCTAGTATTTCTAATATCCTGGAGTATCCATTGCAACTTAGGCTTCATGTTTTATAGCTTTATGCACAGTTACTCAGGGGCTCCATGCAGGGAATCTGAACCCGTTTTCTGTGGCCTCAGCGGCTTTCAGGAACCTTGGTGAACTCTCTATGACCTCAGAATTCTTCTATTTTGCATGTATGAAAAACAAGCACCGTCTCAGATGGGACCAAGGAAAGCTTGAGATGTATGACCTCAGAACCTTGCTTGGACAACAGCTGCCTCTGTTCAGACTATGTCCCTTCAAGGATCAAAAAACCTAGTAAAACAGTTCCCTTAGTGGCTTTGCTTAGGAAGGATGCCCGGGAGGCTCTCTTTACTCAAGTACTCTCTTTTCAAATAACAAAAAAATCCAAATTGAGTGTGCATCATTACACCCCCAAGTTCTCTGTGGGTGGTGTTTTGCCCTCAAGGTACCTTTCCTATCACCCTCTTTAATGGCACCCATCCTACCTGCAACTTTAACTCTGTTGGCATCTCTCTCCTCATCGATCTGCATTTTTTTATGTCGTTCTGCTCTGTCATTGTAAATCTGAAGGGCAGTGACCAGTAACACACTACAACCCGAATGCTGTTCAGCCTCAGAATTTCCTTCACTCAACAACTTATTCCATTACTTTTGAATGATCTCACTCAAAATTTTAGAGCAGAGACACAATGCTGTCAGATCCTTTGACTGAACGTAACACAAATGATCTCTAGCTGAAACCCTGATAATGTCCTTTCTGAGACCTCACAGGCCCAGCCTCTACTGTACACATGCGTGCCAACATTCTGGTCTTCCAACTTCCCACCAAAGTGGTTCATTAAGTCTTTCCCATATCATTCCAGGAATTCTCTAGTCCATAGCTCCAAACTCTTTTTCTTCTCTGTATACCAATTCTGAATTTCTTTCAACAGTATGGACAGGAAGAACATGAAAATTACAGAATTCACAAGGCCCTTTCCCAAGGTTATAAAAGCAGAAAACAGTTGCTGGGAAGAAGAGACTCTTCCATGGGGCTGCCTGAAGATTGTGCTTTTCAATGACTCATCCGTGTTTCTCTAAGTAACCTCCACCCTCAAATGACTGGTTTGCTAAACTAGACCTGGAGGTATCATTTCTTTGACCTGTCACTGGTGCCCTGTCTGGGGAGAAAATATTTGTTCATGTCTCCTCAGGAGAAGTCACACAACAGAAATGAATGCTGGTGATCAGCTTCTTCTTTTCTGATTTATCCCATCCATGCTCATGGGCTCTGTGTACTTTTCTGAAGTGAGGAGGAGAAACAAGTATCGACATGAGGCTGTGAACACAGACATTGATAATCCAGACGCATGAGCCACCTTGGCCAATGCAGTCAGAAGTGCAGGATCTTGACATCCCCACACCTACCACCCCCACCACTCATCACCGCTGCCCTGAACCCGTGAGGAGTCCTTCCTAACTCTCATTTCTGTATTTTTGGGGGCAGTGGTACACACTGAACACATCCAAGGCTCTACATTCTTTCCCTGCCACATTCACAATAACTCCGGCCTCCTCCCCATCCATAGACACTGGATGCCATCTTCACACGCCCACTGTAAAGATCACACTGTAAATGTGGCCCTGGCCCTTGTGCCACTGACACCTTGTGCTACTCCTCACCTCCTGGTATGTTTATGTGTGAAATCCCCAGAGGAAGGATGTGAAATCTGGACCTGAACTCTGGATCCAGCCGCCTCATGGGTGAGGCCCAGCAAGGTCTCCCAGAGCAGGATGAGTCCCTTCGGCCTCTTTGAGTCTTGGGCTTTTTGCTGGCAAGAGCAGGGTGTGTGTGTGTGTGTGTGTGTGAAAAGATTCATTTTGGAAAACTTAGGAATTTACACTCTAGTTAATATTTTTTACCAACAGGTCTCCAGGGGTAGGCCTTTGTGTCTTTCATGTTTTGATTTCCTAACAGGAGTCTTGTAGTACTCATGCAAGGATTCTCAGTCATTGCTTGGCAGATTAGTTACAGCCAAAGTGTTTCTGACAAGGAAAACGGCCGAGTTCATTTCACACCAGGACACCTCTTGGGTCCCAGTAAGAAATGAGTAGGTTAACATGGAGCTCAGTGTAGGCCTGGAACAGTAGCTCGCTCTGGCAGGAGGCCTCTGAAGTGACTCAGATTTCTAAGTGCTCCTGTTCCATGGCTGTGGTTGTTCCCACCTGCCAGGTGGGAGAACCCTGAACCTTTCTCTCCCACATGATGTCCCAGCACCAGTTCTGAATGTTTCTGTTTCCTGTATAGCTGGTGAGGCACAAGGCTGTTCCCTCTGGAGAGAAGAATTGCGAGGTACAGCAGAGTGCCACGTTTCTAAGCTTTCCAGAATTGATTTGGTTAGAGGACATTTTCTAAAAAAAGAGTGTCTTCTTGACTGTTGAGTAAGTAGGCAGCCTACCACCAAAAACTACAATACAGACACTATCCCTCTGCCTTCATTATATTGCTCAACCCTTGGCAGCCCTCTGTCCATTCCATCTGGCACTATGATTCCCACCAGAGGCAACAGGTCCAGGCTGTTTATGGCTTGTGGCAAGGCTGCCTGCTCAGCTGCTATTGCAAAATTCCACAAGTGGGGACTTAAATTAGAAAGTTATCCTTCAGTTTCAAAGCTTACAAATTCACAGTCAAGGTGTTCTATGTTCTTTGAGAACGCCGTGGAGAGCATCTTCCATGCTTCCTCCTACCTTCTGGTGGTATCTGGCAACCCCGGGTATTCATATTTTAGCACCGTCTCGGCACAAGTCATTTTCGTTGTATTTGTGCTTCTGTGTGCTCACATGACCTTGTACAGACACCAGATTTAGGTTTAGAGCCCATGCTAATGCGTGATTACTTCAACTTAATTAATTACATATACAAAACCCCTATTTTCAAATAAGACCCAAGTAGATCTGAATTTGAGGGAGACTACCACACTATTCAACCTAGCATATTGTGTTGGTTAGTTTTATATCAACCTGACAGAAGGTAGAGTCATCTGAGGAGAGAGATCCCCAGTTGAGAAAACGCAGAAAATCCCATCAGGCCAATTAGCACTGGAATGTGAGGTAAGGGCCAGAGATAAAGTTCAGCAGACTCAGCTTCCCACAGATGGGGTGTAGGCAGTCATTGTTCTCCGAGACGGAGGGCACCCACAACCCCACACCTAATATCGGCTACATTCAAATTACCCTCTATTCTGAAAGAAATTGCCCAGGAAGATGGATCAACAGATAACTTTGGTATTGTTTCATGAACTTGGATTTCCTTTTTATTTATTCACTTTTGTATTTACTTGTGTGTGCCCCCATGTGTATATATGGAGAATAGATCACCACACTATTTTTTGAAATACGGTCTACCATTCAACCTGAAGCCCACCCATTCAGTAAGTCTAGCTGGCCAGTGAGCTCCAAGGAGCTGGATGTCTGTCTCTCTAGGGCTGAGATGGCAGATGCATACAATCATGTTGGGCCTTTTACTTGGGTACCAAACTCAGGTCCTCCTGTTTGTACAACAAACATTTTACTGATTGAGCCATCTCTCCAGCTTCTACTTAAATTTTACTTATCACTCAACCAGGCACCATGAATAAAGCCTCTGTCTCATAATAGATCACTCACCTAGATTTATTAAAGAACTGTTTGCTCTTAGGGTTCATTCATCCCCCTCTTGCCCTCTAATCATTAACTATTATATCAGGAGTTTAGCCCATCTCCAGTCAGCTCCCCCAACCCTGATTGAAGACTCAACTTAGGCTGACACACACATCCCAGTTGTTTATGTGTGGCGCCCATCATAGCAGATTCTAAGCTGCCTCCTCTCTTGCTGCAGAAAGGAAGAAATCCAATTCTGCTGGCTCTGTAGGTATCCATTTCTTTTTAAAGATGCATGTATTTATTTAACTTGCATGTTGTACATGTATTCCTATGCAAGTTTATGTGCACCATGTGCATGCAGGAGCCAGTGGAGGAAAGAAGAGGGCACCAGAGCCCCCTTTGTTGCTGGAGTTACAGGTAGCTGTGACCTATTGCATAGGTTCTGGGAACCAGACTTGGGCCCTCTACAAGACAAGTAAGTGCTCGCAACCACTAAGACATTCTCTCTCTCTTTGAAGACAATTAGCAGTTAACGCCTTTGTGAGGGTCAGTCTCCTAAATTTTATATTTTGTATATTTGTAAAAATGTAATTTTGAAGTAAAATATGTGCTCAATATATAATATCTACTTAAAATCTTTATCTTATAAAGACTACAGAGTGAGAGTGGCAGTTCATACTTTGCCAGCCCTGCAGGTATGTAGGCTCCCATGATGGCGGACACTCTAAAATCCCCCTCTACAGGAGGCAGGCTCCCATGGAAAGGAAAAGCTGTCCCTTTGGGAGACATGACATCTCTTTAATATGATGTATCTATAAAACAACACTGTAAACTGTAGTCTGCCTAAGCCTTAGGGACGGGATTACCAGTAGATATTTTTGCATCTTGATTCTCAAACAGAAGCTTTTGAATCAAATAACAGAAGTTAGTGAGATAAAATTGGCCACTTATTGAGAAATTCTGGGCCCTGCACCAAGAGTTTCTTTGTTAATTAGAAACTGACAAACACCCAGCCTCCCCTGGGCTCAGCATTGATCTGGATGGCAGTGCTGTAGAGAGAGGAGATGCGGAGAGGGGTGGGGAGCTGGAGCCCTCTTTCATTGCCTTAGGTTGTTCCCATCATCTGGGAGGTACCTGTGCAATTTGGCGAGAAATTGAAATAAATCTAGACTGATTTTAGATATTTCTGATAGATATTTTCTATAAGTCAGAGAAGGAAACTGTTTAGAAACTGTGCGGATTCCTTTATATGTAGGAATATGACACAGGCTTCTCTGGTGTCTAGTGTGGCTCACTGTCCTAAGGGCAGGACCTTAACAGATCCAAACTGCACACGGAGCAGCATGTCTTAGTGAGACCGAGGGAACATCAAGACACCAGTCCACATCCAGATTCCCCTGACTGTCAGCTCAGTGTCTATCAGATCTAGCTATGTGTCAGACTGAGCTCATGGTGTGCACATTACATTGGCTGTTGGAGCCTCCAGTCTGTGTTAGTCTAGAATGGCTCGCCAGTCTGCTCAAGAGAAAAGGACCTGGTTCTCTGTAGACTGTTTCTTCATGGTGTCACTTGACTTGTTTCTCTCATGTACAGTAGACTCAAATCTTTTGTTTTCCCTTAATACCCATTTTCTTGTTGACATTTGGAATCTTCTGCCTGTGTGAGAAGAGTAATCCTACATGTTGGGAAATGATCTCAGACATACCTACTGAGTGGATGTGGGGCATGACACAGTATTCCGTGCTTGTTAGAGATGGGAGGCACATGTCCTTCCTGACCTTGCACCTGGCGATCCCTTGTGTCCATGGCCCTTCTCATGGCCACAGAAAGACTGGAATCAGCTGTGAGGATGAAGCTCAGGGTCCTTCCCAGATCTGGCCTCCACCCCTCATACCATCGTTCTTCTTTCCTGCTGCTCCTAATAGGCCCAGACATTCTGGGTTTCATCTCTTAGTTTTCCTTTGACTGAGTGATGATGTTCAGAGTCTCCCCTAATATGTAGATGCCCATCCACCCAGACCAGAGCCAGGGTCAGTGTCAGATGTCTGGCTGGGAGGTTGGTACCTCTGAAATCAGTGGGTGAAGAGCTAGGATTGATATGGGAAGAGGGGCTGCCCCAACCTGCCTGTCTTCTCTAAATCAGTTGCTAGCACCTGCTACATCATCTGGCACAGGGGCATTTCTGGAATGGATTACCGACTTTCCTGTAAAGGACTTCAATAGTCATGTGGCTCTGAGAGAAGAGCAAGGAGAACAAACACTGCTAATCTCAGGCTCTTTGAGACCCTAATGATCATGCCTCTGATTGCTTGGGCCATCTCAAAGACAAAACAAACAGATAAAAATAAAAGTGTCCTGGAGAGGTGGCTCTGTTGGCCTGGGGGTAACCCCAGGGACTTCTGCTTCTCTCCAACTGTCCTCGGATGCTCATCTCTGCATCCTAAGTTATGCTATTAGTCACAGATTAATATTAAAACCCAACAATTCTGATCTGAGAGGGGGGGAAGCTGGAGGTGAGATCTGCATGTCTGGAACTAGAGCATCCAGGAAAAGGAGGAAATTAGATTTGAAACAGAGGCTATAGGTAAGAAGGGCTTCAAGGAATTCTCCTGGCTACCTTGAACAATTTACATTAGCCACATCTGGTTATTTCCCACTCACTTGCATATTTTCAATATTTAAAATTAGGTACATACATACAAAAAAACAAAATAAAAGTAAGCAAATAAAAATAGGTAAAGTGTTTGCCTGGGAAGCATGTGGACCCACATTCAGTCTCCTGACCTCACGTAAAAATTTGAGCACAGTGAGCACTCTACTCTGGGGCACTACACTTTAGCACAGGGGCAGACAGGTAGATCCCGGGGGCTTTTTGGCCAGCCCGCCAGCCTACCTGATGATCTCCAGGAGAACAAGAGACTCTGCACCTTAATTTTTTTGCTGTTGTTAGCAACTTAAAGGAGAAAGGATTTACTTTAGCTCACAGTTTCAAGAGTCTATCATGGCAGGGCAGTCAAGGCAGCAGAAGGCTGAAGCAGCCGGTCACATCACAACCACAATCAGAATGGTGAATACTTGTGCTTATCTCACTTCTCAGGGTCCAAGGTACCAGCCCAGAGAATGGTTGTGTACACAGCGGGCAGGCCTTTCTGCCTCAGTTTAACCTAATCAAGATAAATCTCCACGGGCATGTCTAGGAGTCCATTTCTTAGGTGATTCTAGATTTCAAGTTGACAGTTAAGATTAACCACTGAAGTAGAAAAGACCAATTATTAGGTATTGATTTATTGATTTTATTGCGTGATTTACTTAAAACCCTGCTTTTTCTGCCTATTTACCAAGCATGACTTCACTTGCTACTTGAAACAGAATGACCTGGAGAAATAGCTGAAACACTGGGCTGTTGTCCATAACAACCTGCTGACTACCAGTATGCTTTTGTAAAATCCCACTTGCTCTCTCACCTCGCCTTTTGGTTTTAGAGAATAAATGGAAATACAAACTGGACCTGAGATCAAAGCCTTTCAGCAGCTATCCTGGCTTCAGTCCATCTACGTGTGACATCTCTCTTTCACTCTCATTGGTGTCAGAGTGTTTATATTATTCCAGAAGATCTTCCCCAGGACACCATCACCAAGTTAGCACACCAGTAAGAGTGTACACCGCTCTGCTCCCAGGACCTACACCAGGAAGTTGACAAGTCTTGTAACTCCAGCTCCAGAGTTATCTAATGACTCTAGCACTCGGCTGCACATGTAATTGGAAATAAAATAAATCTTTAAAAAAGAAGATTCACCATTATACCCTGTAGAGGAACACTTGGAAGAAGTTTTTGTTATTTTGGTTTCTTTAAAAACACAAAATGGTGTTTGGATTAGGTTTGCGTTCCCACCCCCAGCTGTGGTAGAGTTGTTTACGAGTTGGGTTTGGAATGCTTGATGCAGGAGGCTATAATTTGGTGGTGTAGTCATTCTGGCACCTGTAGCTTGTTTTTGGGATTGCGTGCCACATGGGTTTATGGGAACTTTTGGCTTAGGGTATAAAGGTCTGAAGTCCCAAGAGTCGGGTTGGTGTTGCTTGGTGGTCATTGGCTGGGTTGCTGTCATTAGTGTGATAATTCCTAAAAGAACAAAGGTTGGAGAGATTGAGTTTACAGATTGTGAGCTAAGATCCTAGTCTGACTCACTGTCAGCTAGACCTCTTCAAGCTTAGGACAGCCTAAAAAGAATAGTCTGTGAAGATTTCTACCTTTCTACCTTTCTACCTTTCTCTCTTTCTATGTCAAGGCCGCATGCAAAAGCAGTGAAGATTTCTTTCTATCCTTCCTGTCTCTTTCCCTAAATTGAGGGTAAAAGACTGTAGTGTACTGCTACAAATGTTGTGGAAGTTTATTTTTAGGTGTGTTTAAAATAATTGTTCTTGAGCACTGTTGGAAAAATGGCAGCCTAGGCCTTGGCATTTTGTACTGTCTGCAGGTGTTGGATTTCTATGGGGGATGTTTAATTGCTTATGATCTGCACCTGAGGAGTTCTGAATCAATAAAACATCTGAGCTCAGACGCTCAGGGCTCCACTGTGATGGCGGCTTCCACATATGAAAATGCCTCCTTGTCTTTCTTGCTGAGCTGCCACAGCAGCATAATACTGTAATACCCCACCTCAAAGGTAAGAAACGACACCCAAGGTTGTCTTCTAGCCTGCACATGCCTGTACACACGTGTGCACACACACAAATAAATAAAATTTAAAAGGAAGGGAGAAAGAAGGAAGAAGGGGAGGGAGGGAAAGGGAGAGAGAGGGAGGGAGAAAATAGCCACGTTAGAAACCCGTTCTGAACAAGAGGAAAATGGAAAATGATGCTACTTCTGGACCATCTCTGCTTCCGCCCCGGCCAGAGGTGGCAGAAGTCCCCTGCCACCTATCCGCAGCTTTTGGGAATAGTACCCCATAACACACTGACCACCACCATCCAGACTCAGGGTGTCATCCCTGCTGGGCAAGCACTCTGTAAACAGAGCTGCATTTCCAGACCCAGTTTGCCCTTTCATTATCAGATTATAGAATGCTTAGCTTCTACCAGCTGGATGTGCCGTATGGCACAATCTGAGGAATAAAGGTCTGACTTCTGCTTTATAGTCCTTAGAGAGTCAAACTTAACAAGAATAAAATTCATCTCCTGCTCCCACCAGCCGCATGTGATCTCTGGAGATGCTAGAGCATACAGGAAGAGGACAGCCGGAAATTCTATGATGTGGCTTTCATTACAGCATCCATAATGGGGTGGGACTTAGTGCTGCAGCACTGTTTCCATGCTTCTATAAGTCCAATAAACTTGTTGGTTCACAGTAATGATGATGGTGATGATAAATAGTCTAAATGTGTCCTCATCCAAATCTTTCTGATGGCCATCACCGATCTCACAAATTATTATTTCCTTAGTTTCTTTTTAAACACTTTATTGATTTATGTGAGTGGTACACATCTGTCATGGTATGAATATGGAGATCAGAGGACAACTTGAGGAAATTTGTTCTCTACTACCACCAAGTGGGTCCTAGAGATTGAACACAGGGCACCAGGCTTAGAGGCCGGTGCCTTTCCTGGCTGAGCCATCTTCTCAGCTCTCTTTTACCTTCTTACTACTCTGTGGTATCATTGTTCCAAGTGAGAAAATCACTTGCCTCTTTATCTGTTTTGGGGTACACTAGGCAAGCACTCTATTACTGACTAAAGCCTCATCCGAGGGGAAAAATTCTGATATAAAGAAATTTGTATGTTGGCTCAAATCTATAATTCTACCTATTGGAAGATAAAGGCAGGATAATCAAGAGTTCAAGGCCAGCTTCATCTGCATAGCTAGTTTAATACCAATCTGGACTACACAAGACACAGTATCTAAATAAAACATTACGATCTGGAGAATTGATTGCTATTATTCTTCCCACTCATAGAGGTATAGGACTATAGAGGGGAAAAAATAATCAGCTAAGACTCAGGCTACAGAGGCTCAGCTAGGCTCAACCAGCAGGTTCCAGAACTGAGGGCCGCTACCTGGCCTCTGTCAGGGTAGACATCAGAGAAGATTGTTCTACTGAAGCTGTGGGATGGAGACTTTAAGACCAGCTTCATCCTGGGTGCTCAGCCCTTTCAATGGCCCAAACTCCTTATCTGGAGATCACATCCTAAATAATGTCTTGCCTTGGGTTGGTTTGGAACTTGTGCTGAATTGTTCTCTTGTCAATTTGTCTCCTCTGGGAACTGCATCATCCAAAAAAATGTTCCTTATGTAGTCCTCAGTTTTATTTGGTCAAAAATGAACTTCTTCAAAATCTAAGAAATAGAACCAAAACTGCACCTCTGACTGGGTAGTGGTGGCACACACCTTAATCCCAGCACTTGGGAGGCAGAGGCAGGGGGATCTCTATGAGTTCAAGGCCTGCTGGTCTACAGAGTGAGTTCCAAGACAGCCAGAGTTAAAACAGAGAAACCTTGACTCAAAAAACAAAACAAACAAACAAATAAACAAACATGATGCCTCTGAAGGTTTTTGTAGAGCTGGGACACGGGATGAAGAAGGGAGTTGGGGAATGGTTGCTGGTGTATCCTGCTTGCCTCTACTGCTTGCTCTAGTTCTCCCTTCTGATGGTTGAATGGACCTCACCCCACCCATGATAAGATGCTGCTCCATGCTGCTCTGTGAACTACACCCCTCAGCTCATGCTTTAGGATGATGGCACTCTTCTTCAGCACCCTGTTTTCTCTTGTCCAGTATACACTCTGCAGGGAGTCTCTGCTTCTCTTGCTTCTCGGGGCTATGTATTCTTCCTCCTGAAACTATGATGTGATGGGCAGCTTTAGTTTCAAGCTTTTACTTTTCCTCTAATTCATTAGATTAGGTGGTTATGGTGCCTGTCAAATGTTGAGGTCAGACACCGGACTAGAAGACAAGCAGAGAATTAAGCATTGTTGCTAGCAGTAGAATGTATCTGGGGAACAGTGATGAGGTGACTTGATGCTTATTCTACATTTCAAGACACCAAGAGATACAAAGATGGTAGGGCTAGGCCAATGTGGGGGCATACACCTATCCCAGAACCCACCAAGACCCTGCCTTAAAACAACAAAACTCCATGAAAATACAAGGACTAAATTGAGAAAACTCCTAGTGAGAAATACCTACTTTTTTAATTCTCTCTTGAGATGGGCATTGCTGTGGTGATGGAAGAGGAGTTGAAGGAGTCTTTTATTTCAGTGTATATTAGTCAGGGTTCTTTATAGTAACAGAACTTAAAGAATGAATCTCTATACAGATATAGGAAGGGGATTTATTAGAATGACTTACAGGCTGTGGTCCACCTAATACAACGAAAGCTGGTTGTGAACGGAAAGTCCAAGAATCCAGTAGTTGCTCAGTTCACAAGGCTGGATGTCTCAGCTGGTCTTCAGTATATGCTGGAATCCTGAAGAAGTAGGCTACAATGCCAGTGAAGGAATGGACTTGCTAGCAAGAAAAGGGCAAAGAGCAAAAGCTTCCTTCTTCTTTGTCCTTACACACCATAAAATATATAGGATTCCAGCAGAAAGTGTGGCCCTCCTCCAGATGTGGATTAAAGGCATCTGTCTTTCTACCTCAAAGATGCAGTTGTCCAGGCTTCCCAGAGCCATGTCAGCTTCTGTCATCCTGACATTCCTCAAAGACCTCAAGGAGCCTATAACTACTAAGAAGATAGAAAGAATAGAATGAGAGAATATGGAGAGATTATGGGTGGCTTGATTCCTCAGTTTCTCTTCTCCCTACCCTTCCCTACTCTCCCCTTCATGGCTTCAACATAATTTTATTGGTCTTTTTCCTATTCACCTCTTTGGGCTCCTTAGGCTCCAATATCTGTCCTAATTTTTCTTTTTAGAGACAAGATTTCACTAACTTTCCCAGGCTGGCATCAAACTTGATATCTTCCTCTCTACGTCCTGAGTGTCTGGGATTACAAGCATGTACCACCATACTTGTTGAAAACTTGTTTTTTTTTTTTTTTTTTTTTTTTTTTTTTTTTTTTTTTTTTTTTAGCAGAGAGTGTGACAATATTACTGAACTGGTTGTGGGCCCTAGATGAACATAAGCTACTTTAGCCTGGCTGGAGGGCTCATGTTTCAGACTCAAGTCTGAACAACCTACAGTAGTTCTCTGTCCTTCAGGAGACTCTGAGACTTTATTCCAGTTCCTGCCTTGGCAGGTGCACTCATGTGCACAAAACCACACACATATACACATAATAAAAAATATTTTTAAAGTCATTCATAATAATACCAGACACCACCTTACATAACCCTTACTGGCACTTCTGAGTATCTATTAATATTTCTACACCCCTCCCTGTGTGTGTGTGTGTGTGTGTGTGTGTGTGTGTGTGTTAGAGAGAGAGAGAGAGCAAGAATGCAATCTGTGTTATGATTTTTTGGTCAACATACTCACATCCTAGGAACAGAATGAATTTCCCAAGATCTGCTGGGATTATTCCACAGACTCTTTCCAAGTACCTTAAGGGAAGGTATTTCTATGCCTCCACACTTCAGGCCAAGGAAAGTGAGGCAGGGGGATGTTGAACAGCTTTCCTTGGCCATCAGTTCTTGACCAGGATTCATAGCCTAGAAGTATATGCTTCTACTGGCACCACACTGTCACCTGCCTTCCAGTGCCAGCTCTCCTAATAGTAACCCTCTGACTTTAAGTCCTTGGTCTTCCTGTCACAGCTGGTATAGGTCTGAAACCAGGATATGCCATGAGACCCTGAGAACCTGGCCTGTACAAAGTGCTGCAGCTATATATTAACAAAACAGGGTCCCGTTGCTAAGAATCTCAGTGTAGGAAGGGCACATGTCCTTGCTTTCATGGTGGTAAGCAAGAAGTATCCAGGGACTTCATAGAAAGGTCTACAGGAGCCTGCTATTGGGATGACCCAGAAGGCTGGCCATCATCACCTAAGAAGTATGTATCGTGGGATACCTTGCTCTCAGAATGACGTGACCATTGTCTCCTTGCAGCTGCAGTTACCTACAGTAGTCCTGCACGAGATTAGTCTCATTAACCTTCTGCCATGGTAGGAGGGATTCACAAGGGCCTGCCCGTCTCTAAGTATTTATAGAGAGTTAATGGTTGCTAGAGGGAGGGTCTTGTGAGGCTCCAATCCTCCCTACAGAAATATATACAATCAACAGTTGTTGAGGAAGAATGAAAGGTGTTTTCTCTAGTAGTTTTGTAAGTTGCCCATGCTCCCTTGGTTGAAGTCACCTTAGTAAAATGAATTGGTTTATCAAGCTATACTTTGCTGGAATCATTTCTTTGATTTGTTGTTGATGCTTTGTCAGGGGTGAATAGGCTTTTATTCCTCTCTCCAGAGAAAGTTCACAAAACAGGCTGCTCACTCTTGAATAACTGTTGACTGATATTCTTAGAGTCAGTCTGACCAGGCCAGGATAACACTGATGTTTGGAACAATGCAGAAATACCACAGTTCTGAGATGTATATCTATTACCATGGTACCTGTGCTGGTTAGTGTCAGATCCACAGGAAACTAATCCCAAAGCTCCAAAAGGCAGCCCATATATCCAGAAATGAGCTCAATCTGGACTTTATGAGGATTTATGGTGGTTAGATAAAAGCCAGCATTCTTCAGGAACTTATGAACCTGGTTTCCATCTGCCAAAAAGAGTCATTCCCCTTACCTGTGGCAGAAGGGACATATGACTGTATGACACATACCTGCAGTCTCATATCAAAGTACATGCTGGCTTCCCGGCTCCCGCAGTACCACAAGGACTCATACATTTCGAAGTCCACTGTAGCATCCTAGTCCTTCTCATCTCCTCAGTTTTCTCTCCTTCTAAATACCCACTTGTTCTCTTTCTAATGGCAAGGCTTTCTCACCTGCTCCTGCTATTCTCACCTTGCTCTTTCTATTCTCTATCTCTGGTTATTCTCCCCTCTCTAAAAGATAGCCCTGTCCACGTCCAGTCTGCTAGCCATGTTCAGTCTACTTCCTTTTCTCTCTGCTATGAGCTCTTTCAAATGCCTCTGTTTCTTTCTTATATCTACAATAAAATCCTTTCCCTTAAGGATACCATTCAGGGATCATGTCAGCAGTTTCTTTACTCCACTCCCCTCGAATACATCTGGTGCTGAAACTCTTGCATGTAGTTAGTTTTTTCAACTGGACACAACCCAGAGTCACCTGGGAAGAGTAACTCTCAATTAAGGAGTTGTTTCCATCAGATTGGCCTGTGGGCATGTATACTGGCTAGTTTTATGTCAATTTGACACAAGCTAGACTCGTTTGGGAAGAGAGAAAATTAATTGAGAAGATGCCCCCATCTGATTGGCCTGTGAGATATTTTCTTAATTAGTGATTGATGTGGGAGTGCCCAACCCACTGTAGGAGCTGCCGTCCCTGGGTAGATGATCCTAGGGTGTATTAGAAAGCAAACTGAGCAAGCCATGGAAAGCAAGCCAGTAAGGAGGGATCTTCCACAGCCTCTGCTCCTGTTTCTACCTCCAGGTTCATGCCTTGAGTTCCTGTCTGGCTTCCCTCAGTGATGGACTTACAAGCTCTAAGGTAAAATAAACCCTTTCTTCCCCAAGTTACTTCTGTTCATTGTGTTTTATCAGACTTGACTTATAGAGCATGTATGTGGGCCATTTTCTTGATTAATGATTGATATGCGAAGGCCCAGACCATTGTGGGTGGTGCCATTCCTGGGCAGGTAGTCCTGTATTGTATAAGAAGTAAACAGAGCAAGCCATAGGGAGTAAGCCAGCAAGCAGTGCTCCTTCATGGTCTCCGCTTCAGTTTCTGGTCCAGGTTCTTGCCTTGGTTTCTCTTAATGGTGACTATGATATGGAAGTATACGCAAAATAAAACTTTTCCTCTCCAAGATGCTTTGGCCATGATTTTATCCTAGTAATAGAAATGTAACTGGGTAGTAACCAGAAAGTAGGAGGTAACTAGCAAGAGAAATCCCCAAATGTCTCTTGCCCATGAGCAGGAGGAAACTTAAAGAAAAATAGGCAAGCCCCAGGGCAGAAGTTAGGCTCAACTCTAGTCTCAGAAGTCTGGTCTACACTCTGGTCTCAAACAATCAGAGTTCTGGAAAGCGGAGCTTTGTATAGGTAATGGGATGCACTGGGCAGCTGAAGTTCCTCCTTACTTTCTGCCATCCTACTAGTCATAGCCAGGTTGATATCCTTGGAGGCTTAGAAGTGAATGAGCCTAAGAATAAGCTAGGCTGCCATCTCACACTTCCTTCTCTTGTTGATCCTAAAGAGTTGTATGATGAGAATCCTGCTTTCTTCATGGGGAGCTGAGGGGTGGGGATTATAGCAAAGGGAGATATGTAAAGTACTGAAATACACAGCCAAGGTGACGTGTCTGCAGATGCACTTTGATTGCAAAAAGTAGGTTGTCTCATCAACATGTCCCTTGAAAACTGAGTCCTCACCAGGTGGTGGTGGTGCATGCCCTTAAGTCCAGCAGAGGTTTAGGCAGGTGGATCTCTGTGAGTTCAAGGCTAGCCTGGTCTACAGAGTGAGTTTCAGGACAGCCAGAGTTACAACAGAGAAACCCTGTCTCAAACAAAAAACCCCAAAACAAACAAACAAACAACAACAATGAAAAAAACAAACCCTTGCAAAAACAAAAACAAAAAACAAAACTGAGTTCTCCCCTTCCAGGCTAGTGATGTGACTGTGCCCATCTCATGTCAGGAAAATATCATTGGAACAATCCATTGGCTATATTATCATGTTAATGAGGGTGATGACTGTGATCCAGGACCTAGCATGTGCTGGCCAAAAACTTATTCCAGCTCGCTGAATCCACCCAGCATGAGTTGGTTCTGGAATATCTCTCATCCAAACAGTAAAATGAGCCTTAGAAAGGCCAGGATCTGAGACAGCGCAATATAACTGGAGTGGTCCTCCACTGTGGGCATCCCTCCCATTGGTAGGCATAACTAGAATCCAGAAGGCACCAACCTCCCTGGCTGTGCCATCTTCAGGCCTTCTAGCACTCAGAGTAAAGCAGAGAATGAGTGAGGAGAGACAGAGTAGTGAGAGCACCCAGGATGCCTTCCCTCTGGGAAGCTGAAACCACATTGATTATTCATTGCTGCTTTCCACAGACCTGTGCTTAAGTGGCAGCTGGAGAAAATCAAGTTCTCCAGAAGGAACATCCTGGAAAGAATAATGATTAGATACTAAAAGCCAGACGCCGTGAAATCCCAATTCTGGAATTAAATGTTCATTGGCTCTAGGTGTTGGAGAGCGTCCAGCGGGCAGAGGGACAGACTTTGAGACCAATGTTTCCAGCTCTAGTATCAGCACAGACTGGCCCAAGTTTTCTAAAATGGTAATGGAAATCTTGATGCAATAAAAAGTGTTATAATTTTCCAAGTATATTTATTCTGTTGGTAGTTCAAATGTTAGCAATAGGGTCATCTCTGACCCTGGGAAGACATATGACATTCTGAAATGCCTGAAAGTTCATTAATTGATAATTATCTAAGCCTGATTCCAAGAGCTTATGAGATTACTGCATAGCAGGAGGCTTTCTGGTAAAGAACAAAAACATATCTTTTCCCTCTTGCAACAGTCAATCCAAATAGGCCTGTCAATCACCTGGACAGGAAAAGATCCATTGGTAAATGTCTGTTCTAGAGACTAAAATATCACAAAGCCTACCCAAAATGTAGAGTAAGAAAATGGGCTCTCTGGCCATTGTTAACTCTTACTCCACTAAAGTGGTTTGCTCTCTGGTGGTCTCTTTGGCTGTTACCTGCTGTCATCCCTTCAGGGTGTCTTACTTTGCTCTATAGTAAACTCATCTGTCTTCTAGAGATCACTCAATCTACATGTCACATCTGAATTCTTTTGACTGAGATGAGGAGCTGAGAGGAGACCAGAAATCTAGTGATAATGCCAGAGGTAAACTAAGACCAGCTGTGTAACCTCTGCCCAAGGAGACTTCTGGGTAACTAATAGGGTAGGTCAGCCTTAAAGCTCCTGTCAATTCCGCATGAGTAAGTTTGTTTTAAAGCCAAAAAGAATTTGTTGTAAACTGTGAATGTTATTTAAAATCTGGAATCAGAGAAATGGCTCAGCAGGGAGGTAAAGGCACTGGCCACTCAGCATGCTGACCTGAATTTCCTCCCTGGCACCCACATGATGGAAAGAGAATTGACCTCTATCAGTTGTCTTCTGACATCCACACGTGTGCCATGGCATTTACATGCCTAAACACACACACACACATGCACACACACACACACCACACTTTTTTAATTGCATTTTTTAAATCCATACTTTTAAAACTCTCTCTTTTCCCCCATCTAAAATCTAGGTTTCCCCAGGAGACCAGCTATCCTTGTGATTTGAGCAGAACAGTACAATGGATTCTAAAGCCAAAGACCAATGTTAATAGCAATCAAGCAAGCCTGGAAATCTTGTCTTTCTGAACGGAGATGCATAGGGAGCTTTTCTGATAAGGTACTTCCAAATAGGCCACGGACAATGGATCAAAAAACCATTAAAACAAGTCTAACTTAGTGAATCAGTGGGTTTATTGGAGTTACTTTTGGGGGCATGGGTGAGGGGCTACTTGCAGTGCCACAGGAGAAGGAGGGTGAGGAATTACTCAGAGATAAATGGGTGACTCAAAGGCCGCTAAACCACCATGCTGCCAATCAGGCTGTGTCACCTTTGGCCCTGTCTCCTCTGCCTGCTCCCTGCCACTACTGTACAGTGTTGCTATCTTTTCAGTCATTTTTTTTCCTGTCTTCTGACAAGAAATTTATAAAGAAAAGATGTTAAACCTTAAGAAATTCCATTTCTTCTAATAAGGTAATATTTGGGCTTGTGAGACCAGATGTGTTTGCCATGTAGAACCCAGAAAAGCAGTACACAGGGAGGGCTAAAATTAGATTTGGGTGAATGGATGACTAAATAACATAAAACTAAGAAAGTCAGAGTAGCTGAGTTGATCAGTAGGGTGAAGAGGAAAGAAAGCTGGCAAAGGAGGTGAAGAGGATGGGAGGAGGGAGGGAAGCTGAGGGAAAGGACATGGGGGCAGCTCCAATATGGTCTTTGGAAGTCTGAGAGAGAGTAAATATATGGGGAGTAGAGTAAAATGACTTTCAGTTATTTTCAACAGTTGACCCAGCCCTCATTTGGCTACAACTTGCTCCATGACAGGGTTGCATGGAACCCTGGTTTCTCTTCTTTCCTATGAAAAAGCCCTTGTCTTTTCCAAGTCTTTAGTGCTGTGCCCCTTCCTGCCTTGGGTCCTGAGTCTGAGCCCAGGAACATTCTCGTGCCAGGCAAACACTCCCTCACTGAGACACACCCCAGCCTTGTTCCAATTCCTTGATTCCTTCTTTCTCCTCAGGCTCTGAGACTTTGCTCTGACAGTCGCCCGTTTCTTATCTTCTTCCTCCCTGTTTATAGAGTCCTTCCCTTACACCCATAAGCATGCCCACATTTCACCCTGGAGAAAAGTCTTGCTCTGAAAAGACCCTGTCTGGGCTTTTGTCTTGTAACTCCTCTTTTCCCTTAGTTTTTGGGGGTACAACCCATCGTAGTGAGGAAGGCATGGCAGCAGGAATATGAGTCGGCTTGTCGCATTGCATCTGCAGTCATGAAACAGAGTTAAATGCTGCTGTTCAGTGCCCTTTCTCTCTTTTTTATATGGTGTGGGATCCCAGGCACGGGATAGTGCCAGAGTCCGGCTCCAGCGGGTTCAAGGACCTGAGAAGGAGGCCAGAGTCAGCGAAGAATGAGTCTCATACAAGTTAATGTGATTAGTTCTGTAGCTGCTGTTCTCTTTTTTCTTCCTCTTTTACTCTACTTCAAAACAGCCATTTATTTATGTGAAAAGAAATATGCCCCAGTGCCCCAGGTGCTTACATCATTACCCTGAAGAGTTTCATTTTGGGAAAATCATTATAGCATCATAATAGCACATCCCAGACCTCAACACAATTCAGAAAGTTTCTACTCTATGTACAGCAGGAAGTCACATCTGCTCTAGCAAGTTAGCAAGCAGGTATTCAAGCCAAGAGTGCTTGGCTGGCAGCAATTGCAGTTGCAAGATAAAGTTTAAGTAATCAAATCTATTTACAACGGGGCGTTTGAGGTGGTGGTGGTGGTGGTGGTGGTAAGCTTTTGTGTAAAAGACAAATCTTAATACCTAACTCTTTTGTATCACAATGTGCCTTCTTGTTTCTGTTTCTTCTTAATTCCTATTAACCTTGGGCCTCCTGTGTGACTGCTTTGTTCAACTCAGTGGTCTCAGAAAGGTATGTTCCCAATGAAACCATGTGCTGGTTCGAGTGGAGGCTGTTAGAATCCAACAGAAAGAATTGTTATTTGAGGGCCTTTTCTGTTAGATCAACCATGGGAGAAGTTGGAGTCTCAGAGGTCTGCAAATGATTCACTTTCTTTTTCTTTTTCTTTTCTTTTTCTTTTCTTTTCTTCTCTTTTCTCTCTCTCTCTCTCTTTCTTTTTTAGAAAGGGTTTCTCTGTTGTAACTCTGGCTGTCTTGGAACTCACTCTGTAGACCAGGCTGGCCTTGAACTCACAGAGATCCACTTGCCTTTGCCTCCTGAATGCTGCAACTAAAGGTGTGTGCCACCACTGCCCAGCTGAGAATGATTAACTTCTACAGGAGAAATCTAAGTTAGATTCTCTCCCTTATATGACTGCATTTTCTCAGAATGTTTAGAATTTGTCAATAAAATTTGAGCAGTTTTATTACCTGTGCACACATAAGAGAAAGCAAAAGTACCACAGGGAGAGAGAGAGAGTAGCAGGTGAATCACATACCCTTCTAGGAAGTCATAGGGAGCTCCACCAGGACTGCCCAGCTGGGGGCCTTGCTGCACAGTGGAAGACTTGCTAATCAGAGCATCCCTGCTGCACTCCCATGCCATTTCCTGAAACTGCATGGCTACTGCAGGGTAGGCCATCCTACCTCAATTAACTCAATCTAGAAAATCCCTTACAGATGTCCAGAGGCTTGTTTCCTAGGTGGTTCTAGATCCTGTCAAACTTGCAATCATTAATAACCAGTACTCTCCCAACCCCTTCTTGCTACCTCTCCATCCCCTAGGGCTTGAGAATGTTGAGAGTAAGACCCAAACCTTTTCCCTTTACTTTCTCTGCCTTCTGGGCCCTATGTCATTTCTTCTTTCAGCTCATCTGCTATTTTTGCCTCTACCCCAATTCCTTCCCTCTACTAGACCAATCCTACCACAGCTCCAATAGGGATTGCAGTAAAACACTCTTAACTTCTGCAGAGAAATCTGTATCCTAGGTCCTACACTGAGAACAGAGGGACAGAGATGAGAAACCTCTTGTCCTAGAACTTAGGGTCACAGAAGCAGAGACAGGGGCATAAAAAAATGCTCAGTGAAGCATCACAGAAGTCTTTGAATAACTGTTAGAATCTAATTAGGCACAAAAGTGGGAGTATGCCCTTCCCTTTACTGTCATTCAGCTTGCTAGGATGCGGCTTTCCAAAGGAGAGTAGAGATGACCAAAGGCCACCATCTCAACACATTCTCCTCACCAAAATGCTCAGCCAAAGCCCCTTTCCCAGTCTCCTTTGTTTCCCCTTGCACTCAAATACTGTATAGCACAGTACTTGCCAGTCCCACGGGTGAGTGAATGAAGATCCAATGCTTCTGGAAAAGCCAGGGCTACCTTCTCAGCAGCAATTACCTGACAGCCTCTTAGAAAACCTAGCCTAGGAAAATACATGCATAAGATCTTGCATTCAATTCCCAGCATGAAGACAGCACCCAAAGGCAATGGCTGAAGGAAACTGCTGTGCTCTTGAGAGGAGGAAAGTGAAAGCATATGGGTGCCAAGTGCAGCTCATACTTGGGTGAGATCCCCTTAAAGAAAAATAATATGAAAGTATCGAACTAAGGATGGGGATATGACTGTGTTATAGTGCTTGCCTGTCATGCAGGAGGCCCTGGGTGCCATTCCCAGCGTCTTGTATGCCAGGTGTGGTGGTGCACACCTGCACTGGGACATTGTAGAGGTAGAGGCCCTAACCCTAACCCTAAATTCAAGGTCATCCTCAGGAGCTAGTCTGGGCTACATGAGACTTTCAAAAATAAAATTTTAAAAAGGCAAAATTTTCAAAACCTGATCTCATGAGCAATTGCTGGGATATATCACACATGAATGGGCTTCAAGTTTAGCTTCATCAGCTTCCTTGTAACTTTCAGTCTAGGAAGATGTGACCATAGAAAAGTCAGCCACTCATCCCCATCCCAGAAATTCTCAGAAACCTTAGAGAAGCTTTGGCCTGTCACAAGGGGTGAAATGAAAGGGATGAAGCCAAACCAACGTGCTGGCCAGAAACGACTGACAGTCATGTTAGAAAAGTCTTTCTAAGCTTAAAAGCCCAGGGTTATACGGGAGGAGAGGTAGGCTGGGACGTTGCTCAAGGCAGCATGGTCAGATGCTGTGCCGGTGAGCTGGGGAACCTGTGCTGATGAAGCAATGGGGAGGTGAATGACATGGACCTGCAGGGTAACAACAGCCTGCTTTTTAGCTCTTACAGGCTTATTAGAAAATTGCACTGAAGAGGTCCCTGGCCCTCTCCTCCCTCTAGAGCACACGGCCAGCTCTTTCCTTCCTTTGATTACCCTCATTTTGTAGCTCAGAAATGAGCTAATCAGAGGGCTGGCGTTGCACAAGCTACTTCAAGTGCAATTTAGAATCCAGTGTGATGAAGAGAGTCGTCAGGAGTGTGATTGTAAGGCGGCTTTCGAAAGTAAATGAAAGCTCTGAATCCAGGGGTGAGGGAAAGGAAGCTGGGACACTACTGACTGTCATTGCCATTCCCATTTTCCGGCCACACTGAGAGCTAGCTTTCTTGCCTTTTTAACTTGCCCACTGGGCACTGATGGTGCTATAAAAACCCCACATTTAGTGGCCTAAAACATCACAAGTTAATTTTGTGTGTTTGTTTGAGACAGTCTCATAGAGCCCAAGCTGGCTTGTAACTCACTACTATGTAGCTGAGAATGACCTTGAACCCTTGATCTATCTGCTTCCACACTCTTGAGTGCTGGGATAAGCACGCACTACCACCCTCAGCTGCAGGTTAGTTTTCTTAAAGCCTTGTATATCAGAAGTAAGCATGAGTCTATGGGCTCAAAGCAAGGTGTCAACAGAGCAGTGTCTGTGGGACTGTCTCACAGCTAAAGTGGGTTGAGGGTGCTTAAAACCCCCAAACTCTCATTCTGAGAGAGGCAGGAGTATTGGCCCCTCCCTTCCACAGCTGACAGGCCACAAACCACACTGCCTGCTTGCAACAAGGCACCGCTCCTGTTCAAGGTCCACATAGTAGAATTGTTTATCTGGAATTGCAGTTAAACCCTTCCAATATGACCATATAAGGTTTCTCCCTTTGATCCCCAGAGAGGACCGAGGCCCAAGCTGCAACCCCAATATGCACGTGGGACTGCCTGTCCAAACCAATGAGCTTCCAGTGACATCCCTGGGATATAAGGGATCATTTCTCTGGCTATAAATCTGTAAGCCTGTTCCCCCAATAAATGAGTTCAAGCTAACTGCCTCTGACTCCTGAGAATCCTGTTCATTCTCTGGCTCACAGATCTCTGATCAAGGACCAATGGGTCCACCGTAGACCCAGGCTACCTCAGTGGCTTCCCACCAGGGATCCTGTTGCTGGCTGGTAGAGCAACCTCTAGGAACCAGGAAGCCGCTGCAGGTTATTTTTACAACACGTGTCCCATTTGTTTTCTTGTCTTTTCTAGTGTCTAGTGACTGCCATACTCCTTTGGGAAGTCATCTTCAAAGTAGTCAATGACCAGTCTTTCTCACAGTGTATCCCGTGACACTAATTCTCCTGCCATCCTCCTATCCGTCAAGGACCCTTGTGAGCACAGGTGGTTCACACTCAAATCATCTGTCTCCTTATTTTAAAGTCAGCTTTGGTTAGCAACTTTAGAGCCGTTTGCCAGTTATGTTAATACATGTTCTAGGGATTAGGGCATTAGGATGTAGGTATGTTAAGGGCCACATGCTGCCTACTGTGAGTTTGTAAGTTTTCTGGAAAGAAGTATGTACTGAATAACTGATTTTTGCACATTGTTTTTGTTTTTTGTCTTGTTTTGTTTTGTTTTCAAACCAGAGACTAGTCAGTCCACTGAGATGACCTAAGAAAGGTCATGGCTTGGAGAGAGGGACCATTCTTCAACCAAGTAAGGAATGGAAGATACTGATTCTCTCACTGCTGCTTCTATAGCTTCAGAGCACAATAATGGCTGGAAGTTAGAGATAAGAGAGCTTCCTGATTTCAAGACTCTAAAGAAACAAATATCTGTCCTTCTTCCTTCTCCCCAGTGGTAATATTTTGTAGGATTGTTATAGTCTGGCCCTGGAAGAGACTCGATTAAATCAGAGCGAATAAGTGTCAAGGTAAGCCAACAGAAGAAAGAATTCAGGCAGATGTACAGTGGTCAGGCCACCTTTACAGAAAGAAGGGGAAGAGTAAGGAAGAAGGTGGGAGATGTTATCAGTGGGGAAGGATAGGAAAAATAAACTAGAAATGTCAAATGCTCACATTCTTGTTACCAGGGTACAGAGGGCAGCTGAGAACCTAGTGGGTGTTCAAAGGTTCGGTCAAGGATGGACTTCCCACCTCCACTCTGTTCCAGCCTCCACTCTGGGTTGCCCTGACAACCTCCTCCTTCTGGTATTGACATTAGAGTGAGAAAGGAGGAAAAGCAGGCAAATGAAGAAAACAGTAATTAGAGGTGGAAGCAGCTGTGATCTGGCTTGTTTCACCTTGGAGGAAGCTCCAGGGAGGAGCCTGAGAGTGGGGAACAGGAAGCTTTGGGCTGGTGCTGCAGGCAGAGGCATGAGGACTGGAAGGACACACTGGTGATATTGAGTCTGCATGCCAAGGATGTCAGAGGCATCTCCGGGGGAAGTATAAATTGAGTCTCAGAGGCTGTGTATTCTGATGTCTCTCCTGCTGTCTTTAAGTTAGTCAAGGAAGCCCTGAGAACCACAGGCTCAGGAAATGGTAGATACTGGTTCTTTTGTGGATTCAGAGTCAACACATTAAGCCAGGGCTTCCCTGTCTCCTTTTCATAATCCAGAATTGGATATAAGGGGGAACAGGAAAGAGACAACAGCAGGTACTACTCTCTTCTCTTTCCAAATCAGGAAACTGAGACCACGGGGGACATTAAGTTACTTGCTTAAGGTCACAAAACTAAAGTAGTCAGGATTCAAAACCCGATCTGATCAATTGTAAATATCCTTTGGTAATCATTTCACTGTAACACACAGTGAGGTTCTCAAAGTTTAGCCTATATTAGAATCCCCTGGAAGGCTGGGTCCCACACCTGTAACTTTTGACTCAGTGGCTCTGGGGTTTGGCCAAATAATTTGCATTTCTTTTTTTTTTTTTTTTCAAATTTGTTTTGACTTTTATTTCATATGTATGATGTTTTGCCTGTGTGTATATTTACGCACTATGTATATGCCGTGCTGTAAGAGGCCAGAAGAGAGTATCTGATTCCCTGGGACTGTAGTTATAGCTGGTTGTGCTGACATGTGGGTTCTAGGAACCAAACCAGAGTCCTCTGGAAGAGTAGCCAGTTCTGTTAAAGGCTGAGTCATCTCTCTAGCCCCAAGAATTTGCATTTCTAACAAGTTTCCAGATAGTAATGATTTGGTGGGTTCTGGGACCATACTTTGAAAACTATTTTTATAAAGTAAACCATTTAACCCTTGGACTTTTTAGTATATTTATTATAAAATAAGCATTTATTCTGACCAGCTGCACCCAGCTGGAGAACTCCTGTGTGTTTTGTTCCCCCGGAGGCACTGGGTAGGCACAGCCATAGGGTAGCGATAAATCTGAGGAGGGATAAATCAGGCCTACCCTTCTAACTTCAGGCAAAGAAACTTCCTTGGATCTCTTCACATAAAGAGCTGCACACAATATTTTATTGGAAAAGAAGCAGCCACTTGTATTTGTTACTTTTCTCCTTACTGTGATCAATTATCACAACAGGAACTTAAGAAAGGAAGGATTTGTTTCCAGGGAATACACGGGAAAGCACGGCAGCAGGAAGGTGAGACAGTTGGTTATGTCATGCGTGCTGATAGGAACTAGAGAGATGAATGCTGGTGTTCAGCTCACTTTCTCCTTTTATTCAATGTGGAACCCGCACACTGTGGGACGGTGCCACCCGCATTTCAGCACAGATACGCCAGAGGTCTGTTTCCATAATGGCTCTAAATCCAGCCAAACTGGCAATGAGGATTTCTCATAACAACACCTTATAAACAGGGCCAGATTGATGGGTCAGCAGGTAGAAGTGCTTACATCACAAATATCAAGATCTGAGTCGTCAGATCCCGTAGTGGAAGGAAACAGCAAGTTCTGAAAGTTGCCTTCTGACCTCTACACACTGTGCCACACACATGTCCATATTCACATATGTGTATCATGCATACACATATTAATAACAATAAATCATTTAAAAAAGAATTATAAACAGTTGAAATAAAAGCTGTTAGAATACTATTTGTTCTTCTATATTGCTGTATCTTACAACACTATCCTTTAATCCATTCATTAATTCATGTATTCATTCATTCATTTATAGACAGGGTCTTACATATTCCAGGCTGGCCTCATACTTGCTTTGTAATTGAGGATCCCCTTGAGCTTCTGCTCCGCCTGCCTCTACCACCTGAGTTCTGGGATTGTAGGCATGCACCAACACACTTGGTTTATGGAATGCTAAGGATCTAAACTCAAATCCTCATGTTGCATAGCAAGTGCTTTACACACTGAGCCATCTCACCAGCATCTGCCTTGTAAATAAATCTCTAGGTCACATGAGCCAATTCCTGTTTGTTGTTTCTCTGGGAGCCATGGTACTGGTACCATTTCGCTAGGCAGTACCCCTAGTGAAAATGCCTTGGAATACATTTTTATGATGAGTGCTAGTAAATTTTCAGCTATTTAAAAAAAATGGTTCCACTGGCAATTATGTTTTGGAAATCCTTCATTAAAAGATGCATTCAGATCTCCGTGCTGCAGAGCTTCCTTTAGTCTGGCTGTGGCTCCTCCTATACAGAATGTCTGGTGCCTTGACGAAGGCTACTCAGGGCTTACTGCAAGCTTCCTAACAGTGAATCTTTATTCTGTTTGAAAGAGATTCACTTTGTTAGGCCTCTCTTTTTGGAGGGTCTTGTTGATTGGAGATAGAGATCTCCTTGGAAAGGGATTCCCTCCTTTGGCTTCTTTCATCAGAGCAGTCTTGCGGCTCTCAAGAAAGACTTCCCAGGCTGTGAGTCAGAACACTGGGCAACCTTCCCTAGCTTCATCTGCAGCAAACTAGGACTCCTTGGTTCCTTCAGAGCAGAACCAACAAATTATTCACACTATGCTGCTAGAGACTGTTGACAAGACACTTGCGCTATGGAGCATGCGATGGTGCAATTCCTGGGGTCCTCTGCCTCTGCCCACTATTGGTGGAGCACAGGTGCCAAGGAGCTGGAGATACCTCTGCCATCTCTCCAGGATACCAGGACTTAAGCTATTCACCAGCCTAGACTCACTCCATTTAAGAAAATAATAATCAGCCCAAAGAAGTAGGAAAACATTGAATCACCTCTGCTAGGATGCCTTTTCAGATTTTTTTCCTTCTGCTCCAGAGGGGATGTGTCTCTCCTGAGCTCTTAGTGGCTGTGCTTGCTGCTATCTTGGATGATGGCTCTGCCTCAACCATTAGACCCCTGAGAACATGCATCTAGAGACTTCTTTCTCTTGATCCTCAGGACCAGAGATGTTGTTTAACATGATAACTCAGATGCTGTTGGATAGATTGATGAATCTGTTCATGCATAACTCGTCTAGTTAGCAGAAATGTTTGGACAGGGGTTAGTCTTTGCCTCTAGATCTGCTGAACAAAGTTAACATATAAACAAGAGGCAGGTGGAAAGGTGTTAGACACTCTTTAAAAAATTTTTTCTTTCCCAAGCACTTTGACAACCTTCATTTGAAGAACAGTTGGTTAATTCCAAATGAGTTAAATGTGTTTATTCAAGTAGATTCAATAGGAACAACCCCTGGTTGACAGTTTTGTTAACACTTCCTTTACTATTTGGCCTTAGAAGTAGTTCACTTCCATGTTGCTTTCTCAGCTCTATCCTCTTTTCTTTGAGGCAGGGTCTTGCTCTGGAACTCAAGATTTTTCTGCTTTAACCCTCCTATTACTGAGATCACATACTTTTTTTTTTTTAATTCCACCATTCATTCATATAGGTCTTTGCCCCAGTAATTCACAGAATGAATAAACCATCAGTGATCAGGCATCTTGGCTCTACTTCTTCATTGCTCTGATTTTGCCTACAACGAGCATACCAGCTCTTTGTTATTTATGATGTGGTCCATGCATGGGTGGTTGTCCTCAGCATCCCATGGAAGTCATTTAGAAATGCAGAATCTCAACCTCATCCCACACCATCTGGTCCCTGGGTTATACATATGTATATTCACATTAGATGCAGACGACATGGGGGCTGAGCCAAGAGGAAGTTACTAAATACATAGTCTGTACAATCCATCATCATTAATATTGCTACATCCATTCACTACATATCTTGGCAGCCTCGTGCACAGCTCTGAGAAGAAACAGCCTCATCTGTAGCATCAGGGTCTGTGGTTATTGAGAGTTTACTGGTATCAAGTACTGCTTCAATTTTTTTTCAGTGTTGGTTCTCACTTCATCCTTAAAATAAAGCTCTGCCTATCCTTTTTTGCAGATAAGGAGCTGAAGGTGACAGAGACAAAATAGCAGCTTGTTCTCAATAGTTCCTGGCCTGTGACAAAGCATCTACAACAGAGAGCTGTCTTTGAGGGACAAATTAGTCTATTTTTAAACAGCTACAAAACAGCCTGGTTGATGGTAGACTGCACTGTTCAGATCACCTGATGTTTTGATTCACTGTGAGCTCTAGAATGGTATTTCTCTGCCTGAGCAGAGAGTTGGGAAGATAATATCTCTTTGCCTACTTCATTCTATGGATGGTTCCTCCTTTTTCTTCTCCCCCTCTTCCTCCTTATCCCCTCCCCCTCCTCCTCCTCCTCTTGTAATCTCCCCTGCCTCCTCCTTTCTGTTTTGCTTTTCCTTCTCCTCCTACTATGAAAACTCACCTTAGTCACTGTCTTTCATCCTTTCCCCTTGGGCTACAACAGAAATTTTAGATACTGCTATGGCAGATTTTGTTGTTATTGTGTGGTCATCCAGAATTTCCTGTAGCTTGCATTTATTTATTTATTATTCTTTTGAGTCAGAATCTTACTCTGTAGCTCAGGATGGCCTCAAACTTATGATCCTCTTGCCTCAGCCTCTTGGATACCAGAATGAGGTTTAGTAATAGAGCACTTCAACATGTGTAAGACTCTGGGGTTTAATCACCATCGCTGGGGAAAAAATAGACTTCAGGGTGCTCCGTAGATATATATTCTGAAGAATGATTAGTTTAAAAAATAAAAAATACAGCTATGTTTGGCACTGTTCTCTACTTCGGTTGTATTGGTTATCAGCTCCTGAAAAGTCACAGACCAACAAAGCACATTCCAACAGGTTCCTCATCCACTGAGAGTTGAGGCAATTATGTTATTGTCATTAATATCAGCTGACCAGTTCACATATTCCCTCCAAATGTCAGGCACTCATTCAGTTCTTTCCATGCACGTACTACTTGTGTTTTCATTCCTTTGACAAAAACACCAGAGAATTTAAAGGAGGAAACATTTATTTTGGCTCATAGTTTTGGAGATTTTTGTCCATATTGGGCTACCTCCATTGTTTGTGCCTGTGGTATTTCAGAGTGTTATGGCAGAAAGGCCTGTGGAGCAGAGCTGCTCGCTGTGGTAGTTCCAAAGGGAAATGTCCTCTATAGGCTCAGATTCTGAACACTTGGTTCTCATTTGGTGGCTCTGTTTGGTGAGTTTAGATGGATAACCTGCTGGAGGAAGTATGTCATTAAGGACAGACTGAGAGTTTAGCAGTCTTGTGGCACTTCAGTTTACTCTCTCTGCTTCATGCCTGTATTTGAAGGTGTGAGTTCCTTTCTTCCTGCTCTTGCTGCTATGCCTGATGCTTCTTGCCACTCCTCCCCTCCATGATGAACTCTTCTCCCTCTGGAATTATAAGCCAAAATAAACTCCTTCTTTAAGTTGCCTTGATCTTGGCATTTTATCACAGCAACAGAAAAGTTACATATCCAGCTCTCAGAGGTTGGAAAGCTGAGAAGGGTACAGGAAGGGGCCAGAGCAAAACATAGCTCCCAAGGACCTACATCTCCAATTAGGCCCCATCTCTACTACCTCAGTTCATTGCTTGAAGCAGAGCCCTTGTGTGACTGGATCCTCTAGCTAAGGATCAAGCCTTCAGCATATGTGAGGCTTAACAACACACAATCTGTACACTCCACAATCTGGACAGAGTGGGAAACTGAGACCTCAGTTCTCCTTGTCTGCTATGTGACTTGAGATGGAAAAATGAGACATTATATCTTTGTGATCTAGCTGACCACACAGCTGACCTTCCTCTATGTAAAACCACATTCCTGGACAAGGGTCAGAGGAACATTTGATTTTTGATTTCATCCACTTAGAGACTTCTTGGGAAGTCTATACATAAACACAGATTTAAAATTTAAAGAACAGTTAACTTGCTGTAGCTGAAGCAGGAGGATTGCCAATAGTTCAAGGCAAGCCTATTGTTGTGGCTTAAATATGAAATATTCCCCATAAGCTCATGTTTTTTAACATTTGGCCTCCACTTGGTGGCACAGTTTGGGAAGGTTGTAAAACCTTCAGGAGGTGGAACCTTGATAAAAGAAGTAGTCACTAGAAATAGACCTTGAAATTTAATAGCACAGCCCCATTCTCTGTTCACTTCTGTTTCCTAATGGAGAATGCAATGTGACCAGTTGCTTCGTGCTCATGGTGCCTTACCCCAAGTGGTATCTTGTCAGATATTTAGCCACAGCAATGAGAAAAGTAAATACTACCCTACATGGTAAGTTCCAGGCCAGCCTGGGCTACAACATGAGATCTTGTGTCATAATATATTAATAAAAATATAAGAGATCGCAAAACATATGACTAAATGCCAAATTAGTGACAGAATGTAGATCTACAGGAGCTCAGTAAAACTTGTTCATTAAAATTGTGGATAAATTCCTGATAATCACCAAAATATGGGCAAGATACAGTTAAGACACTTGGAAATAAATGTGTGTTGTCCATAGCCTCTTCTTAGCCTGATAATAACTCATTCTACATATCTTTAGGTCAAATGTAACTAATACTGTTTTATAAATTCAATCTTTCTTCAAATAAGATTATCTCTTTATAGAAGCAATCACAGGCCTAAGGAGATTTGCAGCAGTTGAAAGGGTTCTTTCCTTCCCTTTTAATGAACAGATTAAAACTTAATCCCAAGGTCTTTCTCTGTGTCAAAGTATAATTGTGGTATGAGTCATTCCAAGTGGGATATTTTCATGTGCACTTAAGAATCATAAGGTTTTGGAAGGAAAAAATTAGGACGTTTTCGAAAGTTAATTAAAAAGATGACTTGGCACTTAGGAAAATATGAATCTTACTCCAGGATGCTCAAAGCCCAGATACATGGTAGCAAGTTCCAGAAAAACTCCCATTCCCATCTCTTCATTGCTACCTCTCAGACAAGGTGACCCTGAGTTTTTGGCCCATAATGCCAGGCTTAGCCCACAGGTCAGCAAGTACCAAAGTGGAAAAAGGGCCTGTGGTGGTTTGAATGAGAATGGCCCCTATAGGCTCAGGAATTTGAATTCTTGATCTCCAGTAGGTTTAGCAGGTGTGGCCTGGCTGAAGGAAGTATGTCACTGGAGGTGGGTTTTGAGAGTTTAAAGACTTGCACAAATTTGAGTTCTCTGTTTCCTTCTTGAAGTTAGAGATATGAGCTCCCAGCTATTTCTGCCACCATGCCTGCTGCCTGCTTTCCTAAAGTGATAATGATAAACTCTTATCCCATTGGAACTGTAAGCCAAAAAACAAAACAAAAAACCCTTCTTTCTATAAGTTGCCTTGCTTCATTGTGTTTTAGCACAGCAAAAGGAAAATAACTAATACATGGTCCATCCAATTCCCAAGCCTTTCCTCAAGAGCAAAGGTGATAGTGAACAGGAAACTGACTTTGTTGTGCTGCTGAAGAAGAAATAATTAAAATTTTATTGGGCCTGACAAGATGGCTGGAGTTAAGAGTACTCATTGCTCAATCCTGAGGACCAGAGATGAGAGCCCAGCACTCATGACAGGCAGCTTACAGATACCTGTAACTCTAGCTCTAAGGGATCTGATACCCTCTTCTGGCTTCTGAGGTGTACACACACACACACACACACACACATACACGCACACACACATACACGCACATAGACACACACACATATACGCACATAGACACACACACATATACACACACACATACACGCACACACACACATATACACACACACATACACACACACGCACATAGACACACACACACACATACACGCACATAGACACACACACACACACATACACACACACATAGACACACACACACACATAGACACACACACACACATACACACACATACACACACACACACATACACATAGACACACACACATACACGCACACACACACATACACACATACACACACATACATACACACACATAGACACACACACACATACACACACACACATACACGCACACAGACACATACACACACATACACATGCACATAGACACACACACACATACATACACACATACACGCACATAGACACACACACACAAACATACACACACACACACACACACACACATACACACTCACACACAAATAAATAAATGAATAAAATTTAAAACTTTGCTGGTGATCACAGAGTGAAACACAGGAACAAGGCCTGTTTGAATGTTAAAAAGGAGCAGCTGAGGCTCACTATGAGGAAACCACATCAATGACCTTTAGAGTAGGCAACCAACAACCCTCTCACCTTTCCCTTTGCTTGTGGGGAGGTCACCTAGCTACATAGGGTGATGGCCAGGTGACCTGATTGTTGATTGTTCATCTGCAGACATTTAGCTCCCTTTCTTCAAGCAAATGTGTGCAGCAAGCACAAAGAGAGGCAGTCTGGCTTAAGTGGATAAGAACTTAGATTCTGGAGCCAGACAACACTGAAACATTTCACAGCTATGTGGCTGTGCTGGCTAGTTTTATGTCAACTTGACACAAACTAGAGTCATTTGGAAAGAGGGAACCTCAATAGAGAAAATGCTTCCCACAAGACTGGCTCATGAGCAAGCTTGTGGTGCATTTTCTTAATAATGGTTGGTGTGGAAGGGCCCAGCTCATTGTGGGAGGTGCCACCCTGGGCAGGTTGTTCTGGGGTGTGTAAGAAAGCAGACTGAGCAAGCCTTGGGGAACAAGCCAGTAAGCAGCACTACTCCATGGCTTCTGCTTCACTCTCTGCCTCCAGGTTCCTGACATGATTGAGTCCCTTCCCTGACTTTAATGATGGGCTGTGATGTATAAGTATAAGTAAAATAAACTTTTCCTCCCCAATTTGCTTTTGGTCATGGCATTTTATCATAGCTATAGAAACCTTACATAAGACGGTGACCTTAAACAATGTTCGTAGTCTCTCAGTGCTCAATGTGCCCCAATTTCTGCAAAATGGTGGTGGTACTATTGTCTCTAATCAGCTGGCTGATGATTCTTTTGTTCTACCCTGAAGAAATCACTGTAGGCCTCAGGTATAACACGAACTGTCTCTACAACAGTTACAGTCTCCATGCAGGTCTGGGATATGGGACCCTGGGATATATGTAACCCTTGCAAGTGTTACAATGTAACCCTTGCAAGTGTTACAGTCATTGTTCAGTCTTTGGGTACTAAGACCCTAACCCAAAGTTCAGTTATTCCTTCAGCCATCAGACAATGACTGCCTGATCTCTTCCAAAATCCAATAGCTTTCTGTTGAGAGAACTCAGGATACCTCCTCTGCATTTGAGAGCTGCTTGGGACCCAGTGTACAGTTCAGGAGCTGGTACCCGGCATGGTTGGAGTAACCCAATTGTGGACATCACTTTTGATCAGCTACCAGGTATATCTGGTACTGGGGTAGTAGATGGCACCAAATGGTCTTAAGTCCAAGGCATATCTGCAAGATCTTTATTTATTGGGCTGACAGCATTTCAGGTGAGAATGTACATCTAAAGTGTATTTGGGTCATTTCTTCTCTCTCTCTCTCTCTCTCTCTCTCTCTCTCTCTCTCTCTGCTATCTTTTTGTGCATGTCTATAAGCAACCTCAGAATAATCATGAATACTATTAATTTTGGAGTCACACTTTAACTTTAGCAAATACATAGAGTCACAAATACAGAATTTGTGATTAGTGGGAATCTATTGTAATTCTCTATGCAAAAAGATCATACTTAGCTTCTGTGGTGTCATATGTTTGCAATCACAGCACTCAGGAGACTAAGGCTGGAGAATCTAATGAGTCCTGGAATGCTCTGGGATACATGGTGAGACTCTATCTCAAATATATATATATATATATATATATATATATATATATATATATATATATATATATATATGTCTGCCAGTGAGATGGTACAGTGGGCTAAAACATTTGTTGCCAAGTCTGACAACCTGAGTTGGATTTCTAGGACTCACATGGTGGAAGGAAAATCTGACTCCCCCAAATTGTCCTCTGACCACTGCATACATGCCATGGCAGAAGAACCCCCAAGAATAAATAAATGTAATGGTGGTAAAGACTTGAGGTTGTTGGAAGAGTCAGGGGAGGGTAAGGACAGCCTAGATTGGAAGATTGTAAGGGTATAGGGTGCTGTGGAGGGACATTAAAGATACATGAGAGAACAGGCAACATGACTTTTATGTAAAAAGAGGGAGAATGGCAGAGTTTATATTAGTTGAGTGTGTGGGGATAGCAGAAGGTTTTACTGCAATGAATAGAAAGTTCAAGATGTGTCTTAAATAATTAAGAGTCCTCATTAGCTCCTGGGCCAGGGAGTTAAAGGAGCAATGTGGGTTTCAGGCAGAACTTGATCTGGCGAGCCCTTTCATGGCAATCTTAGCGGTTACCCATTCTGGTCCTAGATGGGAGTGGGGAGGAGGGAGAGAGACAGAGAAGGAGAAGACTAGGTTCCACAATATGGAAGATAAGAGAAACAAGAGACAGGGAGAGAGGCAGAAGCAACCAGGTAAAAAAGGAACTGAGAAGGCAAGTTGGAGACTCTCAGGAGTCTGTCCTGTTATCATTGTGCACCTAACCCCTGCTATAAAACCTGGCTACTATGGTAGTCATGGAGCTATTTGCATGAACACCAAAGCAGAGCAGGAAGAGAAAGATCACAGGATGGTAGGAAGTGAGGATATGTGGGTATGAGGTATACAGTGGTCAAATATCTTAAGAAGAAACATTGGAAATAGAGTTTTCTCCATTCCTATTCTGTGGAAGCCTATTACAATATGGAAAAGGAAGTAATGCTATGAATTTGAAAAAGTTCTAATCCTTGAGTCAAAAGAGTCCTGCCCTGGTTTAAGCCTCTCACTGGGTGAGTCATGAATTTTAACAGCGTTGATCAAAACACCTCAGATAACCCCATTTCTATTTCTGGGAAATTCTGATAAGCCTGCTGATGATTTGTGGTTATAGTTAAAGCATGTTTTGACTTCTTTGTGGCCTATGTGTAGTAAGAATCCCTTTGCTTCCCCCACCAAGTCTATGCTCTTACCTATCCACATTCTTTTGTAATCTGTAAACCTTCACAATGCCTCTCCTAAGCCACCTCATTATCTAATCTTGCTAAAGAAATAACTATACCAGGGACTGGCAAGATTGTTAAGGAGTTAAAAGCACTTGCTGCTGATGACCTGAGTTTGAGCCTCAGAACTCATGTAAAAGTAGAAAGGGAGAACAAACTCCACAAAGTAGTCCTCTGAACTCCACAAGGCATACAACCCCTTCTTTCCACATCAAGCATGCCAAAGATAATGGTGTGCCCAGTCAGCATCCCCTCCTAGTCAAGAAAAGACCTGTTAACTGTGTGAGCTGAAATTTCCAGAAAAAAGCTGCACCTATTTAAAATATTCTGTAAGCCTGATCAAATAATTGTGGGGAGCTAGAGCATATAGATTGGGAGTCAAATTATCTTGGGCTGTCTTAGCCTCTAAAAGAGCCATTTACTGCCTATCTTTATGTGTGACTTAACATCCTTGTGTCTATCAGGTAAAACCCTTTGGGAGTGTACAAACAGGCCCCTCATTCCCAATGTTCAGATGTCATCAGATAACATTTGAGGCCTATAGCAGATCTTTCCACTTTACTTTACCTTTTCTTCTGATGTATTGGAAAGTTATCTTGGTTTATAGCTTTCTTTGTTCTGTTACTATAGAAACTTCATAATTGTTACTATGTTGGAATGGGATTTTTGGGATAACCTGAATCTGTGTTCCTTCATATTTGGCTCCAGAATAAATCACTTTGAGGTGAGAGCTGTGGTTTTTTGTTTGTTTTTACATCGACAACTGTCTCACAACTCAGTCTATATATCTTCTTGCCTTTGTTCCTTGGTTTTCTATATATTCTTAATATATAGAAATTAATAGCACTCTGCTCCTTCTGGCCAAACAATAAATAAATCCATTTTCCTTACCAATTTCCATTTCCTAATTTCTCATAGAATACAAGGAAATGAGATGTGGATTATGAGTTGAGATCCTGATAACAATCAGAAGAGGAGATGGGCTGGTTTGTGGACAAAAGCAAAAGAGGGGAGAAACAAAAGAACAAAAGGAAAATTTGTCATTTCTAAGATTCTTTCCTTGCAAGGCAGGAGTAGAAGTCAGAACAGCAGGGAAATAATGGATTAGTTAATACTGGGATATTTCAGTTTACTTCTTTTGTGTGAAGATTAAAGCAGACAGAAAGAATTTTATTATCAGCCCAATTTCCCTGGACCTGTTGGGAAACCTGCCCCTTCTTTCTCTAATCCTGATTTCTCAGGTCAACTAAACAACTTGACTTTAGCATGATGATATGGAACTTTGGTGTAAATGACCAACAACAAGGCTTAGAACAGACTAAGAGCTTCCTCTAGTTTTTATCTAACCATGGGGAATCATTCCATATGGAGGTTATAGAGAGAAGAAGTACTTTCATTTTTCTAACTTTTCATAAAATACGTATGCATACAATTTGTGGTCTTTTCATGAGTGCAGAGTTCCCAAAGAGATGAGTGGAGCGTAGTCACTAACCCAAGAAACAGACTATGGGGGAAATGCCTTCCGTGGTGCAAATTCAGTTTATTGTGTAGGGAAGCAGGTTTTTATGGGAAAGTAGGGCGGTGCACAAGGGAGAGATCCAACAGCTTTGGTCTATCTTACTAGACACCATAATCAGCCTGCCTACAGCCTGCTAATCAGAGGGGGATGGGTGAGGTCGGGAGCGGCCCAGTCTTCTATATAGGCTTGTGTGTAAAACTCTTAGCTTATCCATATTGCTGATGTTGGTGAACAAAGTTTCCATAAAGACAGAGGAAGTGGGCACTGCCCTGGCAGGGCTTTTCAACTAGTGTTCCAGGATCCGCCATTTTAAGGGCCATGCGATGTGTGGTACTGGCCTACCACAGGTGCTTGTGTCCGCCTCTCTCTCCCGCCATCAGGATCCAGCTGTCACCAATAACAATTTACTACTTCAACCATGGGAGGGAAATTAAGAACTCTACTGCAGCCCTGTTTTTACTTTTTGTTTTGAGGCAGGGTCTCATTAAGTTGCCAGGCAGGCCTTGAATTTGCTGTCCTCCCGCCTCAGCTTCCCAAGTATCTGAAATAAACAGGCATGCACCACCACTCTTGGCTTATTGTAATCATTTTTGTTTTGCTTTGTATTTTTTCAGACGAGGTCTTGCTATATAGCCCTGGCTGCTAATCCTCCTGCCTGAACTTCAGAACTATTTGAAATACAAGGATGTATTACTATGCCCAACTTCCTTTTGTGTGGAATATTAAACTTATTCTCAAATATTGTAAAGCTACATGCACTTCTGTTCAGTAATAGAACTCTGAACTGCTGCTGTATCTGTCAGCAGAGCTGCTGCCAGAAGGTCACCTTCCTTAGCTCTTAGAACCAGCTCTCTGGGTGTGGGTGATGTTAGTTGGAGCACCAACAATTGTCTACTTGATTACCCATGGACGGAGCAATTGCTGTTAAGGTTTGACTTTGTCCACTGAGATCTTTGTGTTGAAGATACCTGACTGTACTATTGCTAGTGGAAGAGCCTCCCATGTTCTACTTCCTCAGCCTAAGCACCAGACAGGGAATACCTTGTCTGGGGTCTTGACTTCACCCGTAAAACGGTGTCAAGTCGGCTAGCTAAAGTTGGGGGTTGTTTTACTGTGGAAGTTCTATTTATTAAGCAGTTAAGAACTTTGTGTCAGTGGGTGGAGTCTTTCCTCAATAAATTCCCTGGAGGCCACACGTTCTGAGTCAGTCCGTAGAGGTGAGACCCTTTGCCTGAACCATTCAGGCTTGCATCTTAGAGAATTGCCTAATTCTCTGTGGACATTGTATTTCCATCTACACTTTTCTTTTAAAAAAAGATGTAACACTCTACACAGCTAGCAACTTGTCTCTTTTACTTAATAATGCATCTTTGCAGCATGATCTTTAAGAGTGAAAGGATTTACTTTCGTGCTACTGTCTTTGATGTAAAAATAGCTACTTTTCAGAAAAGCAAATGACTTTTAGGAAAATTCCACTTGAAATAATCTTCTAAAAATGTCAATGTTAACTTTATTTCATAAGAGGACGGAGAGATTTTGAACTAGAATAAGCATGGAGGTTACACATCCCTACATTAGAAAAAGGCACTCTAGCTGTATATGGGTGCAGGCATGAGAGTGACAGGCTCATCTGCTGGCTGGTGCTTCCATGGTAACACCTTATAATAAGCATCTCATCAAGAGCTCTGGGTCAGAGTCTTGGCTCTGCCATACACAAACTGTATGACCTCAGGCAAGCTGTATCCTATCTTTTTCAAAGTGAGAGGATTAAGTTGAAAATTATGTTTTTTGTAGTCTTTCATTCTAAAATTTAGGGATAGATACCAATCTGACAGGATGAAGACCAGTGTTGTTATTGTTGTTGTTTTTGGAGACAAGGTCTTACTGTGTAGCCCTAGCCAGCCCGACAATCATTGTGCAACTCAGGCTAGCTTTTAACTCTGTAAATCCCAAATATGGTCAAGAATAAGACCACCACAATTGAGCCAAATTTGAAGCAAGCAAGATTTAATTAAATTAATTAAATACTGGCCAGGAAGATGGACTCTGATGGACTCTCAGGTCCATTCTGAGGTACCTATAGAGTGGACCGCTCATCTCCAGAGCTCCCACAGAATGGCACGGAGTCATGTGGCACAGGTGCTTAAAAAAGCAGAACCTGTATGGCTATGTACTTCCCACCAGGTCCAATCAGTGGCAAGCATCTATTCTGATGTACTTCCTACATTTGGAGCATATCCTCTGCAGTAGGATCAGCCTGGGATCCAGACACGCCCTACCCAACAACCTAAGAGGTTGTGTCTGCTCCGGCAAGAAGATTCAGAACTATCTCACCTGAACAGCCCCACCCAACAATCCAGGAGGTTATGTCTTTTTCTTTTTCTTAGGCACAGTAACTAAAATTCAAAGGATAACTTTGGCTCTTACACCTCCTGCCTCAGCCTCTTGACTGCTGGGATATCAAGAGTCTGCCACCACAATTGATTTGTTTTCTGATTGAAATTTTTTTCTAACATTTCACTTTTTATTTTATGTATATTGGTGTTTTGTCTGCATGTATGTCTGTGTGAGGGGTGCTAGAAATTGAACCTGGATCCTCTGGAAGGGCAGCTAGTGGTCTTAACCACTGAGCCATCTCTCCAGCCCCCCCCCCCCTTTTTTTTTTTTTTTGATTTTTGAGACAGGGCCTTGCCTTGTAGCTAAAGCTGGACTTGAATTCCAGGTTTTCTTGTCTCAAGTTCCTAAGTATTGACATTATAGGTGTTTACCACCACACACTGGTCCCAGTTTTGAATGTCAAATATTTCATTAACTTGTATCATGGCCTTGAGTAAGACAGTCAGCTCCATCTGGCTTCATTTCAGTTTTATTGTTGTCATGAGAAAGGGTCTCACATAGTCCAGGTTGGCCTGGAATATGTAAGGAAGGATTACTTTTTACTTCTGATCTTCCTGTCTCCTTCTCTAGAGTGCTAAGATTACAGGCATGCACCACTGTACCTGGTTTATGCAGTGCTAGGGATTGAACACAGGGCTTTGTACTTCTAGGCAAGCACTTCACCAAGTAAGCCACATCCCCAGCTCTGGGCCTCACTTTATATATTTGTAAACTGAGCAAGCTAGATTAGTGTTCAAAATCTCTCACATTCTAGCATAGTGAACCTCAGACTTGAAGTTGTCTAGAATCACTGTGGTTCGTGTTAAAATGCAGACTCTGAAACAGAACATCTGGATTGGAGCCTGGGTTTTTTATTTGTAGCTGGTTTCCAGGTGAGGTTTGATATGCTAGTCTGGAATAACATGGTGTTTTGAACTTTCAACTATCAGTAAAAAAATAAAATAAATAAGATAAAATTAAATTAAATTAAATCTTGGAAATTGACAAAAGGTTCCTGTGTGCCCCCTGGGTGGCTCAGAGAATGGAAAGTCTTGCTGGCCTCCCTATGGACTACATCCATCTATGTAAGAACAGAAGCTAAGATGGAGAATATGCAGTGATGGGATGGATGGTACAATTGATTTCAGCCCTGCAGGGAAAGATGGCTCTCAATGTTTTTTTTTTTTTTTTTTTTTTTTTTTTTTTTTGCTTTACTGGACATCAACCATTTGCACTATTAGAAAAATCTCAGTATTCCGGACTTCTCACATAAAATTCTCTCTTAAAAAGATATAGTTTCAGTATTGCCCCTTTGCAATTTCTTGATTTATTACAGGCTAGAAACATTTGCTCCGATGTGTGCAGGATGATAGGGCACATTTAACTCTTTAGGAAAGTGGTTGGTCAGGCAGCTTGTTTTCCTAATGCCAGTACACTTTACTCTTACTCTTCTCCAGAGTAGGCAATTCCCCTCCTGGCGTTGGAAGATCATATGATGTCAACGAAAGTGCTTCAACCATCACCAGGCCCAGAAAGGATCAAAAAGACCAGCCCAGAAGGCAGCATCCGCTGCGCTGAGATTCAGACCCCGGCCTCGAGCCACTCCAGAGTTCTCTTTAACCATCTTCCGCCTTTATCCTTTAGCATCTCTCCGGTTTCTGCTACAAGGGTAATAACGACTTCCAGGTACACAGAATTTGTTCAGATCAGGAAATCCTGCGCAGAGGGAGAAGCCGGGCGAAGCCGCCCCGGGGCGGGGCCGGTCTGGGGGCGGAGTCAGCGCCTTCCCTGGCTCCGCCTCTCTGTCTGTGTCCGCGGCCTCCGCTTCCGATAAAGTTGTTGTTTTGCCAACATGGCGGCGCCCATGGTGGCCGGCAGGGCTTCGTTCAAGTAGTGCTTTGGGGAAGGAGGCAGAAGGGAGCTGCAGGCCGGAGCCTGCGCGCAGGTAACCCGCCCTGGGGGCTCAGGAGGGCGAGAGACAGGCCCCGCTTAGCCCCAACCTAGGAGGAAGGTGCGGACTGGCCGAGAGTCCGGGAAAACTCCGAGGTCTCGGTCTTCAGGCTCTGTTGACAGCTCTGGACTCTTGCTTGGAGAAACGCACATAGTCACATGGCTTTGTATTCGAATTCTTTACTTCTCGCCTGTCCCCGGTCCCTGAATCTCCGCTTCGGGGTTGGGGGTTTGTGCCCAGGCAAGGATGATGCAGTACGTCTCTGGGGGACTCAGTATGTTAGGGCCTGTGGGTCCTCAGAAGTTATCTGAGGCTCACAGTTTACAGGGAAGGTGGAGTTCCAGAGAGGAAGTGACTTTCCTGCAGGACATTAGAATTAACACCCGCTTTTTAACATTTGTGTTTTACAAGGCATGTTTGTTGGAAAGAGGTGTGTGTTTAATTTACTTACTTATTTTGTTTCTTTGAGACAGGGTCTTCCTATGTGTCCCAAGTTGTTGTGAGCTTGCTATGTACCCTAGGCTGGTTTTGAACTTACAGTCAATCCTGTTCAACTTTCTGAGTGTTGGGAATCATAGGGCATACACCCACCATGCTTGACCTAACTTGGTTTCCTTCCCCTCCCTTTTTTGTTTGGCGTTTTTTGCTTTTTTTTTTTTTTTTTTTTTTTTTAAACAGGGTTTTATGAAGCTGGCCTTGAACCCCTAATCTTCTTGCTCTGCCTCTTTAGGTTTAGGTTTCTTGCATATCCTTTTGGGAGCACATGGATGGATGCCCTTGTGTTCTGTTTCTTCACCTGTTTCCTACTATTGCCTTAGCTTTCCCTGTGATCATCATTTTGGGCTCATTTCTCAGATCCTTCATGTTCTCAATTACTTTAACTTTGAGCCCCAAGTAAGGTAAGGTCAGGTGTACTGGGGAACGATGCTTTGGAAGGAGCCTGAAGAGAACATTGCAGCAAGTAAAGAAATAAGATGAGCCAGAGCTAAGGGGGAAGGAGTCCAAGGTGATTGTAAGTGTAAGATGTGAGTCACATCTTTTCCATTCAATGTATCCACACCACCCTCTGCTAAAATGGCTGCTCTTGATGCCAGGAATCAGGAGGCAATACCTATCAGGACTTCCATGGAGAAGTACTTGAAGTGGCCTAGAGCTATGCGTAGGAAGTAAAAGAAGAGATTGGGTTGAGACTCAAAAGTTCTGTAAATTCATAGCCACAAGTACAGACTTTTTGTCCCTACTATGTTTTCCCAGTAAGAATCGGAGGGTGTTCTTGGTCCTGCGCCTAAGGATGTGGCTTTATTTTTCGCGCTGCTGGGGGTGGAACCAATGGCCTTTAACATTGCCACAAAATTACTCTACCACTCAGCTATATCTCCAGCCCTCATCTTTACAGTATTTATTTGTTTTATTTTTGGTGCTGGGGATTGAACCCAGGGATATGCTAAAATCTATTTTATATGCCCAGCCCTTGGATTTTCTTAACAGTTTTGTTTTTGTTTTGTTTAAGATTTATTTTTAATTATGTGTTTCTCTGTGTGTATGTGCACATGAGAGTGGATGCCCATGGTGGCCAGAGGCATCAGATCTCACTGAAGCTGGAGTCATGAGGCAGTTGTGACCCACCCACTGTGGGTGCTGGGAACCAAACTGGGATCCTGTGCAAGAGAAATATGTTATCTTAACTTCTGGGCCATCTCTCCTGTCTTTTGTTTGTTTTAAAGACAGGGTCTCACTATATAGCCCAAGCTTCCCTGTGACTCATAGTAGCCCAGGTTGTCCTGGGACTCTTGACAGTTCTCCTACCTCAGCCCCCCAAGCTACTGGCATTCCAGGCATGAGCATCACAGCTTCTTTACCTCTCTGACATACATTTGCCATACATTGCCAAATTGCTTCAGAGAGGTGTTCTCAATTTACATTCCCACTGGCAGTGTATATAAATAATTATTTTCATTCAAACAAGTTTTTGCCATTATGATAAGCAAGATACTTAATTGTTTTTATTTCTTTGCTTATTTGTAAAGTTAATCTTTTCATATGTTTGTTAGCTTTTGTTCTCTGTTTTATCCTCTCCACCCCTCTTCCATTTTTTTGGTGCTGGGGATTGAACCTAGGGTCTTGGACTTGCTAAGCAAGTGTTGTACCATTGAGCTGTACTTCCATGCCTACACCTTTGCCTGTTTTAAACATATCTTTGGAGTTTCTCTTCTCATGTGTGAACTCTTTATGGGGTTGTATAACCTTTTGTCATTGTAGTTTGGGACAAATAGTTTCCTTCAGCAAATGGTTTACTCTTTAGCAATTTGTTCATCTTTTTTATTTTTTTCTGTCTTCCTCCCCCTTCCCTCCTGCTCTTCCCCTCTTTCCTTCCTCCTCCCTTCCCCTTCCTTTCTTCCTTCCTTCCTTCCTTTTTTCTTCTCCTCTCTCTTCCTTCCTTCCTCTTTCTTTCTCTCTCTCTCTCTCTCTCTCTCTCTCTCTGTCTCATTTTGGTCTTGGACTTAAGGTCCTCCTGTCACATCTTCCTTAGTGCTGAGATTACAAGAATGTTCCACCATACCAATTTATACTTTTTTGGTATACAGATATTTTATGTTTTGGGAGTAAGATCGATTAACTGTGATACTTTAAAAAACATTCTTATTAGCTAAATTTGGTGGCACCTATAATCACAGCATTTGGGAGGCAGAGGCAGGGGGATAAGGAGTTCAAGGTCATTCTTGTCTTCAATGCTGATTCAAGGCCAGCCTTGGTTTCATGAAACCTGATCTCAAATTCCCACTTCCTCCCCGAAAACATAGGGATTTATGCCAGTTTATGGTTTGAGGTAGAGCTGTAATTTAAAGATTTCTCAAATACATTGAATAATCAGTCATTTTCAGGGCCAGCTGTGGTGGCACACATGCAATCCCAGCCCTGAAAAGGCTGAGGCAAAAGAATAGAGAGTTGGAGGCCAGCCTGGGCTATACAGTAAGGTCCTGTTATATTTATGTTTATTTATGTTTTGGTGTATATGTACATATGAGCATGCACAAGTGCACACATGTGGAGTCCAAAGGTCAATGTTAGGTGTTTTTGTTTTTAATTTATTTAATAATTTTATGTGTGTGCCTGAGCGTATGTCTGGATATCACAGGTATGCAGGAACCTTGAGGGTCAGAAGAGAATCAGATCCCCTGAACTGGAGTAACAGTCTGAGCTGTTTTGTGGGTGCTCTTAGAATCTTGAGGAGCTGAAGTGCTCTTATACATCTCTCCAGCCTGTAGTGGAGTCCCTTTCTTTCTGTGAGGGCTTTGTATCTTTGGTGTTTAGAGTATGGACTACCTTTATGTTTTCCAATAAAAAGTTTGTATCTAATTCAGCAGAACTTCTGTTAGCAGATGATTATCAGAGGAAGAGAAAGCATGAGAACAGGCAGTAAGTGCTGTGCCATGATGGTCAGAAACACCAATGTGAGACAGTTCTGGTTTCTCTTTTTTTAGGGTCCTTCCTCCTGAAGAAATGGCATCAGCTTGTCAGAGGCTGAGTTTTTATGCCTCTCTGAAGAAGCAGCTGACTTGTGGCCCACCTGTCATCCAGTGGGAAAGAAGAATAACTGTAGGGTGTGCCAGAAGTATTTACAGTGCCACCGGGAAGTGGGTGAAGGAATACACACTGCAGACAAGAAAGGATGTTGAGAAGTGGTGGCACCGACAGATAAAGGAGCAGGCGTCCAGAATTTCAGAAGATGTGAGTATTGTGAGAGGGAAGATGCACCAGTTTCTTTCCTTGTTGCTGTTGCCAAACATCTGACCAGAAGCAACTTAAGGGAGGAAGTGCTTGTTGTGGTTTACAGTTTGAGGGAATAAAGTCCATCATGGCGTGTCAGGGAAGGCATGGCAGTCTGGCAGCAACATGAGGTGCCAGGTCACACTGTGTCATAGTTAGGAAGCAGAGAATGGACTGGAAGTGGGGGTGGGCTATAGAACCTCAAGGCTCACCTCCAGTGACCACCTTCCTCCAGAAGCCACATGTAGGGAGCTGGTTCCAACAGCTAAGGAAGGTGACCTTCTGACAGTGGCTCAGGCTGCTAGATCAACAGCTGCTCACAATTCTTATTCCTGCACAGAAGTGCACGCAGCTTTATAATATTTGAGAATAAGTTCAAATATACCACAACAATAGTATTTAACAGTGAAATGAACACATAAAAAGGAAAGTTGAGTAATTTGCAATGAAAACTTGCCATTCCCGTGAGAACCCCCAAGATTCTCAGCTCCTTACATAATGTTTATCTTACAGGTTTGTTTTGAAAATCAAATGAGAAAATGTGGGTGAACATTTTCTAAACTGAAGACTTTGATAAATAAATAAATAAAATAGCAGAAAACATGTGCTATCTTTACCAGGGCCTGACTGAACGGTGGTGCATGTGAAGCTTTAGAGTTTACCTCACACTGATATTAAGTATGTTTGAAATCCACCTAAGTGAGTGTTTAGAAGCCAGGTTTCTTGCCATCTTCATCAAACCACTATTAAAAACAACAACAACTTCCATTTGAGGAGCATTTTACCATGTACTGGATATCGTTTCCCTCGGTTGAGTCAGCTAATATTGGAATAGCCCTGAGAATAGGCATTATCCTTACCTGGGGAGTTAGAACACTGAGGTCCAGGAAACGTGTCAACTTCCCAAGAGCTCGTGCTTTCTGGAAACTCTGTGTCAGTCATTAATGAAGACTAGACGGAGCCTAGGAAGGCATGGGGATTTGTCTGAGGTTTCACAGCTCATGGCAAAGTGAGGGTCAGAACTGGATGTCATGCATGCCTGTGGGGATGCCGTTACAGCTTCAGAGAGCAGCAATCTCCAGAGAGGCAGAAGTCGTGTTCTAAATCACAGTTTGATGAAAATATGGGACCAGCTTATAAAAGCCACCTCTTCTTATTGCTGGCATTTGTACTTTCTCTTAAGGGCTTGAATTCTCCCACTTTTATGTAATTATGAAAATTTCCCTTCCAGCCAGATTTCTACTCAATTATAACACAAACTCTTGTCATTTCTTCTCTCTTTTCCACCTCCAGATGATAGAACTCATTTCATTGTCACAGAGGAAAATGACTTAATTCACACAGAAAAGCACAAGGCAGGGACAGGCAGTAGGCTGAATATATTTTCTGCAATAAACAAAAATGTTCAAGAATATCAAAAACTTGGCAGTATTGCTTTTCTGCATATCTCTTATGAACTCAGGTTTGGAATTCAGTTTAGCTTAGTCTATGATGAATTATTTGATGTTCCCAAATGCTTCTTTGAACAAGCATACAAAAAAGGAGAGACTAGTGAAGAAGCTGTGTGTAGAAAATGGGCAGGATTGTTAATATGATATAATACGTAGAACAAGAAGATAGTATGATTATAACAAAAGAAAATTGTTTTACATAATAACTTGGAAGTCATAAACTAGAAATAGGCTAGGTGTGGCACAGGCCTGTAGTGCCAACACTCCAGAAGGCTCAGGCCAACTTGGTCTACAAAGCAAGACCCCATTTCAAAAAGCAAAAAACGTTACAGATAGTATATGTCAAAGATGTTATTACTTTTCTAGCTCCCATGCTTGATTACAGTCCTTTCCTATAGCCCTGAAAATTCCCAAAGAAAAGCCACGGGGCTTTTGCAGGTAGGAGAAAGGTTCAGTAAAGGAGACAGTTTCATTTTTGCACTCAGTAGAAAATGAGCTTTTGCACCTCTCATAAGAACTTATTCACGGGGAAAGGGTTTTCTGTCACTTGCCCTTTCTCTCCAATGCCAGGGTTGAAGCCCTGGAGCTTGCATAGGCGAGGCAAGCACTGTGTCGTGCAGCTGATCTCCAGCCCGACCTAGTCTTCAAGGCAGTGAAGTCCCTGAGTCCACCAGCCCCTGACTCAGGGCCTCCTGACTCATGAGGTCTTCCGTCCCTGTCTGCTACCCTGCTTATCATCACCTTGTCGGATAGTGTCACCCTTCTAGTGCTCCAGAGGGTAGTGTCACCCTTCCAGTGCTCCAGAGGGTAGTGTCACCCTTCCAGTGCTCCAGAGGGTAGTGTCACCCTTCCAGTGCTCCAGAGGATAGTGTCACCCTTCCAGTGCTCCAGAGGATAGTGTCACCCTTCCAGTGCTCCAGAGGGTAGTGTCACCCTTCCAGTGCTCCAGAGGATAGTGTCACCCTTCCAGTGCTCCAGAGGGTAGTGTCACCCTTCCAGTGCTCCAGAGGGTAGTGTCACCCTTCCAGTGCTCCAGAGGGTAGTGTCACCCTTCCAGTGCTCCAGAGGGTAGTGTCACCCTTCCAGTGCTCCAGAGGGTAGTGTCACCCTTCCAGTGCTCCAGAGGATAGTGTCACCCTTCCAGTGCTCCAGAGGGTAGTGTCACCCTTCCAGTGCTCCAGAGGATAGTGTCACCCTTCCAGTGCTCCAGAGGATAGTGTCACCCTTCCAGTGCTCCAGAGGATAGTGTCACCCTTCCAGTGCTCCAGAGGATAGTGTCACCCTTCCAGTGCTCCAGAGGGTAGTGTCACCCTTCCAGTGCTCCAGAGGATAGTGTCACCCTTCCAGTGCTCCAGAGGGTAGTGTCACCCTTCCAGTGCTCCAGAGGGTAGTGTCACCCTTCCAGTGCTCCAGAGGGTAGTGTCACCCTTCCAGTGCTCCAGAGGATAGTGTCACCCTTCCAGTGCTCCAGAGGGTAGTGTCACCCTTCCAGTGCTCCAGAGGATGTTTATTTTTGTATTCTCAAGATTCTGAGAAAAACTTGAGAAGACATTTCTTTCTCCAGGTGGTGTAACTTACCTACTTATCTTGGTCATTTCTAGAGGATGGACAGGATGGAAAAAAGTTGTGTTCTGCATTTTGCGGGGGTGGGGGTGGGGTGGGCTGTGATTGGCTGTTTCTGGTTTTGTTAAAGATTTACATCCTTTGCTAAAGTTTAAAAACTTTGGTAAGAAAATGGACATGATGTGGTGATGTATGCCTGTAATCTAGCACCCTGTGTTTGCATTTAGTGCTTTGGGAGAAGCAAAGCCTTGGTGCCCCCTAAAGCTCTAGGAAGAAGTAGGGATCAAAACGAGAGAGCCAGAAGGCCAAAATTATAAATAGTGTAACAGTAGATGGCCCATCCTCAGTGACTACCAGCAGCAGTTACCTGCCACTCTTCTAGATGCCCCATGACAGAATTTGAGGCTGGGTTCAGAGAGCCTCCAGTTATATGGACAGGATTTGTAAAGTCTGCTGGGGTAATGGCTGTGCCTTCTGTAGAAGGTGATTCCCCAGAGGCCAACAAGCCTTCATTTAAGAGTTATTACAGGCCAGGTGGTGGTGATACATACCTTTAATACCAGTACCTGGGAGGCAGAGGCAGATGGCTCTCTGTGAGTTCGAGGCCAGCCTGGTCTACAGAGTGAGTTCCAGGACAGATAGAGTTACAACAGAGAAATCCTTTCTCGAAAAAACAAAACAAAATAAAAAACAGTTATTACAGTCCTGTTGGGTGGCAGGAAGGTGAATATAGAGATGATTAACACATAGCTCTTGGGGCTGTACATGAAGTGCCGCGATATAGCCCTCACCAAGCATATGTGAGGTTCTCAGTTCTGTCCTCTTCACTGCAGAATTTTCCACAAGAACCAAAAGCGTCAGGTCTCCTATAAGTAATCAGCTCTATGACTAGACCCATTTCTTTGGGACCTTGTCCTCTGAGGTGCACAAGCTCTCGATAGCATTTGACATCCTGCCAGTGGAAGACTGAAGACGCCCAAAGACATTGCCCTCATGGGACTCTCTGCCCTGTCTTCATTCTAGTCATATGTATGTTTTTCAAGCTGCTGCTGCTGGAAGCTGAAGACTCATGTGGCCCTGATCTGTGTTTACCTATTTGTCTCCTCTGAGGAACAAGAGTTGTTCCCTTCCTGTTTGACTTCCTCATGAGTTACTACTTCATCCTTTCCTGTTGAAAGAGAAGCTCACTGTGCCCTGGAAAGACTTCAGGACCCTCTAATATCTGGGGACCCTGTTGTCAGCACTGGATCTCAGGTGGATGCAGCCACAGGGAGCTGAAGAAGGAACTCTTATTCTGGAGATCTTTGTAATTCAACCTCTGCTACTTGAATAATGTGGATCTGTGTTAGAGGCTCATTTGGAAAAACAGCCCTTTAAGATCTAGATAGAAACTGTTTTAAGAAAGAAGCTTTTGAAAGTGCAGAAAAATTGAAATTACCTAGGCTAATTAGCACTTACACATTGTTCTGAATTATTGTGGACATTGTTTAGCTTAAACAGGATGTTTGAATTTTGGAGGTTTTAACATTTTTGTAAACTTATATAATAACAGGATTTTTTCTTTAAGAAATTTTTAAAAATGTTAAATTATTACCTTGAGTAAAGTGCCAAAATATTAGTACATGCAGAGCTTCCAGAAAATGTGTAATAAACATTTCCTGTCATTTTTTTGTCACTCTTTCCTAGAAATCAAAGCCCAAATTCTATGTGCTCTCCATGTTCCCATATCCTTCTGGCAAGCTGCATATGGGCCATGTACGTGTCTACACCCTCAGTGACACCATTGCACGGTTCCAGAAGATGAGAGGCATGCAGGTAAGGGGTGCTTGACTCATCCAAGTGTGGTAATATGTGTTTAGGATAAGGAAGAAAGCCAACTCTAGTTCAGATTAGCGTGACCATGCACAGCTCAGTTTCCTTATGTGTAGAGAAGCCTTGTAATGAAGCATCTGGGTCAGGGGTTCTCAACCTGTGGGTCACAACTCCTTTGAGGGTCGAACAACTGTTTAACAGAGGTTGACTAAGATCACTCTGCATATCAGATATTTACATTATGATTCATAACAGTAGCAAAATTACAGTTAAAAAGTAGCAGCGAAAATAATTGTATGGTAGGGGATCACCACAACACGAGGAACTGTATTAAAGGGCTGCTGCATTGGAAGATGTAGAACCACTGGTCTGGGTGAGCTGGGAGTAGCTGCAAGATGGCATTATGCTAGGGATGTACATGGGATGGGTTGCGGGGGCAGGAACAGATGTGGGTAACACTGCTCTTTTCTCAGGAGGAGCTCCCCTATCAGCAGTCACTGTACAAGGCAGTGAAGCCAGTGGTACAAAGATAGTGAGTGCTGCATTTTGGTCAGCTTTGCATCTCTATAGCAGATACCTGAGATGGTTAGCTACAAAGAAAGAAGGCTTATTGTGGCTCCTGGTCTTACAAATACAGTGCATGATTGGAGGGACCCAGGCCTCTGCTGAGGATACTGCATGGCTATGGTGAGGAGCACATCAGAGCACAATTGTTAACCCTTTGATTAGGAAGCAATAGAAAGGGGCCAGGTTCCCAGGATTTTCTTCAAGGGCATACTCCTCAGTGATCCAAAGATCTCTCATTAGACCTTACTTCTTTTGGTGAGTACTACAAGGGAACAAACCCAGAGCTTCACACATACCAGGTAAATGTTCTACCACTGAACCATATGCTTAGCTCATCTTCCTACTTTTTAGTTGAGACAGGGTTTCACTAAGTTCCCCAAGCTGGCTGTGAACTTATGATCCTTCTGCTTCAGCTTCTGGAATGCCTGGGAGGCTTGTGCCACCAGGCCCAGCTAGGCCCTACCTCTTGAAGATCCCACCACTGTCCAATAGCACCACCCTGGAGACAAAGCCTTTAACACAGGCTTTTGGGTACATTCATGATCCAATCTATAAAGCAGTGTGTGGTGACATACCCTTGTAATCCTTGCACTTGAAAGGCTGAGGCAAGAGAATCAGGAGTTCAAGGCCAGACTTGGCTACATTGTAATTTTGGACATCACAAGAGATTTTTTTTCCCCCTTCTTATTGAGTGTTTTCTTAATCTCTGATGAATATGTATTTATTTTATAGTTGGAAAAATAAAATTTTATAAGAAAAATATTTGAGGAATGATAATTATGAGGAGTGGGGAAGAATTCCCTAAAGAGGGAACGTTTTATTTTAATACATTTATATATTGGTAGGGGCACATGTCATGGTGCACATAAAGGTCAGAGGACAACCTGCCTAAGTCCGTTTTCTTCTTCCACCATGTGAGTATTGGGGAAATTCAAATTCAGGTTTGGTAGCAAGAATCTTTATTTGTTGAGCCATCTCACTGGCCCAAAGAGGAGCCACCTGATAATGGTCTTGAAAGACAAATGAAATGTAAAGGAGAGAAGAAGATATGCCCATTTCTTGGGCTTCTGCTTCTCCTTCTTCTCCTTCTTCTCCTTCTTCTCCTTCTTCTCCTTCTTCTCCTTCTTCTCCTCCTCCTCCTCCTTCTTCTTCAAGATTTATTTTTTAATTATGTATATGTGCATGTTAGTATATGCATGTAAATGTAGGTGACTGAGGCCAGAAGCATCAGATCCTCCTGGAGCTGGAGTTACAGATGTAGAGTCTGAGAACTGAACTCAGGCCCTCTGTAAGTCAGTAAGTGCTCTTAACCATGGAACCCCTGATGATTAGCTTTAATTAACTCAACACAATCTAGAATCACTTGGGAGTGAGGTCTCAGTGAGTGATTGTCTAGACTGGTTTGGCCTGTGGGCATGTCTGTGGGGGATTATCTTAATTATATTAATTGAAGTGGAAGATTTGCCCACTACTATTGGCCATTATTCTCTAGATAGGGAATCCTGGACTGTACAAGAATAGGAGAAGAGAGTTGAGCACAAAATATGCATGCCTTCATTCTCTCTGCTCTAGATTATGGATGTAAGAACCTACTTCAAGTTTCTGCCTGATTTCCCTGCAACAATGAACTCTATAGCATGGAACTGTGAGCTAAAATAACCCATTCTCCCTTAAGTTGCTTTTGTCAAGGTATTTTATCACAGTAACAGGAAATGAAACCAAGACAGTCCCAGAATCTTCTCTGTGTTCTTTAGCTACTCAGTGTCTATTAGATGGGGTGGAAATAATCCATCATGATATCCTCCTTAACCACCCACAAAAAGAGAGAGGGGAGATGATAGTGGGGTTGAGTATAAGATGGGACTAGACGACCAGCCAGATTTTGCAACGTTTGTACAGTTAGTTACTTCTTCAAGACCTAGTTTCTTTTTCTGTAGGATGAGGATAAAATAGTATAAAGTCAGCACTCTCTAGAGTAACAGAACTTATAGAATGAATCTCTCTGTATATAGAAAGGGGATTTATTAGAATGTCTTTACGCTGTGGTCCAGCTAATCCAACAATGACTGGCTTTGAATGGAAAGTTCAAGAATCCAGTAGTTGCTCAGTTCTCAAGACTGGAATCCTGAAGAAGTAGGCTCAATGCTAGTGAAGGAATGGACTTGCTAGTAAGGCGAGAGAAGCAGGCCAAGAGCAAAAGCTTCCTTCTTCTTTGTCCTTATATAGGCTTCCAGCAGAAGGTGTGGTCCAGATTAAAGGTGTATTTTCCTAACTCAAAGATCCGATTAGAAGTGGATCTTCCTACTTCAGATTAAGCAAAACATTCCTTACAGGTGTGCTCTTCATTTTGAAGGGTTAGTTGTAGACGTAGTCAAATTGACAACCAAGAATAGGCATCACAAGTTCACCCCTTGTCAGCTTGACAAACAATCATATCTCTTTATGTTGTGATTAATTTCCAAATGAAAGTAACAACCAAAACATAATAATATCTAAACATAATATAGCTATTCCATCACAATTACAAACACATTATATATTTAACCAGGTCATAATTACACCTAACATGGTATAACTATCCCTGGGACAACCACAGACACATTGTAAATTTAGAATAGGTGGAAATGTCCTTGGAGGGGCATCCTTTTAGTATCTCAGACTTAAATATGGTAGCTGTTTATAATCTTAATTGATCTCACACATGATAAAGAAACTAAGGAAGGAAAACACAAATATCCGCACAAACACATTCTCAGCAAAATACGATAGACGCACTCATGTCAGCTGTGATCCTCATTTCTAACTGATCACATGGCCTTAGCTGGTATTCTTAACTATCTTCCTCTACTTTATTATTTATTCTTTATTTCCTCCACCCTAGCAGAACCTCTTGGCTCTTTTCCTGGAGGAGTGACCCATAATTTCATTCCTGACTGGTCTGTGACCTTTGTCATCCTGCCTGGATCAAGCTGTTGTAGTTTCCCATTGTCTTTAATCACAGGACATGGTAGCACCAAGAGATGCCCTAAAGGGTCTCCTGCTCTCCAGACATAATGTTTCTTTCCTCCAGTGTGGAGAAACAATCCAATTCCCATGGTAGTCTGGATCAATCACCCCTCTTAACACTGTTGCTTTGTCTTAGCCTGTTGTTTTAAGGGCATTAGAAGCCTAAAGTGGCCAAGGGGAAGTTTGAGCTTCTAGTCAATGGAATGTTTGTTGTGGCTCCTAACAGGAGCACTCCCCTCTCTGGAACCAAAACTTCTAGGACAGCAGAACTTAAGGTCATGAGAACAGGAAGCAAAAATTTTCCTAATGGGTCATTAGTGGTGATAATGAATGGAACCATTACCTTTTCTACACCTTGATTCCTTGACCCATGGATCCAGGTTATGGGAGAAACAGTACCATATATTAGACACCGATTCAAAGCATATACCGCCTTCTGGAGAAACCTGCCTCAGTCCTCCAGGCTGCTACCACCTAATTGGCACTGTAACTGTGTCTTCAAAAAGCCATTCCATCTTTCTATGAGGCCAGCTGCTTCAGGATTGTGGGGAACATGGTTAGACCAGCAGATTCCATGATCATTGGCTCACTGTTGCACTTCTATGGGTATGAAGTAAGTTCCTTGGTCAGAAGCAGTACTGTGTGGAATACCATGATGGTGGGTTAAGTCCACAGATGGTAGTTTTGGCAGAAGTGTTACTTGCAGGAAAGTCAAATCCATAACCAGAAAAAGTACTCCAGTAAGGACAAAGAGTTGTCCTTGTCATAGAGAAAGTGGTCCAATGTAGTCAACCTGCCACCAGGTTGCTGGCTGGTCACCCCAGGGAATGGTGCCATATCTGGGGCTCGGGGTTGGTCTCTACTGTTGGCAGATCTGGCACTCAGCAGCAGCTGTAGCTAGGTCAGCCTTGGTGAGTCGAAGTCCATGTTGCTGAGCCATGCATAACTCCCATCTCTGCCTCCATGGCCACTTTGTTCATAGATCCATTGGGCAAGGACAGGAATGGCTGGGGAAGAGGCTGACTGTCCACAGAAAGGGTCATCCTATCTATGTGATAATTGTATTCCTCCTCTGCTGAAGTCAACTTCTGATGAACATTTACATGGGAAACAAGTATATTCACATCCTTCCTTCATTTGGAGAGATCTAGCCATATACTTCTTCCCCAGATGTCTCTCTCATCAGTATTTCAATCATGCTCTTTCCAAGTCCCTGACCATCCAGCCAATCATTGGCTATAGCCCATGAATTAGTGAACAGTTGCACATCTGGCCATTTCTCCTTCCAGACGAAATGTATGGTCATGTGTGCTTCCCAAAGTTCTGCCCACTGTGAAGATTTCCCTTTTCTGGTGTCTTTCAGGGTTACCCCAGAAAGGGGTTGTAATTCTACAGTTGTCTACTTCTGGGTGGTGCCTACATAATGTGTAGAGCTTTTAGTAAACTAGACTCTAGTCTTCTCTTCCTCAGTCAACCGATCACAGTGAACTGTAGGTGCATACTTGGCAGCAGATGGCACTGTAAGGGGAGTAGAAACCCTGCCCAGTTCTCTTTATTGATCATCTTGGTAGCTGGAGATCTAGTGTAGTGGGAATCAGCAAACCTACAAACTGGATGTTTTGTTTTATTTGATACAGGGTCTCACATAACCCAGGCTGACTTCAAGGTGATCAAGGATGACCTTTACTTTCTGATCTTCCTGCCTCTACCTCCTGAATTCTAGGAGTACAGGGACGGACGTGCCACCATGCCTGGCACCAAACTGGGACTTTTCATGTGAGAGCCAGTTGTTGCATTTACTGGTACATCATTGGCCATTGCTTTTATTAACTTGTCAGGCCCTATGCAGGTGGCATCTTGTACTTCCTAGGTCTTTAGGAAGACTAAGTATATTGCTTGAGACAATTGGTTTGAAATTTTTTGTTGGCAGGAAGAATTATCCCATAAAAATGAGGTCATGTTTTCATGTGTCTGTCGCTTGAGAATCGATAGGTTTATATTGCTAAATTCAGGGGTTACATTGAAATGTAAAGTTACCACAAGCATTTGCCATCCTGGTTTAGGAAAGATATTTTTCTCAGACACCATTTTACAGTATTATGAGGCAGGACAGAAGTTGGAAAGATGGCTCAGAAGTTCAGAGCACTGACTCTTCTTACAGAGAATCTGAGTTCAGCTGCAAGAACTCATGTGGCTCACTATAAATCCAGTTCTAGGAAATCTGGCATTTTCTGACTTTCACAGGTTCCTGCACCATGTGGTATGCGTATACTCACACACACATATATAAAGAAAAAATAAAAATTTAAATCTTAAGAAGAAAAGAAAAACAGGACAGAATTAATTGGTTTTTTGCCTAAAGTACAATCTTTTTTTTTTTCTTCCCATTTTCGTTCCCAAGGATATAACTCAGAACCTTGCACGTGCTAGGAATGTGTGCTAACTTAACTGAGCTACACCCCTGGCACTTTTAAGTACAATTCTGTAACTAACCTTCAACTATATTTGTCTTTTAAGAAGCTAAGCCAACTAAATTTGAACAGTGCATGAAGGCTGCAGACATATTACTAAGCTGGAGCATTTAAGCAAATGCGTATTATTAGTGACAGAGTGTAGGGAGCCTGCCTGAAGGTAGTTTAAGTGAAGGGGTGTATGTGGGAGTCTAGTTGTCTCAGGTAGGATGAGTTGTTAACAAAGGATGCACATGAGGAATCAGGACCTTGCAGGCAGCTCAGAGCCATAAAATAAGGGAGTGTCTACTACCATAGTTGAAGTCCAAAGTCAGAACAGACAACAATGGTTTGACCCTTGTTCTGCTACTTCCTAACTGAGGGACCCTGCATAGTCATTTAGTGTCTCTGACTTCCACTTGCCCTCATTTGAGCTAAAGGAAGGGCTTTGGACGTAGTGCAGCAGCAGAGTGCTCACCTAGCTCATAGATGAGCACCTAGGCCCTGGATTTGGTATCCAAGGAAGAAGAAGGAAGATGGGAGGCAGGAGTGAGAGAGACTGATTCCTCAGGTTGCTATGATGTCAGATTAGACAGTGCAGTATACCACGTGTCTGGTACATAATACATCCCTTACTAAGTGATAGCTGTAATTATGATTTATACTGATCTGATTTGCTCTCAGCTGCCCAGAAAAGTGATTCAGCACCATTTAATCAAGGTGTCCCTGCAGTCTTCTTCTGGGAGAATGCTACAGGGATGTCCTAGTGAAGCTGTTGCTGTTCATTGTTGCCTGTGATTTCTTCTGTTTGTCCACTGGCTGAGTCTGGTCCTTGGATTTGAAACTGTTACTTGTTATTGGGGTTAATGTCAGTGTGTTAGTCCGGGTCTCTAGAGGAACAGGAACAGAATGGCTTACAGGCTGTGATCCAGTTAGTCTAACAATGGCTGTCGCCAGTGGAAGCTCTGAGAATCCAGTAGTTATTTAGTCCACAAGGCTGGATGCCTTATTATATGCCGGAATTCTGAAGACGTAGGCTGTAATACCAGTGAAGGAATGGACTTGCCAGCAAGAGAGCAAGCAGGCAAGGAGTGAAGAGCTTCTTTGTTCTATGTCCTTTACATAGGCTGCTAGCAGAAGATAAAGGTGGATCCTCCCACCTCAAAAGATGTGGATTAAAGGTGGGTCTTCCCTCTTCAAATGATTTAATTAAGAAAAATTCCTCACAGGTGTGCCCAACCACTTGGGATTTAGTTAATTTCAGATGTAATCAAGCTGACAACCAAGAATAGCCATTACAGTCATTTCCTGCAATCAGCAAATGTGCTTGGTTGTCATTTCCCCCTTGGTTTTCAGTTACTCTGTTTAAAAAATATTTATTTCAAAATTATTTTATTATTTTTATTGTTTTTTTAATGGGGTGTGGATGTTTTGCCTGTGCGTACTATGATGTGTACCACCTACATGCCTTTTGCCTTTGGAGGCCAGAAGAAGGCCTCAGATCCCTTGGAATTGAAACTAGATATGGTTATGGGCTGCCATGTGGGGGCTAGGAATTAAATCTAGGTCTTCTGGAAGAACAGCCAGTGCTCTTGACTGCTGAGACATCTCTGTTTAAGTCAAATCATGATGTGCACAATGCCAAACTTGGTGAAAACTCATCAGGTTGTTTTAAATTAATGTGGAAAAGAGAAATAGACATCTTAGTTCATTTGTCAAAAGTGTTGGAGATGAATGAGGTGGCACTCATCACTTGATGGCCCAGCACGTGGGAGACTGAGGCAGAGGATGAGTGTGGGGCCAGCCAGGCCAGTCTTGGCTGCATAGCAAGATTCTTTCTCAGAAAACAAAAAGAGTGTACAAGAAGGCTTGTTGGATGTCCTTTCTGGTTTCACAAACAGCCTTGTGTGAGTACTGGTCCCTGAATAGTCCTTATTCCAAAGAGGAGGGAGTACCTGAGACAGCCAGACAAGATTGGATGGATCTGTGTGCGTGTTGATTAACTCAGCCAGCCTGGTCTACATAGTGAGTTCCAGGACAGCCAGAGCTATTATTATATGGATTTTATTTATGTGTGCTTCCATGCACAGAGGTCATTCTCTCCCTTCCATTATTCTAACTTGTATTATATTGAACTTGGGTTGTTGGGCCATGTTTTTAATTTGAGTTTTCCTGATTAGTATCCTATTGAGACTGAGATATGCCTGTGTTCATTTTCTACATAAGCTTCCTTTTCTCTGTTTTGTTTTCTCACTTTAGTTTAGTTGCCAACTTTGTCTTTTTATTGCTCCATTTTGTTTTTTATCTATCGTCTGGATTATTGACTCTGTCAACTGAGTGGAGTGCAGACATCTCCCAGGCTCCAGACTGTTTTTGTATTTTGAGAGACTATAGACTATGGGTTGCAATCTGGCTTTGAGAGTGGGGAAGAATGGTAATTCAGAGAGGTTTTCAGATTATGCAAAGGGAGGAGATAAGATAAGAATGCCTGTGATACTGAGGTTCCCAGTCATGTCCTTGTCTGTCATGGAGGCTGCCTGAAAGCTGTGGCCTTTGCAGTTCTCTTAGTGAAGGATGAGTCCCTTTCCCCACGCCTGAGTGAAGGGTACTGGCACATGGCTCAGGGCTGTTACAGCCGAGTGTGGGACTCAGGAGCATCATCCTTCCTAGAAGACAGTGATTCCCTCAACTGGGAAGCTGTCACTTAGGCCCAGATTTCAAGCCTTGACATTCTTCTTGTAATAGGTAACAGGACAGTCTTCCTGTATTTGTGCCGGTGACCAGCAAGCCTGTGTGAATCTCTAATTGTAGTCCTCCAGTGCTAATGCAGAACCCTTAAACTGTAACCAGCATACCACCTATAAGTATGTTTGAGTCCAAAGTTATTCAGCATTTCAATTTTCTTTTTATAATTATTTAAATACTTTTTCCTTTATTTTATTTTGTGTGTGTGGGTATTTTGTCTGCATGCATGTCTGTGCACTGTGTGCTTGCCTGGTGCCTAGGAAAGCCAGAAGAGGGTGAAAGATGCCTTGGGACTGGACTTATGGATAGTTAGTAGCTACCATGTGAGTGCTAGGAACCAAATCTGTGAGGTCCTCATCTCTCCAGCTCCTCTATAATGATTTTTTCTGGCTTGCAGGCCCAAGCCTGTTGGACCCGCAGTCCTTAATGATGCACATCATTTCCTCACAAGGAACAGCTTTGTTCTCACCTCTGTGGTTTTCATCCAGGTGTCTCCTTCCTAGAGTACTTTTCACCCTCCCCATAAGTAAGTCTTTATTGTTCTTTGGGATTCACTTAATCTTTCTTGTACTGTAAACTGGCCTTCTGTAGCTCACATCTATCAGCACTAATGGGCAGAACTGTGGAGCACTCTCTGCTGAGCTCACAGGTCCTCTGTGTTGCTTCCATCTCTCCAATGCTATTTTAAACTTTCTGGGACAGAGAAGTTTGTTATTAGTATGTAAACTGTTTAGTGGTTACATGGAACCCACTTTTTTTTTTTTCACTCTACAACTTACAAGATCCTTTGTTCCCAGCCAGATGTGGTAGTGCACGCCTATAATCACAGTGCCGGGGAGCCAGTGGCAGGAAGAACACTGGTTTTTGTGGCCAATATAGGCAACATAGTGAGACCTCGCTTCAAATTAAACAAACCAAACAGCATCAGATAAAAGCAGTGCATCCTACCATGAGCTGATCTGATTCATAGCCTCTACATAAGGTAGCAATGCAGATTACCACAGTGTCCCTGACCTAGCAGTGTTTTTAAGATTACTACTGAACGAGAAAACTAGACATTTGAGAACCAGATAAACGCACTTTGTAAATAAGCCTAATGACCTGAGTTTAATCCTCAGAACATACATGATGGTGGAAGGAGAGAATTAACTATAAAGTTATGACCCCCACAATCACTCTGTGGTATGTGCCCTGTACCCTCACAAGAATAGTAAAATAAATTAAACATTTGAAAGCCATCAAGGCAATTGATGGAGGTCCCCAAATTTGAGCCAAACTGTGAAGCTTTCACCACCCACTGTGTGTTCTGTAAGCTCTTCTGTAATGACAGTTATCTCTTGAGTTTGCTAGGGGTGGAGATAGGGCTGGGAGTGTCCATATTTTGAAAAAGCAGTCTAGGTAGCTGGGCCAGGTTTTACACATGATGGATGGATGGCATTCTGCTGAGCCAGATGGATATGTCAGTCTAGGTTTGAGCCCAAGGTGAGAAGAGAGCTAAAAGTCTTTAGCAGCTGACCTTAACCATAGGCATGCATAGATTGGGTCCAATGTGCAAGTGAATGAGTACTAGGTGACTTGGGGGTGGTAAATCAGAGCGGTGATGATGCCTGCTCTACCCAGAGGTGATGAGCAAGAAAACCCTTCAAACCTGCAGTGCACCCGTATGTGGTGCACACACAGAAATTCTAGCACTTAAGAGGGAGAGGCAGGAGGATCAAGAAAGAAAGTCCTGACTGGCTATATGAGATTGTCTCAAAAGACAAGTAAACAAAAAGAATATAACCCAATTTCAGTGGCCACAGTAAGGCATTCCTGAGACTTGCATGTTTATTCAAGGGACATTTAAAGATAGAATTAAATTCTTTTTCTGCAGTAACAAAAGGCTATGGTGCCAGTAGGTTGGTCGCTTCTTAATTCAAAGGATGCCTAATGACATACTTATGCCTAGCTCCATATGGTGATCTTGTTGTGTTTTCATATGTTGTATGTACAGATGGTTGGAAAATACATTTCCTGCCTCCCACTTCAGCTGGTGTCCCCAGCACCTTCTGGTCCAGGAGCAGGATGATGGAAGCATCCAAGTACTCATTCCCCTTGCAGAGCCGGTCTTGGACTAGTTAGTCTCAGGCAGAAAGCCTATAGCCTTGTCCAAGTGCAGGAAGAAATTGGGGCTCAGTGTCTCATAGCTGTACAATCATTGTATGATCACCCACAAAGGCCAGGTGCCAGAAACATTCTCAGGAAGCAAGTAGTGGGTATTTCCTCAGTTTTCAGTTTGCAGTTAGTCGATGAGTGTCTATGATGTGCCCAGAAGGCATGGTGTGGCATTTAGTTACAGATTGTCAAATCTCTGTGGCATCAGGAGGTAGGCAGTGGATTTCCAGGCTTATGCTCTCAGGTGTGGTTTGAAGAAGAGAAGGCATACTGCCTTGATTGGCCTAGTGCCTTGATTGGAAAGGGTCTGACTTGTCTGTTAAGTCAGGTTCTTTGTTCCGTCCTTTGGGTATAGGTGCTGTCACTGGTTTTTCTTCACTTCACTTTTTATATCCAATCTGTAATGATGGTGACTTATTACACTGGCTAAATGAAACTAAACACTGCATTTCTCATTTCTTGGAAATAGAGTGCTGAACTTACTCCAGAGAAGCCACAGCACTGAAAATAGCATTTCTTTGTGAAGCAGTAACCATGGTGCCTGCATCTGAAGCTGAATTGGTTTCAAATATAAAGCTTTGTTTTATGGGGGAGGGAGAGAAGCTGGCCATTGCTACTAACTGTCTGGCCCTGTTCTGGAGGCATGCTCCTGTTTCTGGTGGAAAGGCAGGGGACCAGATGCCTCAGTCTCCTTCCTGTCTACTTCTAAACTCCTCTTTGCTTGGCTTATTCTTGCTTCCTGTGTTAGAAGGACAAATGGCCCCTTGTTTGTTTCCTACCCCCTTCTTAAAGTATTTTAATATTGTACAAAAAATTTCACTTTGCCTCTCTTGTAAAAGAAATACAACATAGATTAGGCAGTAGCCTTGACACCCTCAGTCCTCGGTCCCTTTTGCTGAGTTAGCTTGTTTCCAGCCCACCTGCCAACCATGAAATGCCTAGGTTCTCAGATTTGGAAAGCTGTACACCAGAGGCTAGCCAAGTCCTAGGTCCCAGGCCTCACTCTCTTCCAACTCTGGTCTGACTTGCAGGGTCAGGCATACATACAACTATATCCTGGGCTAGCAACTTCTAGTCTTCCATGATATGAGCCAGTCTGACTCGCCTTTGAGACCTCACATGGAAATGGTCCATTTGTCATGATAGTACCCAGTTCTGACTCCCACTTGGAACCTCAGATGGGGATGTTCCATGTGCCATACTATCCAGGTCTGAGTCTCCTTTGAGAACTCACATGGGGATGGTCATAGCCAGTTCTGGTTTCTCTTTGAGACTTCACACAGAGATGTGTCCTACATAGTTCCACCCTGGTTGCTTTGTACTAAGTTGTGTTTCTCAAGCTGTGTGATCAGCTGCCTGGTGGATCTTTTGTTGTGATTGTTTGATTTTGTGAGTTTAATTAGGGTTACTTACCCAGTGGCTATTACCTGGCTGGAGAAATTTGGTATCTATTTCTGTCTCTTTGTCTCTATGTCTGCCATCCACCCCAGCAAACACTGACTGCTCCTGAAGGTAGGGGATGTATTATGAGTTCTTCCCTTCTACTCTGGCTAGATTTTAGGCATAGGAAATCTAAGTGGAATTGGAAGGCAGGTGAATGGAGAGACCAGGGAATTTCCCCCCGACTCCTGCGTCAGCTGCTGCCCAGCAACTTGTGACTCCACCTGGTAAGATGAGCGCGTTTACTCTCCTGCCTCGCATCTGGGCCCTGCCTGCAGCTGCCTTTGTCTCTCGGGTTCTAGGTGGCCATGGGTTCTCTGTCAGGTCTGAGCTGGTGATGTTGTCCTGTTCTTCTTAGCTTCTCACCCACACTTATGTACTTAGAGTATTTGTTGTAAAAACTAGATAGAGATTGTGGTTTTTCAAATTTTGATATGTACTGATTTCTAAGTTAAGCAACTGACACTTCTTGATTTAGCCTCTGAATATTTTTCCTTTTATTGTCTTAAAATTATAATTTTTATCTTCTGCCACCTTCCATTGATGTCACATTCCTACTCTTCCAAAATTGACATGATGGATATTTAAAAGTATATCTTAAGTATATTTGTAAAAATAGGTCAAATATCTGGAAAAATGAGGCTGTGGGAAATATTCACATCCAAGAAGGGATTAGCTTAGGAAACCAAGAATTCTCAGGGTCTGCCATATATTATTTTATTTCAAGAAGGGTCCTTGTTATGTTGCCCGCGTTGGCCTTAAACTCTCCATACTTCTCCAGCTTCCCAAGTAGCTGGGATTGTAGGTGTGGACCTATAGCTGGGCCTTAGCATATAAATGCAGATGCCCTTTTTCTGTAGAGCAGATTGCCGTGTTTGTACATGTGCACTCTAGGTACAGTAACTTATTTTAACTGTAGAAGGATTAAAACAAGTTCAGTGATTATAAAGAAAGCTAAGTTATTTTTAAACTAACCAGTAGAGTGTAAAGTTCTTCTAGTGAATGTTTGGGCACTCTTGGCACAGAGAAGCCAAGGGCAAGAAACTTTGGCTATCTTTTTTGTTTTGTGGTGTGTGGGATGAGATCTGTAGTTTTGCACATTCTAAGCATGCATTCTGCCACCTGGAGCCCAGGGATAATATCTTGTACCTGGAATGTAGTACATGATAGCTGTTTTCTCTTTTTACTTTATAATTATGATTATTTTGTTTTGTTTTCAAGACAGGGTTTCTCTGTTGTAACTATGTCTGTGCTGGAACTCACTCTGTAGACCAGGCTGGCCTGGAACTCACAGAGATCCACCTGCCTCTGCCTCCCGAGTGCTGGGATTAAAGATGTGAGCCACCACTGCCCAGTCCCCCACCTCCCCTTTTTTTTTTTTTTTTTTGTTAAGCAGGGTCTTATTGTGTGTTGCCCAGGCTAACCCTGAACTCACGATCCTCCTGTCCGAGCATCCTGAATGCTGTAACTACAGGTGCATGCTGCCTACCAGAATACAGTCTACTGCCAGAAGGACAGAAACACTTGGGCGTATGGCAATGGTGCCTAGGTCTTTACTCCTTATTTCTCCTACATTGGGAGTGAGACTTCCTACAGCAAGGGGGTGTGCTCTGCAAGTGGTCCCCAGGGCTTATAAACAGGGCATCTTTCGGGTTTAAAGAAACTTAGCTTGTAGGGACATTTAGTTCAGTGACACATGGTGGATAGTAGAAGGAAGACTCCTGACTTTGAGTTATAGAACGGACTTCTCACAGTGGATTAGATAGTTGAGTTTGTTAATTTTTGCCAAGAATCTGAAATATTAAGGGAGTTTAAGATTTTTCTAACTTTATGTTTATAGACAACTTAGGTAACATGTAATGGTAGAATACCTTCTCATGTCAATTCCGTCTGAAAATGCAAATAGAAATAAATGCCACATAAATCTAAACTGCTGTGTGTGTGTGTGAGAGTGTGTGTGTGTGTGAGTCACTCTCTGTATTGACTTAATCTGAAAATCCAGACAGCACCTAACAGAATGTTCATGGGCAGAAACATTGGACCATCACTCCCAGTGATGATTAAATTCCTCTTTCTGCAGAACAGTTACACTCCAGCTACCATGTCTGCCCAGGAAACAACCTGGGAGCGTTCACTGCAGCATGAGCAGAACTCAAGTGCAGGGCTGGTAGCATGGAAGAACAACCCAGAACAGGACTTTTTAGTTCCTGAAAAAGAAAAAAGGAAACAAACCCAGGGAGACTGTCATCTGTGAATAAAGCAGTTTTCCAGAGCAGGCTGTGTGTCAGGGATGTTTTTTGTTTAATGAGGCTTCCTGCCTCCTGGGAACTAAAACCCAGCTTAGACCAACTTCAGCAAAAAGGGAGGTTTTGTTTTTATAGATCCTGGTAAAACTCTCAGGATCCATGAAATGTTGCAGGAGCCCAGGCTCTCTGGGTACTGGGACCAGGTCCTTGAGGCTCATCTGGGTCCAGACCTACTTCAGTTCTCATTCTGCTTTCTCAGATGTCACCATGAGGTTGACCCACCACTGGAAATCCTTGTGGGAAGAGTCCCTACCTCACTACAGAGCCAGCCTAACTTCAGACAAACCCAGATAAGGGTCCAAAGCCATGCCTTCTTCTCCGCTTGAGATACTAATATTTCCATCTACAGCCATTCGTACCAGGGCTGTGTGAAGTTTAAGAGGAAACAGTTTAAAAGTGGAGATGCTTTTAGGGAGGATGGAACACTATAGGTTAGTCATATTTCATGGGAGGAAAGAGATCTCATGTCTCAGTTGGGTTGGGATATGTCTAGTCAGGTTCCCAAAGCTTCATAGAATAGATCTATTCAGCAAATGTTAGAATTTTGTTTTTAGAGATCTGTATACATCATACTGAGGCAGGAGTTAGCTCATAGTAGGCAGTAAGGGAAAAGAACCCATGGTGAAAACTACAAAACTCCCATATATGTTACAGTGGGAATGGGTGTTCAGGTAAAAGGGGAACATACGGGTTAAGAACTGAAGCCAGGAGCACTAAAGGTACAAAGATACTTACATCTGGATATACAATATCTAAGTGGACCATAAGAGACAAATAGGCTCCAGGAAACAAGGCCAATGACAGCAAGTTGGCTGGCTATCTTCCATAAGACCTTTCCTTTTTGGGAGATACATGCTAGGTACTGTTGCTTATTGCATAATCTTGGTTTTAATGCTTTGTTCCTAATGCAGCTAATTATAATAGTCTGAGATGTACTAAGGATGGCTTGTAGCAAGCCAGCCCAATTTCAGGAGAGAGAACCCAGACTGTAGTGTAGACAGGGCAGTAACAAAGACCACTGCGGCTGCTTCTTGGTAGCTGTGAGAACAAAGAGAGCTCCATATAATTAATAGCACTTAGGGCATCCAAAAGGTCAGAGATAGCAACACCAGCCAACAACTGACTAATGACCAGCAGGTAGTCAAGATGAAGATTAATAAAACCAGGGAGCTTAGTATAATTAACAGCAAAACACTTGCAAAATGGGAAGGAAGTAACCCTGGCCAAGTAACTGACAGCTAGCAGATAGTCATGGTCAGTAAGCCAGAGTTAGAGATGGACAGAGGGTCCTTCAACTACCCTTAGTGGTGGGGGTGGGGGGGTGTATGAACATCAGATGATAGTCTTATTAGTTGGACCAGGGAGACATGCTAAGAGTGTGTAGGCCTTCATTTGGCTTCACCCATGATAGCCCAGAGAATTAACCAATCTCAATAGAGATTACCCCAGTCTTTTGTCCAGTTTCTGCCATTGTCCTATATAAAAACCTGGCCAAAGGAAATGGTTCTTCTACCTTGGAAATCCCACCCTCTCTTGAGAGTTTCTTCCCACTTTTCCTTAAGGTCTTGATTTTTCTGTGATAATTCTTAATAAAGCCTGCTTTCATCTTGCAGACTCCCATGAGAATCTATGTCATTAATCTTCAGTGGTGTGAGACAACAAACTGAATACCACGGTCTCAGATTGATTTCCTTTTTTTTAATGAACTTGAATATCCAGCATCTTGGGTTCTTAGGTCATGCACAACTGGGCTGTGAAAGGTCTATCACACTCAGAAACTCTGCACTAGTACTTTTTTATATTTTGTATAGATGCCTATAATATAATGTTAAATGAAGAAGACAGGTCGTGAAATATTATGTATAACAGGTTTTATTTCCATAAAAACCCCACATTCCTATATGTGTTTGGATGAGTATTTTGCTTGCATATATATCTGTGTACCATGTGCATGCAGGGCACTTAGACACCAGAAGAGGGTGTTGGATGCCCTGGGACTGGAGTTATAAACAGTTGTGAACTGCTATGTGGGTGTTGGAAGTCAAATCTGAGTCCTTTGGGAGAGCAGCTAGTGCTCTTAACCATTGAGCCATCTCTCCAGCTCCAACTATATTCTGTTTTAAAAAACATCAAATGAAAAAAAGAAAAGGAATTTGTTTCTTGTTGCCTCCAGAAGGACTATGGATGTGGGAACTGACTTACTACCCAGTTCTTACTTAGTTTTAATTAAACTTAAACTTAAATGTGACTGGTGGCTGCCATGTTGGAATGCACAGTTCCGTAACTGGAAAATTCTGGCATGACATGAACATTTGAAAGCCTAGACATTTTATCTTTCTGAAGCAAGATCTCTCTGGTTTTTGGTGGTGTTGTTAGACATGGTCTCAATTATGTAGATCAGGCTGGAGATCTGCCTGCCTCTGCTTCCAGAGTGCTGGGATTAAAGGCATGCAAACTTGGTGAGTCAGGATCCCTTAATCAAACATAGATCTCTAGCCAGCTTGTTCTCAGGGTTCCCTGTTTCCACCTTCAGAGGCTGCAGTTAGAGGTAGGCTGCCATGTCCACTGGCATTTATGTGGGTCCTGGGGATCCAAACTCCTATCCTCTTGGCTTCTGTGGCAAGCACTTTAGTCACTGAACCATCTCATCTCCCCAGCCCTGCTTTAGTTTTATAATGAGCCATATACTCAGGGACACTCTGGAGTGCCTCTTTCTGAGCCAGTGACCTATTTTAGTCAGGGGACAGTGTTCTAAACTTCCTCTTGGTTAACTTTTTTTTCATATATGAATTTTGTAAACTTTTATATGAAGCTTTCTGAGTATCATTCTTAACCCTTTACTCCCGTCTCATTGTCCAGTTATTTAGATAGTCTCAGGTTTTATAAGATGATTGGTAGAGATTCTCTATCTGCACTTGGAACATGCTGTTTGTTTATCAATGGACATGTTCTTTAAAGAGTTTGTAGGGCAGTGACTTGCTTTACCATTTTCTTTGAAAATTTCCTTCAGACCAGACTTCTCAATCCCTCTTAACAGGGCTCTGTTAAGATTAAAAAATGGTAACAGGCAAAAGAAGGAGGAATCACATGTCTTCCCTGGAACCTAGATACCATGTGGAAGGGCAGCTTGCTAGAGTCAGGCGGAAGAGGAGGTAGCGAAAAAAAAGCTGTTCCTTCCTGGTAAGGCATGGTTCTTTTTTATAAACTCATTTTCATTCTTTTCTGTAACTTTTACTTTGTTCTTTTATACTAGGTTATCAACCCCATGGGGTGGGATGCTTTTGGATTGCCTGCCGAAAATGCGGCCATAGAGAGGAATTTGCACCCAGAAAGCTGGACTCAAAGGTAGGTGTTTAAGGCATACACAAACACTTGTATGTGGAAAGCTTTTAAGAACATTTTTTAAGTCTATGCATGAAAGAGAGAGGAAGAAAAAAAAAGGAAGAAAAAAGATCAAATACAAAAAATAAACTATCATAACATTGACAAATTGCTAAGAGGCAAATAAACAGGATTGTGTGCACTGGTGTTTGTCTATTTATTTATTTAATTAGTTCTAAGGGGAGGTGCATGTGCCACGGAGCACATGTGGAGGTCATGGGACAGTTTATGGAATTAAATTCTCTTCTTCCATCATGTGGGTTGTGGGAATCAAATGCAGGCTGTCAGGCTTGGTGGCAAACTTTATCCACTGAGCCATAGTGCACTTCCTGGTATTTGCCTTTTAATGCTTTGTATTCCTGAGAAGTACCAGGGAGGTTGGTTGGTTGTTTATTCAGAGGTTGTTTGGACGCTTGTTTACCAAACTATTCTTTTTTGAAGCATTTATCTTTGTGAAGAAAATGAGGTGGAGAGAAATGCCTTTGTTCAGTTCAACAGCATTTCTTTTAGTATGGACCTGAGTCTAAACCATATCTAAACAGTACGTTCTGATTTTCTCTGAAGATTAAATTTTTGTTCTCATCATTTATGAGCAAGGGGAACTTAGTGTGTATATACAACTACCTGAGGCTGGGTGTGGCTTTCTCTTAATGAAATGCCCCTTGACCTACCTAGGCTTCCTGGCCCTCTCCCTGCTGGTGAAGTGTTAAACACCTTACACCAGAATCTGGAACCTTTCAACATCTCACCTTTCAGATGCAGGACATTTCCAGGACTGCCTTGGGGACCTCTACTACCTCATTCCCTCCCTTCCTGTCCTCTCCCTTCCCCTCCCCTTCCCTCTCCTTTCTTCTTTCCTTTCCTAGCCCTTCTTCTTCCTCCTTTTTTTTGTATAAGATGCATACACATGACTGTATAAGTATGTGACTCTGTACATGTGCCCAGCTGAGCATGTCCATTTAGAATCAAAGGATGTCAAGTCTCTTCCTCTATCACCTTACTGTCCTGAAACAGGGTCCCTTGCTGAGCTGGAAGCTCACCATTTTGGCTAGTCTGGCTGGTCAGTGAGCTCTCAAGACCTGCTTGGCTCTGCCCCATTGCAAGGGTTACAGGCATGCAAGCCATGCCTGGCTTTTTATGTGGATGGAAGGGATTTGAACTCAGTGCTTGTGAACTCAGCACTCTTAGCCCCTCCCTATTATCTCTCCAGCCCCTTCGCCACCTTTTCTTATTTCTATCCAAGGCTGCAAGGCAGGAAACTTATTGTAGTCTTTATTTCATCATACAATTAATTTTAGATTAATAGAAATGATAAAAAAGGAGAAAAAGAGGAAATGACAACTCTTACAAAGTAAATCAAGCATGGTATAAGTTGATTCCCGCAACAAGAACCATAAATTAGTTAATGCACTTCTCCAATTTGCATATTAAGAGGGATATGCATGCTTGTGTGTGTGTGTGTGTGTGTAACATTCATGCACACAGTTCTGGAGACTGAATCCAGCCCTTACACATGCCAGACAAGAGCTTCTTCCACTGAACTCCATCCCAGCCTGTGTAGATTAAAATCTTGATTGGGTTCATTTAGGGAATGGGAGACAATCGTGGTATGTAAGCCTGAACCACTACAGAAGGTCATACCTGTCTCATGGACTGACCCAGAGCATGTGGCCTCTAGGTTTTATTGATTGAAGCTTTGTCCTACTCACAAAGACCTATTTACACAAATTAATAGAACTTTACACTCGCAGATTCTGCAGGCCAGCTTGGTGCCCCAAGAAGCTGAAGTCAAAGCTGGGGAACCCAGGGTATTCCTGGGTTCCATCTGCAGAAGGCTGCAAAGGCAATAAGGACTCTTCATTTGCAATATCATAAACAAATGCCCTTTACATGAAGATTTTGGAAGGCTACATCATTGTTTAGTAGGGAACTGTGAACAGATGCAGGTATCAAATCTTAGGGAGAGACGCAGGCTGCAAAAGCCTTAGGAAACGCCCTTCCCCCATAAAGCACTAAAAGCACATCTTACAGTTACAGTACCATCGTTGCACAGACAGAGCATACAACTATATAATGCCTGGTTCAAATATTCCATTACAAGCCTGGATATAAAGGATTTATTATTATTATTTCAATCACTTTAAAACTTGTTTGCATGACTTAACTCTGTGTAGAACACAGACGTGTGGAGAGGCTAGGATCCCACATTCAAGAAGTTGCTGTCAGAGTGGCCAGAGGAAGGAGCTGCCTCCAGGGCCAAGACCAAGGTGATGTCTAGTGGATGAGCATGCTCAGACCGTGGTGTCTGCTAGCATATTGATATTTTACCGATTCTTAGAGATTTTTTTTTTTTCTGCCAAGGCAAAGCAACAGGTAAGACTTCCTTTTAAGTTTTCTAAGACATCCTTAAAGTGTAGTTCATCTATAGCCCTCACCCCATCTCAAAGTCAAACTTGCTTCCCTTTGTTTCACAGCAATATTAAACACATGAGGAAACAGCTGGACCGCCTTGGCTTGTGCTTCAGCTGGGACAGGGTGAGTTAGCCTTTCTTTCTGGGGATTCTGTTCGGGAAAGGCCTGATTGCATAGGGCCCTTCCTCCCATTTGTGCTGGAAGAAGGAAAAGGATCTGACAGGTCATAGGAGGGAAGGTTTAGCACTCCACAAACACACACAAAAAAATCCCGCGTGGTTATTTTTGCCTGCAGACAAGTACTTTTCTGTGGGATTAAGCTAAGAGACTTAACTTACTTGACTTCATAATTGGCTGTGCTGTGTATGTGGCAAAAGCTTTGCACAAGGATTTCTGGCTCACAACAACAGTTTAAAAGGATTATTAGAATTCACATAAAAGTGATTAAATATTAACATGCTGGCCCTTTGGGTGATTAATTGGCCATTTGTTTCTATTTTGTTCTGAGTTCAGAATTGGTACACACACAGCCCATAGTGATTCTGCCACATACAGTCTTTAATGTGTAACTCTTCCAAAAAGTTACACACCAAAGCCAGTGAGGAATCCCAGATGAGAGGGTTTACCTGGGGCCATGTCAACTGTGAGAGAGAGACTGCTGTTTATCCTTCAGTGAAAGACCTGCCCCTTCCATGCCTTGATCCCTCTTAGCACCCACTTGCTCTGTATAGACTGAGTGGGGTTTTGTTGACATTAGGATAAAGGCAAATTCAAGTCCCTTCCCTCCCCAGCAACTTCTTGAATGACTGAAGAGTACAGTGGAAAAGGACACAGGCTCTATAGTTGAAGAGGCCTTGGCTTATTTGATTTTGGTTTTTCTTTAGATAAAGGCATGGTCTGAATCATGTTCGGATTACTTGTTGATGTCCTTTGTGGTAGAGAGTAAAATGCAGACCATTACAGAGAGCCCTCAGGGGTGACATTCATGGTTTCCTTGAGGGCAAAGATGGACTGTTGGCCCTTTGTCATAGTAGTAGTAACACTCACCCACCACATATAACTGGAAGGTTGTAGAGTTGCTGGGTGTGCTGGTATATTTGTAGTCTCAGAGAAGTGAAGTAAAAGGTTATTTTTATTGATTTTCGTAACTTGTTCTTATGTTCTTCACCCCGTCCTCGTGTGTGTGTGTGTGTGTGTGTGTAACACAGGATTTTGTGGTGCTAGGCAAGCATTCTACCACAGAGCTACAGCCTCAGCAAATACTTATTTTCTAATAATAATAAATAATAATAATAAGAAGAAGAACAAGAAGAGGAGGAAGAAGAAGAAGAAAAGGTGTATGGGTGTTTGAAAGCCCCTGAGTTGGCATGGAACACGCTAAGACCAGATTCTCAGCACAAAGGAGATTTATTTCTCCAGAGAGACAAGGGGACTGCCTCTGGATCTAGTAGAGACAGCAGTTTTAAATGCTCTAACACAGAAAAGGAAGAATGGGAGTCACAGAAAGGTTGGGGTGACTGTCTCTGATTGGCTGGGAGGAGGAGAAAAAAGTAGAAGAAATGGTTGGGCTTTTGGGAAATGCGCCTTTGTGTGAGAGGCTGGAACTTAACTTACGTTTGGCTGCCCTTTCATGACCCATTGCCATCTTGGGGTTATGTGGAGGATGGAGTTGTGATCAGCAGTGTTTTGCCTGTACGTATATCTGTGCACCGTGCACTTCCTGTTGACTACAGAGGCCAGAAGGCATCAAATTCCTTGAAATTGAAGTTACAAATGGTTGTGAGCTACCTCATAGGTGCAGGAGTCAAACCCAGGTCTTCTGAAAGAGCAGAACATGCTCTTAACTGCTGAGTCATCTCTCCAGCTCCTCAAATTCGACTTTTTAAAACAGTTGTGTGGGCTCTCGCAAAGGACTAGGGTTAGGGTTATGTTCACTTTCATAAACCATATATATTCAGAAATTTTCTGGGATACAAAGAGATATTTAATGAAAATCTATTTTGCTTCCTACAATGTCTTTCAAAGTTTAGAAGTGTTTTTCAACCTTCCTAATGCTGTGACCCTTTAATACAGTTCCTCATGTTGTAGTGACGTCCAACCATAAAATTATTTTTGTTGCTACTTCATAACTGTAATTTTGCTACTGTTATGAATTGTAATTTATAACATCAGTATACCGATGGTCTCAGGTGACCCCTGTGAAAGGGTCGTTCAACCCCCAAAAGGGTCATAACCCACAGGTTGAGAACTGCTGCTTTTAGAATGTTGAACTTTCCTTGCTTGGACTAAGTTTTCTGTTCTTTTCTTTCTGACTGAGGTGAGATAGTGTATGATTAGAGAGTCCTATCAGCCTGAGGAGAGACGGGACACCCAGTTGTATTCTCTGCATCTTTACTTTTGTCTGGATCAGGACTCCACGTTCTGATGTATCTTTCTCTCTGCTCTGACCTTTGTAACATCATGGATACACTGTGAACATGACTTTTGAAGTACTACAGTGCCTCTACAACAGCAACTTGGGAGGCTTTCTGTCCACCTTGAGCCCAGGGTCCCCCAACCTAGCCTTTTTGAGTAGGGGTGACAGAGCCCTACTCCTTACAAGCCAGACTTTCCCTAAAAGGGAGAGATGCCACTTGGAATACGGTACTTTTTTCAGTCTTGTCTCATCTCCTAAAATTCCTTGCCACTATAGCCTGTCCATAGCACCTTCTCTTGAGTTCCCACCCTCATCTTTATATTCTGCTGGTCATTTTTACTGAGAGTTAATAAAAAGAGGTTTAGATGTTTCTGTTTACATATGTGTGCCCTCTTGTTCAAGAGTCCACAGCATTTTTTTATTAAACCATCTGCTGCATACAGAACAACAAAGTGAGGAAGCAGAGGACCAGTTTATTTAACTTTGCAAATCACAATCCCAAAGTCTCATAAAAACCAGCATATGGCTAAGTAACAAGTAACCGAATATTTGAAAAATAAGATGGCTCAGAATTGCTAGGTTCTCCTCCAGACAGAAAAGCCAGCCTTGCAGCTAGACTCTCTCTGGATGAGAAGTCCTGTAGGAGGGCCCAGTTCTTGAGCTATGTCTTCATTTTCCTTACAGAAAAAGATGAATTCTCCAGATTGTGAAACATATACATTCCTAGACTTAATGCATTTCTGTTGATCCAGAATGATTATGAAGTGCTGTTTTTCAGGACAGTACTTACTGTGCTTCACTCATTTAGGTGTTATTCTCAGAGCAGTGTGTGCCATGTTGAGAAGAAACTGAGGCTGAATACAACCTACTCAGTATCTACTAAGGGGAGAGAAAAGAGGAAATGGAATTCCAAACAGTGGGAGAGGGAGAAGGAAGAGAGAAAGTAGGGAGTGAGAGAATGGGAGAGGGAGTTTTTATTCGTGGAGCACTTGCTTCTGGGGTAGACTTTCTGAAAAGGTGTAGACAGTGCTTATGTTAGCCTGCTTTCCATTAGTATAACAAATACCTGAGATGAAAGCCTTGCAAAGAGAAAAAGATTGTCTTGGCTCATAGCCTTGGAGGATTCATGTTTGATTTGGGTCTGCAGGGGAACCTGCACATCACAGCAAAGAGCATGTCAAAGAGCAGAGCTGTCCACATCATAGGCAGGAATGAATGGGAGAAAAGGAAGAGACTGGAGGACATGGCCCCCATGACCTAAAACCTTCCAGTAGGCCTTTCCTCTTAAAGATTCAGTACCTGTCAATTGTGCCAAGCTAGGGACTACAAATGGGCTTCAAAAGAACGTTTAAGGTACAGCTGTGGCAGTTGTAATGTGGTTATTGTGAGCTAACCTTGAGAGATGGTTCTGTGAGTTCCTTGTGACAATGAGTTGGTTTCTAAGTCGATGAGACCCATGAGATATATGCTGTGATGTCTGAGCTGGTTTTGGACCAAGCCTGCCTGTGAATCTTGACTGAACCTTGGGCTCACTTGTTTCAGCTTTCTGGATGGTGATTACAATTCAAGAATAATGTCCTCTTTATCCCAAACATGCAGGCCCTGTATTCTTCGTACCTAAGTTCATTTTCAGACACCATGGTTATTATTACAGAATGAAAAGTCATTATTGCTTCACGGTCCTGGCACCTTATTCACATAGGTAACTAAACATCAAATAGAAAAGGTTGAACCACTAAAATAGAAATAAGGGAACAGATACATTTTTAAATGATTTTTTTTAATTTTAAAAGAATCAAAAACATCTTAAAACAAAATGTACTTTAAGGTGGTGAGTGCCTGACAACCAGATTGGGGAGAAGCTTCCATTGTGAGAGCCCAGAGCCAGTTGCCTTGACAACATGTGGCAGGCACTCTTAAGAATTTGACAAGCCAGTCTCCTTTTAGGTCCTTACAAGCGAAGACATTTATCTGGCCAATCTCTGGCTCTGGGTTTCTGGTGCTCCCTTAGAAAAATGAGCGTTTCCACTGGGTGTTCCCTGTGGTTGAGACTTGCTTTGGGGAAGGGCAAGGTGGTATCTTTGTTTTTGCTGAAGTGATTCTGCTGTGCATCTTTTGGGATAACATGTTTCAGTCATCATGAAGCCCTAACCATGTCTTGGTACCTGTGTGTGTCCAGCTGGACTGCTTACCAGCCTCCTACTGTCCTCCACTTGACCCCTAGCCTTAAAAAAACAAGATCCCTGTGTTAGGAGCTGGGAAAATGGTTCAGCACTACAATACCCTCTGCATACGCACAGGGACCTGCACTTGGATCCCCAGCACCACATAAAAAACTGAGCTGGGACTGGGAGTGTGGGAACTGGAGGGTCCCTATGGCTTGATGTCCAGCCAGCGCAGTTAAATTGGTGAGCTCCGGGTTAGGGAAAGACTTCATCTCAACAAATAAAATGGAAAGCGACTGAAGAAGGTGTTCATTGTCTGCCTCTGGCCTCTACCTGCACATACATGAGCACACATATGTATGAACATGGGCAGACCCCCCTACACACACACTTTCTGCTGGGCTATCAAGGTGATTTTTATAACTTTCTAATCTTATTTCATTTCTCGGTCTTTTGTCTTAGGTGAAATTGTTCACACTATGGCAAGTTTCTCCAACTCATTGCTTAGTGGAACTGCAGATGTCTGCCACTTCTGCCATTGTGGGCTAATAAAGAAGGCATTTTCTTCCATCTCCTGGTCCTTGCCCGTGTCTAACAAACTGCCTTCACATTCTCAGGAAACCTAGAGAACTAGCCTTGTGAAGGTATCTGTTGGAAGATTCTTCCCTGTTGAACCTGAATGTTTGAGGATGTTTCAAATCAAGTAAATTATATCAGTATTCCTTTCCTCTGGTCTCTACCCCCCTAGACTGACAACAGACTGCAACTCTAATTAATCTCCTCTGTAGCTTTAGGTCCCTAAATGTCAAGTTAGCAAAGCTGTCCATTTGTTAGACTGCCTTGAAGTTCTTATCAATTGGCAAAGAATAATTACCAAGAAATTTAGCAAATTGTTGCTGTTTGTCTGCATATGGCAACTCCTAGGATCTTGAATACCTGGATGGGGAAGCTGTCAGATTACCAGGTACATGATAAAACACACACACAGCACACACACCTCTGAAGAAGAGGAACTGTTTTCAGTAAGCAAAACAGTGTCTTCAAAACTGTAGGCCTTGATCTCTCTGCTGATAATATTCTAAATTTTCTTTAAGAAATGTAGAATACAAACCTTTCACATCACTTAAGAATTAGCTTGTGGCCCTGGGAAAGCAAGACCTTTAAGAAAAAAAAAGCACACTCTATAAAAGTGCAGTGTCTAGCATTTGCCAGGTTTGGTTTTCTTCAAATGTTCATTTTCAGTCCAAAGGTAGTCCTGCATGAAAGAACATAATTGCATAAAAATGAGTGCTTAGACAAATGTTAGGTTCAACATTAATTAATTACCCTGATATTAACACCTGTCCCTTCAATTCTGCAGAGGTGAGTAGGGAAGGAATAGGAGGTCTGAGGTGGAACTATGCAAATGGAAACTGATAGATGGAAGGAAGAGGAACAAAGGAAAGAGGCCAGGAGAAAGCAGCCAGGGATGGTGGGGGTGGGAGTGGGGGTGTCTCAGTAAGCCTGCTGAGGGAATCGTGGGGATGGTCGACCAGAAGGGAGGAGGGAGGCCGCATGGCCTAGTGTGGTCCTAAGGATGTCAAGTCACTGGGAAAGATGCAGCTTACATGGAATGCAGTATGATACTAGATCATTGAGCAGGTGACCTCAATGTATCTCCTTCTGAAAGGCTACTGTGCAGTTTCTGGTCTGGAAATTGCTAATGATAAACACAGTTCTTTGTTTGTATTTGGAGTTTTGGAGGCTTTGCACACAGCTTTCTTAAATTTCTGTGCGGTGTGTTGGGGAGACATTTCTCAGATAAGCTGTGTATAAGCCAGACTGGGATTTCAGAAACAATGGCTCACTTCTTTCTTTAAAAACATATTGTAAGCTGGGTGGTGGTGGCACACGCCTTTAAACCCAGCACTCGGGAGGCAGAAGTAGGCAGATCAATGTGAGTTCGAGAGGAACCTGATCTACAAAATGAATTCCAGGAAAGCTAGAGTTACAACAGAGAAACCCTGTCTTGAAAAAACAAACAAACAAACCAAAAATCTGTTGTGTTTATAAAATGATCTACGACTCGGCCTCAGGCCAGAGTTGTTTTGCTTTGCTTTGTTTTGGAAAAGGACATCTTGTTGTAGCCCGGGCTAGCCTGAAACTGACTGTGTAGCTCAGACTGGCCTCAAATTCATGGGGATTCTCCTGCCTCAGCCTCCTGAGTATGAGGTTATAGGAGTGTGTTACGCCATCTGGCTTTGGCTTTATCTGTTTTGTAAATCTGATGACCCTTAACCCTCAGAATGAATGTTTTGTTTAATGAAGACTCATGAATCTTCTGCACACCTCTGAGGGGTTGGCAGTGTTGGAAAAGCAGACTGATCCTCTTCAGACCCTTTCCTCTTACAGTGGTTGCAGCATCTGTGTTGAAAGGCACTAGTAAGGTCAGAGGTCCAGGTCATTCTGGCTCAGGCCCCACTTCTCTCTCCAGCCCTGTGCTCCTCTCGTCCTCATCATCTGACAGTCTACTTGAGAGGGTGAATAGCATTTAGAGGCATAATAATGAAACTAGATGGTCTATGCTACATCCTAAATGAGGGGCTGGCACTTGACCTTTAGGATTTGGCCGAGTTTGGTGGTGAACTGTTTCCCCTCAGTTGTCCTCGTCACTTTCCGGTCATTAGCCTCTCTTATTAACAACCTTTCTTTGGTTATTCTTTGGTCTCGAGTGGCTTAGCTGGGTCTCTAATGCAGGGTCCTTCATAAGGCTGTCATCTAGGCCAAGGCTGAGTATGTGAGAAAGCAAGCATGCTTACCTGGTGAGCCATCTTGAGGCCTTCTCTCTTTCTTTCATTGTACCAGAGCCTCTTGCCTGCTGCAGAAGCATTCTGCCACTAAGCTGTGTGACACTTAGCCTGCTTTCCAACGCTACCACCCACTTCCTTGCCCTCAGATTTACCCTACTGCCTCCATCTTCTGAGTAAGTGGAATTGCAGTCCTGTGCCACTTCCCTTCTTATCATTACACTGTATCCTAAATGCCCGGAACTCACTGTGTAACCCAGGCTGGCCTCAAACTTTCAGTCCTCTTGCTCAGCCTCCTGCTACTAGCTTTCTGTAGAGAAAGAGAAAAAGAGAAAGTTCCAGACAGAAACCACAGGAAGAGTTGATTCAGGCCCAAAGCAGGACTGTGCTAAGTTGTCCATCACCTTCTATGTCCCTCATCTTCCTGGGGATTGCTGAGGGGCCTCTGAGTATACTTCTTGACATGACACTCACCCAGATTTTTCTAGAGCAAGGTGTAGCTGCCTGAGGCCAATTCAGTACAGCACCAGATGGGTTCTGACTCTCATGATTGTAACACACAGTCCAGTGTTCTTCTGTATCACAGTCATCACCAGGCCTTGGTGCCTCAGCCTCCTGGACATCATCAATGCCAAATTATTGGGCCACAAGTCACTGTCAGACTGGCTTTGTTGTTAGGTTAAGGTATTCAGGGTTCTTAGTGGGGATGGTTGTTCTCCAAGAGGTTGCTTTGAGCCTTTTTGTGTTCTGAGAGAGCCTTTTTGTGTTTTGAGAGTGTATCTTCTGCCTTGGGTTCTATGTTATCTATATATCTGTGAAATATTTTTAATACCAATCCCAGACAATGTAAAGTGTAAGACTGCAATGTTGATGAGTCACTTCACTGAGATTCCAGATAGACAGCTAGATGGTGCTCTCTAGAGCTCACAGGATATAAAAGCTGATACTTTGATAGAGATCTATGTGGACTGAAGCCAAATTGTAGCTTTCAGAGCTATGCATTTGAACAACCTATTTGTGTTAAAACCAACAGGATGCTACTACATGTGTGGGCTTATTTGTGTATGAGTGGTTTCCTGCATGTATGTATATGCACCATGTGTATGCCTGAAGAGGGTGTTGGATCTCTTGGAACTGGACTTACAGACAGGTGTGAGCTGCCAAATATATGCTGAGAACTGAACCCCAGTCTTTGCAAGAGCAGCAAGTGCTCTTAAGTGCTGAGCCATCTTTCCAGCTGTGTGAACTTAAAAGCAGGAAAAAGTATAAAGTACATAACTGGGGGATTTGGGGACAATCAGCTTTGTTTTTTCTGATGGTCTCACTAAGAAGTCTTACCAAACTGGTGCCATCCATGTCTATAGGTGGATGAGGACGGCAGGAACCCCCACCCCACAGACACAAGGTACCTGAGTGAGCCATGTAAATGTGGTTGGATCTCACTATTTGGGTTCATGGGCTAGATTCCAAAGGATAGCCTTAAATACTTATGTGTTGACAACTGTTTTGTGGGAGAAATAAGTCAGCGTATCAATAACCATATACCTCTCTGACTTCAAAACAGAAATATTTATTACAAAAATTTGTTACATGAGATTTTCTAAGTCAGACCACCCTTGGGGGCATATTGAATTATTTAAAATTTAGATGCTAAAATAAATCACTCATCTGCAGCAAACAGCATTTCAGCCCTGACCTGTCTCGGTGGTGTAAGGTTCTTGGTGCTTTGCCAGTCATATTCAGTGGAGGGACCAAATCTGATGGAGGAGGGAAACTAAGTAAATGGACTAGCCCCAGGAGGTGATATTTAATCTCCTTCTTCACTTTTTATAAACTGCCCACTAGAGAGTTGCCTGGCTAATGTTTCTTTGATCTGCTTGTGGCTTCAGACTTTCAGTGAAATAATGTAAACTCTTAGACCAAGATTGCTCTATTAACATTTGAAGCTGAAGAGCGTATGCTATCCTATTACTGTGTGACTTTTACTCAGTGTCTGGAAGCAGATTCAGGGGCTTAGAGAATGTATTATAAAATATTCATTATAAAATATATACATTATAATCCATATTCATTATAATTACTATTATATTTTACTATAATATATTCATTGGAAATATTTTATATCTTATCATGAGCAACTCACATATACAAAAAATAAAGTGGTAATGGGCCCCATTTCTAGATTTAACAGTTGCAGCTTTTTCATATTCACTTTGTGTACTTCTTTAAAACTGTAGAGGGTAAAGATTTAAAAAGTATTTCTACCACAGCAAGGTCTGGAAATATTTTGCCCGTGATCTTCACCCATGCTACCCTTCAATTCAACCTATTTTCCTTGTGAATTGTGACACAATGCAATGCGAATCTAGCTGAGATGCTTACGTGAGGTATGCTTCCGTATACAAACTTTCACAAGTCTAGTTTATCCTTAATTCAGCAGCATTTTGGGGTGCTTCAGTGTTAGAGAACATAAGATGATGAGTAAAACAAAATAGAGAATTGCTGGGAACAATGAAGGGGAGCAGCAGCCAGCGCTGGAGCTCAGCAGGCAGCCTACTGGTTGGCACGGCGACAGCAGGTTTTTGCCTTGGCCTCCGGGGATTGTCTCCTGAACGCCCTTTGCCTCTGCTGGGCCTTGTCGTGCTTGTCGGTCTCCCTGTCTCTCTTGTGGCATGGCTGCTCTGTGGGGTCTCTAACCCCGCACTGGGCAGTGCTGCTGGCACACATAGCAATGGTGATGATTTTCCCTGGAGCAATGCCACCTGGGCAAGGCAGTGCCACTCAGGTGAATTGGTGACTCTGTTGAAACTCAGAAAGAATAACTAAAAAGCATGTGTAGTTAAGAACAATAGGTGTTTTTCACACGTAGTCCCAGGGTTAAGTTAGGATGTTTTGCCAGCTGCCTTAGAATCAGTAACTTAAGAAGAAAACCCATTTTTGCTAGGCACTTGTTTGGCCAGGGTTAGGAAAGCTAGAACAAAACAAAAGCTTAATTGCTAGGGCCCACAGTTTCACCAATGAAACATGACCCATGATCAAGTAATAGCACATGAGTTTCAGTGCCCATTGTTAGGCTTGAACTTCCTCAACCACAAATAAAATTGACTCTTTCCTGTCTCTGTAATCAAAAGTTTACTGATGGGTTTGGGATATGCCTTGGGGATATAGAGCTCGAATGCTGGCTGCTGTTCCCCTGCATTGCTCCCAGCAGAAGATGTCTCCTGACATGTTTGTTAAAAATGGAAGTTTTAAAGGTATTTGTCTAGAAAACTAAAGAGAACAAGTCTGTGCCATTCTAGAGGAATGTCAAGGCTGAGAAGGCAGCATTAGTATTGATAAAGGGATTTGGGGAGGCAACCCACTTCCTGTCTGCTACTCTGATTCTTAAGCTGGTAGAGTTCTTCATGCCTGGCACCTCTGTGTACCAGGTGCTTATGGGGTCCCTGGGAGCTGGTGATTCATGCATGTGGCAAAGAAACCACAGCTTAGGCATTGGTTGGGACCAGGCTGCTTGGGACCACCAATAGACTGGCTGGTTTGTCATTGTGTCTCACTATGAGGAGATGGAGCTGGTAGTCAAAGTTGAGTTATTCTGCATCTTTTAAAAATATTTATTTTATGTGTATGAGTGTTTTGTCTGTGTGTATGTCTGCACACTACTATAGGGTACCAGATTCCATAGGACTACAGTTATAGCTGGTTGTGAGCTGCCATGAGAGTCCTGGGAATTGAACCCAAGAGTCTCTGGAAGGACAACCAGTTCTCTTAATTGCTGAACCATCTCTTATTTAAAACAAACAAACAAACAAACAAAAACAAACTGTTTTCTGGACTGGGGTTATAGCTCAATGTTACAGCACTTGTTAGCATTCCTGAATGAAGCCCTGGGTTTGGTCCCCAGCATCACTCCCCCCCAAAAAAATTACCTTTTAATATTAGCACTCTACTATTTAAAACAACAATAGTAACAAAACAGTATATAAAACAACCAAGGAACGCTAGGAATGCAGCTCATTTGGTAGAGTGCTTGCCTAACATGCATGAAGCCCTGGATTAGATCCCCAGCAGCACTCAATCCAGGTGTAATAAGTGGCATGTGCCTGTGATCTGTGCACTCAGGAGGTAGAAGCAGGTAGATCAGAAGGTCAAAGTTTGAGGCCAGCCTGGAATACGTGAGACCCTACCTCAAAAGGAATACAGAAGTGCTGCACTTTTGATAAAGTATACTTTTCATTGAAAGTCAGCTAGATGGAGCCATTTGAAATATGCTTTCAGTCACCTCTTTCCCTTTTTCTACCTGCAGCAATGCTGAGCACTGACTCCAAGGCCTCAGGGTTGCTAGGCAAGCACTTTGCCGCTAAGCTACATCCCAGCCCTTTATTCACTTCTTTTACTTGCTTTTTAAAGTTCAGTAGCACTAGAAGAGACATAATGATGGTTGTAAACCAGTTTGATTTTACCAACTTCATACCTCATCAGTTAGTCAAGATCCATTCTTTAAATTTCTATATTAAACATGTTTTTCAGGCAGAAAGTAAACTTTAGTAACTTTTGTCTAATCTCCCCATGTAGATAGCAGCTTGATTCATATTATATAATAAAGGTAAAATAATGAGGCTATACTAGGTTCTATGTAGACACAAGATTTATTTTGAAATGAGACTCACATCACAGTGAATAATACTTTTGACATTTATGACAACTTTTCAGGTGAGCTACAGTCTTGGCCCCCAGTATGTGTTTATCTTGGCAAAAGTGTTCATAACTGGATTGGAAAGATGGCTTAGCAATTAAGAGTATTTGCTGCTCTTCTAGAGGACCCAAGATCAGTTTCTAACACCCATATCTGGTATCTCACAGCCACCTGTAACTCCGGTTCCAGAAAATCTGATGGCCTCTGTCAACAACAGCACTCATGTGCATATGCTCTCTTGCCCATACACATATAATTTAAAGTAAAAATAAAAGTTCATAGCTGTTTCTTTTACTGTAACTTGTTAGTCATAGTGATAGGAAAAAAGACTTGAAAATCTTTGATCATGGAATGTCTAGGAAAGGTGGAGGAGACATTGCAATAACATCATTCTCTTTCTTCCCAGAATAAATGGCTTCTTCCCTCACTGTGAGTGTTAGTGGAAATAAGTTGGTAAATACTTTGCAATTTAATTGCTTTTAAGAACTGAATCTCAAAGTTGTGGTATGCATGGTGGAGTGCTTGCAAGGCCTGATTGTGCATTTATGTCTCTTCCCTTTTTGGCAGGAAATTACTACGTGTTTGCCAGACTACTACAAATGGACTCAGTACCTCTTTATCAAACTCTATGAAGCTGGACTGGCCTATCAAAAGGAGGTAGGCTACCCTTTTAAAATTTCATAAATCCTTTCCATCTTAAAATCATGTGAGGAAGGAAGAAAATCTTTTGCACATAATGGTAAAGACAAACACTGCTTCAAGTTATAGATTCACCCGCAGCAGACCTAGCACTACCAAAAGCAAAACAATATTTGGTCCTTTCTTTTTACCTACTAAGTAAAACCCTTCCTGCAATCTCCCTGATGTTAGTGGCAATAATAGATGAGCCAATTTTTATTGGTTTATGAACCTAAAAATTTTAGGTCCTAGATACTTAATATCCTCATCATCTCTATATACATATTAGGGGAAGATCTTGGGGACCCTGTGTTAGAGAAAATAAACTGTTCCATGCTCATATTTCCATCTGATTCCAGAAGGCATAACTTCAAATTTTTGCAGTTGTAAAATCATAACCCAGATTATAACTCATGGATTAGCTAACCTCTCCCCACCCTGATTTTTATGTAGGTGTGGGAAACATCCAGAACCAGTCAGGTCCCAACATACCTTGAAAAAGCCACCGAAGAGAATATAATAAAAGGCCTAACTGCACTGACTTTAGCACAGTCTTGAAGGGCTAGAAATTAACTTAGCAGTGGTGACAGAGGATACCCTTACTACTCAGCACAGGTTGGAGGGCAGTGTTGGGCCCCTGACCAAGCAGGAGAGGCTGACAATGCTGTAGCCTTTAGTAACACCTCCCATAGACCACCAGAGTTCCTCACAGAAGGCAAACCAACCTGTAGGCCAGAGTGGTAGATGCAGGTCATGAGCAGGAAGGAAGAAGAGTCTGTGTGGCATATAGTTGCTAGACCATCTCTGATGGGAATTACTAGGAATACTTCTTTTTGGTGCTGAGGAACTGTACATGTTAAGCACATTTTAAGCAATGTATCTGAAACCAGGTGTACAATCCCCTGACTCCTCTATCCTCAGTGCTTTCTTTGTACCAGGAGGTACCTGGGTATCACAAAGTAGTAAGTATAGCAGAGGTATTTGTTTTAAACAAAGACAGAAACTAACAGAATTCTAGGGCGTCTGAATCATGATTGGGACCATATGTTCTGCCAGCCAAGTGAATCTATGGACTATGACTCAGAATGGTACCTTGGGGTGTGGTGTTGAAATCAGAAAGTATAACAGTTCTCTGGAGGTGCTGAAAATGTTCTGTATTTTGACATGGGTGGTAGTTACCTGTTTACTCATTTGAAATGTATTGACTGTTCACTAAGACTCCTCTACCTTTTGTGCATTATACATTAACTAACTACAGTATTAAAAATGCAAACATAATTTAGTTTCTCAAGACCCAAGCTCCTCCCCTATCTGTCAGTATATCTGGGACCTTAGGTATATTATATTGCTTCTCTATTCCTCATAATGCATGCTCTGTGCATATGATTCTCTGAAGATGAGAGACTGCTTACTATAAAACTGGTGTGGGAATTAAAGGGACACACATAAGCTGCGGGTGGCTTTAATCCAGCTCTTGGGAGACTGAGGCAGGTGTAGCTCAAGTTTGAAACTAATCCTGAGCTAGATAGCCACTTAGCACGTGAACCAGCACTCCATAAAAGTGTTGTTATTAAAACCCAGTGCATTTATTTCCTCTGTAGTAACCCTGTTCTCCTAAACTTTAAATAGATACCATTTTTTTCTTCTTTTCTGAAGTGTTCTAAAATTTTTAATTCTGAATGTTCATTGTGTCATTCAAGAAAAACCTAAAGTTGAATTAGACGTGCACTCAAAGAATTCCATCTTTCCCAAGCCTATTCTAACAAGGGCATTTTATATGTCCTTGTCACAGCTTGCTAGTGGCCCATTAGCCAGGCCGTCCACCCCAAAGATGCCCTCAGGCTTGGAGCCAAACTGTTACATTACAACCTTGTTCTCTAAGAGCACCTCTCCTGGGCATTCACCACAGTGTACCCCTGTCTCCTGTATCCTAACAGGCCTTGGTTAACTGGGATCCAGTGGATCAAACAGTGCTGGCCAATGAACAAGTGAATGAATATGGCTGTTCATGGCGTTCTGGAGCAAAGGTGGAGAAAAAATACCTCCGACAGTGGTTCATTAAGACAACTGCGTATGCAAAGGTAAGTGGTTGTCAGAGACTCTCAGTAATGCCCAATGTCTGGGTGGACAACACCGGTGGCTCTGTTGAAGGAGCCCAAGCAGAGCACTCAGAGATGGGAAGCAGAGAGCTCAATGTTGCATAGAGGGTGGTGAGAAGGGTCTCAAAGTTTTAACAAGAAAGGCACCTGGAGGTCATTACAGGCCATTGTGTGATGAGCTGTCACAAAGCAGCATTAACTCTATCTGCAGTTGTGCATCCAAAAAAGAAAAAGGGAATGAATCTTTCTGAAGTTCCAGAGGGCAGGAGTTCTGGTTTATCTGCACATTCACTTATAGTGACTTAGAAGTGAAGAGCTGACTGGTCTCCAAGAGGGAAGGCCAGGGTACGAATGAGCTGGGCCAAGTCCAAAGCTCCAGATGTGGCCCTTCTATAACTCTGATTAATTGTGCAGGCTGCCCTGGGCCTCTGTTTCCTGATAAATAAGATGAGTGATTAGACTCAATGATGATTCAAGCACCTTCTGGCTGATTCCATGTTCAGAAATTCAAGGCAAAGCCAGCGGTGGAAACAGAGTTGCTTAGTAATTCACAGTGGCCTGGACAGAGTCATGAGTTCTGTATGTATATAATGTTCAGTGCTTCTCTTTTGAGGTGAGTCTCTAAGGCAGCTCATGCATGTCCAGACAGAGTCTAGGTCTCATCTGCAGATGACTCAGGTCAGATCTAGTATATAGGGCTTGCGTGTGTAGAGTGGAGTTTTTCCAGGGAAAAGTCCCTCCCCCTTGTGGTTGCATGCCGCTTGGACTTCTGGGAACAGTTTGGAGGGAAGTATATAAGAGAGACACTGACAGTTGGAACAGCAGTTAGTTAGTTAGAGCTGTTAGAGTTAAAGCAGAGTTACAGTTACAGCACGACAGAAAGAGCACAAAAGCTGATAGGAGAAACAGGCAGAAGTAAGGCTGATAGGGAAGTAGACAGAAATAAGGCTCAGATAAAATGGACTAACTGGGGTTTAGAAAAGTTACAATTTAGATCTTCTCAGTAATTGCTATGGGGAGAAGCTGAACCAGAGTGGGTTATAGTTCAGTTCCCCAGGCTTAGACAGAGTAAGATAGCCAGAAAAGGGCTGTAAAGGTTTCCCTTTCCTTTCCTTTCCTTTCCTTTCCTTTCCTTTCCTTTCCTTTCCTTTCCTTTCCTTTCCTTTCCTTTCCTTTCCTTTCCTTTCCTTTCCTTTCCTTTCCTTTCCTTTCCTTTCCTTTCCTCCCCTCCCCTCCCCTCCCCTCCCCTCCCCTCCCCTCCCCTCTCTCCTCTCTCCTCTCCTCTCCTCTCCTCTCCTCTCCCTCTCCTCTCCTCTCCTCTCCTGTTTCTCCTCTCCTCTCCTCTTTCTCTTTCTCTTTCTCTTTTTTCTCTTTCTTTCTCTTTCTCTTTCCTATTCTTCCTAACCCTATGAGCTGAGATTTAAAAACGTTACAAGTTAGAAATCTAGCAGCTGGGAACAGATGGGCCGAGTCCAATTGCCAGTAAGAAAAGTAACAGTAGTTTTTGAGAGCCCAGACTCAGTTGGCGAAAAACAGCCACGCCCCTACCCCCTTTTTAGAAGAAAAACTGTTACATTTTAAATGCACTTTAAAATACATTTTAAAAACCTTTTACACATGTGCAGAGAAAGCACAGAGTCCTAGGCACCTTCAAATGACCACATTCTGGACCAAATCAAAACTGAATTCCACCAGCTCAGCAGACCCTCAGTGTCCTCCCTCTAAAGACTGTCTGCAGTGAGGCTCGTTTCCTTTTAGTTCATTTTATATAGCTGAGCCTGGGCATGGATCTGGGAAAGGTTCGAAAGAGCTTGTTAGCTGGCGTCTGGAGGAGAGCAAAGCTGAGAATGTAGCTTTCTGTGCAGACCCCCACTACTAGCCTCAGATCCGCCATGTTCCTGAAAGGGGTTTCATTCCCCACCCTAGCCCTCCAGAGACTCTCTGATCACAGATTGGAAAGGAGAGGTATCTGTCCCCTCCCCAACCTGCCATACAACTCTAATGGCAGTATTGGAAGGCCACCTGGTCAGCTCCTGTGTTTTGACCTCTGCTTTTAGTTGGAAATGTAATAACCTGACCAGGAGCATTGTTCTTTAAACTGTCAGTTGTGAATTTCAACTGCTCAGCAGAAATGGTGAGTTGCCATGGTAACTCTTGGTTCTTGCTGAACTCCTGTTCAGATTTATTAAAAAAGTCTTAGGAGGTCAGTACTGAAAATTGGGAGAAGGAGAGTACATGATGCTGGCTCGTGTAGTAGCTCTGGTAGGAGAACAGAGCAGACCTAGAGCCATGTGGCATATGGAAACCTTGGGTTATACCTGGCCAGGAGAGGCACTGGATCCCCAAAGGCAGTGATTGGAAACATGACTAATACCCTATGATTGAGGAAAAAAGCAGAATAGAGTGGCTTTACTGGAGATTGAAAGTAAGCCTCTGAGAATTTCAAATAGAACTTCTAGAACAAAATGTATCCAAAGGAGGTCAAGCATGATCCAGTGTTCCTGTAGGGGATCATCTATAGTGATCAACATGTAATAAAAACCGCAACATTTTTTTAAAGTAGGATACTGTAATTTAAAAAAAAAGTCCAATAGCCATAGACCCAGAGGTTTAAGTTAGTTGATAATATCAAGGCATTTGTTATATAAACGAACGAGACTTAAAAGATGATCATTGTGAACCTCAGGAGAGCAGAACCCATCTTTAACAGTGAATGGACTGGAAATCTGGGCCAGAGAATACATCTGAAAAGAAAGCTTCAGTGTATGGGCTGCAGAGGGACACATCAGAGTAGAATAGACCATAAAGCTAGAGGGTCACTCCTCAAGACAGCCCCACCCTATACAGGGACCCATGTTGAGTGACCCTAGCAGCTACGAGGCGGATACGTACGTTAAACTGAGAGTCACGTGGGAAAACTCAAGGTAGGTCTTGAGAGGTCTTATGAGGTTATTAGGTGCTGAATCAAGTCTGACAAATTTTGACTTCAGCACAGGAGCTGTTGGACTTCAGGGATCCAAACTGGGACCCCCAGGGTCCAAACCGGAACGCCACATCCCCACAGAGACTCACAGACGGGATATCGATGCAAATAGCAAGAGGATTTATTCCAGTGCACTGGGACCGTTCTAACATGCAGGATAGAAGTGGCCCCAAGGAGCAAATGGTGAAGCTTTTTGAGGCATTACCGGCGCGCGTCTGGGTCCCGCCTAGCCCACGCAGGAGATGAGCATGGCGGGCCCTGATCCCTTCCCTCCCAGCCCTTTTATCGGGTTAGGGCATAAACCGAATTGGTACAAGTTGATTGGTTCCCAAATTGTTTTCTCATTTTGATAGATAGGGGCCAGTTAACCTTTAAGTTGATGATAGCAAGGTCACGGGCACCAGGAAATGTACACTTAGGGTAAAGTCCCTTGCCCAAGGCTATTAGGCGGTGCCTGTAGCCGCCGCTCATTTTAGGAATGTGGGCTGGGTCACAGTGCTCTTGAATTAAGCCTGACAATAATTGTTTGGTGGTTTCTGGGGTGGGCTAGTTCCTGGAACAGGGAGTTCTGGAATGTCCTGTTAAGAGTTTAGGATTAATGACCAGGGCCTGGGGTCTCCGGCCTCACATTTCCCCCATTTTCTTAAACCCTTTCAGAGCCATCTAAAATCATGAAATATTATAAAGAAGGGAATCATATCAGAATTATGGGCTAGTTTTTTTTTTAAGATTTATATATATTTAAAACCATGTATGTATGTGGGTATGTGCATGTGAGTACAAGTGCCTGAGGAGGCCAGAAGTTCTGGATCCCTTAGAACTGAGTTAGAGATTGTTGTGGAACTGGAAGCTGAACTCGGGTCTCAAGAGCAGAAGGCACTCAGAACCACAGAGCCATCCCACCAGTTCTCAGAATCCTCAGAATTGTGTTTTCATAAGAACCCTGTGGAATGGGCAGTTCCAACTGCTTTGCAATGGTCCCAGCATTCAGAATCTAGACTTTGGTGGAAGAAGTAGAAGGGGGTTAGAAAATTGCTCAGAGGCAGAATCCCCTGAGCTTGGTGATCTGTTAGATGAGAGGATATAGGTAGCAATTGCATCCAGGAAGACCTGACTTGAATGGGAAGCTCAGGGTAGAAGTAGTCTTCATGCTTTTGAGTTCAGGATGACCATCAGACACTTGACGGGAGAGGGAAAAAATAATGGGAGCTTGGAAAATTTGGTGCAGAATCTTAAAAATGAAATGAGATAGGACATCTTGAAAACCTGGTGTGATAAAAATTGTTATGAGTTAGAGAAGAAGCCCTGCTGTGTAGATAAGGGTGGGACACTGGATCAACTAAGAATGCTTTCAGCTGCAAGCAACTGAAAATCCAAGTTGTGATGGTTTAAACAAATGGGAAGACAAACAAAAACCAAACCAAACAAAAAAAAAACAAACCACTGGCTGCCAAGCATGTAATCTCAGCATTCTGGAGGATTAAAGGTCAAGGTCAACCTGGGCTATGTAAGATCTTATATCAAAAACAAGCAAAAAAGATTTGGAAGAGGTAGGGAAGGAACAGGAAGAAGAGGCAGAGGAGGAGGTAGGAGGAGGAGGAAAGAAACACAAAGTGAAGTTCTGTTGGAGAGACGGAGTGATGCTGGGGAGGGTGATACATAATCTGTGGGAAGTCGAGGCGGTCAGCTGGAGTGCTCTGTGGCAGGAAACCATGAGAAGAGGTGGAGCTCATCTGTAGATCGTGAACTTCTTTTGACTCGAGACTGGGGGAGAGAATGCTGTAAACACATTCAGCAAAGATGTGAATTAGGGTCTTTGTCCATTAGCCTTTTTTTTTTCTTCCATGAAACCTTGAACAGAAGTACATCAGGTCTATTTTGCTTAGTTGGGTTGTGAGTTGAGTGCCTTTGTTGTCTTTTGCTACCTCTACTGAGGCACAAGAATGAGGGAACCTGACATCTAGAACTTTCTTCCGTGTCCCCACTTTTCCTATCTCAAGCCCATGCCATTTGCTCTCATGTGAGCTTTGCACTGCTACTTTTCTGTTTTTTATATTTCCCCAGGCAATGAAGGACGCGTTGGCAGACCTCCCAGAGTGGTATGGAATAAAAGGCATGCAGGCCCACTGGATTGGGGACTGTGTAGGCTGCCACCTGAACTTCACATTAAAGGTGATAACATACTGGCACCCCAAGCATTCATGCCCACAGACCTCTCTTGCATTTTGAAGCTCTTTGAATACACAGTAGCTCTGCATCTGACCTCAGCATTGCCCAGCAGAAAGAATCAGGAAAGCATCTTTCTGAGCGTGCTTTCTCTTGGGATGCCTGGTGCTAAGTGCTAGTGGGGACTGACCAAGGATTCCCCCTTTTCTTCCTCTGACTGACCCACCTCTTGTGCACATTCCTGGTCCTGTGGTCAGAAGCTGCCATGGCTGTTTGGAAATGAGGAAAAATGAGAGTCATGTTTCATCCTTCCAGGTTGATGGTCAAGACACTGGAGAGAAACTAACAGTATACACAGCCACTCCTGAGGCCATTTATGGCATTTCCCACGTGGCCATCTCTCCTAGCCACAGGCTTCTACATGGCTGCAGCTCTCTGAAGAAAGCCTTGCAGAAGGCACTAGTCTCTGGCAGAGGTGAGCTACATTGTGTGGGGTTACCTCCTTACCTCCTTCAGCTGAATAGCAGTTCACAAGACCATACACTTCTCCCATGTTTACCATTTTCATCATCTGTTCTTCACTTTAGCCATAATTTTTACTTTTTTATCTTAAAACCTGAGGATAAACCAGCTCTGTCAACATTAAGTTGCTTGTCCTGGGTTTCCCTGAATCCCTGCCTTGTCTGCATCCAGAGCTTGCCCAGAAGGTTGGTTCTTTACCTTTTGATTTAGTATTAGTTTAAAGCTCTCTCCTGATATGGAGAGAATCTTCTCCAGCAAATAAAAAAAGGACTGGTGAAATGGCTCAGTGGATAAAGGTGCTTATCATCATCAAGCCTGAGGACCTCAGTCAGCCCTTATGACCCACATAGTGGAAGGAAAGAGCAAATTCTCTTAAGTCCTTTACCCTAACACACACACACACACACACACACACACACACACACACACACCATGGCACATGCTCCCTCTTGCCCTGTAAAGTAAATAAATTAATGTACTAAAATTTTAAAACATAAGGATAAAAAAAGAACTCTGTCAGCATTCGTTTGCTTGTTCTGGGTTTCCCTGAATGATTGCTGTCACTGGGACTCCTGCCTTTTCTTTGGCAAAAGGAAGACCACACCCTTTCAGTTAGATATATAACTGCAGCCAGCCAGGGAGGGGATGTGGAGTATAGAGCCTGGTGGGTGAAAAGAAGCCCTTGTTGATAAGAAGTAGGTCTCTAGAGAAGGTTTAAATATCTCTGCAAAAATCTCATTCTTATCCTTCCTGTTGCTCTGTGAACTTTAGCCTTCAGCTCACATCTAAATTATTGGGTTCTCAAGTTGTTTTGGATGATGTAAACTGGAGAGACTGTTAAAATATAGTTAGGCGCTTAATCAGGAGTCCAGACGTTGCAATTTCCAATGCTCTTTATTAATCACAAACCATGTCAAATCTCAGGGAATTCTAATGCCCTGGCAGCTAGGCAGAGAGCTAGCTCCAATGGCTTCCTCACCCCATGCTCTCCTCTTGGTTCTTCCGCTACTCGATAGCTTCTTCCTTCTTCTTGTTCCCTGCTGTCTGTCTCCTCTCTCTTCTTGCCCTTGCCCTAGTTCTTTTTTATTCCAAATCCTCTCTCTGTCTCCACCCAGCCTTCCAATATACAAATCAATGGAGCCTAACCTTCATCTCCTTAAGGCTAAGGAATGTCCCATTCTTGTGGAGAGCCGTATAGCCTCTCCTTTGTTTACTGGTAGGCAGTGAATTCTTTACTTGCTTCAAGGACAGCTTACTAGAACATTATCCATAACTAAAATCTCCCACAACAAGAGACAGTATCAAGACAGTTTACTTCTGCTTCAGACAGTGATTGTTTCCTCAGTGTGCTAAGGGCAACCCTGCTCACCTGCCCTTCTTGGGAGCCTGTTGTGGGCTCAGCCTCTTGGGCCAGAGATAAGACTTTCACAGTCTGGACTGTAGGCGTCTCTGGACCTAGGACAGAAGACAGGACAGCACAAGGCAGTCCTGTCGCCTGCCTTCACCTTTTTTTGTTATGTATTGAAATAGAGAAAAGATACAAGATAAAATTCCATGTGTTCCTTTAAGGCCTCTGTGCCCATGTCTTAGGTTCTGTATTCATTATTTTTCTGACAAAAGCGACTTGAGGAGAGAGAAATTATGGTAATAGGAATGTAAGGCAATTGGCTGCATTGAAGCCACAGTTGGTGTGGTGGGGTGAATAATAACGGCCCCCATAGGCTCGTATATGCGAATGCTTGATCACCAGGGAGTGGCACTATTTGAAAGGATTAGGAGATATGGCTTTATTGGAAGAAGTGTGTCACTCGGGGTGACAAAAGCCCCACTAGGCTCAGTGTTTCTCTCTGCTTGCAGATGAGGCATAGCTCTCAGCTACTTCTCCATTACCATGCCTGCCTGCCACAATGCTCTCTGCAACCCATGCTTCCTGCCGTAATGATAATGAACTAAACCTCTGAACCGGTAAGCAGGCCCCAGTTAAATGCTTTCTTTTATAAGAGTTGCTATGGTCATGGTGTCTCTTCACAGCAATAGAACACTGACCAAGACAGTCAGGAAGCAGGGGGGGGGGGGGAGAGAGAGAGGGAGAAAGGGAGGCAAGCTCACTTTTTCCTTTTATTCAGTTCAGTCTCAGGCCAATGTAATGGTGCTGCTCGTTCAGGGTGGGTCTCTCCCTCTCAGTTAAATCTTTCTGGAATGACCCTTACAGACATACCCAGAGATATGTTTTCGTGGTGATTCTAAAAACCAAACAAGTTGACAGCAAGGTTAATCATTGCAGTTTTTTTTGTTTGTTTTGTTTCTGTTTTTGTTTTTGACTCTTCTGGAAGAAAGGAAGGAAGGAATTCATTTCAGCTGTTTGAAGGGAAAACTAAGTTTTTTCCCCTTATGAGTAATTTGAGATTTCTTGAGGCTGTGATGGTCAAAAAGTAAATATTGAAAAGCTAAATACTATAAGTATTCAGTTCATACACTTTCCCCCCTCATAGTCATTTGGGAGTCACAAAATGAAGTGATTTTAGTAATCAGTGAGCTAATAAGTTATGAAAGTTCACAGTCCCTGAGATAAAAGACACCGACATTCAAAGCACCTTCCCATGGTAAGCTGAGCAGGATTGGACTCAGTTACTCTTCTGTTGTTGTGCTAAGACACTGTGACCCAGGCACCTTATAGAAGAGAGAGTTTGTTTATTGGGCCTACAGCTTCAGACAATGAGTGCGTGACCGTCATGGCAGAGGCAGCAGTAGCTGAGAGGTTATGTCCTGGTGCACAGGCACAAGGCAGAGAAAGCTAACTGATAACGGCATGGGTTTTTGAAACTTCAAAGCCCACCCCCAGTATCACACCTCCTCCATCAAGGCCACACCTCCTAACCCTTCACAGATAGTTCCACCAACTGGGGACCAAACTTTCAGATCTCTGAGCCTGTGAAAACCATCCTCATTCAAACCACTCCAGCATCTACGTGTGTGTGACAAGGACCTACTTGAGACTCTTGGGTGCTAGTGCGCTAGGACGGCTGTCGTTTCATCTTCAGCAAATTGAAAGACAAGTGTAACATTCCATTTGGAAGAGTTGTTCCAAATGGAATATTTTGCTTGGCACTGGGTTTTTTCAGTTCTAATCTTCAGAATGGAAACATACCTTTTTGGTTCATTCGGTCTACATCAGTTCATTCAGTCTGTAGATCAGTTAGTACATCAAGACCCTGGATTTTGTCTTGTGATACTACATTGAGTGAAGTACAAGCAAAAGTTTGCTATGACCCCATCTCTGCTGGGCCCATGCCTCCTACAGCCTGTGGGTCTGTGTCTGCTGTCAGCCCACCTTCTGCAACATGTAGGCCTATGTCTGCTGTCAGCCTATGCCTCTACTTCAGCCTCAAGTCTTGTGTCATTGCTTACCATTGCCAGCTGACTTCATTGTCAGGATTTCTGAGTGCTAAGTGTCAAAAACAGTGACCAAAGGGTTATAGTAGGGCAGGGGACTTAGTCTGTCACTCTCAGTTTAAATTTTCTGCTTTGAATTCCTGCTGTCACTAAGTTGTTTTCTGAATACTGGTTCCTGATTTTCCACAGATGATCAAGAATCTGGTCCTAAAGCCAGGAATGAATATATCTCAGTTGTTTAACATGTGCACAGATTCAATCCCTGGCAACATAAAATAACCAAATAAAGGAATCTAGTCTCAGATGTATTATAACCATGGACACAGTACTTGTATATTTGTTTTGCTTAGTTGAACAGGTAGCTGGTTCTTGAGTTTGATGATTTTAGGTTGTCATTGTAGAAAGAGAAGAGACCCTGAAGAGTTCTAAGATTGACACTCTGGACAGGTTAAAGCTTGAGTGTCGGTGTGCTCATAAGGGATCAGCTTAGCTCATTAGTTGTAGGAGGAGATGGTAAAGACTATAGACCAATCAGAGTCAGTGACGAAGAGGGAGCAGCTCAGAGAAGTATCTGGAAGGTGGATCCGAGGATACTTCCCTGATCTCTGTCTTGGATGATGGAGTTGCTGATGTACTGCCTAAATGTATTGGATTTTTGCTTTGCATACTTGGTGCAGATTCCTTTACAAGAAGGGAGCAGGGGAGTACAGTGCTTGCTTAGAGTTCTTCTTTTTAATATTCTTCTCTAGTATAATACACCTTGACTACAGTTTCTCCTCCCTCCATACCCAGCTTCTCTCGCCCCTAGATTCACCCCCCTCCATTTCCCCTCAGAAAAGAGCAATCCTTTCAGGGACATCAACCAAAATGGCACAAGATACAGTAAGACTATTGTAACAAATCCTCCTATCAAAGCTGGATAAGGCAACCCAATAGGAGGAAAACCCAAGAGCAGGCAAAAGAGTCAGAGACACCACTGCTCTCACTCTTAAGAGTCTACAAAAACACCAAGCTAGGAACCATATGTATATGCCAGAGGACCTAGCAGAGACCCATGCAGGCTCCATGATTGCCACTTCAGTCTCTGTGAGCCCCTATAAGCCCTGCTTAGTTGATTCTGTGGGCCATGTTCTCCTGGTGTCCTCGTTCCCTCTGGATCCTGTAATCCTTCTTCCCTTTCATCTTTGGTGCTAGTGGAGGGACCCAATGGACATCTCCGACTTGGGCTCTCTTTCTGCCTAATGTTTGGCTGTGGATATCTGCATCTACTCCTGTCAGCTCCTGGAGGAAGCCTGTTGCTTAGAGTTCTTAGAATTGACTTCCACAATCACTGATATCACTCCCTTTTCTCAGTTGACACCTCTGGCTTGGGTCTTATTATATAAGCTATGGCTAGAAAGAGCCAGAAAGCACAGAACATCAGGAAAGGGATGTCATCCAAGTTCCAGAAGCTGTCTGTCTCTTCTAATTATTTTAAACCTATAGTTTTTAAAAATTCTGCAGAGGCTTCTGGGTCCCTCGATGTAGCTCCACCGACCAGCTGTGGAGCTCCCAGGAAGGAAGCTGGCATGTATGGCAGATCCATCTGGTTCTTGATAGAGAACTGTGAGCCAGTGAGAATGTACAGTATTCTCAGGAGACCGTGGTGGTAGGCGTGATTCATTATATTGGGGGAACAGGGTTACATATATTGGGAGAGGAAAGGTCCCTGTTATCCAGGGACTTCATTGGAAGCTCATTGGTTAGGACAGTGCAGGTATGATACCCCCATTTGCATACTGAGGGAAGTAACCTGAACCTAGGTATTTTCTGGGAACCAGAGGGAGAGACCATATAGGGTTATACAGGGAGAAGTGCTTCAGCTCCAGATAAACAATTCTGCCAGGTCACATACCTTTGAGGGAGTGGTGCCTTGCTGTGAGCAGACAGCATAGCTTGTGGCCTGTCAGAGCTTCGGAAGGGAGGGGCCGAATGCCTCCTACTCTCAGAATGAGAATTCTAGGGTTCTAGGCATGCCTTCTACCTCACCTCAGCTCTAGACAGTCCCACATAAACCTACATATAACATTATATATACTGTATCTTACTTATTACAGTAAACAGTTGGCTTTCATCTCTTCCTCCTCTACTTCCTCTTTTTTTTTTTAAGATTTCATTTATTTTTATCCTATGTGAATTGTATGCGTGTTTTGCCTGCATGTATGTCTATGTATCACATGTATGCAGTGCCTCTGAAGGTCACAAGTTTTTAAGTTTGTGTGTCTGTATGTATGCTACATATATGTGGATGCCCTCAGAATCAAGAAGAAGGTGTTAGATTTCCTGGAGCTCCAGTTACAGGAGGTTATGAGCTGCCTTATTGGGGAACTGAACTCAGGTCCTGAGGAAGAGCCACAAATACTGCTAACTACTGAGCCATTTCTCTAGTCCCCTAAAAATAGATTAAAAAATAAAATCTAAGTGATAAAACTCAGTGTAGCTTAGTGATAGAGTACTTATCTAGTACATGCAAGGCCTGGGTTCTGTCTCCAGCTATATACCACACAGACACAGACACAGACACACACATACAGAGAAACAGAGAGAGAGAAATAAATTAAGATACCTACATTATATGAAAAGCCAAAGAGCACTATCAGTGTAGCTGTCATTAACAGTGGGCTCCTATGCAGCCACTTGTAATTCTTTAGGTGTGTGTTACTTGATGACTTGACAAGTCTATTTCTTTCTTGCGTATGTGAAGTGAGGTGGTAAGAGCCAACATTCATTCTGTATCCCTGATCTGTCCTCCTAGGATTTTCTAAGCTGCCCTATATGTTGTCTGTGTCCAGTAAAAGGAAGATTTCTTGGTGAGAAGGGCTTGCCTTTTTCTATTTTTAGATAGGGTCTCATATAGTGCTGGCTGGCCTGGTACTCACTTGGCAACCCAGGCTGTAATGGTCTAGCCTTCCAAATGCCAGGAGTACAAGGGTGCAATACCATGCCCAGCTTGCCTTTTCCCTGTGAGGGCCTGAATTAGAAGTTGTTTCTGCATACATCTCATGGCCACACCTAGCTGTATAGGAGGTTTGGCAGTGCTGTTGTTTACTGTGCAGCCAACTAAACATTCTGTTGCTGAATCATTGGAGGAGGTGAATGTAGGGGTCAGTTGGTAGCCAGTGCCCAGAGCTGTTTGCCTGGCAGGGCTGTGTCTGCATTCTGTGCCTTTACTGCTGTTTCCCCATCCTCCAAGTTAGCTATCACCTGGTGACTTTTGTTCTTATTCTGCCCTCTTACCTCCCCACCTCCTAATAAGGTCACATCATAAGTGCAGAGTTTGTAAATACACATTTCCTCTATGGGAAAAGACAATGTGGAGTCAGAAACATGAACCCCTGCTTGGAGATGTGGGACTCACCTGGCTCTAGCAACAGGGCTTTAGAATCTGGGTCAGGACTGCTGCTGTACCTCAACTACCAAGGCCCACATTGAATGCCATTCTGCCTTGTCTTCTTCCTGGACCCTGTCTTTACCTCTTTGAAATGTAAATCCTAATTCTTGGGCTGATTTTAATTTGAGGGCTTATAGAATCTGCTCTAGATAACTATATGGAGGTTTGAAGCAAGTGTTGGTACGTACGAATTTCAAAAGCCAGCCAGTGATGGCTTTTATTAATGGTGATGTTGTAAATAAACACAGTTAAATTAAAGCATCTATCAGTTACTGTTCTCATCCCTCTTTCCTCTGGACTTTGGGTGTTTATGCTTCTGGTCCATATATTCATTGAGGATGTCTACTACGATTCTTGAAGTAAACTTCACTCATGATAATACAAGGATTGGTTAAATTGCAAATCATTTGCCTCATAAATAACTGGGTTATGTATACTATGATTACATTGTTTTGTTTGTTTGTTTACTTATTTTCTGACACAGATTCTTGCTGTGTGGCCCATATTAGTGTAGAAGTCACCATTGTAGCTCAGGCTACCCTCAAACTCACAATCCTGCCCCAGCTTCCAGAGTGCTGGGAATATGGACATGTACCACACCAGGCCCAGCCTTACTTTAACATTCTTATGTAGCTTTTATTTTTTCTAAAATTCAGTTTCTTTCTCTTTTTCTTTACCTTTCTCTCATTTGCTTTGTGTTCTTTGAATTTCTATCTTCCCACATTCTCTACATAGCTCTTAAAAACTAATGCAGTTTTTTTTCTCCAAATTCCAACCTTCCAAACAACCTTATCAGTTCCCTCATTTTCCCAAAGATATTCCAGGTGCTGTTTGTTTAGTTCTGACTTGGTCACCCTCCAGGCTTCAGCTGCAAGTCTAATGTTCCCTCTGACTTCTTTCTTGAATGTTCTTGTGGCTTTTCTTTGTTAGGTCCCTGTTTCCTGGATCTTACATCTGTTCTTTCTCCATTTAGCCATTCATCTTGCACCAACACACATCTTCCAGTATCTACTAAAAGGGTATGTGGGAAGGAACTGTTCTGTCTTTGGATGTCTAGAAATCTATTTTCCTGTGTTTTCTGCTTGCTAGTCACATCATCATCCAATTGCTTTAGAAGTTCGTCTCCTCTTTTCACTACAGGAATGCTTTCATGTTTTATTATTCTCACTACTGGAGATACTTTTGAAAAGTAAAAGGTGGTAATGAAATGGCTTTTTCATCTGAAAATCTTGAAACACTGTTCTCACTTCTTATGCGTGCAGGTGAACGAAACTTTTCTCCCATGCTTGTTTAATCTTCTGATTTCCACTGGTGTAAATTATCTGTTAATACCCTTCAAAGCACCAGCTCTTGAGCAATTAGTACACAGCACAGATGATGTTACGCTGCTTTTTCTCATTTGTCTGCTCTGGGATGGATCTGATGGTTCTGCTTGTTTTCAGATTGCCTCACACCAGTGACGGCTGTGAACATGCTTACCCTACAGGAGGTCCCCATCGTTATCACGGCCAAAACTGACTTGGAAGGCTCTCTAGATTCAAGAATAGGTATGTGGTTGTTTAGATGTTATCCATGCTAATACATTATGTAGGTTTAAGGGAAAAGGGTTCACAGCAATTGCTGAAACTTGGAGCTTACCATTGATTCTGTGATGGGTTTTGCCTCTATGTGAAAATTTGTGCCCCCCCCCTTTTCATTTTTACTTTGGAGCTGAAGATCAAATCTAGGGCTTCAAACATTGCTAGCCAACCAGTCTGCCATGAGCTGCATTCCCAGTCTCTTCCTTCCATGTAATCATTACTTAGTTAAGAACTACATAATCAAGAGCATGGTGGTACACACCTGAATTCCTAGAATTCAAGAGCCTGAGGTGGGAAGACCACAAGTTTCAATTTTTTAAATGTATTTTATGTGTATGAGTGTTTTGCCTGCATATAAGTATGTGTATCATCTGTGTACCTTATGCCTATGGAAATCAGAAGAAGGAATCAGATCTCCTGGAACTGGAGTTATAAATGCTTGTGAGCTTTCATGTGGGTGCTGGGAACTGAACCCAGGTGATTTGTAAGAGCAATAGGTTCTTTTAACTGTCAAGCTTTCTCTCTTATCCTGTATTTCAAGTTTAAAGCTTGGACAACATAGTAAAAATCACATCTTCAAAAAGCAAAAACAAAGCTAAGTCTTTAATCCCAGAACTAGGGAGGCAGAGGCAGGCGGATCTCTGTGAGTTTGAGGCCACCCTGGTCTTCAGAGTGAGTTCCAGGACAGCCAGGGCTACACAGAGAAACCCCCCCCCCCAAAAAAGTAAAAATAAGCATATAAACAACAAGAACAAAACCCCCATGTATTTGAAAGGCTATTAGAGGGATTCTAAGAGCTCCATGAGTAAAAGTGCTTGCCACACAAGCCTGCCACCCTGGGTATAATTCCTAGAACCTGATCCCCAAAGTTGTCTTCCAAACCTGCACAATTGCCTGTACACACACAATAATAATAATAATAATAAAATAAATTTTAATTTTTTTAAAAAAGAAAGCATATTAGGTGTGTCATGCCTCCCTGGTTGCTACTGAGAATTTAAAAAGCTCAGGTTCATGGATCATGAGTTATCTTTGATCACTTAAACACATGATATGAGGGGTAATGCACGCAAACTAAAAATCTAATTTTAAAATCCAAGCCAGGTTTAGTGATTCAGGCCTCTCGTCCCAACACAGAGGCGCCTGAGGCAGGAGGACCTTGAGTTTCAGGTCAGTCTAAGCTGTGGGTAAGATCCTGACTCATAAAAGCAAACCAAACAAAACAAAATTCACAGAACTACCAGAAAGTGCAGAGACAGGCATTCCAAGCACATATGCTCCATGTGGCCTAGGTGTTGGCATTGTGGAGGAAGCTAATCTGAGCTACGCAAGAAAGGGTCATGAAGCAGATACAGATGTAAAACTGAACGTCCTTGGCAACCTTATTCATGAGTACTCCTCAGCTATTGTCCTGGGTCAGGAAGTCTAGAAGGGAACAAAGGTTCAGTACATAATGTCAACCTTATCCAAAGTCTGCCTTTGGGACATACCAGTGCACCTCTTACCTGCTTTCCTGCAGAAGATCCCAATCATGCAACAGAGTAGCAGGCCCTCATGGCAATTATTCTTTCCATACTGATGCAAACACTGGCACTGAGTACTCAGGTCCCTCTGGCCATTACAACCATGCATTTTATAATTAATAAGATGTTTTAAATAGCCAGCCAGAGTAAACAGTGTATAAAATCTTGATATAGCTGCTTAGGGCTGACAAGGGGTGCTAGGATGTTAGTTTGGGCTAAATCACTGACACAATATTAAGATTCTGAAGGATTTAGATGTTTTTAGGTGTGGGTGGGAAATTGTTTTTTTCTATTGTCTTGGTTTCCCTCAGTGTTGTGGAAGTTTATTTTTAGTTGTGTTTAATATAGTTGTTTTTGTGCACTGTTGGAAAAAGGGATGCATAGGCCTTGGCATTTTGTATTGTCTGCAGGATTTCTGTGGGGGACGTTTGATAGCTTATGATCTGCACCTGAGGAGTTCTGTATCAATAAAACACCTGAGCTCAGACGCTCAGGGTTCCACTGTGAGTATGGCGCTGGCCAGGATGGTGGTTCCCTCTGCTGAGGTCTGACAATGCTTCCACCTGTGAAAACACCTCCCTGTTGTCCTTACTGAGCCACCCCAACAGCAGTCTGTTACCTCAGTAATTGGTATTTGCTAAAGTACTGTTTCTTGCCTTCCAAGAACAAAAAGAGAAACAAGTGAGAAATAAAGCAGACTTTCCACCATCGCACCTGCACAGTTAGAATATGTTACATTTTAGAGTACTTTTTATGTGGTCAGATAAATGTGGTGGTCACAATGTCTCCTTTGGAGTGTCACTGAGTCACCCCAAGCTGGACATCAGAAATCTGTTAAATGACCACCTTCCCCGGTGACTGTAAACACTTGTTGGTACTTTTGGTGTTGCCATGAATCCTCAGCCCTCAGGCCACTGACACTCACTCATTTTACTTTGTGCTTTCTGTCACAGCTCAGTTGGAAACAGCACAGCTTTGCATCATACTGTAGAACTTTCAGACATGTCCTCTGGACCTTAAGCCACTCCTCTGGAACTGTTTCACAGAAGAGCTGGCTTAGCCTTCTTGTGTGACCCTTCACTGGTGGGTCATGTCCACATGCATGTCAGCATTTCCAATAGGAGAGGTGTCTGCAGCAGGAGACATTGAGAAGAAGTGGTCTGGGAAGGGCCTGGATGGGGTAGAATGCTCCCTGTGCTCAGAACAGCTCATCATGTCAGCAGTACCACATTCTGAACGCTGTCCTATAGAACCAACCATAGGCCTGCTTCTGTGCACAGCTGAAGCCAGAACAGCAGGTCTCACCTCACTGAGTGAGTGATTTTCCTGTGCCCCACCTCATTTCCTCAAGGATATATATGGGCTGAAAAATAAATGCCTGTTCAGAATGTTCTGCTGCTCTTGGAGATGCATAGTCTCCAGCGCCAGCTTTCAGTGTCCAGACTTGTGGGATCTCTCTAAGGTATTTAAATGCTAGAGGAGTCAGCACTGCTTCCCATCAGGAAGCCACTGAGGGGATTCAAGAGGTTCCCCTCATACCTGTAATCTATAGTTTCAGTGGCATATATGGTACATTTTAGAGTTGTAACTATTTTTCAGAAGAAGACAAACCAGAGAAAAAGACTTAAAGGAAATAACTCCAGCATGGTGAACAGTTGTGTTGGGGTGTCAGGTCCTTTAAGGCTGTGTCCCATTATCCAGTGAGTGTGATGTGGCTTTCTGTCTTCTGAGCTAAAAGGGACCATCTCTTCTAAGAAGCTAACACTATATATCAATACTTGTGTGATTCTTTGCTTTGGGCACTTAAGAGGAGACGATGTTTTGTGTTATTTTTCTCTCTGCACAGGAATCCCCAGCACCAGCTTAGAGGACACAAGACTAGCCCAAGCCCTGGGTCTGCCCTACTCTAAAGTCATTGAAACTTCACCAGATGGCACAGAGAGACTGAGCAGATCTGCTGAGGTCAGTGTACCTACCTGACAACTCACTTGTGAATCAATACCCTGAGACTGGTGTCAAGAGACATGCTCTTACAGAGTTCTATTGCAGCCTTCCCTTCAACTCTTTCTCACCCCAGCAGCCTGTAGCCTTGCTTAGTCTCCTAGAACAAGGCAATTCTTCAGTGCCTACAACTTTTTGGCTTGAAATCTAATCTAATCCTAGAACAACTTCATTTGAGAATCTTGCTTGAGAAATGATCTTTCCAAAAGAATCTCTGGCTTTTTGGAGAGGTGACTGATTCTGACTCTTCTTCTTGGGGAAGATGACGGCTCCCTCCAGATTATTTAACTCACTTGTAGGAAGGGATAGATTCAGAGTTATGTTGACTTAGTCAAGGTTATCTCTTGTTTGATTTGATACATTTGGTAGGATGTGAACCCCACCTGTGTTCAACTGAACCTGAAAGTGTAGTGGAAGAGGCAGTTTAGGGATGGGAAGCTAAAGTAGGAAATGACGTAAATCAATGAGTCTCAAACTTGAGCATATATCAGCATCATGCTGGCCTTGTTAAAACACTGACTAGCAGTGCACATCCAGAGCCCTAACTCTTCCCAAGAGTTTCTGTTTCCAGCAAATTTGCATGGTGCTGGTATTATTTTTGTTGCATGGTGCTATTGTTGTTTCATGGTGCTTGTGTTGTTGTTGTATAGAGGAATAGCCCTGTGTGAAAGCTAAGGTCTGCATTCTAGGGGCTACATTCAGAGGCCTCTGTGATCTGGATGGAATGTAGCAAACACCTTTAAGCCTAGTATTCAGAAAGCAGTGGTAGTCCATGCCTTTAATCCCTAGGAAAAACAGTGGGAGCAGACCCAGGAAGCAGAACTCAGAAGGAGTCAGTGTCACACAGGAAATGACTCTGAGATGAGTTAGAGTGAATGGCAGACAAAGCGACTAATCAGAGGAAGAGTTAGCAAAGGACATGCCCAGCTCTTACAAGAAAAGGTGGGCTGTCAACTCAGTTAAAGAGAGTTACATAGGGATTAGAGTCAGCTGAAACAGTAAGAGTAGAGCCGGTTAAAGAGTGAGTTGAGAAGCAGACTGTAGAGTCAGATGAGGACCAGTTAACAGTAAGTTGAAGCAGTCAGTTACAGAGACAGGATGAGGTGAGGAAGAGTTAGCAGAGTAAGGACATGCCCATCTCATGAAAAGGTGGGCTCTCAGCTCAGTTCAAGAGAGTTATAGAAGTTATAGGTGTTATAGAAGTTAGTTGAGAAGCAGGCTGGGAAGTCAGTCACAGAGTAACTGAATAGAACAGAGTAAGTTGCAAAGGAGTGACAGAAGCTGAGGCTGGAGTGAGTTACAGTGCAATTAGTTGAAACAGTCAGTTACCGAGGCAGGATGGAACAGTGAGAGCTCAGGGAGAGACACAGACACAGCAGCAGCAAAAGTATCAGATGGGAAAAGTGAATTGAACCAGAAGAGCAAGAGTTCAGAAGGAAGTAGTCGGGGTGGCTCAATCAGCAGTGGAGGCTTGAATGTTCTAGATTGTATGGAGGCTGAAACAATCTAGGGCCCCAGCCTAGAACCGGTGATTGAATTAGGCAAAGAATAAACTGTCCTCTGCCCTGAATCTAAATCTACATTGTTGTTGTTGCATGGTGCTGCTGTTGTGGTGGTGGTGGTGGTGGTGGTGGTGCTGCTGCTGCTGCTGCTGCTGCTGCCGCTGCTGCTGCTGTTGTTACTGTTATTGTTGCATGGTGCTGTTGTTGTTGTTGTTGTTGTGGTGGTGGTGGTGGTGGTGGTGGTGGTAGTGCTGCTGCTGCCGCTGCTGTTGTTACTGTTGTTGTTGCATGGTGCTGCTGTTGTGGTGGTGGTGGTGGTGCTGCTGCCGCTGCTGCTGCTGCTGTTGTTACTGTTATTGTTGCATGGTGCTGTTGTTGTTGTTGTTGTTGTGGTGGTGGTGGTGGTGGTGGTGCTGCTGCTGCTGCTGCTGCTGCCGCTGCTGCTGCTGTTGTTACTGTTATTGTTGCATGGTGCTGTTGTTGTTGTTGTGGTGGTGGTGGTGGTGGTGGTGGTGGTAGTGCTGCTGCTGCCGCTGCTGTTGTTACTGTTGTTGTTGCATGGTGCTGCTGTTGTGGTGGTGGTGGTGGTGGTGCTGCTGCCGCTGCTGCTGCTGCTGTTGTTACTGTTATTGTTGCATGGTGCTGTTGTTGTTGTTGTTGTTGTTGGTGGTGGTGGTGGTGGTGGTGCTGCCGCTGCTGTTGTTGTTGGTGCTGTTGCATGGTGCTGTTGGTGCTGTTGGTGGTGCTGCTGCTGCTGGTGGCAATGGTGCTGGTCAAGGGACCACTGTTAAGAGTCACTGGCTCAGAGCCTTGCTGCTAAAAGTCTGATCCCTACATCAGTGGCTCTAGCATCACCATTAGGAATGTGTACTCCTAACCCTACCCTAGTCACACAAGGTCCCCGAGTGACTTGCATGCACATTAAAACTTGAGGGCACTGGCTTAGAGTGCTCATTTTTAAACTTGGCAACACAGTGGAAACATCAGGAAAGTATTTTTAAAAATTGGTGCTTGGAAGAAGAGTGTAGTAATGTACACCTATAATCCTAGTATTTGTGAAAGTGAGACAGAAAGATTAGAAGTTCAAGGCTACCCTGGGCTACATAGAGTTTGAGACCAGCCTGGGCTATGAAATACTGTCTCAAGAAACAAAACAAATAACAATCTGATGGTTGAGTCTAAACCAATGATTGATAGTGGTGAGGACATGAGTAGTGGACATCAGGAGCTGCTACAGCTCCCCAGGAGATTTGAACATGAGCCCTAACTGGGGAACTGCTGGCTCAGTATGTCGCATACCTGGCTAGTTATGAGTCACTGGAGAAACACCTGCTGGTCCTGGTTCTGATTCTGGTCCTGTTATACTTGAAGATACAGGTGTTTCGGATTTGGGACCACTTAGCTGTAAGGGTGTCTTGTCTGTCTTCCTCTCTGTTTCTGTCCATCTGTCCATCCATCCACTCACCCATCCATCCATCTATCCATCCATCTACCTACAAGAGAAAAATGACCAGCCCCTCCTTAAAAAGAGAGACAGTTCTTGACTTCATGTTTGTATCTCCAAACATAAATCATGTTCTAAGATATTAAGGTCTTTTTTTCTTGGCACTCATTTGTGTAGGCTTACTGGAGGTAGGGCAGAGCCAAACCTAGGTATCTACAAGGGAGCTCTGGCTCTGGGAGGTGAGGAAGGAAATATCCATGGCCAAAACTAGGCTGTCTCTCTGGGGCCCAGAGAAACTCCCACTCCTCTGGATGGGACTTTGAGCACTAGTTATCCTCTTTGTCTGCTTTCAAATAACTTCAGGTAGCCTTTGAGTTGTCTTCTAGTTCTTTGCTAAATACTCAGCCAAAAGCTGTCATCGAGGGGATGGCGAAGGGTGGTGCAAAGCTGTTTTCCTTCACAAGCTTCCAGAGCAGAGGACAGTGATGTAGAAGACAGACTTGGCCAGGTGGTGGTGGCACACAGCTTTAATTCCAGCACTTGGGAGGCAGAGGCAGGCGGATCCTTGTGATCCTGGTCTACAGAGTGAGCTCCAGGACAGCCAGAGCTACAACAGAGAAACCTTGTCTCAAAAAACAAAAACAACAACAACAAAAAGACACACTTTGAAGAGAGGATGCCATGCTTTGTATTGTAACTACATGATATTAGGAATACAGACTGGGAAGTTTTCCCTTAGAGTGTAGCCACCCCTTTACAATAAACTCTCTGAGAAGATTTTTCACACCAGTAGTAAGAGGGGTTTTATGTCGGTAAACTTGGTTAAACTCTCTTATTATGACATGTCTTGTGACTGAACTCCTTTAGGACATGAGAAGATTACATTTATCTTTGTGTCTCTGAGGACTGGCATAAGACAGGACTGATCCCAGGTACCCACATCTTGAATGTTAGCAAGCCTGTGGCTCACTTCATCCAGCTAGTTTGGCCTCTGAGAACATCAGTGAAGAGAGAACTCCACATTTGGACTAGTGATGTCTGCCCTGTTGTCTATGGAATGGGAGTATTTAAATACAGAGAATGGTTTATCTCTTCAGGCTGAGGCTGATATGGCCCCTTAGTCGCCTTAAGATATAGCATTGAATTTTTACTCTCTGCGTATTTTCTCTCTAAAAGAGTCATTAAAAATGCACATCATGCAACTCTTCACTGGTTGCTAGACTATGATAGTGGTTATCTCTGCAGGTGTTGCAGGGCCTGGTAGAAAAGGAGGCCACAAAACTAGGGCCAGCTGCCCATCACACACGATGGGCACAATGCCCATGGCCCACATTGCTTCTCGAGGTTCCTGGAAATATTTTAATATCTTTAAAATTTGGAATTAGAGCTGGAGAAATGGCTTAGCAGTTGGGAATACTGTTCTTTGTGAGGACTCAAGTTTGATTCCCACATGACAGCTCACAGCCATTTGTAACTCCAGTTCCAGGAGACCCATGATCCCCTTCTGATCTCCATGGGCATCAGGCACAAATGTGGTACACAGACATACATGAAGATAAAACACTTATGCACATAAAATAAATATTTTTTTAATTGGAAACAAAAAAATCCTGAACTTTCAGGATCAAAAATTGTATCTGTTTTTCTATGGGTGCAGTTACAAAATGTGATTTTTAAAGTTAGCTTAAGGAGGGAAGGACCTATAAAGATAAATACATCCAGGATTCAAGGAAGTCCTGATGTGGTCCTGCACAGAACCAGACCCTTATGAGTCACACATGGATGCAGTGTTGCAGGGTACTGAGCAGGAGCAAAGTTTGTCTTACGGTTGTCTCTCTTCACTTCCAGTTTACAGGTATGACCCGGCAGGATGCCTTTCTAGCCCTGACTCAGAAAGCTCGCAGGATGAGAGTGGGTGGAGATGTGACAAGTGACAAGCTGAAAGACTGGCTGATCTCCCGGCAGCGCTACTGGGGCACACCGATCCCCATTGTTCACTGCCCAGCCTGTGGCCCCGTGCCTGTGCCGCTGCAGGACTTGCCTGTTACTTTGCCCAGCATCACATCTTTCACTGGCAAAGGAGGCTCCCCACTGGCCTCTGCTTTGGAGTGGGTGAACTGCTCCTGCCCAAGGTGAGGAGTTACAGCCAGCCCCTGAGGTGTCTTGAACACCCTCCTCTCACTGAGTGCTAAATGCTTTTCTTCACCTTCCAGAAGACAGCGGTCTAGAATCTGGCCTAACCACTGTAGAGGGCCTTGAAACACTGATCCAATGGAGGAAAGACCATAGGTTTTCATCATATTGCAATGTCTGCCATTTCTCTTCCACAGAGCTTCCTGGAAGTGAGAAAGTTTCTCAAGAACCCTGCTATATTTTCCCAGTACAGAGCCTGTGATAACCATGGAGGTCTTAGCACAAATCATGAAGTACAGGAGAGACAGCCAGTGTGTTCATTCTTTACCTTGCTGAAACACACCAGCTTTCTTTCCTCTCTCCTCATTTTGGAGTGGGATTAGGTTTTTTTTAACAGATCAGTGGAGTGTCTCTAGTGTGATTTCCATGATGCTTATCAGCTGATCAAACAGAGGAATAACAGATAGCAAGCTAGTTGTCCGTCCGTCCCGTCCCGTCCCCCCCCCACCCCCCTGCTTTGTGAAGGAGTGTTCAAAATCAGTGCAGCATTGCAATCTTGTGTGGGAATATGGCTTCTTAACAGGACTACAGAATTTCTGGGGGGCAGAGTCCAGGCCTCAGAGTTGACCAGGGAGGGCTTCCTGCAAGAGTTTGGTGAGCATCCAGGACCAAGCCAATGCCACCAAACAGAGCAGCACAGAGATACAGACAGTAGCCTCAGGTCCCATAGCTGAGAACTCTTTATATATTTACTTTTGAGTTCTGAGACCTTAGGCCTGTATCTAGACCTTTGAAACCTCACTATTCTCCTGCAGTGGGGTTTGGGGTAGCCTGTCTCATAATTCCTTGGTTTTCTGGAACCAGATGAGACAGCAGTTGTAATACCTTCGCCCTAGTTCCACTGCCCCAGATTGTGTGGCTACTACCCAGACCAGCCTGGTAGCCTTGTGCCCATTATCTGCCCAAGCTTCTTCTCCCTACCATCCAGGGCTTGGTATCAGTAATAACACCTAATGTCTTCGAGCCCAGGGAGACATTAACAGCAGTGAGCATGATGAGTGCCAGCCAGATGTGATTCCTTCTGGACAGTGGCCTCTGCCTTCCTCAGCGTTCTCCCAGTCAACAAATCAGACAAGGAAGAGAAGGTGCCTTTATCTTCCAGTTACTTCCCGTATTGTCTGTGGTCAAAAACGAGAGGAATCCAAATAAAGGCCTGGCTTTACTTATGGGAATACCGTGGAGATTGTCACCCCTCTCTGGTGCCACACAGGATTCCCTCGGAACTTCTCTGACAACCCCTGTCCTGATGGACCTCATGCCTAGGTCTCCTGACTAGAATGCAGGTGTGAGGCCCTGTTTGATTATCTAACCTGAAGTGGGGATAGCCGATTCCATTTGTAATATTCATAGAGCCAGTGTGGGCTGCTCAACAATACTTCATTTTTAAATTGGAAATAGACTTAAGCTCTTGTGTGCTTAGTGAATGAAAGTTCCTCTGTTCCTCTTGGAGACTCCATCCCCCTTCTCCCAGCTCTCCAGAAGCACCATCACTCAAACTTTGCTGCTCGAAGTATTGGGAAGGCCCAACACTTCAGAAGTACAGCTGGTAAGAAACTGCACTGCAATCTAGAAAAAAAATGAGTTGATAAATTTCTTTTCTCAGGTGCAAGGGATCAGCCAGGAGAGAGACGGACACCATGGACACCTTTGTGGACTCAGCATGGTACTACCTCAGATACACTGACCCTCACAATCCTCATAGGTAATGTCCCTACTGTGTAACACATAGTACTTTGCTTCCTCTACTAAGCAAAACCCAAATGACATTAGATATGCAAGAGACACGGTGCTAGGAACACACCTGCGCAGGAAAGAGAGAGGAGGTGAGCTGGCAGAGACACGGTGCTAGGGACACACCTGCGCAGGACAGAGAGAGGAGGTGAGCTGGCAGAGAGAACACCCACATCATGTGTATGTGTAGCTGGTACTCAGAGACAGCAGAGTAGGAGGATTCAAAGGAGTCCTGAACCACAGCAAAGCTCCAAATGCCTCAGCAAGGCCTGTGGGATGAATGTCTAGAGCATATGTCCACATCAGAACTCAAGATGGGCAGATACACCTTTGTACTGGTGCCCATGTTTTCTTCTCTGGGAAGCAGCTGGAGACCAGAGGCTGGGCCAGTGTAATCCATAGACACAGTGGTGGATATTGTTGGTCAGCTGTGCACCTCATTACAGGTTCTCAGCCTGAGGAAGCTCAGAGACAGTCTTTGCTTAGCATGGAAAAGTCTGGGATCCCATCCCTAACACCAGAGGGAAAGGCTCTTTTAAAGTGAGTATGTTAAATTATTAAGTTAGATTACTCAGGCAAATACTGGTAAATCTCAGCTATAATACAAATTGAAAAAAACAGCTAAAGGAAGAAGATGTCAACACCCTGCACTTAGAGGACTGCAGGGATGCCTGGCCATGGACTGCAGGGAGGCAGGGCAAAGTGTTGGGGAGAGCTAAAAGCTTAGACTCTTACCATACATGCTCAATAAATCTCCTAAAGTGGAAATCAATAACAACTATAAACATTTTAAAATATTTGAAATAAAAGTGGAAGCCAGGAGTGTTGGCATATGTGTATAGTCCCTGCGGTCAAAAGGCAGGAACAGGAGGATCAAGAATTCAGGGCCAACCGGGCAGCACAAGATCTTATGTTTAAAAAAAAAAGAGGGGGTAGGTGGTAGAATTAAGTGTCTAGCTTGGCCAGGTGTGGTGATGTCTTTAATCCCAGCACTCAGGAGAAGAGGCAGGTAGATATTGTGATAATTCTTTATCCGGGTGGAAGAGATGATGGGGGAGGGGGAGGGATGCTGAGTCTGGGGTAGAGCAGGACCCTGCAGAGGGACAGAAGCAGCATGGTGGGAGAGAGAGTGGGACCAAGAGGGACCAAGAAGAGGAAGAGAGGGAGAGAACAGGAGGAAGGAGGACAGCACAGAGGCACAGAGGCAGGGGGTGGGGGATGGGGGGCACCAAGAAGAGAAAGAGAGAGAACTGGCAGAAAGGGATTATATGGAGATCGGTGAGTCCCCTGCTGATGGTGTAAGACAGGTGGCTGGGGGCAGGTAAAGGGCGGAGATGTTCCACAACATACCTCCCATTTAGTTATTAAAAAGGAGCCTAAGGACCCCACAATGTTGGAACATTGTTTGAGACTGCGAAAAGCAAGCTGTTTCATTTGTCCAGGCTGAACCCAAAAATCAGGAGTAGGGAATTTATTGTATCCAATTAGGGCAATAGGGATGTAAGGGCCAACAATAATTAGAAGAAGCAGAAAGTGTTAAAGGCCCTGTGATGATTTACATTAGTTAGAACCATCTAGATTAATGAATCTATTTGTTGATATATCTGAGTCTACTTGGCTTTTAAGTAAGTACCCCTCTTGGTATGCCAATGGGCATTACACAAGTTATTATGTCTCCAGTGTCAGGGAGTTTTCTTTTGTCTAAAAGTTCCAGCCTGAGGAAACAGGACGTCATATTCTCTTAGATTGCTTCCTGCTGAAATTGGGACATTGTAGTCAGGGGCTCTAGGAAGACTACTAATTTAGTCAAAAGCTGGGGGGTTCAGGCAATGGAGTATTTATCAGAAGCGTCTGATTCACTGATTCAGCTGAGTGGATAGGAGGATCCATTACCTAGTAGCTCCCTGAAGCTCCTGTGGTCCGCTGGGGGCAGATGTCATCTGATACACAGAAGCAGAACAGCATGTGGTCTCCAGCTCTCATACAGACATGGTGCAGGCCTCTGGCTGCCCAGGTCTGAATTTTTGTTGTTGTTGTTTGTTTGTTTTTCCCCTGTGGGAAGGAACTTGGGAAACTGGTCTTACCCTGGCTAGACAGAGCAAGGCAGCCAACCTAAATGTGTCCAGTTTGTACAGAGCAGGGTGGCAGGAGAGGCATAGGGCAATTTTTCCCAATGGTTAGTATTATCATGATCCAGGTGGATTCTTCATTGTAGAGCCCTGTTAATTTCTTGGAGACCTCGAGGGTTACCATTAGGAATGATCACTGTTGATTATCGAAGCTTAAACATTTAAATGCCATATTCAGCAGATCTCTGGAAGAGTTGAGCCATAATCTCTCAAGCATATCTATAAACTATTATTAAGCATATCTTGGTTTTTAGTTATTTGCTTTAGACTTAAATTTGAAAACACATATAGAGAGCTAAATGAAGTTTACTTTTGAAATTAATTAGTACTCTGCATGACTAGAAAAAAAAATATATATATATATATAAACAGGAGGCCAAATTAATTAGTATTTTGCATGACTACAAAATATGTAACAAGAGGCCAAATAAAGCTTATTTTTTAAATTAGTTGTATCAGTTCAGTTAGTACTCTGCATATTTCTGCATCAATTATTAACTATGTATGATAACCAACATAATACAATAGATGATGTATTAATTATCTAGTAATTATTATATATTCACTAGCATATAGTCTTATGAAGAATAGAATTAAGATGTTGCAGATATCTGTGAGTTCAAGGTCAGTCTGGTCTATGGCTGCTACACAGTGAGACACTGACTTTAAAAAAAAGTGGCTGAGGTTCAGGCCAGGGGTGCAGGGAGAGCTGAGGCTGCCATAAAAACTTCCAAATGCTGTTTGACTTTTCAGCTCTGTTTGTTTCTTTAGCAAGACAGAAACAAAAAAAAAAAAAGACAGTAGGTAAGCAAGCAAGGCTGGAATGGGAGCTAAAGAAAACTATTCCAGAAACGGGAAAACATACTGTTAGGGTTTTTTTCCAACTCAAACAGAGATGGAAGGGTACCCTGGCAATCAGGAGCCCAGGGACCACCACACAGCACCAAGGGGAGAAATCTCCTGAAGGGAGACTATCCAAATAAGACTGAAGTGCTTAGCCCAGCAGAGCTGAGGCATTCACCACTTCTTAGCTTCATTCCAATGAGTCTCAGCAGGGAGCAAATCTCACCAGAGAGATTTATTTGGAAGGAGGAATCCAGGAGAGTGACTGCTTCTACTCTGAGGAGAAGCAGGGAAAGACTGAGCAGAGCTCAGCCCTTTATAAAGGGTTTCTGGGGAAGGGATGGAGCTAACCACATGGCCTGTGATTGGTGGGTTTCAAGCTCAGTAATTGGCAGGTTTTCAGGCTTAGAGATTGCTTGGTGATTGGTGGGTTTGAGTCCACATTTTTCACTCTGAAATGTCAACTTTTCTGCCTTTGGGGCCAGAAAGGGTTTGAGTTTAGAGGTTGGTGGATTTTGAATGATCTGGAGAGAGAGACCCAGCTACCTGTGGCTTGAACTGAGTTTAGGTCCTGTAAAATAAACTCTAATTTTGAGGTAAATGAACAACTTAAACTTTGAACTTTACTAACTTAGATACACTTAAAAAACTTATGGAGGGCAAGGGTGCTTATTCCTTTCTGAGGGAAAGGACACAATTTCTAGAAGGTTGGAGTCCCAGGAGTTTCAGGGCTCTGGAGATGGTCTGTCCCATGCTGTTGTCCCACATCTGCTAGGGGCTGAGATGACCATCTCCAGCGGTGAGGTGACCACCAGCAGTGGTGACTAGTGTAGGGCAGCGTCTGAGGTGGCTGGTTGAGTAGGTTTTTCACAGTGCTATAGACAGAGCCCCCAAGTGCAGGGGACTCTGTGGACTTTGGTGGCAGGTGCCACCAAGCACTGGCAACTCAGAGGCTCCCGCCATAGGGCAGCTGAGCAAACACTAAAGGCTGCTGGGGAACTACCTGTTGGAGTGGGCAGGGCCTACACATACCCTACTTAAGGACCTTGACAGGCTGCTCTTGAGCATAGTAGAAATATTCTGGAACTGTATTGTTCACATGTGAAGGGCTTCCTTTCTGGGTGTGGTATTGCAGGCCTGTAGCTCCAGCTGGAGTTGAGGCAGGAGGCTGTAATTTCAAGGCATCTTGTTCTATAGAATGGTATGATGAAAACAAGCAAGGAAAGCGCTCCCCTTTCTGGATTAGCAGCAGGATAGCATATTTCTGGTTAGGCAGACACTCAAGCCACATTCTGACCAGCAGAATTATGGTTCCATAATTTATGTTCACTTTAGAAGTGAGTGGGATTCTGAGTGAATGCAAGGAGACTGGGAACTCCAAAGCAGCTCCTGTGAGCCATGGAGGAGTATGAGGGAGGCTTTCCCTTCTCGGACTCCTTCAAAGGAAAACCTTCCAACCAGCTCTCCCGAGCCCTGCCCAGCCCCTCTGTGAACAGCACAGGGCTTCACATCTCTCCTGGCATGCTACTCCCAGAGTCAGCCTTGTCCTGAGTCTTCCAGAGTGGTGTCCTATGTAGAACACAAACTGAACATTTAACCTCATTTATCCCAAACTTGTCTCTGAGCTAAATACCACCCTCAGCTTTGGTTTTACTGTTGCCTGGAACAGCAGTTGAATTTATTTATTTGCATACTTTCATTTATTTATTTTTTATTTGAGACAGAGCCTCACTGTGTAGCCCTGATTGACCTGGAACTCTCTATGTAGACTGGCTGGTCTTTAACTCAGAAATCAGCCTGCTTCTGCTTCCCAGGTTTGGGGATTAAAATCCTGTGCCACCAAGTCCAGCAGCAGTTGAATTTAAGAAACTATTTTTTCATAAAGAAAAAAAAAAGCAATTGGAGGTTTATTCGTTCATTTGGTTGGTTGGTTTGGGTGGCTTTTTTTTTCTTTTTTCTTATTTTTAATTTTTCAAGAATGCTGGCACGGTTGTTAACTGCAAAAGGGACCCATGTGAAGATGCCTGCCTGCACTGCATGGCTAGGCTTCTTGTCCTACCAGCAGTAGTTTCTGTTCAGAACTGGCCAGCCAAGAGCATGGTAGAGGAAAAGTTCCCTCAGTTGACCTCAAAGGGTTGCCTTGGGAACAGAGAGGTCTGTTCCTAGCCACACTGACTCCTTCCCAAGGTGCAGCCCGCAAATAGAGGACCTGGAGAGTGCTTCTCCCTCTGTGTCCACTAGGGCCAGGGAGTAGGAGGAAGCTTGACCTTTGGTATCCATGTTGGTCAAGAATCTAGTGAAATGATATATAGGACTGTACATGTGTCAGAAGTCTATGGAAAAGCTTTATTTGGTAAGCGGGGGGGGGGTGCACGGGGGGAGATGCTGAATCCTGGGGAGCAGGACACTGCAGAGGAAGAATGGCTATCACTTCTGCGCACTGTGCTGCATTGTGTGGGAGAGAGGAGAGAAAGAGACACGGGGTCAGAGACAGAGACAGGCGGTGGGGTGGGGGGAGAAGACCAAGGCCAGGTGGTATTATTTAAAGGGGGGCAGAGTCCCTGTCTAATGAGACAAGATGTAGGGAACTCACGGGCTGTAGGGGGCAGGTTAGGAGGCTGTTCCACAACATCTAGTAGCTGAGGGAATTACTGGGCTGTTTTATGACAGGCCTTAGATAAGTTTCATTTATTCAGTAGGCCATATTTGGACTCTTGCTGGCCATTTTAAAACTCAATTGTCTAATCACAATAAAAATTAAAGCTAACTATTCAAATAAACATCCTATGGCGATGCCTTGTTGCTGGTATCTTTTTCCCTTGTTCTTGATTTATACAAAAATTACATTTTCATTATATTTATTTAGCATGTATGTGAGCATGCATGGGCCATGAACCATGCACAGAGGTCAGAGGACAACTCATGGGTCCGCTCAACACTAGTCCTTGTAGTGAGATATTTGAATTAGATATATTATAGGTGTATACTCTGTCTATGGGATTGTGTTCCTGTGGATGTGCTTTCTATGCTGTGGGGAAAGGTGCTTCCTGATGCCTCACAGCTTGTAAGACTTGCTTCCTGCACCTGTTCACACCCCTGCTAGAAACAATGGAGCAGCCCTAGACCTCCACATGAACTGGCTGTGTGTTTATGTTAATGCAGACAAAGGGTCCTTATAGCCCTCACAGGTTATGCAGCCAGGGAAGACTCAGCTTGGACACCTGCTGGGATTGGCTACAGGTCTGCTGGCAGACCCTGAAGGGTGTTAGGTTCTATTATTTGTGTAATCAAGGCCTGTGTGGAGGTGGGAAGGAGTTTTGAATGAATAAAGGACCTAGAAACAGAGGCGAGGGGAGCCATGTGAAAGCGATGTGAGAAGAACATGAGGCTAGTTCTCTGCCTAAGTCTGGGTATTGTATCTCTGAGAGTCGGCTTTGCTCTTTATTGAAACCTGCCAGAGATATTAATATTTACTTTACAGGTCCTTTTCTCACTTACTGTATAATTTTTTCTTATTAAAAAAAGAAAGTCATTTTTTTTCCCTGACATTAGTTCTTTTCAAGACATATGCAAATTACAATAGGTCTAATTTATTCAGTTGTGGCAAAGGGGTTTTAAAATGCCCATTTATCTTTCCTCTAGTCCTTTCAGCTCAGCACTGGCAGATTTCTGGATGCCTGTGGATTTGTACATTGGAGGGAAAGAGCATGCTGTCATGCACTTATTCTATGCAAGATTCTTTAGTCATTTCTGCCATGATCAAAAGATGGTAAAACACAGGTGAGTATTTGTAGTTCTTTGCAAGAGAATTCAGTGCACCTGCAGCGACTGGAAGCAGGTATCTGTTCTAAATCAAGGTAAATACATGAATAAGAAGAATTCTGCCTTTGAGATTTATTTTAGATGCCATTGTAGGTTTTTCAGTTTGAGGTCCATTTAATCATTTGGTGTAGAATGTTTCGAGCTCCATGGAACCGCTTGCAGTGCATCTGTCTGTTGAGTCGTTTGATATTTTTACTTGTGAAGAAAAGGGGAGTGTTGTGATGTTATGTGGCTTTTTGTAGCATTGTACACATTTGTGACTCTGTGTAAACTGTGCTTGTAAGCTTGGCTGAATCCTGCCCTAATATGCTGCTATGGTACTTGTATATCAGATCAGAAGATAGCATTGTAAATCCATTGAAATTTTTTTTCCTGTTGGCCTATAATGTGTTCCTCATAACATTCAAAAGATGTATGAAAAGGTGGCGTACTTTTGTAATCCTAGCACTCAGGAGGCGAAGGCAGAAGGACGGCTGCAAGCGTGAGGACAGTGTTGGCTTCATAGTGAGTTTTAGGCCACAGAGAGAGACTATCTTAAAGATATATGTGCATGTTTTTCTCCATGCAATATATGTTTAATATACAATACATTTGGGAATCTGAGGCAGGAAGATCATGGTTTGAGGCCAGCCTGGGTTACATAGAAAGACCCTGTTTCTAAGAACCAAAAAATAAAAAGTAAATGAACAGCCGTGCTCCACACCTCAATATGGAGAGTAAAATGTTATGTTACCGATACCTTGGTGCACACAGGATACCCCCTGCCAGTTATATCACTCCCTTTCCCACATCCCTCCTCCAGATAACTCCCATAGTAAGTTTCGATTAGTTATTTTCTTTATAAATTTGTCACTTTTGACCTTACTGTACTCCTTACATTGTGTATATGTGTCTGTGATTGTGGGGAGGGGCATGTGTGCTGTAGCATGCACGTGGAGGTCAGGGGAGAGCTCTGTGGAAACCCTTCGGTTCAGGTCGTGAGGTCTGCGCGCAGGTTCTGTATCTGAAGAGCCATCTCACCTCCCAGGTCCATTTCTCTGTGTGTTTTAAAACAGCACACATGGCGTGGCTTTGCTGAATCTGACCCTTCTGTGATTAGAATTATACTGCACATATTCTATAGTGATTTCCTCACCCAATGCTTTTTGAGATACAGCAAAGACTGACCCGCGGAGCTCCCCTTTCTGTTTCGTTCTGTTGTGTGAAGGAATCTCCGCGACGGAACTTGGATTACACGGCCGTAGCAGCATCGTATCTCTTCACCTTTGAAGATTGTCCATGCTAACCCTTTTTCATCATATTTTTCTTAAAGAATTTTTTTATTCTTGGCTTAGCTCTTATTTGTGTCATCTTGCAATGAACAAAAATCATTAATTTAGTAAAATTTAACACTTGGGGCTGACATGGGATTCAGTGGTAGAGTGCTTGCCTAGTGTGTAGTAGACCCTGATTCAATCCCTAACACCACAACAAATAAAGTGAAATTTAATCTTTCCCTCCATGGCTATTGCTTCTCCTGCCTGTGTTCCATTGCTGAGCAGCTAAACCCACTCACCAATGTTCTATGTCGTCCTCATCATAAATCAATGCTACACCCACTAGGGCTGGTGGGATCTCTACTCCGTATATCGGTGGCTTGCTTTCTGTTGTGCTGGTTAGTATTGACTACCTTGTTATTTTAATACACAAATCTCGATGTCCTTTGAGGGAAGTCCTCTTTATCCTTTTTCTTCAGGAGAATCTGGCTCTGATCACACGCTTGTTTTTCTTTATCAATTTTAGACTCAGCCCCTCAAATTCCAGAGCACACATTGGACATGGTTTTTTGGTATTGCACCATGTTTGCCAATGCTTTTCCTCACCATCCCGTCCTTCATCTTTAATCTTAACATCTGAAATAATCTTTTTGTCTGAAATATGTCCTTCAGTATGTCTTTTTGTTTCCTTTATTGCTGGTCCATGTATTTTTTTCTTTAAAAGGAAATTCTTTTCAAATTAGTATTTTCAAACAACTTTTATTTCTTATCATACTGAGTATTAAACTCAGTGCTTCATATGCACTTAACAGTTGAACTAAAGGAGCTCCTATTCCAGCCCTAAGCATCACAGAAGATTCTTCCTTAGCACAGGGCTCTGAAATAGCACTTCCCCTCAACCTCAGGTGGTTTCCTTGTTACAGTGGGCCAAGTATGATGGCGCACACCTTTAATCCCAGCACACTGGAAGCAGAGGCAGGTGATCTCTGTGAGTTTGAGGCCAGCCTCTATCTTTTAAACTGGGAGTAGTAACACATGGCTTTATTTCCAGCAAATCTCTGAGTTCTAGACCACCCAGGACTGCATAGTGAGAACCCATCTGAAATTCTTTTATTACATTTATTCAGTTAATGTGTGCACATATGTGGGTGTGGGTATGCTTGCCATAATGTTCATATGGAGTTCAGAAGACAAGTTTCAGGAGTTAGTTCTTTCCTTCTACCATTTAGGTCCCCAGGGATTGAATCAAGCTCCTCAAGTTTGGTGGCAAGTGCCTCACCCACTCCGCCAGCTCTGGAGTAAGAGCTCTACTATATGAAATCATATACTGGATATGATTGAGTGCTGAAACAGACTTTCTGCTTCTTATTCCCAGAGACTCTGATGTATGAAAAACAACTGATCTGCATCAGAAGGACACTACACAAATTGATATCACTGGATCCCATTAGATAATTAGTTAAAATGCTTGTGGTTTGGGTTATGCTGAGTCCACTTTGCATTTTGTATCTGTAAAAACAGATTTATCAATGTGAATTGTGTCCTATTACTGTCACAGTCTCATGGAAATTTTGTGTATGTGTCTTGTGTTTTTTTGGCTTTTTTTTCTCATCATCTGGCCCAGGCCAGCCTGGAACTCTTGTTCTTCCTTCCTCAATGCTGGGATTATTTGTTGGTGTGCACCACCATACCCAGCTCAGGTTTTTGCAGTGATTACACAATGATTTTAAAAAGCAGCCATTTACAGTTTGTAGTCTGCAAAAGGGAGACCCAGGGAGACTCCTGGTAATTCTGGGTGAGGGCAGGCCTCAGCTTGGTTTCTTTCTGGTCCTACATTAGCAGCCACCTGATCCAGTCAGGGAAATGCGCAGCTATCTGTCCAGGGCTTCAGTTTTAATAGAAATTACACCAAAAGTAGCTGTCAGTCTGTGCTTGGAATACCCTGAACTTAGGTTCTTCTCTTCCTTAGAGGTAGGACAGGTGGCCCTCAATGTCCAGCGGGTATCAGTTGTCCTAATTTCTAAATTAGTGGAGGAGCCTGTACTAACCTGGAAATGGTGAAGACCTCAGCACCTGTCTTCCTTCTTGCACATACTATACTTCAGTGTCGATGAACATAATTTGCCCTCAGAACTGCAATGAAGGGTCAGGAGAAGATGAGGCAGAAGAATCAGGACCTTCCAGGCAGAAGGCTAAAAATACTGTGCCTCCTCACCCTCCTGCTCTTAGAAGGCACCACAGGGTTGGAGGAGTCTTTTATTCTCTTGGCTGAAGTATGCCATATCTGCCTACTTCATCCATTTGATTCCTATTTACATGTGTGATTGGGGCAGATAAGTCTGCAGAGGCATTACTGAGGCTTAGGGGAGCCTGGGGGACCATAGCTGGGCCACTGGTACTTTTTAAAAAATTTTTATGTATATTGGTGTTTTGCCTGCATGTATATCTGTGCACCACATATGTACAGTGCCCTGGAGACCAGAAGAGGGCATTGGATCCCCTGGAACTGGAGTAAAAGTCAGTAAGCTGCTGTATGGGTGCTGGGAATTGAGCCTGGGTCCCCTGAAGAGCAACTAGTCATCTTAATTGCTAAGCCATCTTTCCAGCTCACATCCCATTTCCCACGACAAATTTTATCATCCCTATGCTAATCATCTTGTCTGAGACAGTGCCTACTGCACTACAGCTGGGAGAAGCTGGAGTCTAGATGGACTTCAGAGATCTTGCAGCATAACTTTCAGAAATTGAGACAACATTTATTATCAGAGCATTAGTCCTGGTGCACTGTTCTACAGGACACCTGCCAGTTATGGGGAAAAGGCCAGTGTGGATACCCAGGGGCCCTCATTCAGAAACTCTTTGAGGCAGTTTTGAAACAGCAAAAGTAAATGATGCTGGTGGTGATTAAGCTAGTCAGATGGCAGTGGAGACAGAGTGCCTGGAGGTGGGACCACACTAGGTGCTATTTGCACAGGTGTCTATATCATGAAGATTCTCCAAGTTATTCTCACTCCAGGACTAGTGTACTGTTCAGTTGAGTGCTAATTGTCAAGTGACAATTTGCTTTAAACACAGGAGAGAGGGGGAGCAGAGGTAGAGAGAGGGAGGGAGAGAGAGGGGATGGAGGGACGGGAAAAGAGAGAGAGGGAGAGGGAAGAGAGGATGAGAAAAAGATGGAAAGGCCCTAGGTAGAACAGGGTCAGGGTCTGACTGGCAAGTTGCAATTAAACACATTTCCAGAAGGTGGCAGTGGTGGGTCACTAAAAAACCCAAAACCAAACCAAACCAAATCAAAAATCTACCACCCAATAATAATAATAATAATAATAAAGCAAGATTCCAACTCCCTACCTTTAAGTCGTTTTTTTTTTCCTTTGAGTAAAGGTCATATTATATAAGCTAGGCTTGCCTAAAACTCAGGGTCATCCTGTCTCAGCCTTCTGAATAGTTGGGGTTACAGGTATGCAACCATATGCTCAGCAACACCCCCACTACACCCCCTGTCTTTTTTTACTTGTTTTTTTTGGGGGGGGTGTTGAGACAGGGTTTCTCTGTTGTAACCCTTGCTATTCTGGAACTCACTTTGTAGACCAGGCTAGCCTCAAACTCACAGCAATCTGCCTGCCTCTGTCTCCTGAGTGCTGGGATTAAAGGTGTGCACTACCAACACCCAGCTTCCTCTCCCCCACTCCAGCTCTTAATGTTGCTGGTTTTAATCACTCTAGACATGTTTTGGGGGGATGGGTGTAAATCCAGGGCCTTGTGTGTGATGAACATGTGTTATAACACTGAACCACACCTCCACTTCTCTGTGTTTCTCTTAAAACCGATGCCCAAAGTGAGAGAAGAATGCGAAAATATCACACCCTGTTGGGGAAGTTTATTTCTAGTTATGTTTATAAAAATTGTTCATACTGTGTTGGAGGAAGGGGTGCCTAAGTCTTGGCAATTTGTATTATCTGCAGGTGTTGGCTTGATGTAAATCTGAGATTCAGGCATTTGCCCCTTATAATCTGCACCTGTTCACTGCTCTCTGGCAGACCTTTGTGAAAGAGCAAAGTTGCTGTGGAGGAATTCTTGTAGTCCCACTCCCACAGTATCCAGCAACAAGGAGAACACTTCCCTTAGGCCTTGAGTTCCCCCACCATAAAGATGACATAGCTCAGCTGTGTAGCCATTTAATAAATCTGATGACATATTAATAAAGACATGAGACATTTTTAAAGGTGCAAGCCTGACAGACCTCTGCAGAGAGCACAACATGCCATCTTCCAACTCGGACTGCTTCTTCTCGACAAGGCAGTTTATTCTTATCTTAAAAGCCCCTCCTTGCTCTCGTAGAAGTCTATTTGCCCACTCACAGCTGTTGGACAAGGACCTTTGTGGATCACTTGAACCACTACTTACCTAAATCAGATGACCCTGAACATAACGTAAGGAACCTGTGGGATTAAACTACAAGGCTAACAGGTTTGTAGCTTGTTGGACGTGTTTAGGATGCTGGATTTCTGAGTCCCTGAGTAAAAGCTCTCCAACACACCTCCCTCACGTTAGTGAACACACCCCAGAGCTGGGATGTTGGAAGGTCTGCCATGGCAGTATACGTGAACAACCAACCTCTTGCTATCCAGGGCAACATGAGATACTTATATAGGATGGTGTCTGGAATTACTTGCTGAAATGCATCAAATTAGAATTGGGCAGATTCTTACAAAACAGAATAAAATAGGGGGAAAAAAGAATTGAGTGGTTCTTAAGAACAAACCATTGTGGTGGATATGGTGGTGCATATCTTTAATCTCAGTACTCAGGGCAGAAGCAACCCTATCTCTATGAGTTCAAAGCCAATCTAGTCTACATAGATAGTTCAAGTCCAACTAGGGCTGCATAGTGAGATCTTGTCAAAGAAAAAAAGGGGCGGGCATGTTGTAGTTAGCTGCTGTGGTGGCTCAGCAAGAAAGACATGGAGGTACTTTTTGAGTTCAAACTCTGCCAGACTTCAGCAGAGGGAACTACCACATGGCCAGTACCATCCTGGACAGTGGAACCTCAAACAACTAAGCTCAGGTATTTTTATTGATTCAGAACTCCTCAGGTGCAGATCATAAGCAATCAAACATCCCCTCCCACAGAATTCCAACACCTGCAGACAAAATGCCAAGACCTAGGCACACCCTCACTCAACAGTCTACAAAACAATATTTTCTACATAACTAAAAATAAACTTTCACAACATTTCCCCTTTTCTGTATAAAAAAAAATTGCTTTACCTTTACAACATAATTTAACACTATACCAGCAAAACCATTTACAAAAGGAACAATCACGAGGATTACTAATGCACAGGACCAAATGAAACCAAACATCTATCAAGCTTTCACAATGTCTTTGGACAACAGAAAAACATTATCAATGTCCAATTATCTGGAATTCACTCCTCCAAAGGGCTAGGATCACTTCTCTGGCTCTGACCTCTGCAGCACACACAGCGTGTCCTCCAGGCTCTGGCTGGCTCCCCTCCACTGCTGCTGCTGTTCTTGGTGGTCGTGCCATGGTACTAGCATCTTCAAAATGCTGGAGTCCCTTGCTGCAGCTGAGCTGATCTTTCACCAGTAGCCTCTCCTGGGCTTTCTTCATAGTGCCAAGCCTCAACTTCTTGGGGGGGAGGGCGGAGCAATGGAGGCTCAGCAGTTAAGAGCACTGGCTGCTAGAGGACCCACCATACCTGCCTGCCTACTGCCATGCTCCCTACTGTGATTTTCATGGATTCTTGAACCTCCAGAATCATGAGCCCCAAATTAAATGCCTTTTTTTGTAAGTTGCCTTTGCCATGTTGTTTTGTCATAGCAATAGAAAGAAGTAACTAAGACTCACCCAGCCGTTGATAGCTGCCTCCTCAGCATGAACTGGGCCAGGAAGAAAAGGTAGATAATACTTAGAATTGAGCAGAAATGCTCCACTCCGGCCCAACTTGGCAGATTTAAAGAGTCTAAGCAGGTACTGTGTTCACAAAGACAGCCTTTAGTACGCCCTCTGGTCCCTTTTGTGCTGGGGCTGATGGACACTAACCCTGTACAGTCATACAGGGTTATGATGTAATGTTTGTATTATATATGTTATATATATTATAATGTTTTCATGCAATCACTTGGTTCCGTCTCCCAATCGACACCTTAAGGCAAATTTCTCTTGCTCCCATGTTAGAGGTTTGCAAACTGGACACCTAGACAAGCAAGTGGCTCATAGACAGGTAGAAGTAGGAGGCGGGATCCAGGGTTTCTAGATCTGAGGACAGTGCTCTTTCCACTTCACCTCAGTGGAAAGTGGACCTGTGGTTAAACTTGGCTGCCACTATGACTTGATGTTGCCATTGTATCCAAGGTATGGTCTGTAGGGATGATTTCTAGATACCTTGTGTCTCTGCTGCTCTAATTTTTTTTCTGTGACCCCTTGTCAGGGAGCCTTTCTATAAACTGCTGGCCCAAGGCCTCATCAAGGGACAGACATTCCGCCTGTCATCTGGACAATGTCTGCAGAGAGAGGATATAGACTTCACAGGTAAGGAGGGCTCAGCCTAGCCAGGGCTGGTAAGAACCAACGCCAGATCCAGAAGCTCTTAAGAAGCAAGCATCTGCTACTGAGCCCTGACTGGGTACAGAGTCCAAGACGGCTCCTGATCAGGTCTCTGCAGGCTGCTCCTGGGACTGGTTATCCCCTCCTAACCAGTCCCATCCTGTGTAACATAGTGTTTTCTTGGGCTTCCTCCTCTCCTTCTCCAGCCTTATTTGACAGCCCGTGGCTGGACGAAGCCTCAGACTCAAAGCATAGGGTCTTCCAGCAACTTTTCCCACAAGGCCTAAAGCATTGTAGCAGTATACTGCTGTGGAGGCTCATCAAGAAAGACACAGAGGCATAGTCAAATGTGCAAACCCTGCCAGACCTCAGAGGAGGTCTATCATGGCCAGTGCCATTCTGGACAGTGGGACCTTGAGGGTCTCAGCTCAGGTGTTTTTATCAATACAGATCTCCTAGGTGCTCTACTGATAGCACATGCAGATCATGAGCAATCATACATCCCCCACATAAATCCAACACCTGCAGACAATACAAAATGCCAAGACCTAGGCTACCTTTTCCCCAACAGTGCACAAAACAATTATTTTATACATAACTAAAAATAAACTTCCACGACAAAGCGCAATTCAAAATATGGGCCCTCCACCCTGCCCACTTCCTTGGTGCCCTAGAGCAGCTCTTCTTCCCTGACCTCCCTGTTTAGGACCCATTCAGAATCATGTATTGTTCCTGAGTATTCTTTTGGCATCTAGGTCCTGCTCCTGTATGTGCAAAAACAAAAGAGAAGTTAGAGGTGACGTGGGAGAAGATGAGCAAGTCCAAACACAATGGTGTGGACCCTGAGGAGATCGTGGCACAGTATGGGATTGACACAGTCCGGCTCTACATCCTCTTCGCAGCCCCTCCTGAGAAGGATATCTTGTGGGATGTAAAGAGTGAGTCTCCTGCCTTCTGTGTGCTTCCTCTACAGTCTGCCCTGGACTCTGAAGGAACTGGGAAAGGAAGTGTCTTGCTGAAGACATTAATAGAGAAGTCTAGAAGTCATCTTGTCCAGCCACCTGTGTCACTCCAAGACCCTAGCTCTTGATTGTCTAAGGGCCTTGAGTTCCTTTGGTGGGGTGTGGGGAGCAGGGGATAGGGAAATGTTTCCATGGCATATGCACATTCCCAGTCCTTATCCTGAATTTGGTGGTGGTGGGGCCCAGAAATTCATGCCATTGCAGGCCCTGGGCTGATTATAATGTTGAGGTCTCTGGACAACTGTTTCCTTGAAGATCAACCATCTGTGCCACCTAGGCCTGCTAAGCTGCATAGAGGCTAACCTTTCCACATTCCTTGATTTTTTTTTCCCCCTAGAACAGAGTCCTCCTCCCTCGCCAAGATGATGCCTGAATCCTGGGATCACATGCAACCCATTAGCCACTCCCTGATAGCTTTACTTCCCCTCAGGAGATTTCTCTCTCCACAGCTTTCATTTTGCCCCTGTGGTCTGCCTGGGTGTGGATGTGGGAAGTGAAAGCTAGTGCCTGTGGGAAGAATCCATGTTATCTCAGGATTGACTGGTTTCCTCACTATGTCTTATGGCAGTGGGTCTGGACAGTGGTGACAGATGCCAGCCCTAACAAACTCCTTGAAGTAACAGAAGCAGGACATGCAGAACGGTGCAAACACTCGCTCAGCTTCCTCCTTTCTACGTGGGCAAGTCCCCACATCTACTTCTAACAAGCCTCCTGCTGTCCCTGCTGTGTCCCCACTCTTGAGTACACCCAACCCAGTGGCCACAGGGTTCAGGCATCTGCACCCACACTTACTTGTCCGGCTATGTGACCCAGGACCAGGTGGGCTGTTCTGCTTCCCTGGGTCAGTGGTGGATAGACTTGGTGAATATGTTTGGAATACATAACACACATACCTGGCAAGGTGAGGGGTTGTTAGCTGACCTCACACTGCTGCAGGGATGTTCCCAGGCAGGCTGTGCATCCACTGCTGCTGTTATCTGTCCTTAGGAGATCCTGGCTTCACTAGTATTGGCAAGTATCTTAAGCACTCTGTTGGGCCTAAGGCATGTTTGTCACAGCAAGCTTGCTGACCCAGAAGGCAGTGTGTGGATATCCATCCCAGGGCAGATGGCAACTGCTAAGCATTCCTGCTGCCCATGCTCAGAATATCAGGGATACTGAAAGGAGTTAGGGAGGATTCTGGAAAGATCATGGGCTTTTCTCAGTCCCTTCTCATTAGTAGTCTTTCTTTGTCTTTTTGATTGCTACAAAATGCAGCTGATGCACTACCTGGAGTGCTGAGATGGCAGCAGCGGCTGTGGTCCCTGACAACACGATTCATTGAGGCCAGGACTTCCGGGTCAGTCCCCCAGCCACAGCTGCTGAACAGCAAGGAGAAAACCAAGGCCCGAAGCCTCCGGGAATACAAAAACTCAGTCATAACTCAGGTCAGAACCCACGGATCTGGGGCAGTGTGTCACTGCTCACGCTGAGGGAGCCTGTGCCCATGGTCTGTGCGGTCTCATGCCCTGGAGGCCACAGTGGGTCTACTTGTTTTGTGAGGCGCCCCGCTGCCTTGATTATTGCTCTCACTGCTTTGGCTGTTCCACCAAGACTCCCTGATACAAAGAGATGCTCTTTAAAAAATGGCTGTCCCTCTTACCCTGACACATTCACCCACCTAGACCTCAGGAAGCCACCTATTCCCTGTGTCTCTGGACGTGGCCTGCAGGTATAACCAATCTAGTATCTCTCTGATGAGACATCGTTCATTGTATTAACAGGGATACAGAGTTGAAAGAAACAGAGACTGCCATAAAACACCTTCTTGTTTCATAGATGAGCTTGAGACCCAGACAGGTCAGATGTCTTGCTGAAAACCCTACAGCTAATGAGGACTGAGTGCAGAACAGGACCCAAACTCCCTTGTACTCATCAGGAGTTCTTCTACTTGCCTGCTTTGGTACACAATGTCAATAGGTTGTTTTAGGTTAATTTCTCTAGATGAGGTTATTTTTAATAGGTATTTGATAACCCAAATTTTTCTTAGGCTAATTTTTTTTTCACTTGCTAATTCAGGGCTGGATGCAGGGTAGTGGTAGAACACTTGTCTAGCGTGTGCCAGAGAGTGAGTTCCATTCCCTGAACCAAAAAGGAAAAACTGTGCTGATTCAAGCCTGTGAAGTCATCCAACGCCCCTTCTTGCCTGGACTGTTGCTCAGATGACAGTGATGACATGGCAGGAGTTTTGTTTTGTTTTGGTTTTCAAGACCTGAGTGAGTGACTGCACCTAGCATGCTCATTCACTGGCATTTCTTCACCTTTATTTCAGTCCTCTGTGTAGAGGGTCTGAGTGCTGCCAAGTGGTTGCTCCACCATGCATGTCCTCTAGAGCACAGGTCAGATGAGTGATGAGTTGTTTCGTAGCTGAGTCCCAGGTCTCACTCATGCTAGGTGAGCGCTTTACACTCATCTGCATCACACGCCTCTTCTGCCTTTATCCACTGTTGTCTTCATGCTGCTTGTTAACAGCAGCTCCTGCCTCTTACTCAAGCAACTCCCATTGACTTCTTTCCTTTTTTTCTTTTTGGTTTTTCCAGACAGGGTTTCTCTGTTGTAGCTCTGGCTGTCTTGGAACTCACTCTGTAGACCAGGCTGGCCTCCAGCTCACAGAGATCCGCCTGCCTCTGCTTCCCTGATTGCTGGGATTAAAGACCTGTGCCACCACTGCCCGGCTTCAGATTAACTTCTAATGCATTTGCTGTGGGAACTAACATTGTCTTAGTGATGTGGAAAGAGGCAGTCTTTAGTGGAAACAACATTGACTTTGAATTTAAAGTCTTTGTACTCATGAAATCTAGTCATTATTCCAAACAGTAAATATATTTACAAGTATTTTTTGTTATATTCAGATAGCTTTGCCTTAAAAAAAAAAATCATTTGCTTTTCTTCTGGAAAGCTAAAAGGAATTTTTGAAGAAAGTGAGTAAAAACAAGAAATCACTTTTTTACCAACAGGTGACCACCCATTTCACAGAGGACTTTGGACTGAATTCTGCTGTTTCTCAGCTGATGGGACTCACCAGTGCCCTCTTGGTGAGTGGCTGGGCCTCACTCGGTAGCTGAGGAGAGAGGGTGAAAAGCTGGGAATATGTCTTCTGTCAACCCTATTATACCATATATAAGGCTTTAAAGGTTATCTGAGGAAAGCCCTTTTCTTTTTCTGAGACAGGATCTTACTGTGTAACCGGGCTGGTCTTCCACTTATGGTGATCCTCCTGCTTCTGCCTCCTAGCTTCAAGCCTTTTTTTATCTCTAGTCTGGCCCTGGAGGTTGGATGCCATGTCTGACTGAGTAGCTGCAAAGCTAGGGCAGGCGTGGACCTCTCTCTGTTCTAGCCTTTGTCTACTACGGCCTGATTTCCTGCATGCATCAGGAAGTGTCTCCTTGGTGTCATTAGTGTTTGTATTTGCTTAACCTAGATGGAAGAGTTACTCCCACTGAAAATAAAAGCTATCAATCACTTTTAGTGTCACTCATCTTTTTGGTACCTGTGGCTCCAGGTTTCTTTGACAAGGGAAGAATTTGTCAATAATTGGTGGATAGAGAGGACCCACACCATGGTGTTCCACAGTGGGAAACTTTAGGAGACAGTTCTCTGCATTTTTTTCCCTGGCCCACTACACTTGGGAAACCTTGCAGAGTGCTTACAAGTCTAACTGATTTTCTTCCCTCGCCGAGGCTTAGCCTCTTCCTGTCAGATGGGTACACACCCTGCCCGTGGGCAGTTACGAGCACTGAGTGCACCCAGCTGAAGGCAAAGTTAGCACTCGGAGCAGTAGTGTGTGTGTTGCAGCTACTGCAGCAGCATGTGGTTCTGTAAGGGAAGTCTTTTGACCTGAGCAAAGAGGATTCTACGCCATTCATGGCTGGTTTTACACCTGCTTATTTTGTACCTCAGTCTTAAATGTTCCTTCTTCTTCTTTAGCACGCCTCTCAGAGGGTGGTCCTCCACAGCCCTGAGTTTGAGGATGCTCTGTGTGCCTTGCTGGTGATGGCTGCCCCCATGGCCCCTCACATAACCTCGGAACTCTGGGCAGGTATGCAGGACTCTGTCAGAGCACTCTTCATCCCCTGAGGGTTCAGCCATTCACTTTCAGTGTGTGTGCGCACTTGCATGTGTGTGTGTGTGGGGGGGGTGCTTGTGCGTGTACGTGCATGCTTTGTTGTGCGTGTGCATGTGAGCATGTATGTACTGTGCATATGTGAGGAGGTCAGAAGACAACTTTTGGATGCCAGCCCTCTCCTCTCTACCTTGTTTAGGGACAGGGTATTGACACTGTGTACGGCAGGCCAGCAGGCCCAGGAGCCCAAGGTGCCCCTGTCTCCCCTCTGTGTCCCCATAGCAGCACGCTTGGACTGCAGATACTTGGCCTGCTATGTGGAACTTGTACAAGGGTTCTGGGCACCCAGACTCAGCTCATCAAGCCTGCTTGACAAGCACTTTCACCACTCATCCCTGAGCCGCCTTCGTTGTGAGCTCATGAGCGAACACATTTTATCTGTTTCAGGACCCAAAGCTACTTCCAGATGCTCATCCAAACAGTCTCCATCCAGCCAATACTCTGATAGGTGTGTGTTTGCTTGTTGTTAATTTCCAGTGTTAGAAACTAAGTCTAAGAGCACACTCTTAAGTACATACTCTACACCCTACCACACCCCTGCCTCTGATGGGATGTTTATGCAATGTGCATGTTTTTGGTTTTTTTTTTTTCAAAAGTATGTGAGCAAATTTATTCTCTGGTAAAGGTCAGTGTGAAGTGGCCTTGCTTCCTGTTCATTTTCTTGGAATTGCCAGGGCTGCTGTAAGCAGTGTCAGTTAGCAGGGGATTAGCTAGCACAGACAAGCATGGAGAATTGAGGGTAGAAACAGGCCCAAAATGCCACCAGAGGACTGCTGTATCCAGAAACCACGGCAACTCCCGTTCCCAGCATTCACTGTGGGCCACCAAGGCAGCCTGGCATCTAGTGCTCAGGGAGGAGGGAAGAGGCTTGTTTTTGTTTTCTGCAGGAAGATCAGCTCTCCAGAGGTGGGGATAAAAGAGGTGCAGCTGGCCCTGCATTATTGCCCTGCATGCCAGGGCTTTGGCACTTACCTCCTGCATCCAGACTTACCCCATTTGACCTGTCACCTTGGCTTTGTCATTGTATTTGCCATGCACATGTTGGATATTTTCACTTAAAAGAGCAAAGTGGCAAAAACCTGCACATACATAGGGTCCTGCTCCATTCCTTGCAGCCAAGCCACACCACCCAGAGAAAGCCTGGGTAGGCTCCATACCTATAAATAAGCATCCTGATTACTCCAGGAAGTCTGAGCTTCCTTGGTTTCTCCCCTGCCCCCCCAGTGAAATTTATAATAGCTTCTGTCCAGAACATTTTCATCCAAGGTCCTTTCATCTCCTAGGCATCCTGTATGACTTCCATATGGAGGGTTTGGAAACCTTCCCACTACATCTGGGTCACAGGACAAGCCACTACCAGCTCAGAAAATAAAGACATGATTATCTGCTTTTTGTGACCTCCACCTCACTTTTAGAGAAGGAAGAACCTGGAATCTTTTCTGCATTCGCCAAAAGGCCATAAGTCCTTTGAGAAGTACAACAGCTCAGGCCAAGACCAGCTGAGCACTTGGAGGAGGTCATGTCTTGTACTCAGGCCCTGAAGAGCCTTCACTTCCCTCCCAGTAACTGGCAACATGGGGCTACCCGGTGTCAGATAGTAAAAGAGTGAATGTGGCACCAGTACAAGAGTCGAGGCAGAGGTCAGTGGAATAGAATGCATCAGCACTACCCAGTGGCTGTCCACAGCTCAGGCTTACCTAGGGGCTGTTAGTTTCAGTCTGTGAAAAGAAGGGGAGCTTGTGCTGGGCACAAACCAGCAATTACTAAACATGATGACATAAGGCTGATCGTGTGTGTGTGTGTGTGTACGTGCGTGCATTTCCATGTGTGTTTGCAATGCTGGTGTCAGACCCAGGACAGTGTTCATGCTAACAAACATTTCTTCACTGAGCTGCATCCCTGGATCTTTTTCTTCCAGTAAACAAAGCAGTATGTGTTGGTTCACATTCTGGCCCAAAGTCTCACCCTCTTTGCATGCATGTACTTTGAGTAACTCTGAAGCCAATGGTCCCAAACGAGTCCCAGTATAATAATACTGTAAAGGAAAACCCACAAATCGATAGGGAAAGGAAGCAACAAACTGGGTTTGGAAAATTGACTTTGTGTTTTTAAGATTATTATTTCTTAGATTATAAACAAAATAAATTATACTAAATTTAAATGTTAAATAGGGAAATATGAGACCTTTCAAAGAAACCAGGAGAAAATTCTTTAACTGATTTTACAGTACGAGAAAACTCTATACTCAAATATCTTTTCAGATTACAAAAGAACTGTGAACGTAGCTCAGTGGTAACGTGTAAAGCCCTGGGTTTCTCATCAGCACAGCTGTAATGTACAGATATATATGTATGCGTAAAAGTAATAACTGTTTCTTGTAGAAAACATAAAACATTGTTTTTAAAAGAAAAGTGGGATTTTGAGGTACAGCCTAGTGGTGGAGCGTGTGCATAGCGTGTTTGAGAAACTGGGTTCCACTCCTAGCTCTAAAAGACAGGAAAGAGAAGCCCCAGGACTCTAGGGAAGAAGACTGGAGATGGTTTACCGTACCACCTTTGTGTGGCCCACCCTGAGCCGAGGGTCCATTTCTGAAAGAGAGCCAATGAGGCAAGACTATGTAGGAGCGTGCGAGCGCTAAGTTCCTTGGAGGGCTGAGAGCACCCTTCTGTCCATCGTTCTCTGTAAAGGGTTTTTCTCTTAAAATGGATGTTTTTATTTTCTGCCATTTGGGTCTGGACTCTTAAAGGCTTCAGCCATTCCTAAATGCTGTATCTAAGCTTTGAAGCCTTTTGTAACTGTTATTTTTTCTCTCGTTAACTGGACTCCTAACGGAACTCCACCTCCCCAGCAGTTTCTGAGAAAGCTCTAACTTGAAACCTTTTTAAAACCTCAGTTACTTCCACTTTATCTGAGCCTTATTTATTATGCCTGCTTTCCTGTCATCAGTTCTGGAGCTCACTTTTTCCTGTTACCACCCTACCAACTCTGGTGCTCACTCTTCTCTGATGCCACCCAACCTGGTGCTCACTCTGCCCCTGTCCCTACCTCAACTGTTGTTTCAACAGACTCCCTCTTATATACCTCCCTCCAAGCTGTTCCAAGAAATCCAAACAGCATGTAGCCATAAAGAAGGCTGCACAGCACAAAAAGCCTCCTGGCAAAGTGTTCCTTTACAGACCTCTATATAAAAAAGATTTCCAGACCACAAGTACTCATGGCAGGAGAAGCTATGAGGACAGCCTATATTTGGGGGCCAGTTCTCAGGAAGGCATAATTCCCCAGCAAAGGGTAAGCTCAGGATATTGGGAGCCTTGCTTTTCCACTCATTTCAGAGTGCCATATGCACTCACCCTCATATTTCTGTATGCTGTTCACAGAAAGGCTACTCAAAACCTGGGATCATAGACCAGCTGTGGGAAGAGGTCAGCTCCTCCCTGTGCACCAGTACACCACTTGATCCTCAGGCCCTAAGCAGTCTTCACTTCTAATTGATCAGCCATACACTCATAAGAGTGTCAAATAGGAAAAAATTTTGAAAGTTACAAGAAATCTCTGGTCCTGGCACAAGAACTAAAATAGAAGCCAATGAAATAGAAAGCACTAGCACAACTCAGAGTGGCCAATCTACAACCTTATAGAAAGTCATGTTGTGACCTCCTCAAAAGGCTCTTAGTCATGGGCAGAGCCTGTCCATGCCACTGCCCCACCCCCAACCCCACCCTCGTGTGTTCAGAGTGGCCTGACCTTCTGTGCCTTGGTGTTGCAGGCTTGGCACTGGTACCAAGCAAGCTCTGTGACCACTATGCCTGGGATGCTGATGTGATGCTTCAGGTTTGGCCCACTGTGGACTCACAGTTCCTTCAGCAGCCTGATGTGGTACAGATGGCTGTTCTGGTGAGTACCACCCACAGCCATAATGCTGTCCCTCTCCTGCCAGTGACCTATCAACTCAGACCCCAGCCAGGCCTTTGTTTTGACCATGCCCACAACACAGAGGTCTGTGTTCCTTCCTCTGTGCCTTCAATACATCCCAGAAGCATGCAAGCTTCAACTCTCAGGGCCTGGAAAAGACTGGAAAGGGAAAAGGTACACCTGCCCAATCTGCCTTAATGGCTCCCATGTCTTCCAGCTGCATTTAGAAGCACCTGGGTAGGTTTAGGGGGAGCAGGGTGGGAAGCTATCTCAGTAAAGAATGCCTCTGTTGGGCTAGAGAATGGATTGGTGGTTAAGAGCACTAAATGGTCTTCCAGAGGACCCCAGTTCGGTTCCCAGTACCCATATGGTGGCTCACAACCATCTGTAATTACGGATCCAGGGCCTCTGATGCCCTTTTCTAGCCTCCATTGGCACCAAGCACAAATGTGGTACACACACACACACACACACACACACACACACACACACACACACAGGTAAACCACCTACTCATTTAAAGTAAAATTTAAAAAAAGTTTTTAATGCCTCTGTCAAACATATTTCAGAAAAGCTACATAAAGCTCATTTTCCCCCTCTTACTATTTTGGTAAACTGGACCATTTTCAATAAAATGGAGTAATGGAATATGAGAAGTCATAGAGGAGGGGAAGTTCAAGGCTCAAGTTTTTGTTTTATTTTGTTTTTAGGTCTGGGATTTGAACCTAGAGCCCAGTGCATTTGAACCTAGAGGCCAATTGCATTCTAGGCAAGTGGTATGCTGCTAAGCTGCACCTCCAGGCCTCTTCTTACTTTTTACTTAAGACAGGCCTCAGTAAGTTGCCCAAACTGACCTTGAGCTTGATTTATAACCCAGGCTGACCCTGAATTTTAATCCACCTTCTTCAGCCTCCAAGGTATCTGGAATTACAGGCCCCCTGGCCTAGCAAGAATAGTTTTTTGTTTGTTTGTTTTTTGTTCTTTGTTTTTTTTCCCCTTTAAACCTTTTATGTAAAAACTAGATCCCTGTAGGTTACCCTCTATGCAGATTAGATTTGTTTAATATAAGACACATTTCTAGGGTCTGTCAATTGCTTATGTGGCAGAAGGTGAAGAGACCAGGACAGGCTTTTTACCTGATCCTCTGGGTGAGAGGTGGAGTGAACTGGGTATCTTCATCCAAAAGTGATTTTCCTTGTCTGATCCTGCAGGAGGCAATACCATTCTTAGTTAAGGAAACAAGCTCAAAGAAGTGACTTGCCTCACCCTTGTCTGGTCCTGACTGTAGACCAGGCATGGTATTTTAGGGATACAAAATGAAACAAAAGCCAGACACAGTGGTTTACTCTGTAATCTCAGCACTTGAGAATCTCAGGTAGGATGACCACTGTAAGTTTGACGCTAGCCAGGGCTACATGATAAGACTTTGTCCCAACAAAAACTGAAAATCCAGTGGGACAACAGGGTTCTTATCCTCATAGAGATTAAAGTCCAGAGAGACAAAAAAAAGCATAAAAGAAGAAAAAGGACAAACAAAATGAACATGGATTGTAGAAAGTGCCAGCATCACATCTACCCTGAGAAACAGCAAATCTCATGAAGGCTGGCCAGGAAGCTTGGCCCCATTGTACCTGTGCCAAACCTGGACCATAGGAAGCCTATGTTTGGAAGGAGTACTTAGCTCAGGAGTCTGAGCACCCTCACAGCCTGCTTCCTATAGACTTCTCACTCTCTTTTCTCTTTTCCTTCTCAGATCAACAACAAGGCCTGTGGGAAGATCTCTGTGCCCCAGCAAGTTGCCCAGGATCAAGACAAAGTACACGAATTTGTTCTCCAGAGTGAGCTGGGCATAAGGCTGTTGCAAGGGAGAAGCATCAAGAAGTCCTTCCTTTCCCCTAGGACTGCCCTCATCAATTTCCTGGTGCAGGAGTGACCAGGGTTCAAGGACCCTCCTTCTCTGCCCAGATCAAGGAAAGGAATATTAGGTTAGGGAAAGAGAAAAGACAAACAAGAGGGACAGTGTCTTTGTTCCAGATCAGACTGGAGTCAGCAGAAAGCCTGTATACTGAGACCTCAACCTAGGTGAGAATGGATGCAGGTAAAAAGGAATGAGGGGAGAAGATTCATTTAATTGTCTTGTGTCCTTCTACACCTACTCATGGTGTGGAGCCACCAAAGATTCCACTGGTCAGAGCAAGAAGGAGAAAAGAAGCAGTCAAGGCTGGCAAACTGTCAGAAGCTTTTACACCCACTCATGGTCTGTCTCAGGAGTCATGAAGACTAGAGGAGCCACTTAGGCTCAGGAGCTACACAATGGTCAGGTGTACAGAAGGTGCTGGCTGGGCTTTTGGCTTACAGGATAGATAAAACTGCTCAAGACATGTGGAACTGGACATGGACACATGCATCTCTACAAATTATTCTGTATGTCTCCAGCATCCTTCAACTGTGCCACGCAGTCTCTTCCACTTCAGCTGGGTGGCCTGTTCTAAGTCTAATGTGTATGCTCTGGGATAGGGCTCTACTCCACAGAAGGACTGCATCATAGCCACTGCTTCAGCATATAGAGTATGTTCTGTGGTGAGTGGAACTATGTTCTGAGCTGATCCCCACCAGAGCCCCATCACAGCCCAGCAAGGATTTGAACCCCAGATGGCTCTCATGGGCTCCAGATAATGACACCAACGTCATTGATTCAGTCCTTAGAGTATCACTAGAAAAAGCAGGTTCATCAGAAAGGAGAACTGTTGCTTCCTGGATGTCACCTCCTGTGTCCAAGCTGGTATGATTTAGCTATTTGAGAGACAGCCAGGAATGGAGCCAGATCAGTAAATTAGGCAAAACTGATTTTATGTGGGTCATTAGTAAAATTGCTCTTACAGACATGGTTCGAACAAGGGTTTAATTCTTAGTGGGGGCAGGAGAGAAGAACCCAGCCATCTCAGGATGCTGAAGTTCTGTATCTGTAATCTGATGTCACCCAGAGGTGGCCTCAAGCCATTCAGATGCCTTTCACTGTCATAAATGTATATCACATTGAAACATATCTGTAATCTTGGAACAGCCCTATATTCCATTTCTAGGGATTATTTGGGGGCAGACCAATGTCCTCTACTATCACAGGCCCTGGAATACCTATGATCTATCACCTTGAGTCCACACTCCATACGGACAGTGCTCATTCAGGCCCATAAGAAGAGTGGCTAATGGACAGAATCTTGAGCGTAATACTGTGCCTGATTTCCATGCCTAGAAATTCCAATTTTATTGTCAGTTAATCATAATGAATTTAAAAATTTTAGCAAGTGAGGCTGCTGCTCAGTGGTAGAGTGTGAGCCTAGTATGGCAATATCCTAGGTACCATTCCCAACACAAAAAAGCAAAGCAACTCTACCAAAGAAACTGTGATGATACACTTGTAATTCCAATATGTGAGAGGCTGAGGCATGAGGATCATGAGTTTAAAGCCATCCTTGGCTACATGAGACTCTGTCTCAAAGAAAAACTACCAGTGATCCTAATGGACAACAAAGTTTGAAACCACTGGATTAATGAATGGTTCTGAACCATGATTTCTACCCAGTCCTTCCTTCTTAATTTCCATCTTATCTGGGATGAGTTTGGCTCAGTACCATGAAGAAGAAGAGTTGGGAGAGATTGGGAACAGAAAGAAGGCAGGACCACAACTCTGGAGAGATGTTTTAAGAGTATCCCCAGGCTGACAGATGACAGTCCGTGACACACAGGAACACATGAAGGTAGGGTGAGGACTTTTGGCTGTTTTATGTTTTCCTGGAATGAGCTCAGTGGCCTTAATGAGGTAAGAGTAGGATGGCCTTTAGTTGGTTGCTATTTGCCCCAAGCAGTGGACCAATAAAGTCTGTAGACTACTGTGCTGACACATTGGATGTTGGAGAACATTCTCTCCAAGAGGATGAAACTTGGAAACACAAGCTCAGTGGTACTTCCTGGGTGACAGTAGATATGATGGAACAATTGGACATAAAATTGCTCCCTGTGGGTGAGCGCATGGGGTGGGGTGTGATCTGAGTCAGAAACTCATTATCTTTGTTAGTTTCCACTAAAACCTTAGAGGGTGGAAATTATTCTCATGATATGAAGAAACCCAGGCTCAGAAGCTCAGCAGTTTTCCTAGTTTTCAAAGCTAATATGTGAAAGAGGCAGAATGAAAACTCACATCTTTCTTTTCTTAGTGCTGTCCTGTTGTGTCACCAGGCCTTCACCTAAATGTCCATCTCGATTGATGTGTGACAACATTGTGAGATGTCAGTCTTTCATCAGTTCAGATGGTGCTTCCCTCATGAGAAACTGGTCAGTCTCTAAGTCTGGAAAACTACAGCAGTGGTACCCACTGTGTTGGGGCAGATGGTGAGATATGGCTTGGTTCTATATGGCTAGGATGAAGGTTTTTGTTAGCTCCTGAGAGAGTCAGGTTCTGGGTAGATGAAGGTTATTTCTGATGGAGAAGTGGATAAAGAGAGTTTGTGAGCAAGGAACATTGTGCCCTATGTGGATCCTGCCAGAATGCGCATCTGCCAAAGAAAATAAAACAGATTCCAAGACTGAAACACTAATTGAGATAGTAAACTTCCCAGGCATTCCTTGTCCCAACCAGAATATACTCCTTCAGAGAACAGGTCATAAATATGAGCATTCAGTCAGTGGAAGAAAAGGCAGCCAACTAAAGACAGTTTTAAAAAATTGTGACATGGAAATTTTTTCATAACTAAACGCAAGATACCCTAGACAATGTGATCCTAAACTTTTGTTTTGAGACAGTCTCACTCTATAACCAGATTTTAATATATGTATATGTGTGTGTGCCATTTGTCTGTATGTATACCATATGCATACAGGTGGCTACAGAGGTCAGAAGAGGATTTTGGATCCCCTGGAATTAGAGTTACAAGAGGTTGTGAGCTACCCTATACTAGGAACTGTATAGGGTACAGGATACTAGGATAGTATAGGTATAGGTATAGGATATAGGTATAGGATACTAGGAACGGAACTTGAGTCCTCTGTAAAAGCAGCACTCACTGAACCAACCCTCCAGTCCCACAGATCACTTGGTAAGTGTAGTTGTTAGCTGCTGTGGATGCTCACCAACAGAGATGAGGAGGTGCTTTCATATGAGGAAGCCCTGCAAGACCACTGTCCTGGCCAGCTCCATTCTCAATCGACAGTGGAACCCTGAGCGTCTCCACTCAGTTGTTTTGTTTCAGAACTCCTCAGGTATTCTACTGATAGCATATGCAGGTCATTACCAATTAACATCACCCAAATAAACTCAACACCTGCAGACAATACAAAACTCCAAGACCTAGGGTAGCCCCTCACCCAACAGTGCATGAAACAATTTCAAACATAACTAAAAATAAACTTTCCCAACATTTCCCCTTTTCTGTATAAAAAAAAAATGCTTTACCTTACAACACAGTTTAACACTACACCAGCGAAACCATTTACAAGAAGAACAATCACGAGGCTTCTAATGCACATGATGAAATGAAACCAAACATCTATCAAGCTTTCACAATGTCTTTGGACAGCAGAAGATCATTATCAATGTCCAATTATCTGGAATTCACTCACAGTCTTCTGGGCTCCTCCAAAGGGCTTGGATCACTTCTCTGGCTCTGCCCTCTGCAGCACACAGAGTTTGTCCTCCAGGGTCTGGCTTGCTCATACCGCTGCTGCTGCTGTTCTTGGTGGTTGTCCCATGGTACTGGCATCTCAAAAACTGTTGGGGTCTCTTGTTGCAACTGGGATGCACTTTCACTAATAGCCTCTCTTGGACTCTTTTCATGGTGCCAAGTCTCAACTTCTCTTCATGACCCCTTCAATCTGGGCCTTCAACTGCTACTTTGGCTGTACCTTCACTAATGGCCTCTCCTAGACTCTCTTCATGGTGCCAAGCTTAAATTTTTTTACATGACTCCTTCAATCTGGGCCTTCAACTACTATTGAGGCTGCACTGTTTCTAATGGCCTATCCTGGCCCCTCACAGTGTCAAACCTCAGCTATTCTCCAAAGGCTCCTTCATGCCTTCAAACCAGTCCACCTGGGTGACTCTCAAGTTCAGCTGCCAGCACAAAATAACAACCAGGCCAGTTCAGGAATATGGCTTCTGTGTGCTGACCCTGAGAAAAAACTTCCCAGATTTTAAGATAGAGTCTGGTTTGCTGGAAAAATAACTGGTCACTTTGTCTGCAGGAAGGTTTCCTTATGGTGTGGAGTTCTCATCACCATAGCAGATGTGTTTTATCAGGACTGCTTGTAGACAGGATTGCAGGAACAAAAAAACAAAAAACAAAACAAAACAAAAACTGCTCGTTTTAACTAAGCTGCTTTTGGCTCTAAGCCACAGCTTCCACCACAGCACGGGGTCCTGAGTCAGTGGGAAGAATCTCTGGTTGAAACATTCTGGCAGTTTGGCTTTTTTTTTTTTCTCATCACTGCTATGGGTAAACATACACCCTTCTTCATAAACTTCAAACAGGAGACCCACTTGGGCTTCACATACACACACAAAGCCATCAACAAACTCAGTTTATACAACAGTACACTCTGGTTTCTGTTTCCCATGACCTAGCTGCCTCCAGTGGGCAGGTGGGAAAGTCAGCTCCATGATTAGGAAAAGCTGTGGAAACTTTGTTTCTTTCTTGCTCCCAGCTGAATTTTTTGTTTCTGCCATGAAAATGTCTTTCTCTAACAGCCTCAATTCTGTGGCTTTCACTTGTGAGCCCTCTTTCTCACTTAATTTTCACAATTTTCTCTTCATAGAGGCTTATTTCTCTTCTCACTCTCCCTTTAAGAGACTTCTACTCATTATTTTTTACATATATATAAAATCTCTATTCTCTGGTAGCTTCCCTGAGTGTACTTTACCAGACTCAGCAAGGTCTGGAGCTGTCCTGATGCTGTGTCCCCTCATTGGTACTACTGTTCACTGCTGTGGTGTCTCACCAAAGAAGGCACAGAGGCATTTTCATGCACAGAAACCCTGCCAGACCTTTGCAGAGGAAGCCAGACCTCTACAGAGGGAACCACTGTTCTGGCCAACGCCATACTCGATCAACATTGGGACCCTGAGCAACTGAGCTAAGGTCTTTTTATTGATTCTAAACTCCTCAGGTGCAGATCATAAGCAATCAAACATCCCCCACAGAAATCTGACACCTGCAAACAATACAAAATGCCCTAGACAGTCCCTCATCCAATAGTACATAAAACAATTTTAAACATAACTAAATAAACTTCCCCAACAGATGACGGTCTTTCCTTCTGTCTATGATTTTACATTTTCCCTCTCTCTCTCCCCCGCCCCTCTCTCTTTGGCCATCAACTATTTCAATGATAGAGAAAAATATCAGTATGTGTAGTGTCAGCCCGATGTGGTAGTGCATACCTATAATCCCATTGTTGGGAGGCCTAGGCAGGAAGATGGTGAGGCTGAAGCCTCCTGGGTTACTACATGAATGAAGAAACACAACAGTATGATGTTGTGATGATGCACATGAGCCAAGAACCTGGTCCCTGGTACTACTTTATCTTCTGGGTCATGGTGTCCAGCTCTCTGGGAATATGAGTACAGTTAGAAAATGTTCCTCCCTTTGTGTAGAACTGAATCCAGAGAGTCACAGCAACACTTGAAGTCAGCATTGGCCTAGGTACTATGTCTGAGTAGAAAGGAGGCTTCTCCCGGCTAGCGTTGGAATTTTGTAAAAGGTGCTCCTGTCTCCCTAGTGAGCAAGGCCCTCCTGCCCATCTGCTAGCAGTCAAGATTGTAGATGAAATCATACAGAAAGCCCTTAACCTGTGCCAAAACTTGTCCCCATAGGTTTTGACTAGCTTGAGACCACAACAGTTATGAGTTATCTTAAATTACCCACTCCAAAAAATATTCCACTTATAGCATCTTTGCAGAAGGTGCTCATTCTGGAGCATGAGTAGAAGTACTTCTCCGTGGGGGTCAATCACACCCTAAAACTGAGAGAGGTGGAAAGGAGGCCAGTGAGAAGAGCAAGCAGAAGACAGTTGCTTGCTTAGTGGGCAGCCAAAGGCTTCTATCCAGGCTGATGAGTTTGGAAAATGGAATCTGAGATGACCAGCAGTGAACAAGTGGGGATTCTCCTGGGGTACAGTGGGTAGAGATGACCATGATAGGACAGCTGAGGTCAGGACAAGTCTGAAGGCGGTGACCTCCCAGAGTTGATCCTCACCTTCATCTGTACCCTTGGAGAAGGAAGGTAGGTACAGGAATAACAAGATCCAGGGGAGGAGGCTAGGCTTCCTGGAACTCAAACCTATGACTTACCTCCCTGACCTTCATACCCTGAACCTGAATTCCAGTTTTTGTTTGGCCTCTGGAAGAGCATAGCTAAGCCAGCAGGCACTTTGTGTCAAGATACTGTGGGCTATGGACTCTGCTGACAACAGCAGCAGTAACAGCAGCAATTTCTGTTAGTTATTGTGGACTGTGTGCCAGGCTCTTCTTTATCACATAAGGGGCCTTGCTCAAAACCATACAGAGAAGAGGGCAAAGCCATGGTTCCAATTCTGCTTCACTGCTTTATTAGAGCCAGCTCTGTACCATCTGTATTTCCCAAAACAGACCTAATGACTATATTCTCTCATGTGCCCAAACTACCCTGGACCTGCCAAGTGTACATTTTCCAGCCTATGACTGAGAAGGTTGGTTACTGTATTGAAAAACAACCTAGCTTGGTACACTTGAATCTTGGGCTCACCAATCTGAGGAGCCATTACCCCAGGCAGACAGAGTGAGTTTCCCCTGGGCACTATCACCAAGATTCAGCCATTAAGAAGTCACCCTGGCTTGGCTGCACACACTACTGGGAAAAGTTTGTGGAAGGGGGAAACTGAAAAGTTGGATGGGGCTTGCTAGCAGTGCTTCTAGAAATTTCCCTGGGACATTCTTTCCACAGACACTGAAGAGCCTATCTGGGCAGGAGACTGGATCCTAAGAGAGGGATCCCTTGTCACAGGCCCATTGAGAGGGGTGGGTTGGGGTGGGAAGTGTTGGTGGCACTGCACTGGAAAGAGGAGGCAGGCTACACTGGGTGATGTCACTCCTCAAGGGAAAGACAAATCCTTTCCACTAGAAAAGGCTAGAGGGTTTTGTCAAGTGGCATCGGGGGAACTCCCCACCATACTAAAGGTCTCAAGCAGACTGAGCTAAACACTAGGAACATAAGTATCGCCCAGTGTCCCAGTCAGAAACTAACTTAGTTGTTGGTAAATATTGTTTCCAGGAAATAGCTTAGTTTTCTGTTAGTCTTTTAATTAACATCTACAAACATCTAGATGTCAGCTCCCATCTGAATGGTTGCTGTATCAGTACTTGTGACTCCTTAGCTACACTAACCCTAGCGGTCTGCTAGTGCCTCTGTGTACATCAATTCATAAATATGTCTCACATATAAACACACAGTCCTACACGCCACACATACACATCACATATATGACACACAGCAACAACCTGTTTCGTGGGGAAGTACATGGTGATTTGATTGTTTCTCAAAGAAATGTGCTTCACACCATGTGCCTGGGGAGGCAGGGGGGCAGTTAACTCTTGAGAACTAAAAAAGTCCCTGTTGTGAGGTAAGGGCCCAGTCCAGGGCCCGAGGAATAACCGAGCAGATTGCTCCCTCTCTTCCCATGTGTGCAGATAGAACAGTACTCCTGCAATATTTGTGTGCAGGTACTCCCATCATCTGACAGTGGCTGGACCTGATCCTTGCTACCGAGGTTGGTTAATTCTGGCTACTGGCTCATTCCCTGAGTATCTGAAAATGACCTATGACTCATTATATTACTAAAACTAACACCCTTGGCTAGAGACTTAAAATGTGAATAAGACCTGTAATGCATGAAGTTGTTTGCACAATGACATGCCACGAATACAGTAGCCAAGGAGAAGTCCATGCTGTGCATATGAGTCAAAAGGCACGCGCCTAATACATGAAAACCCTGACTCTGTCCAGTGGGGCTATTCGAGCTACTAAACTCTGCTTCCAGCCAGTTCCTTCCTGGAAGTGTCTCTATTTCTGCTACAGTTTTGTTGTTGTACAATCTTGTATTTGGTTACACAAGAACCTGGAACCCCCTGAGAAGTGTGCAACTGAACACCCCACCTGCTTTAGTTCTTTGTCTCCAGCACACTCTAGGTTTAAATGACACCTCCACAGAGTTCTTCAACTGTACGTGCCTCAGCCATGCCTTGTCTCTCCTGCCTATTGTCCCTGAGAAGTATGCCCTTTCTTCCTTTACAAAGCCGGAGACCAAGACTTCATTCATTCAGCAGTTTAATGTGCCTCTGCTTCTGCTATCTGGGGGTGCCATGAGGCAGCCATGATCTGCCTTGCTGTGGTGGCAGGTGCAGTCCTGAGGAGGTGCTAGATAGATGCTTGAAAATGAAATGCTTTCTTATTCCTAGGGTTAGCTCTGAATTCTGACACTGAGGCTGATTAAAGAAGAGCTAAAGCACTACCATGAGCCAACTGATTCCTGTGTTGGGATTTTTTTTTCATTCTTTCTTCTAAGGCTGCCTTGAAAAAGTACCACAAACAGGGTGATTTAAACAATAAACAACTGCCTTCTTATAGTGATGGATGTCCAAGCTAGGGTGTGGTGAGCCACCAGAATGTAGTGCTTTCTGGCCAGCTGTTGTCCTTCTTAGCTTGAAGCTACATTTCTTCAATTCCTGAGCACCACTTCATATACAAGTGAGAAAGAAAGACTTTCCTTCTGAGGTAAGCTAGACCTCAGCCCATAGAGGAAAAATTCACAATGCACAGCAACCAGACTTTTTGGCATCCACAGAGATGACAGGATAGCATGTGGCCAATCACTCAAACAGAAAAACAAAACCATCCAAGAGCAGCTGGATCAACATGGCCAACTCAAGACCACCAACTGTCATTTGCTTCATCATAGTAGCATTCCATATCTGTCCTGCAGAATTGCTTGTGCCCATCATGTGTACACATGACACCATGACACAACCAGAAAACTGTACATAACAGAAAAGCAGGTAATCCAGACCCACTCCTGGAATTCCTCTCTCCCCCTTTTTTTCATGCTTGAACTCATAAACAGTTCCTTCCATCCAGGTAAACTATCCAAAATCCTAGGGATGTGACTTTCTCTTGAAAAGTGTGCACTTAACTCTGGAGTGGTTACTTTTGTCCTCTAATAAAACCTCCCCATGATTTGTCTCAATTCTGAAGTCTTAGCTGTGGCAAGAACCTCTCTTTCCCTCCCTTCTTCCCTCTCCTCCTTCTCTTAAGATAGAGTCTCACTTGCAGTCCACCCTGACTTCTACACCTCTTAAGTGCTGGCATTAAAATCCACCATGTTTGGCTTACCTTTCATGATTCTTTTTTTTTAATTTCTATGTAGCCTTGACTATCCTGGAACTCGCTGTATAGACTTCCATAATTCTTTGTATAAGAGTGTTTTGCTTGTGCCTGTGGAAGTCTGAAGAGGACATTGGATTCCCTGAAACTGGACTTTACAGATGGCTGTTAGTCACCATGAGGATGCTGGAAATTTAACCCAGTCCTCTGTAAGAGCAACCAGTATTCTTAACCACTGAGCCATCTCTCCAGCTCCCTTTTATAATTTTTAACTGGAACTTTCTATAAGAAAAGTAAGATCAGAAGCCAAGTGTGATGGTTTATACCTTTTATCCCAGCACTCAGGAGGATTTCTATGAGTTTAAGGCCATCCTGGTTGACATTTTGAGTTCCAGAGTAGCCAACAAACCTCAGACTGCTGTTTCAGGAATCCAGCATCAAAGTTGCTGTGGGTGATGGGCACCTTGTAGCTTTCTATAGGGGCCAGCTGTGTAGCATCCCCTGGCTGGGAGCACCCAAAGGAGCTGACTCAGCATAGCTCTGGTGGTGGGTCTATAACAGGGTACAAGGACCCTAAAAAATTAAAATTTCTCCAGGAAGCCCTGGCTTTAGTGGAGGAATTGAAGGGGAGCTATCTCCTAGGAGGTCTTGTCTTGTCTCACAGCTGACCTAATGGCTTTTATTCCTTTTCCATAAATTGTAACATTTCTAGGGGCAAAGCAGAGAGGTGAGAATTCTTCCCTCCCCTGTTTTGGCTTAAACCAAGGAAGTCCATTTATCTTACTAATTCCTGTCCCCCAGGTTTCTGGTAAATCAGCTAGCAGCAGACTTCAGATTCTTATTATAGGTCCAGATACAGCATCCAGCCTTCAGGAGTCTATCCCACAGTGAAACCATAGCCTGCAGTAGGTCAAAGGTTCTTCTGTCACCTCTGGGCCCTACCCAATCCCAGTTATGTCAGGTCTCAATTACAGGCCATGGGAAGGAGGCAGCTAGTATTATCAGGTCTCTCTGTTGACTGGACCAAAGGTCAGTCAGAACAGCTGACCGCATAGCTCAGGGAGGACCCGTGAGGCACTTAGATCAAGGAGGGTTTGATGGCCTCTAAGAAAATCAAACCCTTTTCAACACAATCTGGAGGTGATTGTGTATATGTGGAGGGAGGCGGAGGAGGGCTTCCATGGCTGTACAGCCACTCAGATTATAACATTTTGAGATGTGAGGTAGCATAAACCAGTCTACCTGGGTTCAAGTTCCAGATTCACCACTTACAAGCTGTGAACTTTAGGCAAGCTCCTTTTTTCCCAACACCTGTTTCCTTGTGTATTGAAAAAGGAGGTCATGGGGTTTCTTGGCTGGGCTGGTTGGAAGAGTATAGTAGGTGTCAATGGCCTATTAGCAGTTAAGATCCATGGTTTTGTTTTTTTTTTTCAAGACAGCTTCTCTGTTGTAACTCTGGATGTCCTGGAACTCACTCTAGAGACTAGGCTGGCCTTGAACTCACAGAGATCTGCCTGCCTCTCCCTCCCAAGTGCTGGGAAAAATCCACAATTCTTACACTGATCATGATTGGGATATTATGAGGGAGAAAAAAGGAAGACCTACTCAGGAAGATTCTAAGTCCTTTCTGCTATATCGTGGAGTTGTTGAGAACATAGTGCTCCTCTGCCAATGGCGGGATTATGTTCCCAACAAAGCCACCCTGTTTGGGAAGTATCAGAAGTTGAAAATGTATTTACTATCCTGATAAATCTATTGTAAAGTAGAAAATCATAAAGCTATTGAAGGAGGGACGATCTGTGTGCTTACATGGTAGGTGTCTATCCCATATCCTGGCTTGTACATAGGAGGATTTCTTTGGCTTTACACTTCTACATCAAAGTCTATCATTGAAGGAATTCAGAACAGGAACTCAAACATGGCAGGAATCTGGAGGCAGGAGCTGATGGACAGGCCATGAAAGGTTCTGCTTATTGGCTTGCCCATCATGGCTTGCTTAGCCTGATTTATTATAGGGCCTAGGACCACCAAGCCCAGGGATAGCACTACAACTACATAGCCACAATGGGCTGGGCCATTCTGGCTCCACTAATTAAGAAAATGCCCTACAGCTGGATCTTATGCAGACATTTTTCTCAATTGAGGTTCCCTCCTTTCAGATGATTGCAGCTTGTGTCAAGTTGACATAAAACTTGCCAGGACACAGGGAGAACTCATTGTAAATCATATACCCATATCAGGGAGAAGATTGCTGATGGATTCCTGAGTCAGCCAAAGAGAGAAATATCAACTGCACATGGAGCAATGTGAGATTTCTGAAATTTATTGTTCAGTGCAAAAACCAGAATCAAGGAACTTATAAAGCTTTTAGTTTTTTAAAAAGGATGAACATGTCTTCACATACTTTGGAAAGATAATTATTCCTAGTTTTGCAGAGGGCACTTTTGGCTATGGCTTGGGGTAGAAAGGACATCTTCTTTGCCACTGTGTGCTCAATTGTACATTTTGAATTTGAAGTCATACTTGTGGGTTATTATTTTGTGTGTTAATGTGAATATGGAGACCAGAGGTCAAGAGCCTTCTGCCTAACTTTTTGAGACAGTCTCTCATTGGCCTGGAGCTCACAAAGTAGTCTAGGCTGGCTTGCCATAGCCTTAGGGATCTACCTGAGTTGGGATCACAAGTATGCACTATTGTGCCTGGCTCTTTTACATGGTTTAGGAGTGAAAACTTAGTCAACTCTCCAGCTATAGTGGGTGTTATTTTTAAAAGAAAAAGTAAGCTTGCGACTAAGGCCAGCTCAGAGTTGACTAATGGCCAGCTCACTATGTCTTGTTCAGTATCTGCTGTTGTTCTTTGGGAGGGTTGATGGATGTTAGTTAGGTATTTTCACCTTTGTGAATATATGGCTAGGCACATGACTCCAGCAAAGCTGTCTATGTGCTACAGTGCTGGGGGTAGGCAGGACTAGGTAGGAGTAGAGTTTTGCTGGCCTGGCAGAGGCCACACACACACAGAGTAAGGTCACAGGCCTGAATTCTGGGGCTGACCTGGCATTGTTCCAGGGCAGAGAATGATGAAACAAAGGATCATTACAGGCAGCAGGAAAGGGCCTTTGAGGCAGCTGCTTCTTTCCATTCATAGGGTTGTTCCTCAGGGAGTATTGGGGCCAGAGAGGGCTGAGGTTCAGGAAGCGGATTTGGAGCAGCCAGCACTTCCTGGCCTGCTCTGGGCATCAAGTGGGATAGAAAGAGCTCAAAGGAACCTTGGTGGCTAATTCTTTATCCATCTCCTCAGCTGAAATACAAAGATTCTATTCAAGGCTGCCCCTGCTGTGGGACATACTTTGGGACACATACAGCATTGTGCACAGGAACATTTCCTATAGCCAAGCAAAAGCCATAGAAAAAGCCCTTTCAGCTTGCTGCAAAGTAAGTAGGACTCTGTTCAAGCCAGAGGCTCTTTGCCTCATCAGTCTGGTAGCTCCATGGGCATAATGACCTGCCTAGAGGCTACTAGAATTTTCAGATGTCCTTGAGTCCATATTTCTTTACACATGCCTATATTAAAAACATATATGTCTGCATGTAAACGTTCTGTTATCTAGTGCAAGGCTCAAACCTAGAGCCATACATGCCAGACAAGCACTCTTCCACTGAATTTTATCCGAGGCCTCTACATTTTTTAGACAGGGTCTCCTTACTCTTTAGCTCAGACTGACCTGGAACTCACTATGCAACTCAGGCTAGCCTGAAACTCTTGCAGATTGTTCTGTCCAGCCTTGTGAGTGCTGAAATTACATATGTGAGCTACCATGCCCAGTTTGTAAACAGATATTCTTAAATATATTTGATACATTTACCTGCACACACATACACACATACCTGTATGAAATCACACTACTTCTTATCCTTCCTTTTTTTTGTTGTTGCTTTTGTTTTGTGAGACAAAGTTTCATGTAGCCCAGGTGGAACTCCGACACTCTGTATAGTAGGGGATGACGTTCAACTCCTGATCCTCCCACTTTTACCTCCCAAATTCTAGGATTACAGGCATAGACCACCACACCTGGCTTAAGTCATATTCCTAACTAAACTATGCGTCATTAACATTCATGAAATATGCTTTGGATCAAATATTTGGTTGCAAGATAATTAGTTCAGATTTACAGAAGGATTGCAGGGATACAAGTGCTGGATTCCATTTTTTGTTTCTACAAGTTTGAGTCACTAATTGACTTTTCTACCTGTTGGTGGCAACACCTGTGATCCCTTTTCTACTGTGAGTACCTAGTTTTCCACCTTTTTGGGGGGTAGGGGTGGATAACTCTGTCATGTGTCAAGTGCTACCCTGAGTTCCTGGAGTATAGCAGTGAGGAAAATGGTCAAAGGTTAGGGTTTGGCAAGGTTTGCATTTTAGTGAAGAGACTGATGGAACCAATCAAAAAGGAAGAAGTTCCCTGTGTATCTGGGAGGAATGGTGATGGAGAGGAGTGTTGGGAAGGGCTTCCCCAGGAAATGCTATTGAGTGGGTCCTGGGAGTTGCATAACTGGGGGAGGGGTTTCTAGGCAGAGGAAATGCCTACTCTTGGTACACTGCTTCTAGCTGGCTAAAGCTGGCCCTGACTAGACCCAGCTCTCCCGCTAACCAACACCTACATCTGCTCAGATAGACTTGAACTAGAGAAATACAAGCTACCATGGTGAAGTCACTTTGGTGAAATTTATGCCCAGAGATACCAGGTGGGACAAGGCAGCTTGGAGGACTTTCCTGTCTTCTGGATCACTCACACCCTTACTCAACAAGATGGCTAGTTTTCAGCAGGCACTTTGCTGATTTTAGCTATCCATTCACTTCCTATTTCACTGGAAAAAAAAAAATCCAGGCTATTAGAATGGCTTCCATTCTGTTAATAAGATCCCAGTATCATTGTCCTTACTGGCCCAACACTTGCATGAAATTCTTCCTCTCTATTACCATGCATGAGAGTGCATTGGAATTAGTCCATTGTCTCTGTAGGATGTCACACCACACACTCTTTTGTAATTGATTTGTGTTGCTGTATCTAATCTCTGAAGCCCTATTTGTTTGGAGCCAATTGTAACTGTTACTTTTTCACTCATAACTGAATTCTGCCTCCGGTTCTCCTGCCCCAACTGCTACAGAGACAGATTTTTTTCTTTTCTTCTTTTGGTTTTTTGAGACATGGTTTCTCTGTTGTAACTCTGTCTTGGAACTCACTCTGTAGGCCAGGGTGGCCTCAAATGCCTACCTTTGCCTCCCAAGTGCTAGGTTTAAAGGTGTGCACCACCACCTCCTGGCTCTGAGACAGATTCTTAACTTGGAGCTTTTTAAACCCCATAGGTTCTAAAAGGTTAGGAAGGAAAAGAGAGAACGGAAGAAATCTTTACAGCTCCTTCTGGCTGTCTTTATCTGTCTAAACCTGGAGAACTGGACTAACTTCTAACATCTTTTATCACAGTAACTGCCCCATAACATGAACTGATGCCTGCTTTCCCATCAGTGTTTTCCCATCAGCTGTCTTCTATCTCTGCCTGGTGGCTGCTTTCCCATCCACTGTCCCTTGCCACTAACTCCTCTGTCTGAGCCTTCCCAGCAACTGTTCTTTATCTAAGCCTAGTTCCTGCCTGCCTTCTCATCAACACCCTCTGCCACTGACAATTCCAACTGACGCACTTTCTTAAATAGGACTCCTATGCTGTTCCCAGAAGTCCAAGCAGCACGTAACCATAAGGAAGGCTGCACAGCACAAAGAACTTGGCGAAGTCCCCCAACACTGTTCTTTCCACATTGACAATGTTTCCCCCACAGGCCCTACTTACTAGATCATTCCTGTCAGCTTTGAAACAGGCCCCACCAACTCCAATATATTTTCAGTTTCTAATTCTGTGGAGCTGAGGATCAAACACAGGGCCTTGCCTGTGCTAGACAAATGTTCTCCCACTGAGATATATCTCCAGCCCTTTTTTATTTTTAATTTTGAGACACAGTGTCACTAAGTTGTCTATATTAGCCTTGAACTTACTTTGTAACCCAGGCAGGCCTTGGACTTATGACTCTCCTGACTTATTCTCTTGAGTAACTGGGATTGTACCACCAGATTTAGTAGTGTTTTAATTTTTATACAACTGATAGGTTAGAATGAACACATCTTTTAAAAATACCATCCATCCCTTCATTTAATGTGTGTGTGTTATAGGAGTTGGCTCTACTGTATAGTTTTAGGAAATCAAGCTCAGGTCATCAGGCTTGGCAGCAAAGTGCCTTTACCGAGTGAACCATCTCATTAGCCCTGAACACATCTTTTGAGATACTAATCAACAGATGCTTTCAAGCACGTGAAGCAGACAAAACTGGCCTACATTAAATAATTGTGACTGGGATTATAAATGTTGTATACACAATTGGAATAGTCTTAGTCTCTTCAGTATTAAACATCAACAGTAAAGCTTTACAGCTTCCTGACCATTGTGAGCATTTTGTTTTTGGTGTGTATGCTTACATGTATGTGTATCACATACATGCAGTGCCTAAAGATGCCAGAAGGGATGTTGGAGACAGTTGTGAGCCACCATGTAGGTGCTGGGAATCAAACCCAAGTCCTCTGGAATAGCAGCTTTTAACTACTGACCCATCTCTCTATCCCATTTCCAGCACTTCTAAGGATCAGTTACATGATGGTGATACGGCGCCATCTTCATAAACTGCTGTTATTATTATTGTTGTAGTTTTGGGGATGAAACCTGAGCCCTCATGTACGCCCTCAAGTATTTTACCATTCAGTTGTAGCTCCAGGTATGGGAGATTCTTTTAAAATAAAAATATTTAATTCTGGGCTTGAGAGATCACTCAGCAGTTAAGAGCACATATTGTTCTTGCACAGGATTGGAGTTTAGTTCTAGTACTTATATGGGGCACCACAACCACCACTCTCTCTCTCTCTCCCTCTCTTTCTCTCTCTCTCTCTCTCACACACACACACACACACACACGCACACACACGATTAAAAAAAACAAATCTTTCAAACCCAATTCTAGAATACTGCTTTATAGCAGTACTCAAAAATATTTTATTGTGTAAATTATCTTCCCATCTAGAGTTGACCTTCTGTAACTGAATCCTGTCCTCTCTCCCCAGTTGCTACTGTGACAGATTCCTATCTTGTAACCAATTCCAAACTTGTAACAATCCCTGTTGTAGAAGTTTATTTTTAGTTATGTATAAAATAATTGTTTTATTCACTTTTGGTTGAGGGTCTGCCTACGTCTTGGCATTGTGTACTGTCTGCAGGTGTTGAATTTATATGGGGGATGTTTGATTGTTCATGATCTACACGTGCTATCAGTAGAACACCTGAGGAGTTCTATACCAATAAAAACACCTGAGGTGGGACATTCATGGTTCCACTGTTAAGAATGGCACTGGCCAGGATAGTGGTTCCCTCTGCTGAGGTCTGGCAGAGTTTACAAGTATGAACTATGCCTCCTTGTCTTCCTTGGCAAGCCACCACAGTAGGTGTACAACTACAGATTCCCACTGTACCTTTTTTTACCCTCTAGCTCTAAAAAGAAAGAAAGAGAGAAATCGCCACTACTCTTGCAGGCAGCCTTTAAAAATAGAGAGAAAGGAAGAAAAAAAAGAAAACTTCACTGCTCTTTTTGGCTGTCCTTAGCTTGGATAACAAGAACCGCAGAGAGAACTAGCTGAACTTTCAAACCATCCCACCAATTGTCACTGCCAACTGCCAACACTCTCATTTATAACCTAAGCAAAGTTCCCAGAAGTCCAAGAGGCATGTAACCATAAGGAAGACTGCGAGGACAAAAGACTTATTGGAAAAATGTCCTGCTACAACCTTCCATATCTAGAGCTCCACATCTGACCAAAAGGGGTGAAAATAGAAAAAAATTGTTTGTGCTAAACACGTACAGAGGTCATTTCCTTGTCATAATTTCTGAAGAAAAAAAAAGCTGACAACTAGTTACATGATATTTGCATCTCATTAGGTAGAATAAGTGATCTGGAGAAATTTAAAGTAGATGGGAGGAAGTCTGCTGGTTAGCATCTGGGGGGGTTTAAGTAGCGTTCAAAAACCAAGCAGGAAATAAAGTGTGTGTGTGTGTGTGTGTGTGTGTGTGTTTGTGTGTGTGTGACTTTATAGGGAGGTGATTTCATTTGGGAAGAAGAGCCACCAGAAATTCATCAGCAGTCTCTCCGCAGGAAGTTCCAGCGGCCAGAACTCCAGGAGGGAAGATCCCAAACCAGGAGGCCAGGCAGGAAGGCCAGGCCCCGTTGCAGTTAGAAGTGAAGGCACATTTTCAAAAACAGTCATGAGTGAGCTTTGAGGGTTGAAGTCCACGAGTGACAGGCCTGAGATTTGCTTTGATCACTCTGGCTGCCGTGTGGTAAACGTGAACTATCTGGGATCACCTGGAAGCTGTGCAGGGTATCCTGGGTCATTGGGGGTGGGATAGAACCAGATCAGGAACCCTGGAGTGGTGAGTAGCAGCTTGAGAAGCCTCCTTGGACACGAGTAGGACGTCCAACTCAAGGGTGCTCCCAGGCATCACTTTAACAAAAATCACTCCCCTTTTTCTTTCTTTCGGAGGACCTGGGCCGCCTCCTATGTTTTGCTGCTTTTGCGGACCTCCGGGACTCGTGACCGCCTCTGCCTCTGCCTCTGCCAGAGAACCGCCACAGCGACGTCCTAGGTGTGTCGTCCTGCTCCTGAGACAAGCCGGCGTCGGACTCACCAGGGAAGCAGCGGCCTCTAGCCCCCAGGGCCTGGACGCCGGCCAGAGTCACCCACGACCCCCGCACACTCGTCCCCTCCCGGGAACTACCCCAGTGCTGCCATGGGTGGAGCCCGTAAGGCACACGCGAGGGGACCGCAGGGAGGCCCCGACTCCGAGGCGGCGGAGCGGCGGGCGCGCAGGGCTGCAGGGCTGCAGGGCTGCAGGGCTGCAGGGCTGCAGGGCTGCAGGGCTGCAGGGCTGCAGGGCTGCAGGGGGCGCCCGCGCCGCGCGCCGCCCCGCCTCCGCGCCTCCTCCCGGGTCCCTGCGCCGCCCGGGGCGGGCGCAGCCGGCCAGCAAACTCCCGGGATCGACTGCCCGCGCGCTCACTTCCGCGTCCCGCCGCCGGCCGCCGCCATCGGACAATGGGCCGCGCGTCGCGGCCGCGCTGAGTCGCGCCCGCCCCGGCCCCGGGCCAGCTGCTGCCCGGTGAGTTTGCAAGTTCGTCTGCCCGTCGTGGAGGTGAGTTCGCCGTTTCTGTTTGCGCTCCCTATCCTCTTCCGCCTGTTTTCGGTTTTATGACTTGGCGACGAGAACTTTTCGAAGCAGGCCGGACACAGCTGGGGGTTACTCTGCCCCCACGTGGACGCTCCCCAAGGGAAAGAGTCTGGAAGTAAACTCAGCGCCGCTGGCCTGCAGGCCTCCACTTGGCTGGACTGTAAGTTTCGGAGTCATGATCTTCTTGCTGGGCAGGTGGGAGTTTTTATCTGCCTTGGGCCGGACCTGAACCTCGGCCAGCACCCAAACCTCCCCACCCCATTCACAGCAGGTAGCAGGACTAGGCCCGGGACACTGATCTGCAACATGGATAAATACGACGACCTGGGCCTGGAGGCCAGTAAGTTCATCGAGGACCTGAACATGTATGAGGCCTCCAAAGATGGGCTCTTCCGGGTGGACAAGGGTGCCTGCAACAACCCTGAATTTGAGGAAACTCGAAGGGTGTTCGCGACCAAGATGGCCAAAATCCACCTCCAACACCAGCAGCAGCTCCTACAGGAGGAGGCCCTGCCTAGGGCGGGAAGAAGCCCTGTCAATGATGGGAGCCTACAGGGTGTGAGCAGCAAACTGACTGCAGATGGTGCGGCCAAGCCCCCTCTGGCGGCTCCAGCACCTGCCTTAGCTACCACCGCTGTGGCTGTGCAGCCCTCATACCCGTCTCAGGAGCAGAGGAACAGGCCATCTGCCCGTGGTGCAAGGCCTGGCAGTCAGAACTGTGGTTCCAAAGAGGGGTCTGTGAGTTCCCAGAAGGCTGCTTTACACGGTCTGGGTCCCTGTGAAGACCCTTCCTGCCTCACTCATGGAGACTACTATGACAATTTCTCTTTGGCAAGCCCACAGTGGGGTGATAAACCAGAAGCGTCCCCCAGCATGGGTCTGAGTGTAGGGAGTGGATGGCCTGATTGCCCAGAGAATGATTCCTCGTTGCCCAGATCCTGTGGGGACCATCACCGTTACCAGCCACAGCTCTCCATGTGCTCTGGCAGGTCTTTTGAGAGTGGCATCAGTGGCCAGGATGGTGGCATTGGTGACCATAGCAGTGAGAAGCCAACAGGCCTTTGGTCTACTGCTTCCTCTCAGCGAGTGAGCCTTGGGTTTTCTTCCTTGGGTTTGGAGAATGGGGCCCCAGCTCAACCCAGGAGCACAACTGTTTCAGCACCTCTGGTCCCTAACAACACTGGCCAAGGAGTTTGTCCAAGAAGAGACTCAGGTCTGGGATTCGAGGCTTCAGGCAGGGTCTTCAAACCCACTGTGGATGCTCAGCCTTGGTTCCAGGATGGACCTAAGTCTTACCTCTCTGTTTCTGGGCCATTATCCTCAACAACTGGCAAAGACAGTACCCAGCCAGGTATGACCCCTGGGCTGGGTCCTAAACCTGGATGCATGGACTCTGGCACCTGTCCCAAGCCCAGCCCCACCAGCCTTGTCCATCCGGTGATGTCCACTTCATCTGAGTTATCTTGTAAAGAGGGTCCTCCCAGCTGGTCTGCTGACAGTAGCCTGGGGCTTGTGCTCCCAGAGAGCCCCATCTCCTCCAGAGTGAGGTTGCCCTGTCAGACCCTTGTCCCAGGCCCTGAGCTTGGACCCTCCACTGCAGAATTGAAATTAGAAGCCCTTACTCAGCGTCTGGAGAGAGAGATGGACGCTCACCCCAAAGCTGACTACTTCGGTAAGTGAAATGCTTGTGGAGTTGTCTTTGGTGGGGTGATGGGGTCCCCACCAGAATGCTGTGGCTGGTCTTGAAGTGGCCTGCTATTATTTTTCCCTTTTCTCTTTCAACTGCTTCTGCTCATTTTAGAAATTTGAAAGCAGCTGTCGGCAGAAAGCAGCCTTCATATCTGGGAGTTACCCATGTGTGCAGGGTGAAGCTGGGTAGAATTATTCACAACTGCTCTCAAAAAAGGGAAATGCTGTGACTTTGGGTTTCAAGGGTTTGAGGTGCCACTGTGACTTGTTTGGGCTGGACTTGAATGGAAGCATTTTTCCCAGGGCCAGATATGTGGTGGTTCTACTCTCAGTCACTATGTGTGTGAGTGTGTGGAATGTCTGCTGTTCAGTATAGTAGTTCTGCAGGTAGACCTGGACCAGCATCACCTCTTTGCCTGAATGCTGGTTAGAAATGGCAATCTGTAGTAGTCCCTCCTTGGACCTGCTGCTGCAGAAACTCAGGGTAGGACCCAAGAAGGAGATAGATGACCCTATAGGGTCACTAAAGCCACTGGACCAAGTGACCCTGCTGGTGACACTAGAGCCTACTTAATCAAGTGCCTCATGAGCCCTTGCCTCTGGTACCGGCCCGCAGCCAGGTAATATCTACAGGTGTGGCTTGAAATAGGATGAAGGTACTTCTTTATGCTTTTACTGGTTGTCCTCAAACTCAGATTTCTTCCTGCCTCTGCCTGCCTCTGCCTCCCGAGTGCCCGGATTAAAGGTATGCACCACTACCGCCCGGCTCCTTTTCTTTTCTAAAAGACTACGAACTTCTTAGAGACTGCTGGCTTCAACTTACTTCTGTCCATAGACTTTGGAGATAGCGAGAAAGTTCAACTCCTTTGTTTAAAACAATTTCTTGTCTCCTGTGGGGGGGTAGCTTGGAAAGGCAGCCTCTGTGGAGTCTGTGGGTTTTTTCATCTTAAAAATTTTTTTCCTCTCCATTTTTGGCTTCTGAGTAATGGGCTCATTATTTCTCCATAGTCTAAGTCCTACCAAGTAGGGCTAGGGCAGGGAAGGCCCTTTGAGGGAAAGATGCTGGCTTTCTCCTACTCTCTGAATGAACAGGTTTGTTCTGAGGCCATAGGAGGGTCAGAAGTCCAAGGAGCTGGGCTGTGAGCTTCTATGCAATCCACAGTAGCACTGGGGTTTGCTCATGAACAGCTCCAGGAATGTGCTCACAACACTAAGCAATCAGACATCATAATTGCTGTTAACTGGTTTCTTCTTAGATTTATTTATTGTTATTCTATGTGTATGAGTGTTTCGTTTTTGTATGTATGTGCACCCATGTGTGTCTGGTGCTGGCAAAAGTCAGAAGAGGGCATCAGGTTGCCTGGGACTAGAGTTACAGATGGTTATGAGCCCCCATGTGGGTGCTGGGAGTTGAATCATGGTCCTCTGCAAGAGCAGCAAGTGCTCTTAATCTTAACTGCTGAGCTAACTCTTCAGTACTATCCTGCTGTGAACTGCTCCATCTTATTTACAAAACATGACCTTAAAAAAAATCATATTTAGCTGGAGATGCTATGGGTCATTTAATTTAAACTTATTTACTTTTTTAATTTAAAGCTCAAGGAACAGAAGCATTTTATTTATTCAGGGGTGCTAGTTTATGCTCATCACTGGAGCATATTGGCCCATTCATTCAGCCTCCATCGCTTCTCGGCCTTTTGGCTAAGGCCAAGTGCAGCCTCTGCCCACTGGTCACCTGTCTGCGGTCCTGCTCTGGGCTAGGCCTTGGGAACACACAGTGAGTAGGCAGTACAGGACAAGCAGGAGGAAATGATCAAGTACTAGGAAGAGAAACACTAGGTAGAGGATGGGGATGAAGCCCTGTCCTGTGGTGACATTGCTTGTTTTGAACTGAGTCATAAAGTGTGGGCTCAATTGAGAAGATGGCATTTGGGCAGAAGCTTGAAGGAGGCGAGAGACCACTGTGTACCTTTGTAGGGAACGGGCTGAGGCTCTGGGTTTGTGGAGCTCATGCCAAGAGAGTCTGCCCTGTGGCTGCTTTGATGGTGGGGTGTCTGTCTTCTCTGACTAACCACGTGGCAGGAAAAATCCTCCATTTAAGGACCTAGCAGGCAAGTCTTAGTAGACCTGTGCTTTCCTGGGCAGCACCTCCCTTGCCTAGAAAACCAGTTTACTAGGTCTTTCCCCTTCCCTAAGTCTCATAGCAATTGCAAGATTTGGTATATATTAAATCATGGTTAACTTCTGCTTCCAGGTAGAATATTATTTCATGATACAGAACTTTTGCCAGAGGGAGCTGAAGTATTTTCTCACTACCAGTCAGTAGAACTCTAGTTAGAAGCAAAAAAAAGACTGGTGTTTGTGTGATAGCCTCCTGGGTCAGACTGAAGGTGTCTCCTGGGCCTCTGATTTTCTGCAGAACTTATGACTCCTCCCCTCCACTGCCTGTGAATGCTGTTGGATTCTGAAGATACCTGGTTTCTGTTTATTTAATGGTTTTTAAGTTTTTATTTATTGTTGGGGGGATGGTAGGTGAGCGCCTGCATGCCATGGTGTGTCAGTCAGAAGAAAACTTGCAGGAGTTAGTTTTCTCATTCTACCACGTGGGTCTTGGAGGCAGGCTTGGCAGCAAGTGCCTTTACTTTACCATTTGAGCCCTCTTGCTGGCCCTGTTTTTGATTATTAGCACTACCGGTACTTCTGGAACTTGGCATGGATGTCCTTGTTTGTATGAATATGTTGGTTTTTTGTTTGTTTTGTTTTTTGCCCTTCCTTCCTTCCTTCCTTCCTTCCTTCCTTCCTTCCTTCCTTCCTTCCTTCCTTCCTTCCTTCCTTTGAGACAAGCTCTCACTCTATAGCTTAGGCTGTAGCTCTTGATGACCTTCTGTCTCAGCTTACTGAGTGCTGGGATTATGGATGTCAGCTACTGCATCTGGCTGCTTTATGGATCTAGACAGGCCATGTTTCTTTCTACTCTTTCCACTGTGCCTTTGTGTTACTTGGAACTCGTCTGAGGTTCTTTCTGTCCACGAGGGAAGAACTAATGACTAAGTCTTTTTACAAATATATTTTTGGTTTTGATTTGACACCCGATGACTGTGCATATTTATGAGGTACTGAGCACGCCGTTTCCGCACAAAGTACAGGGAGCAGGTGAGGCCCTTGGTGTTGCCATACCTCAGTTCCTTATCCTTTCGTGTGTTTCACAATTCCTCTATTAGTTCTCTGGAAACATTCAGCCATTTGTCCTCAGCTGTTGTCACCACTTCCTTGTGTGTAAGACATGAGACGCTGTCCCTGCTGTCCAGCCCTGGTCCCAACCTCTCTCCACCCTATCCAACCTCTGCGCTGCTTGGTTACCACTGGTCTGTTATTTTCTGCTTCTTTGAGCTCAGCTTTTAAATTTTATGTCTGAACAACAGTATGTGGCATTGTCTTTCTTTGCCTGATTTACTTCATTTCACGGCAAAAGAAACTGTTGATGCTATGTTAGTGATGCTTTTGGGCTCTCAGCTTCCCTGGTGCTCATTATTCTTGGAAGATACTGTTCTTGCAGTGCTGCTTCTGTCCCCGTGAATCTGCTCATGCCACCGAGAGGAGGTGAAGAGGGTGCCATGCACCTGTTTAGTAGGCCTCAACCTTGTCCTCGTCACTCTGTCCTCTCCTCCCAAACAAAGCACCCATCTCAGCTTGGCTTTTTTAGGCACTAACTCTGGGATTTTTTGGAGGGTGCTCACTAAATGGTGCTCCTGGGGTCCACATCTGACCCCATAGGGAGATGGAAAAGTCCAATGTCATTCTGACCTAGCTTTTACACATTTCCTCCAAGGATAAACTACTAGATGTGGGCTACCCAGGGAGTAAGGTGACCTTGGGTGGAGTGTTTTTGTGCAGCTGGGGCAGTCCCCTTAGGGCACTGGTTCTCAACCTGTGGATTTTGATTCCTTTGGGATTGAATGACCCTTTCACAGGGGTCGCCTAAGACCATCTACATATTAGATATTTACATTATGATTCATAACAGTAGCAAAAGGACAGGTAATGAAATAGTAACAAAAGTAATTTTATGGTTGGGGTCACCACAGCATGAGGGACTGTATTAGAAGGTTGAGGCATTGTGAAGGTTGAAAACCACTGTCATCAGGGGCTGATGACAGGTAAAGGCTGTCTGCCAATATTTTGGCCTTGCTCACTCTGTTCAAGAATTCCACCCTCAATGGTGTTCCCCGAGCTGCCTTGGCTGTTCCCAACAGATGCCTGCCTGCTGATCCCCTTCCAGGTGGGCCTGATCTTTTGGAGACAGAGCTCTAACTGACCTGGGACCCCCACCAGCAGCTGCCTGTTCTATAATGCCTTCTCTCTGAGGTCCTCCCCTCCTTGGGAGCATGGGTTTCTACTTTTTCCCTTTGTGACCAGAAAAGAATGCCCCCATCCCATCTTTCAGAACAGGAAACTGATTTTATGTATGTATGTATGTATGTATGTATGTTTTTGAGGCAGGGTTCCTCACTTGTAACTCTGGCTGTCCTGGAACTCACTCTGTAGACCAACAGAGGCAGGGGGATCTTTGTGAGTTCGAGGCTAGCCAGAGCTGTTACACAGAGAAATTCTGTCTCAAAAAACCAAAAAAGAAAAAAGAAACAGGTGGGACCACCAGTTTGTGGTTCTTGCTGTCCTGGTTTTTACTGGCATGTCCCTGGCTACTTCCCTCGATGCCATGACACACTCTGGACAATGCTGGGTCTCAGCCTGCTCATCTGACACAGGATAATGACCTGGCACCTCACACTGTCTGCACTGGTCCTTCCTTCTGTGTCCCAGTGCCTCATATCAAGTAGGCTCAGTGGGATTGGGCTGAAGAAATGGAGGGATGCTCACTCATTAAGGTGGAAAGGGGGAAGAATTGCACTTTTTAACTGAGTTAGTGCCTTGATAATTGGGTAAAATTTGTCAGGAAGTTTCTTTTCATCACATCTCACATGTATTACTTATTTAATCCTCTCTACAACCCTATTGTCATCCCTTTCACAGATGGGGAAAATGAGATACAAGGAACTCAGTAATCTGCCTAACCACTGACCAAACAGCTTTGCTGGGCCTAGATGCTGAGCTGCAGATCTTAACCCCCATCAAGTGCTTCTGGAAGTACAAGGGCTCCCCGACCAAGGAGCTTATTAGATTCCTGTGTTGCAGTCCTGCCCAGGAGCATGTGTCCCCAGGACTGCCTTCCTACAGTGCTGTGAGAACATGGCTGCTCAAATGGCCAGCCTCTGGCTGTTTGTGTTCCACTCAGGCATGTGGGTCGTGATGCTCATGTCCACTGGGAGTGCTTATGTGATTTCCCAGTGTTGTAGGCATAGCTGGAGTGCTAGCTCACACTTTTCTTGGAAGCATTCTGTGTACTTGTCCCCAGGCAGTGTCCAGAGGGACCTGAACCAAACTTAGATGAAACTAAGCTCAGTATATCTGGCAAGCTGAACGGAAGCTTTACCCTGAAACGAAACAGGTCACCAAAATTTCCAAAGCAGGGAGTATTGGCCAGAGGATATTTATATTTAGAGTTTTTTGTTTTTTTTTCCATTTTATCTCTCATGGGGAAGTCAGCTGAACATTGCATCTGAGAATCATGCTGTGGGAGACTTTCTCTTGACCATTTCAAGTAGATGACTTTAGGATCTACAGCTCAGTTATTGTTAGGTTTTGTAAGCTGTGAGTGTAGAAGGTCAAGTTCCTTCTTCATCTTTTCTGCTCTGTATGACTTATCTCTGTGTCGTAGGAGAGGGAGAACAGGTTTCTCTTGGTTATCGGAGGCTTGTGGAGAACATGTCAGGAGCCTGTTGCAATAGAAAGGGCATGCCGTGATGCTGCTTGTCATTTAAGTTTTGGGAGGTACAAGGTCCTTGAAGGACCTAGTGGACAAGTTTCCTACTCCCATCATGCAGACCCCGAGTCAGGGATGATTACACTACAGCAGCCCTGTGCTGGACAACAGGTGGTGGCCATTTCAAACAATGTCAGTAGTAAGTAGATTTTCTTCTATTGCCTTCTGACCTTAACTGCAGCTTCCCCATTCTCCCAAGTCTCCAAGCTTTCCTTTTAGCTGGGTGGGACCATATTGGCTCACTTGATGGTCAGGCAACGCCCTGAGGTTTTTGCATCTGCTGAAGTGTCTCCTGCTCCCTCTTACCACCAGAGTTTGCAGTACTTCCTGATGATTCAGCACAGTGGCAATTTTAGAGCTGGACCTCAGGGGCAGCTGCGGCTGGCTCCAGGGAGTTTGCTGACAGAGCTGTCCCTGGTATTAACCAACTGCCTTGGGGAGCAGGACCCAACTGTGCTACTTTTGAATTATGTGAGCTTGAGCACTTGCTTCAGTTTTCTACTCCTAGGTTGCTGATCTTATGGGATCTGGATGTCTTGGGCTTAATCTGGTTTCCTTTCCTTTACTGTGAGCCTCACATTCCTGCTGCTGAGTAAGAGGACATTCTCATTTCTGAGGATGACAGTGGCTCATGCAGAACCTTCAGATCCTGTGTGTGTGTGTGTATCTGTGTGTGTGTGTATACACAGTGTCTAAAGAAGATTCTGTTCAAGTTAATCAACATGTACAGACACTCAAATATACACATACACACACACACACACACACACCACATGGAAAGGAGGAACAAGTTTGTGTGTTGGTGAGCTTGGGGAGTTTTTCCCTTCTGCTTGCAGAGAAGCCAGTGACAGTGGAACAGCCTGGTAGGGAAGGTATGAAACACATGTGTACAGAATCAGTGCCCTGACAAATTTGCTTATATCCATGAAATCACACAGGGTGTGGGGTTCCATATGAGGTTTGTGTTGTGCTTATTTTGGCTTGCTCTGGGCCAGACTCAGGTCACTGGCTGAGTGAGACTTCCCAGAAGCGCCAAGAGCCACATCTCTTACTTCTCTAGTTCTTTGGAGTGTCCTTTGGATGGCTGACATCTCATAGTGAGGCTTTGTGCTCCCCAGAATCCTAGGGGACTAGTCAAGAGTCCTACAGTGAAAGTGGAAGGCAAGGATGGGGTGAAATGGAGAGCAGCTGAAGCCCCCCAGCCCCTGCTCCAGTGCTACCTTAAGGTGCTCTTTGCATCACCTCCAAGGTCTCCCAGCAGCCCAGGCCAGGTTCTGGAAGCTACGTGTGGGGGTTGATTGTCCAGAAATAGATGTGGGATAGAAAGTGATTTCTGAAGACTGCTCTGGAAGAGGGAAATGAATGGCTCAGGATGTGGAGTAACTGGACACAGGAGGGAGAAGTCAAGGAAGCTGCAGGCAGCTTAAACCTTCACACAGGGTGGGGTAGGGTAGCTTCCACCTGGTCCCTTAGCTCTGCAGAGTCCCAGGGACAAGCTCACCAAATACCAGACAGGTTGGGATGAAGCAGAGCTATGTGTTGATGGACACATATGGTCCTCTCTGAGGAGACATTTCTATTACACCAAGTCAGGCTTGGAGCTGTTTGTGGGAATGCAGAGTCTCACAAGCATGTGGATCTCTCATCTCTCTGCTCTGTGCATCAGTTTTCCCATAAATAAAATGAGCATCTAGTTGTAGTGAAGACCGAGTGGCTAGTGTAGGTCTGAGCTGTCTAGCATAGAGACTGAGGACATGCAGCTGTTAAGCACATCACTAGGTGGCTCCTCTGAGGTGAGATGTGTTTTGAGCACTCTGGATTTTGAAGATTTGGTGTGAAGAAAGAATGCTTATTAATATTTCTATGTATTTCTATATGAGCTAGGTATAGCGGCTAACGCCTGTGATCTCGGCATTTTGGCGGTGGAAGTAGGAAGATAGAGTTCAAAGTCCTTTTCTAAGTATGGCTGATTGAAAATGTGAGCTCATACCTGGCTCGTCTCACTTTTTGGAAGCACTCAGGACAGAATATGGCAGATAGGGTAGGTCCCTTGCTATTTAAGATGCACTGCTGTATTCTCTAAAGTACCAAAGCATCTTTAGTTGCTGTGTCCCACCTGAAAGATGATGTCATTTGATATGTTCAGAGACATAGATCTTAAAGACTTTGGGATTGCCACCTATTTCTGTGGACCTGAGGTAAGAATGGGAGAGTCCAGATGCTGCCTTGGAGTGTGTGTTACTTGGGGAAAATGGTTTAGGGGGTCTGAAGCTGCTGCCTACACAGAGAAGGATGTAGTGATTATAGCTGAGATAACTTGCTGGTTCTTAAAGTACTCTTCTGTTTAGTAAGTGAAGTCAGAGTACTTAAGACTGCTCATCCCACAGTGTCAGGTATGTCAAAGGTAGCACTTCCTGTCTAGAAAAGAGGATGATTTGGGAGTTGGTTCGCCTGAGGTTGCAGGCTAATAATCTGCTTGTCTGTACTCTGCCCTGTACTGGGACTCTGTAACTTTGCCTAGGCTTAAGCCTCCCTAGAGGCCTGTGGTGAGGGAAGGTGGCAGATAGCCAAGTTGTTGGGGCACAAGCTGGGAGGTGTTTTTCCAGGCAGCTTCCAAAGGCCTGACAGTTGAGTCTGTGCTCTCAGGTGGCAAGAGTTTAACAGAGGCCCCTTGTAAGCCAGCCAGAGATCAGTGTGAAAAACTGAATAGACTGGAGCTGACACTCCCCATCCCCGCTTCTGCTTATGGCCCATGATTGCAGCTCTCTGTCTGACCTATGCCTGGAGGTGTGTGTGTGTGAAAGAGACAGCTCTGCCCTATTTTATAGCCAGAGAATAAAGAAGTAAAGGTAGAGGTAGGAAGAATGGAAATGGTACTTTGGAACATCTTTGCCTGCATTGAATGCTCAAGGGCAAGCATATAATCAGTTCCTTCACTTTTCTGGCCCAACTGTGGAAGTTACTTAGTGTCAGCTCACTTCTGATATGCTCTGTCCCTCTTAGCCATCATAGCCTCCCACACACCCACTCTCCATGGGAGGAGCATCTAGGGATTTGTGACTATGGTATTTAAGTTCCTCATTTTTTATGCTACAAAATGTGTAGGTTGGTATGTTTTGACGCTTGCACACTCCCAACAAGACAGAGAATAGTTTTGTTCCTCAGAAAGTTACATTTTGCCTCTTCCAAGTTAGTGCTCATCCATAGGCAATCAGTTTTCTGATTTTTTTTTTTTACATAATTTAAGAGTTAAGATTAAAAAATATTTTTAATTATATGTATGTGTTTCTGCACGTGGGTATGTGCATGTGAGTGCAGGTGCTCAAGGAGTCCAGAGGCCAGAAACACTGGATCTCCTGGACTTCATGTTACAGGCAGTTGTGAGCCACCTGACTGGCTCTCTGGGTGGTAGGAATGGACCTTGGGTCCTTTGGAAGAACAGTACATGCTCTTAACCATGGAGCCATATCTCCAGCCTCCATTTAATGGTTTTATTATTATTTATTTATTTGTGTGGAGGCATACATACTACAGCATGCACTTGGAGGCCACAGAACAGCTTTCAGGATCCATTTCTCTTCTTCTATCATGTGGTTCTGGGGATCAAAATTAGATTGTCAGGTTTATTAGTCAGGGTTCTCTAGAGCTGCAGTTTTCAACCTGTGGGTTTCGACCCCTTTTACAGGGGTAGCCTAAGACCACCTGCATATTAGCTTTTTACATTATGATTCATAACAGTAGCAAAATTACAGTTAGGAAGTAGCAATAAAAATAATTTTATGCTTGGAGGTCACCACAACATGAAGAACCGTATTAAAGGGTTGAAGCATTAGGAAAGTTGAGAACTACTGCACTAGAGGAACAACTGATACAATGAATCCAATCCGTCTGTCTGTCTGTCTGTCTGTCTATCTATAGAAAATAATTTATTAGAATGGCTTACAGGCTGTGGTCCAGCTAGTCCAACAATGGCTCTCTACCAACAGAAGAATCCAGGAATCCAGGAGTTGTTTAGTCCACGAGGCTGGAACTCCTGAAGCAGTAGGCTCTAATACCAAAGAAGGAATGGACTTGCTAGTGACAGCAAGCAGGCAAATCAAGCATGCTTCCTTCTCCATGTTCTTTTTATGTAGGCTGCTGTAGAGGGTGTGGCCCAGATTAAAGGTGTATCTTCCCACCCAGAAGGTCTGGATTTAAGGTGTGTCTTCCTAACTCAAAGATCAGAATGGAAGTGGGTCTTCCAATTTCAAATGACTTAATTAAGAAAAAAAAGTGTGCCCAGCCATTTGGGTTTTAGTTAATTCCAGATGTAGTCACATTGATAATCAAGAATAACCATAACATCAGGCTTAGGCAGCAAGCACTTTACCTTGATGAGCCATTCCCACCGGCCCCCATTTGATAGTTTTGTTGTTTTAAACCATAATGTAAATGAATTCATATAGTATTTACATGTGGTTCAAGGCTAACAAATCGATACTATATATTAGATAAGGTATCTTAGAACAGAAAGCACAAAACAAGTCAGGGTGAAGCCAAGCTAGCAGCTTATTAAATTTTGAGACATACATTTGACTGGAGAGATGGTTCAGCAGTTTTGAGTGTTTTCTGCTTTTGCAGAGGACCCAAGTTTGGTTCCTAGCATCCACATTAGGTGGCTTACAACTTTCTGAAACTCTAGCTCCAGGGGATCCTACTAACATTCCTTCTGTCCCAAGGGCACCTGCACTCACACATCCACATACTCACACACATATCTAATATGATACATTTTTAGACAGAGAGACATGTGGGTAAAGCAGAGCGCACACCTCCAAAACATGAGTGTCAGTTTCTTGAAAGAGAATCACACTCAAGTGTCTTTACAATGGCTGTGTGTATGATTCTGAGGCTTTCTAAGTTAAACTGTTCAAATGATCTAAGTAAAGCTTAATGTTTGAGTAAAGTTTAAAAAATAAAAGTATGTGAACTGGCTTACTTATTCCTCTTAAAGAATTTCCTTTTACAGGGTCAGCAGATGGCTCAGTGGGTGAAGTGCTTGCTGTCAAGCCTGAAGTTTGGTCTCTGGAACTCATATAGTAGGAGACAACGGTCTCCTCCTGCGAGTTGTCCTCTGACTTCCAAACACGTGGCATACATGCCACATAACCCACATAAATAAATGTTAAAAATTTTTCCTTTATAAATAAAATTGAAAGGTAGCTCTGTGAAGTACATTTAAGGATGAGAGAGGAGTGCTAACACAATTAATTTAGCTTACAAACATTCTGGCCCTAAGTGAGCACAGTTCATGTGTTGTTGTTTGTTTGTTTGTTTGTTTTTATTTTTGAGACAGGGTTTCTCTGCTGTAGCCCTGGCTGTCCTGGAACTCTCTCTGTAGACCAGGCTGGCCTCAAACTCTCAGAGATCCAACTGTCTGCCTTCCCATTGCAGGGATTAAAGGTGTGCACCACCTTAACATGTTTGAGATGTCTTTAGGAAAACATGTACCATCTCAATAGGCATTATGGGTATGCTATGCCAGAAACATAGACACACATCTGTTTTTTCACTAAGTGAGAATTTAATGAGTAATAGTGTACCCACAAGCTCTGCCAGTTTTGTTTGTTACAATTTGCCAAATGTCCTGCTTTCCTTCCATAGCTGGCACTGGCAAACACAGGTTTTTTCATTCTTTTTTTTAATTACTAATAATAACTCTCAGATCACATACTTCACTTCATGTGCAATTCTCTCTCTCTTTCTGTGTGTGTGTGTTACAGAACAGATGGCTACAAAAGGGTTAAAGAGACTGCAGCAGAGTTTAGTGTATTCAGAGGCTTCATTGGAGACAGAGACAGAGCCAACCTAGATGCAAAGAGAGTCATTGCATGATTAGAAAAGGTATTAATGAAGCCAGTTTGAGGGCTACCAGAGACAGGCAGAGCTAAGCCACAGAGTTGAAGGGTTGAGTTGAGTGTCAGAGGTAAGGTGTAGGACTTCAGAGACTATGGAGATAAGGTCCATCTGGATGAATGGTTGAATAGATGGCAGTTTAAGTGGGCAATGTCAGTAGTAGAGACTGAGCCAATCTGAAGCCCCTGAGATAGTTCTCACCTCTTGGTCCTTCAACACACAGCTCAGGTGGTCAAATGACAGGTCAGTGGAGTGTTCACCACCATTATAGTGTTATGTGTCCTCCTCTTATGGGGTTCAGGTTCAGTAAGTAACAGATTATCTCAGCTGGGATCCCACATTTAAACTGGGCTTTATTTCCTGATGCAAGGGGGGCATTTTAAAAAAAGATTTTATTTTATTTTTTTATGTATAAGTATGTGTGTCTGTCTGGATGGGCATATGATGTGTGTGAGGGTGCCTGTAGAGGCTACAAGACAGCATCAGATCACCTGGACCTGGGGTTACAAGTGGTTGTGAGGTGCCTAATGTGGGTACTGGGAGATGATCTCAGGTCCTCTACATGAGCAACCAGTGCTCTTAACTACAGAGCCTTCTTTCTAGCCCCAAGGAAGGCATCTTTTACAAGCTCTCCCCTCCCCTCCCCTCCCCTCCCCTCCCCTCCCCTCCCCTCCTCTCCTCTCCTCTCTTCCTTCCGTTCCTCTCTCCTCCCTTCTTCCCTCCCGCCTTTTCTGTGATGTATGTGGGCACTCATGGCAAGTATGTGTAGAGGTCGGAAGCAGCTTTGTAGAGTTGGTTCTTTCCTTCCATCTTTATGTGGATTTGGGGGATGGAGCTCAGGTCATTGGACTTCCATTATTGTATTTCAAGTACCTTTACCTGCTGAACCATCTTGCCAGCTGAACTTTTGACAGGTTTAGTGTTTTGTTGTTGTTATGTTCTTTAATTGTGCATACATGTATGTGTTTGCATGTGTGTTTCAGTGCTGGGATGCCAAACTGGACAAATACTGTACCCCAGAAACCACATCCTCAGCTCCTACTTGTGTGTTTTTAAATGCGTTTAGCTCACAGCAATCCTCTATCAGAGGAACCTGTTTGAGAGAACATACTTTTCTACCCTTCAAAAGACTCTAGGGATAAAAACCACCAGAGTCGGAGATCTGTGAATAAACTTTTTTTTTTCCCAGTCACTTGTTGGAAAAGCCATTTCCACCTGGTTTCTGAGATTTCCTGGGAGACTCACTTGAATCAATTTTCTTCCAGGGATAGCCAGAAGCTAATTTTATTCAAGTAACTATGAACTCAAACTTTAGAGTAGAATGTCTGCCCCTCTGCAAAGGAATCTCCTGCCTGTGGCTTCCTGGTAAGGTACCCCGTAACAATGACTCTCTCAAGGAGTGGCCAGCACAAGTGTCAGGCATTTTCATTGTTAGGAAGAATCCCCCAGCAATTTTTCTAAAGCTCTAACCAATCAATAGTCAGATACATCCTGTTAAAATCAGAAACCAGGTCTTCTACTGCCTTCAGCCCTTGGTCCCCTTCCTCTGGGACATTTGTGCCTTGGGAACTCATCTCTGTTCTAGTTTCCTTCCTCTGGACAAGGTTGCTTCTGGCTTTTGAAAGACTGCATGACATTCATGTCTGTGCATGGTACATGGCTTATTTACTAGACCAGTTTTAAGCCAGGCAGTCTTATTAAGCAAAATTTTCCTAAGAAAAAAGCTTTAATGATTTGATCTGTATTCTACTCTATATTAAATATAAAGCTGATCGTAAAGACTTATTGTGGGACCGGGGAAGTACTCCAGTAGTTAAAGTGTTTGTCCCACAGGCAAGTGTAAGGATCGAAGGTCTCTTGGTTCCCCAGAGACCACATAAATCCTGGGTAGGTGTGGTGGTCTGCCTTTAATTCCAGCTGTGGAGACAGGGGATCCCTAGAGCAAGAATAGACCTATTAACGACTTCTGGGTTTGATGAGAGACTTTATCTCAATGAATAAGGTGGAAGAGAGATAGAGGATGATTCCCGATATCAGCCTTGGACTTCCACATGGGTGTTCACAGAAACTTGTCCAACTGAGGTCCAAGCAGCAGAACCATTTGTTCTAAGAAGAAACTTAGGAAGAGATCTGTGCTTGTTATTAGCACTCCCACCACCTCCACCACTGCAGCACTGCATCCATGAATCTACCTTTTTTTTTTTTTTGTTTTTTTTTCGAGACAGGGTTTCTCTGTTGTAACTCTGGCTGTCCTGGAACTCACTCTGTAGACCAGGCTAGCCTTAGACTCACAGAGATCCTTCTGCCTTTGCCTCCTGAGTGCTGGGATTAAAGGTGTGCAGCACCACCACCACCACCGGGCTGTCTCTAATCTTTTAAAGATTTATTTTATTTTAAATTGTGTGTGTGTGTGTGTGTGTGTGTGTGTGTGTGTGCGTGCACGCTTGTGCGTGTGTGCACGCCTATGCATACATGCATATTCAACTGTAGGTGCCCAAGGAGTCCAGAAGAGGGCGTTGGATCCCCCCTGGAACAGGAGTTACAGGCAGTTGTGGGTTCTGGGAATGGAACTCTGGTAACCTCTGAGCTATCTCTCCAACCTTGTTGGTGTTGTTTTTATGAGCATCTTGGATTTCTTTTCCCCTTCATGAAGAATTCAGTGAAATTATTGGGTCACATGGTATGATTTTTTTTAAAAAGTGTCAAATTATCCTCTATGCTATTTATCATTTTGGTTCCCAAGAAGAGTGTGTGCAAAAGTTCAAGGGAGTACCTGGCAGTGGGGCTGTGAGAGGGTTTAGTGGAAGAAGTAGGGTAGAGTGTCTTAAACTCCCTCTTCCTCTGAGGGCGAAAACACTGAGACCGGAGAGGTTCTACCCTTAGGTAGAAGCTGGAGCGCAAGGCCAAGTTCACGGTGACTAGGAAGCTGTCATTAGAATTCCTTTCCCACTGAGTAAAGTGAGGCCTTTGCTGGATTTGAGGCTCTGTGTTTTGTGGCAGCTGAAGAAAGCAGGCTGGTGCAATGGCTGTAGCCCCAAGTGCCCTTAAGTACTTCCTTTGTGGGTTAGCGATGGCCTCATCCATTGACTGAGGAACTGCAGAGTACATGGGGGAGCAGTGATATTGGACATCATGCAGCACCTTGCCTGAACAGCTGGCCCTGAGAGGAGGTGATGTGTTGAATGCGTTAGGTAGATATCCAACACCAGCTGCCTCCGAGGATCATGAGATTTAGTGTGCCAGGGAAGGATTGTTGCTGGGATCTTTAGTCCAGCCTTGATCCAATGGTGTGGCCCATTTCTAGAACCTGTTGATGCCCAGAACTTCCCAGAGCTGCCCAGGACCACAGGCTACATAGAGCCTTTAGCTGAGAAAGGGCTTTGTACAAATCCACTCTAGGCTTTGTGTCCCCTTCTAGCATTCTTGTATCCCATCCTTGACTGGGTGCCTGACCCTCCTATCATCCCCTTTTTTAGCACACAGTAGGGTTCATGGCTGTGTGATATCCAGTAGTAGGAACAGAGAGTACAGCTCCAAGAGATGGCCCTTCTTCACTGACCAAGAAGCCAAGGTGTGACATGCTGGTCAGCTGGACTGATGGCACCTCTAGTTTTTTGTTTGCTTGTTTGTTTGTAGTGTGGTCTGTCCCTATACCTGAATGCTACATAGCAACAAATAGAACAAACCATTGATACCCACCAGTACAAGAGTAAATCCCAACATAATTATGCTATGACAGAAACCAGATAAAGTGACTAGTTCAGATGCCACTTATATAAACTCTTGTTTATTGTCATAAACAGATCTGCAGTTGCCTGGGGAAAGGAGCTCAAGAGTGATTTCAAAAGAAGGGGAAGATGTGGGACTCTTTGGAGTGGCAGATATGCTTGCTTTCTTCATTGTGTTGATTCTATAGGCATTTATAAATGTCACATGTATCATATTACTTCTTTAAATGTAGCTGACTAGACTAGTCATAGAGTAACAGTATTTACCACTAAGTCTCATGGCCTGAAGTTCTATCCCTAGGACACACATGATGAAAGTAGAGAACAGACTCCAAGAGTTCTTCTCTGACCTCCATATGTGTGCCATGCTACGCACACACCACAAAGAGAAGTAAAAAATGTGGGCAGTGCACTGTCACACTCACAAAAGCTGCTCTTACGCAGGGCATTATGGCTCACACCTGTAAACCTAGCACTCAGGAGACTGAGACATGAGTACTGCTAAGAGTTGAAAGTCAGTCCAGATTATAGAATGAGATTTTCTCTTCAAAAAACAGAAATAAACTGGTAAATTAATTATTCAGTCTCTCAGTTTGGAGAATGGATTTAAGGACAGCAAGTTTGCAGGTATAAGCACCCACCTTCCCCTCTCATTTCCTAAAAGCTTATGCCTCACTCATTTTCTCTTGACTCAATGAAAGCTGGTGACTTTTTTTTTTTTTTCCATTTTGGGTTTTAGTGTAAATCTGGTGGTCTCAGGACTACGTAAAGTTAGAGGAAAATCAACAGCTTGCTCTTTTTCTTTTCTGTTGAGCCATACCCTGAGCCACTTAGCCTCCATGCAATACCCCAGATAAAGTGGGGAGGCATTTGCCCACCATAGGAGAGCAGTTTCCCCAGGATAAGCTGAATCTAATCACCTTTGCTCCTCCTCACATTGCAGAATCTGGAAAGCCTGTCTCCAAGTGATAGAGAAGTGCTTGTAGCTGAACAAGTGCTGCCTAGACTGATGGGCAAAGGAACTGTAACTTGCATGTTTATGGGAGGGGCCTTGTGGTTGAAGTCTTAGGTAGAGATGGCCTTTGGGTGGATGTGGGAGCAACATGGGAAAATGGATGATGGGCCAGGCTGACAGTCAGAGGTCAGGGGCATGGCTTTTCTTGGGTCTGAATCCTGAGCAGGACAGATGATTGAGGTAAGGAAGGAGCCCCATATCTTCATGAATAGCTACAGGGAGATAAGATGGGCTCAGATTCCATCTCTCAAACCTACCAGCATTATTCTAGGTTTTGGTTTATGGGGAAGAGATACTAGGACCTCGTCTGTGAAGATCTACGTGGTAACATGATACGCATGTTTCCAGAGTATGAATCATGGCTTTTTTTCCCCCTTATCTTTTTTCGTCAACAGGAACTTTTCTATCCATTTACCACTCGTCACTCACACCAATATTTTTCCCCACTGATGTGGCTTTGAATGGGATGTTCCTTATTCTATGAACAATGGTTTGAACATGGGGTTTCCTTCCTTGCTTTTGTCTGTGCTTGGCAGTCAACATGGTGAGGAATGATACTTGAAGCCCAAAGAAATGAAATCAAGATGGGGGGGGGGGAGAAAGAGGGAGGAAAGGGGAGGAGAGGCAAGAGGTAGCAGGTAATAGACCTCAGATAAAGAACTAGAAGAAAACATTGCTGGGCAAGGTACAGAGAGTGGGGAAGGCCTGCTGCCCAGCTAGTTCTGGAGGTGAGGGTCCCCTCAAAGTTGCCATCCATTTTGCCCCTAAGCCTTATGAGCAAGGCTTGAGGGCTATCTGACCTTTTCTCTCCCTGAACCTTAATGAAATGAGTTCACCTCTTTGAGTCTAGATTGGCAGATGTATGTGATGTGTAATGACTGTGTGTATGTAGTGTTTTCTCTTTGCCTGAGTGGTTGGTGTGGGAACATTTTATAAAGAGTGTAGTAGCTTGGACTTTCCTGGTAGTAATTGGTTTGTCACTTTAAAATAGGAATTGTGGCTGAGTGTAGTGGCATACTCCTTTTATCCCAGCATGTATGAGGCAGAAGCAGACAGATTTCTGAGTTCAAGGCCAGCCTGGTCTACATAGTGATTCTAGGACACCCAGAGCTACATAGTAAGAACTCTTGAGGCAGAGGCAAGTGGATTTCTGTTAATTCAAGGTCAATCTGATCTACATATCAAATTCCAGGATAGCCAAGGCTACTTAGAGAAACTTTATCAAAAAACCAACCAACCAAACAAACAAACAAAAAATCAAAATAAATAAATACATATGTAAAAGTATTTTTATTCATTGGGGTTCAAGGAAGAATGAGATGCAATCTTCAAGATGCAAGTCTGGACCTAGAGGGTTTCAACCTCCCAGATTGAACTAAATTCAGACTAGTTGCTGTCTCCACAGCCTCTTCTCCACATACCTGCTTCTTCAATCTCCTGCTTCTTGCTTCTCACTCAGCTTCTACCTCTGCTTCTACCTTGCTTGTTCTTCCAATTCTTTCTCTCAGCTCTCTGCTTCTACTAACTGTTTCCTTTTATACCCCTGAGAGTTGCCACTAAAGGCCTGTGCTACGTTGCCTTCAGATAGAAAGTCTTATTTTGCATTAATGAAGAGAATCCTTAATTCACTCCCCAAATGCCAGGTCAATCAACTGTGCTGCCACTAGGCAAAGATCAGACTGAGAGATGGGGGTGTTCTCATAGCTCCATGTTAGTTGCTGAGGAGGAACCACAGAATTCCCTTTCATTTAGCATTAGCACAAACAGAGGACAGGATTAGCCTGACTAACATTCTTTCTACCCTAGAACAGCCATGCTGCTGGATCAGAGATCAAATGTCTATCACACAGGCCCTTGAAGGCGATCCTTTCCCAGAGCAGCCATGCTGTGGGTCAAGGATCAAGTGTTTCTCTACATACATAAATAAAAAATAGGAACTCTGAAACACCTGCCAAAATACTAGGAGGGCTCTGAAACACATGCATATAATTCACATGGAATTAAAATTTCAGCAACCATGCTGACATATACCTGTAATCCCAGCACTCAGGAGACTGAGGTAGGAGGATTGTCATGAGTTTGAAGCCACTGTGGGTTATATAATGAGTTCCAGGCCAGGCTGGGCTACAAAGTAAGCCCTGTCTCAAAATAAAATAAAATAAGATAGATAAGATATAAGATAAAATAAAAAATAAAATAAAATAATAAAATTTAGTATTACATAATATACTTTAACATATTCAAACACTTTTGAGATTAGACTCCCCCCACCCACCCCTAAGCTATGTTCTAGTGATGGTTTGGTTAGGATTTAGCGTTTGGAATGGTGGGGGCCTTTGAAAGCTCTGGGCAGGTATGGAGACAGTGTGTGTGTGTGTATATGTGTTTGTGGAGAGTGTTGATGGTGGCTGTTTTCTGCACTTGTAAGGACTGAGAACTGAGAAATTCATGGATGTGGTATTGTGGTAGGGGAAGGCATTCTATTTTCTTCCTTGGCTTTTTCATGACTTTTTAATCCCAGTTCTTTCCTGATGTGATGGTGTCTTCTTGCCTTGTAGGAGCCTGTGTGAAATGCAGCAAAGGGGTGTTTGGAGCCGGCCAGGCCTGTCAGGCCATGGGGGACCTCTACCACGATGCATGCTTCACCTGTGCAGCCTGTAGTAAGTGTACAGCAGTGGGGATGGAAACAGGAACAGTTCTGATAGAGTGGAGGGAGGGGGACTAAGATTGTAGGGATGGAACCCAGGGCTGCATCCCAGACAGTTACTCCACCATAGAGTTACACTCCAACTGGACCGTATCCTTTAGAGCAGCAGTTCTCAAACTGTGGTTCATGACCCCTTTAAGGGTCAAATGACCTTTTCACAGGGGTTGCCTAAGACCATCTGCATATCAGATATTTACATTATGATTCACAGTGGTAGCAAAGTTATGGTTATAAAGTAGCAAAGAAAATGATTTTATATGGTTGGGGGTCACCACAATATAAGGAACAGGAACTGTATTAAATGGTCACAGCATCAGGAAGGTTGAGAACCACTGCTTTAGAGCAAGGATTTTTTTTTTTTTTAAGACAGGGTTTCTCTGCTGTAACTCTGGCTGTCCTGAAACTGAATCTGTAGACCAGGCTGGCCTTGAACTCAGAGAGATCCGCCTGCCTCTGCCTCCCTGAGTGCTGGGATTAAAGGCTTGCGCCACCACCTCCTGACTTAGAGAGTTTCTTTTTATCCCTCCTTTCTCTTTCCTGAGCTAGAGGGTAAAAAAAACACCGTAGCAATCTGCTACAAGTGGCATCTGAACAAGGGGCACAGAAATTAAGGATAAAAATAGTGGGAAATTTGGTTTCAAGTGTCATGGAGGGTAAGACAGAGGACAAAGGGATGGGTGTTTTATTCAAGAAGCCAGCAAAGATTTATAGCTGCTGTTACCACTGGGATAGACCCCACTTTGCTCCTAGTGGTGATTTTCTTTTTTCTTTTTCCTCCTTTGCCTCTCTTTTTTTTTAAGGTTAAGGAAGGGGTACAACTAGAACGGCTTTAGGGGAATTGGAAAGGGTTGCGATATGGAAACAGAGCAAAAGGGAGGATGAAAGGGCTCAGACTTCTTCTCTTCAAAAAAGGAAACTAAAAAAGGAATTTTTTATTCCTTTTAGTAGCAGTGCTACTAAAAGAAAAATGGGAGGAATTAGAAAGAAAGGAATTGGTGGTGCTTCTAAAAGAAATACAAGGGGTAATTAGAAAGGGTGGAGAAAAGGAAAACCCAGGAACTGGAAAGCAACCATGTTTCCTCCCCGGTGACAGAAAGAAGGGTCTCTCCCCGCTGCCCCCTCCCCGGTAGATAAAAGAAAGGGAAGAGATTGTACAGGACAGCAGACCTGTTAGGAATTTAAGGGAAGAGTCTGTACGGGAGAATGATAGGTAAGACAACCCTTTCTAAAAGAGGTGTCTAATTGTGAATCCTCAGCACCACCTGAGGTGGAAGAAAGGCATCCTAGGGTCATGAAATCACCTTCAGCATTTTCAGTAGCAATCCATATTCCAGCCGATAGGGATAATTCCCAAGGTTATAGTGAAATAGGATGTTGTTCAATAGAAATGATTGATTTAAGGCTATTGAAGGAAGCTATGGTGTCATATGGCAAGCACTCACCCTGTATGAAGCAGGTGCTGAACAATTGGATACTGCAGAACCGGGTGGTCCCATACAATTGGAAAGGGTTAGTAACCACTATCCTAGAGGTGGGTCCTCAGCTTCAGAGGTTAAGCTGGTAGAGAGAAGCGGCAGCAAATATGGAACAACACAAAATGGCTAGAGGAATAAACATAATCCAAGATCAGCTCCGTGTTGAGTGATGGTAGGCTGAATTACAAAAACAGATTCAGTTTGATGATTTAACATAGAACAGTGTTGTTGTGCAGCTTTATGAGCTTGGGAGAAAGTAGAGGAAAAATGTGTATTTCTTCACAAAAATCATATAAGGCTTCCATGAGGCCATTACAGACCTTTTACAAAGATTAATGTCAGCTACAGCTGACAAGTGCTGATTGAGATCTTGACTTTCAGAAATGCCAATGTACACAAGAGTGTACAAAAGCTTTAGTGTACTGCCATTAAAAGCAAATTCCACACCGATGGATCAATGGATCAGAGCTATTGGTTCCAATACTTACACAGCTGCTGTAATAGGACAAGCTATAGGTAGAGGGCTGAAATACCAAAGTATCTGATGTTTAACTGCAGAAGACATGGCCACTTGCAAAGAGATTGTGACTAAGCTGCTTCTATAAACAATAGTTTCTTTAAACATCAGTCAGAAAAGAGGAACAGGTTTCCCAGGGTATGTAGCCAGTGTGGCAAGGGTGACACTGGGTGAATGAGTGTAGATCCAAGAAAGATATAAAGGGGAATTCCTTGCCATAGTGAAACACAGCAAGGGACTGAACTCAGGGCCCTGGGAAAAAACAAGCAACCTGTATCCTGTCAGCACTGGGGTAGCATGCAGACTGAGAAGCCTAAACTTGGTGTTGGAGATCTGATGTATGGTACTGAGGGCAGTGCTGTACTAGATCTGGCTGTAGACAGACAGCTTACCCTATCCCCAACCATTCAGTGCTATAAAATTGCTCCTGGAGTTTATGTTCCTCTGCTCCCAGAAACAGTAGGAATGATCCTAGGAAGAAGCAGTTTGACTTGAGGGGGATTCATTGTGCATCCTGGAATTATAGATGGAGACTTTAAGGGAAAAATTAAAATTATGGTCTATGTAACAAAAGGCCTGCAATTTAATGCAAGGGATAGGATTGGGCAGCTATTACTGTTTCCCTATTTCAAAAGAAAGTCTGCTCCTGTGGCAAGAGCAGGTAGGTTTGGAAGCAGTGGGAAACAGGTGTTCTGGCAGGCCATCATTAATGATAAAAGACCAAAATTAAAAATGCAGATAAGTGGCATTGAAATAGAAGGATTGGTGGACACAAGTGAAAATGTAACAATAATTTCCCAAGGGTCATAGAATTCAAATTGGCCCCTTCGGCAAGTATCCACATAATTTATAGGGATTGGAACATTATCCCAAGTAAAACAGAGTATAAAATGGATTAAATATGTGGGACCACAAGGGCAAACAGGAAAATTAAGGCCTTATGTGGCTGACATAGCTATAAATTTATGGGGAAGAGATTTATTGCAAAAACGGGAACTCAAATTAATATCCGTTTAATCCCAGAAAGGTATATAAAATAAGGTCTCAAAGGGAAGATGTTCTTAATACGAGGGGTACACAGGCTGTACAGGTTGTACCAAAAGCTGGACACAGCAAGTATTTCATTTCCAAATTTATAACGGAGGTCACTGCCAAAACTATACCAACTGCCCTACCCTTAAAATGGTTAACTTAGAAGCCTGTATGGATAGAGCAGTGGCCCTTAATAAAAGAAAATTACAGGCACTTGAACAGTTGGTAGAGGAGCAGTTAAAGGCTCAGCATATAGAACAGTCTACCAGCCTATGGAACTCTCCTGTATTTGTTATAGAGAAGAAATCTGAAAAATGGAGAGTGTTAGCTGATTTGAAGACAGTGAATTAGGTGACTCAGCCTACGGGTCTGCATTAGCTGGAATTCTTTACTTTATTACCTAAGACATGGCATATGACAGTGATCAATTTAAAAGGCTGTTGTTGTTTCTTGTTTGTTTGTTTTTGTTTTTTGTTTTTACTATCCCCTTGCAAGAACAGGATAAAAGAAGTTAAGAGCACTGGCTACTCTTCCAGAAGAACTGGGTTTGACTTCCAGCATCTATAGAGTGGCTCACAACTTCTCCAGTTTCAGAGGATCTATGCCTTTTTCTGGCTTCCACAGGCACCAGACATGCACAGGGTGCACAGACATCTTGCAGGCAAAATACCCTTACACACACACACACAACACAAGAAATAAAAAAAAAAAATTGTAAATGTCATTGGTGGCAGGGAGACCCAGCCCAGCACTGTACCCACAGCCCTGGGAACTTCCTCTTAGATAAAGCCAGGCCCTTGACTATCCCACACAAAAAATTTTTTTAAGATGGATTAGCATAAAGTTAGTGAATTTATTAAATAGAGATGATGATTAGTATACATTTCAAGTTTAAGCATGGGTAGAGGGGGCTGGGAGGTGGCGGGGGGGGGGGGGGAGAGGGAGATGGCTCATCAGTTAAGAGCAACCACGTGTCAGCTCACAACCATCTACAAGGGGATATGGTGCCCTCATCTGGCATGCAGGCATGCAGGCAAACAGAGCACTCATGTACATAAAATACATAAATAAATAAATGTTTACCAAAAAAAGAAAAAAAGAAAAGATGTGTGGGCTTCCTAAGAGAAAGAGTTACTCTTGAATGTCTTAACACTGACTGTACTCTCTCTTCCCCTCCCCTCTATCTCTGTGTGTGTGTGTGTGTGTGTTTTGTGTGTGTGTGTGTGTGTGTGTGTGTGTGTGTGTTTGTGTGTGTGTGTGTGTTTGTGTGTTTATGTGTATGTAATGTCTGTGATGAATCTGTGGCTAAGTCACTTTACAAGGTTTAAAGATCAAACACCGTTTAAATTTAAAGCACTGATTTGGTACGTTATTATTTCCTTTTCTCATTGCCGTAACAAAATACCTGACAAGGCAGCTTAAAGAAGGAAGGGTTTATTTAGTCATAAAGTTGGAGATTATAGTCCTTCATGGCAAGGAAGTTATAAGGAGTTAGGGCAAGGAGTGTGGGTCAGCAAGTCACATTACATCTGTAGTCAGGAAGCAGAGAGAAATGAATACTGGTAAGACGCTCTCTTCTTTGCTCAGTCCAGGTCCCAGCACATGGAATGCTGCTACTTACGTTTAGAGTATGTCTTCCCATCATAGTTAACCCAATCTAGAAACTCCCTCATTGATATGGTAAAAGATTTGTTTCCTAGGTGATTCTATATCTTGTCAAGTTGATAAAAAAAATTACCAAAATTAATCATTATAAATGCCATGTATTTCATTTCAGAAATTTGGGGGTGATATACAGGGAGAAGACCCTGCATACCACTGTCTAGCTTAGCAGACTTCCTCCAGGTTCCTCAGCTAAAACTGTCTAGGACATAGGAACCTGTCTCTGTACTCCCAGTCCCCAGAGTTCTTATCTTCATACTTCGTGGTTTCCCCTAAAACATGCTTGAGAGCTCACGGTCTGTGCATTCATCATTGTTCACTTTGTAGGGGGAAATTGGGAAAGACTAAGATGGGTCAGGAAGTCTGCATGTTCTGAGTTGGCAGGTCTCTGATTCTTTCTGCCTTCCTTGTCTCTGAGCTCTGTTACACTCTGAGATAGGTCAGGGGATCTCCTGTGTGTCTTGAGTCATGTGATCTCTGGGTCTCCAGGCTTTCATGTGTCTGAGGTCTGTTGCATTCTGAGGCTGTACATGTGACTTATGCACAGCAATGTGAGTTGTCTGCCAGAGATGCAGATGTTTCTTGTTGCTGTAGAGACTGACTAGTTTTGTATCTATTAGCAGCTGTACTTCACCATTCCTGATGACCACGATATACATGATTTTAGCATTCTCCCAGCAGCATCTTACCAGTGCTCTCATTAGTTTAATTAAATTCTGTGGTCTGTGTTTGTGGTTTGTCTATATGGACATTGTAACTGTGTTTCTTTAAATTTTATCTGAGGGGCTGGAGAGATGGCTCAGCGGTTAAGAGCACTGGCTGCTCTCTTCCAGAGGATCCCGATTCAAATCCTAGCATTCACAGGCAACTCAACAACTGTCTGTAACTCCAAGTCCAGAAGATCTGACATACATACCCTCATACAGGCATACATGCAGGCAAAACACTGATGCACATAAAATAAAATTAAATAAATTGCTTAAAGCTTTTTTTTTTTTTTTAACCTTTGAGATGCTAGGGATATAGCTCAGGTGGCAGAGTATTTGCCTAGCATGCAGTGAAGCCCTGGGTTCAATTCCTAGTAGCACATAGATCAGGCATGATGGTGAACACCTATAATCCTAGAATACAGATCAAGAGTTCAGGGTCATTCTTAGCTACATAGTGAATTCAAGGATAACCTGGGCAATATGTTTAAAAGAAAAAATATCTTTGGTCTTTGGCTCTTAAAATTGTTTTTCTTTTATTTTTGAGATTATAATGTAATTACATCATTTCTCCCTTCCCTTTCCTTCCTCCAAATCTTTCCATATATCCTCTTTGCCCTCTTTCAAATTCATGGCCTCTTTTTTTCCATTAAATGTTGTTACACACATTTCTAAATACAACCTGCTTAGCCTGTGTAATGTTACTTGTATATTTGTATGTTTATTTATGTTTACTTTCAGGACTGACAATTTGCTATAACCAATTGGTGTGCTCTTCCCTGGGTTCCCCCTCCCCCTGCTCTTCCTCCTCTTCCTCCTTCTCTTCCTTCTTCTCTTCCTCCTCCTCATCCTTCTTCTTTTCTTCCTTTTTGATTTTGCTTTTCAAGACAAGGTTTCTCTGCTGTAACTCTGGCTGTCCTGGATCTCATTCTGTAGGCCAGTCTATCCTATAACTCACAGAGATCTGCCTGCCTTTGCCTCCTAAGTGCTGGGATTAAAGGCGTATGCCACTACCTCCTGGCTAACAACTGTTTCTTAATATTTGCTCTGTTTATCAGAGAAAAGAAAACTACCAAGTAGAGAGACTTGATTTTCCTTTTTTTTTTCCCCTCCTTTCTATATCTGTGCAGTTATTGTTTGAACTAGGAAAGCTGTTAGCAGACAGAAGCCTACTGATGACTATGGAGACCTGCTGTGACATCATAGCATCGTGGACCAAGTGGCTGATAAACAGGATTGATTGCTCACAGTGGAGGCTGGGAAGCCAATGTCAGGGAACATCATATTTAGTGTTTGAGGCAGCCTGCTTCCTGGTTTGTAGATGGAGTCCTCACAGAAGGGCAATGGAATCTCTTAGAAGGGGGCTTCTCTGAGTTATTCAAGAGCTCCAGCCTTCTTCACAAGGTCCCACCTCCCAACACCTGCCTTCTAGTATGAGCTTCTTGGAGCTTCAAATCTCAGCATAGGAATTTTAGGGAAACAGGGACATTCAGTCTTATGTAGATGCATTAGCCATTTTTACCTGTGGCTGTTTGATTAGCATTATTCCTTAATGGACTATTTAGACTGCCTCAAATGGTGACACCCAGATACTTGTAGACTAAAGTGGTACCTAGGATCTTTTAAGTTTTGAATATAACTTATATTGTATTCTGGCTTGAGTGTCTTTATTCTCCAAAACTCAGGTTTACATGCAATGTCCAGAGTCATAGTTGATAGTATTTGGCAGTGGAGGCCCTTGGAAGGAGATTAGGATTAGATGGGGTTAAAAGGCTGAGGTTCCCTGATTGCTTTATAGCAAGAGGACAGACCTCTATCATTCTAAGATGCTTTGTGCTATCTTTGACCTCTGTAAAGTCTCTTTTAGCAAGAAGACCCTCATCAGATGTAGTCTTTCCACTTGGGACATTTAGAACTGTTAACTGAATAACCTTTTTTTAAAAAAATAAATTATCCAGACTGTGCTGTTTAGTAAGACACACTGACAGCTGAAAAGAATATGTCGAAGGTGCTTGCCACCTTGCTGGGTCATTGTCCCAACATGAAAGGAGTCAGATAACTGCAGTGCTATTTGGGTGACGCTGAGAAGTAATTTCACACTGTGGTCATGAGGCCTCAGCATACACTATTCTGAGCATTGGTCAGAAGGCCTTACATCTCCATCTCCCTCTCACCTGCTTGTGTTTTGGAGGCTACACACATGGCATCCCATCAAGACTCAGGCCGACCTTTGTCTTTCTTCCTAGGTGTGGGCACTATGGCAGGTTCCCATGCACATGTCTGCATACTCACCCACTCCCTGATGCGTAGCTGTAATAGTACTCTACTGAGTGGCTCAACAATAAAGACCAGGACACACATTAGTAGATACGAACCCTGCCAGACCTCAGCAGAGGGAACCATGATCGTGACAAATACCATACTGGACAGTGGAACCTGTATCATCCAATCTCAGGGGTTTTTATTGACACAGAAACTCCTCAGATGTTTTATTGATAATGGCTCTGCCAGAGAGCCGTGAGCATATGCAGATCATGAGGTTTAGCACCACCTAGTGGTAGTTCTCTGCTCTAGCTGTGAGTGTCTTATGATCCTGGATCCCTAGGGGAGTTGGTGTCTATCCTTCTGGCCTGATCTGGAGTGACTGACCGAGCCTGGATCGAACATTCTCTGCCTTTCTGCTCTCAAGACTGACTGCTTGCTGTTTCCTGACTTATCTGGCTCCCTTCGTGCCTCCTTTCTCTAAACAAGTAGCAGTTTTGTAGCTTGCCTCCAGGTATGAGTTAGAGCCAGCCTTACTCTATCCAAATATGTGTTCTTAGAGAATTCTGGTTACTCTTACTGGTGGCAGAATGTAACAAAGGACTCAATAGGTAAAGAATACTGTAAATAGTGAAAGCTTCATTTACATTTACTGAGGAAGGGAAAATATAGGCTTGTGTTCTATAAGAATTAGGAATGTGGGTGGTCTAAAGAAGCAGCTGATCAGGCACCTTCAAAATCAGATGAAACTGCCCGCTTGCTATTTGGATGAGCCTAGAATCCCTTATTTATGACATGAAGACTGTAGCATTTAACTCGGTCATCATGCTTTTGGATGTGAGTATAGCTCAGCAATAGAGAGCTTGCCTGGCATAGACAAAGCTCTGGCTTCCATACCATTACTTGGAGGGGTGTTTTTATGAGGAGAAAAGGAAACCCCTAAAGTTGAGAGTGATCTTAGGGTATGATTTCATGTTACTCCCAAAAGTAATCAATTCTGGTATTAGTGCTCTGTTCAGTGATAGTAATAGGCATGTGTCTTATTTCTGATTCACTCTTGTAATCATTTTCGCAATCTGAAAGCTGGAGTAGGAGAGGACTTTGAGCAGAAAATGACTGTTGAGTTCCCTGAAAGGCAGGTGACAAGACTGAGTCAGCAGTGGACATGTGCAACAAGGCTGAAAATTGATCATTAAAAATGTACAACCCTTGTGTTAAAGAGATCAGGGATTAAGAGCACTCGCTGCTCTTTCTGAGGAACCGAGTTCAGCCTTAGCACTCATGTTAGGCAGCTCATAGCTTCCTGCACCTCCAGCTCCAAGGGATCCAATATCCTTTGGCCTCCCTGGGCACATACACATGACACACACACACACACACACACACACACACACACACACACATTAAAACAAATCTTTAAAAATTGGAATGAGTATAGAAAGGCTCCAGACAAACCTTGAAACGTGAAAGACGATCAGCAGGTGGTATTTTGTTTTTTCTCACTCTGACCAAATATAAGCAAATAAATTTGAAGGCTGTATCCATCTACTAAACTGAAGTGAGGGCTGAAGTTCAAGTTCTTTGACACAGACCCATTTCCACCCTCTTGGGCATCTGGGTAAGGGCACTTCTCCTTGGCCCTTCCTATCTGGCACAAGGTTTTAGCAGCAAGAGCAGTTGTCTAGCCAGCTGGTGATTTTTTAGATGATTTAATATTCAGTATTTAATATTCATGGCCATCCAAGGCTACAGCCTGAATTATGTGGCAAGACCTTGTCTTAAAATAAAAGAATTCAAAGCAAGCCTGCTTGTTGTTAAGCATTTGGTGAAATGTAGGAAAGAAGAAAAAAGCAAACCTTCCTCCTGCAGGTGCTGTGCATGTCTACCCAAGGGCACCGTCATCCAGGGACTGTCTTCTTTACATGGTTGAGACATTTACATCTTTTAATTTTTCTTCTCACATTATAATATGATGAGTTTTTTAAAATTAGTAACATAGCCTTTTAAAAATTACATAAGTATTTTCTGTTATACATAATTCTAAAAAAACAAAAAAATGTATGAAGTGGAAAATGAAATTTCTAACACTGCTTGTCAAGTATGTTAGAGGTACATAAAGTGGAAAGTAACATTTCCCTGTTATATTTTCACCATACTGGCCACTATTCCCCTTCTCCCTGCTGTGTTTCAGTGGGGTGTGTGATAATTACAAAATGGAATTGTGCTATGCATACATATATATGTCCAGTTTGTTTTCTTTACTCACTAATGTACTCTGAATATCTTTTTGTAGTGTAAGCATTTTCTTGTACCATTAAAACACTATTCATGTGATATTTTAAAAGGCTGTATACCAGTTTATCAGTTAGATGAACTCTATTTTATGTAATCATTCCTTTGAGTAAATATTTATTGACATTTTTTATTCTGTCCCAAAGCTAAATCTCAGCATCATGAAGTCAAGATCAACATCTTAAAGTTTCCTTTCCAGGAAGAGTTTGTCATTTTACACTCTCTCAGCTGCTTAGGGAAATATGTAATGACAGGGATCGTGAACATGTCACAAACCTTGGTGATTGACAGGTGAATAAGCCTCCCCCACCCCCATTTGAGTTTCTTTGTGTGCTAGGAGACTTAATACTTTTGCATATTAATGGTCTTTTGTTGGTTTTGGAATTGAACTATTCTCTCCCCTATTAAGACTTTTAAAAAATGTATAGGGGTGTTTTGCCTACATGTATGCATGTATGTATACCACCTTCATGCCTGGTGCACATGGAGGCCAGAAGAGGGTATTAGATCTCCTGGAACTGGAGTTAACAGCTGGCTGTGAGCAGCCATGTGAGTCCTGGAAATGGAACCTGGGTCCTTTCCAATAGCATCAGTTCTCTTAACTGCTGAGCTATCTCCCCAACTTCTCTACCACTATTTAAACTGAGCATTAGACTCTAGCTCAGGTTCTTTAGCACTTCCTAGACCTCACTCCTGGAAGCAGATCCAGGTGTTTGGTGTTTTTCACAGATGAGATGAAGTCCTATTTCCTGGTGGCACCCTTGATCCCTCTAGTGCTCTGCCTGCAACCTCAGCCCCTATGAACTTTGGTCCCATGTCTAACTGGTTCATCCTCTGGGAAGTCTAAGGACAAATCAGGGAAACAGGGTGCTTCATAGATAAGATTGGACCAGGACTTAGTGATCAGTGATCAGTGTGTGACTTGATGGAAGGACAAGGGTCAAACCTGGACACTGCATGTTTAATTAATGATATGTATAGATCCAGTCCCTTAACTTTGATGGGTGTTTAGTGTCACATCCATTGAATATAATTCTAGGTTTTACCTTAATTTATCAATTCTTTTATCTCCAGAGCATTGAAGATGTTTATGTATATACCATGTTGTGTCTTTGTGCACATGGATTTCAGTGCTTCTAGCTCCTGACAGATGACTCTCAGGATGATTACTCCTCCAGTAATTACCAGATTTAGTAAAATTTCTTTTGTTGCTACATATGTTGGTACACACCTTTAATCCCAGCACTCAAGAAGCAGAGGCTAGAGAATCTCTGAATTGTAAACCAACTTAGTTTACAAACTGAGTTCCAGCCTAGCCAGGGCTACATGGTGAGACCTTGTCTCGAAAAAAATTTTTTTTCTTCTTTTGTTGTGATTTTGTTTTTTAAGATTTTGCTGGGCAACTCAGGCTGGATTTTAACTCCTGATCTTCCTACTTCTTCCTCCTGAGTGCCTGGATTACAGGTATATTTCACCATACCCAGCCAGATTTATTACTTTCTCAACCTATGAGATGAAGATAGAATTTTTGTGGTTCTAATTTACATTCTCTTGATTATAGGTGGAATTGACATCTTTGTATTATATGGTAGATATTAGGTTGCTATTAATAACCAAGATTATTGTGATGACATAACAGGATCCTCCTTCTCTCCTTTGAACTCACAATCCTCTTTTCTTAGCCTCCTAAGTGCTGAGATGACAGGCCTGTCCCACCATGTCTTGTGACATTGGTGATTTTGCTGTCAGGTTAGGTCCTTGACCCTAGTGTCTTGACTCCATCCACTGTCAAAAATTCATTAGGCTTTTGGAACTTCTAGGGGCCTGTGAGTTGTTTGCGGTTGGACACCAGAAATACATGGGGTCCCCAGCACTGTCCCCAGCACTGTAACTGCATTTGCGAGGTGCTGTGTTTGAACTTGCCCAAGCATATATACTGGCTCTTCCCTGATTTGTAACAAAAGATGTTAATTGAGGATTTTTTTCTAATCAGTGTTTCAGCCTAATAGAATGTGAAGTCTAATCTAAGAATAGATGCTTTGAAATCCCATACACCTGATCACACCATTTACATCAAGAGAAAATACAACACATCCTTCCCTTGTGGCCTTTCTAGTTTCCATTTTATAGCACTCTGGTTGATTGTCATGAGTGACTGTCCTTATGCTTCAGGAGAGAGTGCTGCCCATTTCCTGTGTTGGTGTGTGCTTTCTCTATCCAGTTACCAAGGTTCACTGACTTTTTTTCTAAGCAGAGAAGAGGTCCTAGAAGGAGATGGGTGGTGAATCCTTAGTTGGTTTCGAGTCTTTTTGTTAAACAGCACCAGCCGTGGGATCCTTCTTCCTGTAGACTTGGTCTCTTTGCTGAGGGCCACCACTGTTAATCATTATGTAGCCTAGGCTGGCTTCAATTTGTGGTCCTCCTGCCTTTGCCATAAAATGCTAGGGTGACAGGTGTCTAGCACCGTATCCAGCTAACACCACCCTCTAATAACAAAACTGTCATTGATAGTCGGCGTTTCCTCTGCATGGTTAGGGTTGGGCCTTTCCTTACAGTTATCTTCATTATATATTAACCTTTTTCCTTTTGTTCTTCCTGTTTTTATTTCAGGCAGGAAGTTAAGAGGAAAAGCCTTCTATTTTGTCAATGGCAAAGTATTCTGTGAAGAAGACTTTTTGGTGAGTATATCACCCAGACTGTACAGGGTGAGGGGTAGCTTAGGGCAGGAGCCTGAAAAGCCCAGATGGCAGGAGATTGTCTCTCTTCACTCTTGGTGGTACTACTGGGAAAGTACCACACCTCCTTGTGGATGCCTGTGATCTGAATCCTGTGCACAGGACGAGCCACAGAGCTTTGTGCATGTGTGCATGTGCCCCCTCCTCTTTCTCTCCCTGTCCTTTCTTTTTCCTTTGTCATCTCTCTCTCCCTTCTCTTTCTCTCTCCCTTTCTCTTTCTCTCTCCCTCTCCCTCCACCGCCTCTCTCTCTGTATATCATGTGCCGTCTTCAGAAACATTTATTTTTGGAAACATTTGTTCCAAGTTTCCAAGTGATTCCAAGGATCTTGTCTTTGTGACTCTTTGAAATGAGGGATTAAAGCCTCTTTGTGTTAATCTGTCATATAGAGCTTCATGCAGTGTGGAGCCAGCCCAGATACAGTTGCTGGGGTGGGTGGCCCAGGACTGCCCATAACTCAGCATACAGCTGCACACCCTCAGGAGAACCATAGGTTTCTCAGAAATCTCTCATTATTCTCTCTGCTGTTGGGGACGTGGCTGACTCATTTTTCTTTTCTCTGTAGTACTCTGGCTTTCAGCAGTCTGCAGACAGATGTTTTCTTTGTGGACATCTGATCATGGACATGGTGAGTGTTTTTCAGTAAGATCATAGCACTTTGGAAGGAGGCTAAAAAGAAGTTAATAATTGAACACAATGTTTTCTCTCTGGTTGTGGTCACTGCTTGTTTTATTCAAAGAATCCTTGTATAGTGTAGCCCCTTCCCCTCTAGTAGTTGCTGTTGTTGGCTGGACCAGTGTTTACAGTTTTAACCATGCACACTGCTGTGATTCTGCTCATACTGGCTTCCCTCTGGTTTCTCTGTGATCCTTGGCTTTCCCAATAAGGTGCTGGAACCAGCCCATCTTACTTGCAGAAAACTCAGACACCTGAGAATCAGTACCTGCAGTCAGATGAATGGTGGTTGTTTTTTCCTTCCAGCACAAGTCATTCCTAAGAAAGATTTTGGCATTCAGCTAATACAGGGTCTGGGTTTTCATATCCCATTCTGCGCTTAGGCACTGGCTCTTCTATGTTGTTTGGGTCTCAGTTTTGTTTCATAAGTAAGAATAATGTTTCCTTTAGTAGGTAATGAGGTCAATAAATTGTTTACCATTGGAAATTGGGCTTTAAGAATTTAAGAGCTGGAGGTATACTGTATCAGAGTGCTTACATAACAGATAAATGCCTCTGGGCTCTATCCTTAATACTGGGAAAACAAAACAAAACAAAAAATGGTCAGCTGTGCTGGTTGCTCAGAGGCCAACAACTAGTTTTAGTCACTCCCTGGATCCTTGACTTGTATCTTAAAAACACTGTCCAGTGTCCAGAGCCACTCCCCTATTAGATGACTTTTGTTTCATCTTCATTTAAAGAACTTCTGAAGGGGCAGGGAAAGTTAACCCAAAGAGTCGGCCTGAATGAAATGGATGATTCCTCCGGGGAGTGTTCAGCAGCTTATAGGCCGCTCCTTTCTTGGGCTTTAAAGTAGCACAGCACTTGCCTAGCATGCCCAGATTCTGAGGTCAAACCCAGTGGTGGCAGAAAGCAAAAAGTAAAATGTCTTTTATATGCTGGTCAGTCGTCTAACGTAATTTAGCCAGAAGCATCCGTCCCTTCTGTGGTGGTGCCCTAGTTCCGTCATGGAGGGACTGCCAATCACTGCTGTTTTCTTCTTCCGCCATCTTGTTAAGAAATGCTCATAGTAAAAGGCACGACCTAAGTTTATCATGGCCTACCCATGTAACCACAGCCCCAGTTAGATGCAGGTCATTGTCTGGACCCAGAAATGCCCCATTGCTTCCTCCTACTTGACACCCTTGCCCACAGAGGCCATGGCTGTTCCAGGCTCCATTGCCACAATGTGTCTGCTGGTGTCAGAACACCACACAAGTGGGTTGTAGAGCCCGGACCAGGATGTGCCTTTTGTCACGTAAAAATGTATCATGAGAGTCACACACAAATTGTTCCCTATATGAATTGTTCCTTTGTTTTTATTTCTAAGTAGATTTCATTGTATGGCATATGAATTTGAGTATTTGCTATTTTTCGCTACTTGTGCACAAAGCTTCTGCCATTTCAGAGCACTCTTGTGTATGTGTTTTTTTATTTTTTCATTTTGTTTTGTTTTGTTTTGAGATGGTCTCATGTAGCCCAGGCTGATCTCAAACATCCTAAATGACTGCGATTACCTTAAACTTCTGATTTTCCTGCTCTACCTCTGAATGATAGGATTATAGGCCTGTATCACCACTGGTTGTATGTGGTGCTAGTTTTTTTTGTTTGTTTTAATTTTTTTTTTTTTTTGAAACAGGGTCTTACTATGTAGTCTAGGCCTTGCTTTGTAGACCAGGCTGGTCTCAACCTCATAGAGATACCCCTGCCTCTGCCTTCTGGGTTCTGGGATTAAAGGAATGTTCCACAACATTTGGCCTAGTGATGGGTATTGAACCCTGGGCTGTAGAGAAATAGCCCTGTGTGAAAGCTAAGGTCTACATTTGAGGGGCTACATTCAGAGGTCTGTGTGGTCTGGATAGAATGTAGACACACTTTTAATTCAGTATTCAGAAAGCAGTAGTAGCAAGCACCTTAATCCCAGTATTCAGAAGTCAATGGTGGCCCACGCCTTTAATTCCTTGAAAAAAATAGTGGAAGCTATAGAACCACTGGATCTGGAGTTACAGGTGGTTGTGAGTCACCAGTTGGGAACTGAACTCAGGTTGTCTGTTTTAACTAATGAGCCATCTCTCTTACCCCCAAAAGACTTGCAGACACCTACTTAGCTCTATAGCAGAGCCCTAGTTATCCAACTCTATATAAACTGTCTGTTTTTCTACTCTGATATATGGGATATATCAGAGGGATATACTCTGAAACATGCCCTCTTCTCAATGCCGGAATTTTAGAAGCTAGCCAAGATGTAGCAAAATGGCATCTTCTTCCAAATTGACTTTAGGCACATTGAGGATAAAGTTAATCTAAGGATCTCTTTGAGTCATTGAGAGGAATTGCATTCCAGTGTGTCAAGTGGACTTTGGAAGCCTGGCGCTTGTTTTTCTTATTTGGTAATTTGCTGCAGGTGGAAAGGGGTTTTAGTGCCATTAAAACCCAGTGGGGAATGAGGAAGTATGAGATCGGAGCTGGGAGCTGGGATGCTTTCTGACTGGGGTGTGTGCTACAAAGTTATCTACTCAGACTTCCAGCAAGAGGACCTGGATCATAGCACATCTCTCCCACAGTCTTACAGTGTCCAACAGAGCTTGCTTAAGTTCCAGGTCCCCTTCCTTAGGCCTGTTTGAAGGCTTTCTACATGGCTTAGTACCAGCTGTTGATGGCTGCTCTGTGTGTTTTCTGCAGGCTAATATTGTTCATGGCAATATCACAGTTCTGTTATTTTTGCTATTTCATGGCCCAGGTGATTCCATGGTGAATCTCCCACAGAATCCGAATAGCACATATCTAATCTTTTTTTTTTTTTTTTTTTTTTTGGACTATACTGTTTTTCTTTTTTTTAATTTATTCTTCTTCTTCCATATAACACATATCAACACCCCACCTACCCTCCTTCCATTCCTCCTGGATTCCCCCATCTTTCCTCTCCTCCTATTATATATCCTCCCCATCCACATCACTCATCCCCCCCCTTCTACCCCTAGAAGAGAGCAGTCCTCCCAGGGTCACCGCTCAAACAGGGCACAACAAATGGGATAAGGCACCAGTCCCCTCAGACAACCCAGCTGGAGGAAATGGGTCCTAAGGGCAGGCAAAAGTGTCAGAGAACTCCCACATACACTCTAGCTCTCGGGTTCTCTGCAAGAACCCCAAGCCAGTCAACCACATAACATATCTAGGAGACCCTTCAGGGACCCCAAGAGTGCTGATCCATTGACTCGGTGGGGCCAGCTCTCCTAATGTCCCCGACCCCCATGGTCCTGAAATGCCTCCTCGTTTGTTGGTTTTCTGGAGCTCTGCACAATGTTTGGCTCTGGCCCTCTATATCTGTTCTCATCTGCTGGCAGAGGACTCTCTGATGGAGACTGGATTAGGTACCCGTCTATGAGTAGAACGAGATATTATTAGAAATTGTCTCCTGGCTATCCAGTCTCTAGTTCCTGGCCTACCCTGCAGAATCAGGCATGGGTTCTCTCCTTTGACATAGAGTTCTGTCCTTCCATTGTCCCAGTGGGTCCTGTAGGGAGGATGGGTTATAGGATGAAGATTTTGTGGCAGAGGTGGTGACCCAGTGCCTGTTCAGGCTCCCCAACCCTCACTGCTAGAGGTCCTCGCCAAGGTCTCCATCATGGGCTCCAGTGAGTTTCCACTGCCCTTAGTCTCTAGATGCCCCTCAACATCCCTGTTACGGCTGCCACTCTATACACTCCATCTCTCCATCCATGCCCTCCCTCCCTTCCTCTCTCCACACACCTGTCCTCCCCTCCTCCCATTCCCATCCTCCCCCAGGCCACCTGCCCAGTCTATTTCATTCCCCCCACCACCTCCACACATACCAGGGAGATCCCTACTTCACAACCGAGCCCTCCTTGTTGTTCAGTCTCTCTGGGTCTATGGATTACAGCTCCTTTGTCCTTTGCGTAACAGTTAATAACCACTTATAAGTGAGTACATGCCAAGTTTGTCTTTCTTGGACTGGGTTACCTCACTCAGAATGATTTTTTCTAGTTCCATCCATTTGCCTGAAAAATTCATGTCATTTTTTTAAATAACTGAGTAGTACTTCATTGTGTAAATGTGCCACAATTTCTTTATCCATTCTTCAGTTGAGGAACATCTAGGCTGTTTCTGGTTTCTGGCTATTATGAACAAAACTGCTGTGAACATAGTTGAACAAGTGTCCTTGTAGTAGGATGGAATGTCCTTTGGGTATACACCCAGGAGTGGAATAACTGGGTCTTGAGATAGGTCCATTTCCAATTTCTGGAGGAATCACCATTTTGCTTTCCATAATGGCTGTACAAGTTTGTACTGCCCCCAGCAATGGAGGAGTGTTCCCCTTGCTCCACAACCTCGCCAGCATGAACTGTCATTTGTGTTACTGATCTTAGCTATTCTGAAAGGTATAAGATGGAATCTCAGAGTGGCTTTGATTTGTATTTCCCTGATGGCTAAGGATGTTAAACATTTTTTTAAGTATTTCTCAGCCATTCAAGATTCCTCTCTTGAGAATTCTTTGTTTAAATATGTACCCCATTCTTTGATTGGATTATTTGCTTTGTTGGTGTCTTGTTTCCTGAGTTTTTTATATATTTTGGATATTAGCCCTCTATCAGAAGTGGAGTTGGTGAAAATCTTTTCCCATTCTGTAGGCTGCTGTTTTGTTTTATTGACAGTGTCTTTTGCCATACAGAAGCTTTTCAATTTGATGAGGTCCCATTTGTTAATTGTTTACCTTAGTGCCAGAGCCATCAGTGTTCTGTTCAGGAAGTTGTCTCCTGTACCAATGCATTCAAAGCTATTCCCCACTTTCTCTTCTATCAGGCTCAGTGTATCTGATTTTATCTTGAGGTCTTTGATCCACTTGGATTTGAGTTTGTTCAGGGTGACAAATATGGGTCTATTTGCATTCTTCTACATGCAGACATACAGTTTGACCAGTACCGTTTGTTGAAGATGCTGTTTTTTTTCCAATGTGTATTTCTGCCTTCTTTATCAAAGATCAGGTGTCCATAAGTGTGTGGATTTATGTCTGGATCTTCAGTTCAGTTCTGTTGATCAACATGTCTGTTTTTATTCCAATACCATGTGGTTTTTATTACTATAGCTCTGTAGTACAGCTTGAGATCAGGAATGGTGATCCATCCAGAAGTTCTTTTATTTTTCAGGATTATTTTAGCTATCCTGGGTTTTTTATTTTTCCATATGAAATTGAGTATTGTCCTTTCAAGGTTTGTAAAGAATTGTGTTGGTCTTTTGATAGGGATGGCATTGAGTCTGTAGATTGCATTTGGTAAGATGGCCATTTTTACTCTGTTAATCATACCAATCCAGGATCATGGGAGATCTTTCCATCTCCTGATATCTTCTTCAGTTTCTTTCTTCACTTGCTCAATTAGAGTCACTCCAAGATATTTTATGTTATTTATGGCTATTGTGAAGGGTGTGTTTCCATGATTTCTTTCTCAGTCCATTTGTCTTTTGTGTCTAGGAGGGCTACAGATTTTCTTTTTTTTTGAGTTGGTCTTGTAGCCAGCCACTACACTGAAGTTGTTTATCAGCTGTAGGAGTTCCCTGGTTGAGTTTTTGGGGTCACTTATATATACTATCATGTCATCTGTGAATAAGGATACTTTGACTTCTTCCTTTCCAGTCTGTATCCCCTTGATCTCCTTCTGTTGTCTTATTGCTCGGGCTAAAACTTCAAGTACTGTATTAAATAGATGTGGAGAGAGGGGACCACCTTGCCTTGTTCCTGATTTTAGTGGAATTGCTTTGAGTTTCTCTCCATTTAATTTGATGTTGACAGTAGGGTAGCTGTAAATTGCCTTTCTTATGTTTAGGTATGTCCTTTGTATCCCTCATCTCTCCAAGACTTTTATCATGAAGGAGTATAGAATTTTGTCAAAGCCTTTCTTAGCATGTAGTGAGATGATCATATTTTTTTTTCTTTTAGTTTGTTTATGTGGTGGATTACATTGACTGATTTTTGTATATTGAACCATCCCTGCATCTCTGGGATGAAGTCTACTTGATCATGGTGGATGATCTTTTTGATGTGTTCTTGGATTCAGTTTGCAAGTATTTTATTGAGTATTTTTGCATCTATGTTCATGAGGGAAATTGGTCTGTAATTCTCCTTAATTCTCTTTCTTTGTTGAATCTTTGGTTTGGGTATCAACATGACTGTGTCTTCATAGAACGAGTTTGGCAGTGTTCCTTCTGCTTCTATTTTGTGAAATAATTTGAGGAGTATTAGCATTAACTCTTCTATGAATGTCTGGTAGAATTCTGCACTAAAACAATCTGGTCCTGGGCTTTTTTTGGTTGGGAGGCTCTTAATCGTCTTATTAAGACACCAACTGCTAGACATTATGCCTGCTGATTCTCACAGGGGAGAGATCTGGGATGGTGTCTGAGAATGTGGGTTATTTTTATTTTTATTTTTTTTAAATCAAGTTCCCAGGGGAACTGGGACCCAATAGGACTTTACATAACTAGGAGATAAGTCAGCCGTTCCCAGTGAGTTCTGTCACTGACCCACTGAAGTCACCAAGGATGTGCTTTCCCTCTTGTTTCTTCTTCTCCTTTCCCCTTTCCTTTCTTCTATTTTCTTTCTCCTCTCCTCTCTCTATCTTTCCTCCCCTTTCTCTTCTCTTTCTTCTCTCCTCCTTCTCTCCCCTCTTTCCCTCCCTTCCTCTCCTCTCCCCTTCTGCTCTCTCCTCCTTCCACTCTCTTCTCCCCTTCCTTCTCCCATATACCCCCTGCCCCTCTCTTCCTCCTTGTCCCCTTTACTGCTCCTCTCCCCTTCTCTTCTCTCCTCTTCCCTCTCCTGTCTTCTACCCTCTCCCTCATACCCTCAGCACCCTCTTCTCCTTTTCCCTCCCCTCCCTTCCTCTCACCTCTCCTCACCTTTATCCCTGCTCTCCTTTCCTTTCCCCTTCCATCCCCTCTCCCATTTTTCTCCCCTTCCCCCTCTCCTCTCCTCTCCTTTCCTCTCCCCTGTTCCCTCCCCTGCCTCCTCTCCTCTCCCTTTCTCTCCCCTACTCCCTCACCTGCCCTTTCTCCTCCCCTCCCCTCCCCTCTCCTTTCCTCCCCTCCTCTCCCCTCTCCTCTGCTCTCATTTTTTTTCTGTTTGCCTTCCTCTCCTCCCTCTGCGTCTTGGTTTTTTCTTTTTTGGAAGGGCCCTAGTAGTTGAGAATATCACATCCAAATCAAATGACACTGAGAGGAAGGAGGCCTTTGGGGCTTTCTCTTGTGTTTTAAAAACAAGGACAGCAACAAAGGAACTTTGCCTATTACACTTGGATTTGAGATGATTAGGGCTCCAGCCAGACTTCTAGGTTGTCACACTGTGGAATCAAAGCTACACAGAAGGGGTCCCAGGATCCAATGTGAGGAGGTTTTGTCCAAGTTCTCCTAGCTCCATCTGGAATTTCCTTTCATTCTTCTATATACTTGCTAGTTTCCATATCAGGGATAGATTCTTTTGTGAATAACTTGAACTGGTTTATTGCTTTTCTCAGAGGTTCTTCTGGTCCCAGGAAAGGCCTAGCCCTACTTAGCATTGCTTTTTAGGAAAGAACAGTTTTTTTGCTGTGAGGGAGGGATCAGACAGAAGTCTCTTTATTTTCTCCCAGTTCAGCAACTAAGACTTTGCATGGGTCCCTGTTTGATCCTGTCCTGTCTGCATGTCTGAGAAGACTAGCTCTCTCTTGATCTTAATCCAGGTGAAACTCTGGGCTAAGGGATTTTGTGCCACAGTGCAGCTATGCATGTGGCTCCTCAACCAATTCTCCATGTTCCTTCCTTCTCTTCATTTCTGTGCGTCTTCTCCTTTCCATCCTCAGATTCTACAGGCCCTGGGGAAGTCTTATCACCCTGGCTGTTTCCGCTGTGTCATCTGTAATGAATGTCTGGATGGGGTGCCTTTCACCGTGGACTCAGAGAACAAGATCTACTGTGTCAGAGATTACCACAAGTAAGGAGAGAATGAGGGAGTAAATGGCAACCTGTATACAGATCCCACTGAGCTCAGCAGAATTAAAGTACATAGAAACTGTCTAAAGGTTTGTTTGGTGATAAAACAGAACACAAAACTATAATCAGAGGATTATAATCCACTATCATCCAACTATAATCCAACAAGCCTGTGGCTCCCACTTTATTTAATTTTACCATACACCAAGTCAGGCTTAGCACCTCCCACTCTCTGATTGTTGGACTAACCCAGCTAGCTGTGAAGGGAGCAAATGACCAGATTCATCTTTATTTCTAGGGGAGTAGGAAGCAGCCAGATTTCCCTGTAGCAGGTGAGAATAATGTTCATATTCTAAAGAGTGAGCTCATCTCCACATAATCTGAAGGAGGGCAGATATACCAGGGAGTGCTGGGCTTGGGGGCTTCCTCGCAGGCCCTGGTTAGCATTCTATTCAGATAACAACCCAGTGTGCACTGTGTTCCCTTTGTTTCTCCCCCAGGGTGCTGGCTCCCAAGTGTGCAGCCTGTGGGCTTCCCATCCTTCCACCAGAGGTAAGATGCTTTTCCAGATCTGTTCTTAGGTCTTCTACAGACTAGACTATAACCCTTGAATCATTCAGATCTGTAACCTGTTCTTACACCTTTCAATATACCCCTCCAAATGCCCAATACTGTCTCTTTCTCCTGGGCTGGCTTCCTAGTCCCATGTCCTTCTTGTGCTTGTTTGTTCCAATAGCCAAACCAAAGTGTCTTAGATTAACAGAGGGACAGAAAGCTTGTCTTTTATTCCTCTTTTGAAAATAAATATCCCTGAAAGCCTGCCTCAGTAAATAAAACAGAGAGTGAAGGAGGAAGACACCAGACATAAACTGGCTTTTTCATGCGTGTGCACACGTGTGTCTATGCACATGCAGCCATGCATACATACCCATGCAAAAAAAAGAAAGAAAGAAAAGAAATGTCCCCGTAGGTCTTTCTTTTTCATTGTTGTCTCTGACCTACTCACACATCTACCAAATCTAGTTTTTTTTCTTACACATGTTTAGTATTCACTAGTAATTTAATTTATATTCCTCCCCCAAGGCCTCCTACTATGACCCTACAGTCTCTTCCCACCCTGCTCATTGCTGGTGGTATTCAATAGACTTCTAACTGGCCCTTTGCACGCCTTGCTTTTCTTTCATTCCAGGGTTCAGATGAGACCATCCGTGTTGTATCCATGGACAGAGACTACCATGTGGAGTGCTACCACTGTGAGGTAGACCCTTCTCTGCCCAATCCCAAAGCCTACCTTAAAAAGACCTCCTGGGTCATGAGACTGAGTTGATCACCAAGTTCTTCTGAGGTCTATTCTCTAAGAGCTGATTGTATGGGGTGATAACAGATATTTGGGGTGAAGGTCTATGTCATTTTCCACAAACTCAAAACTTCTGATAGTTACAACCAGTCCCATTTGAAGAGCTCCATGGTGACATGTAACTATTGGTTCTTTCACTGGACAGGAGCTGCCCATAACCACGCAGCACCCTTTGTTGGATTGGATGGATTGTGGCTTTCATGTTACTCTTGCAGTCTGTTTTGTTTTCATGGGACATTCTTGCCTCTTTGCAGGACTGTGGTCTAGAGCTCAATGATGAGGATGGTCACCGCTGCTACCCACTGGAGGACCACCTGTTCTGTCACTCCTGCCATGTCAAGAGGCTGGAGAAAGGCCCTTTGCCTGCAGCCCTCCTCCAGCAGCACTTCTAGCTCAAGACACAGTGGGGATGCAGGGCCAGGGCTGCCCAGGGAGGTGTCTGTGGGGCACATCTGGGGGCCCCAGACTGGGGCACAGAAAGAGGAGGGACAAGAAGTCAAATTCCTAGGTGTGAGAGAGGTACTTTTATTTTAACCACAGCAGTGTACACTCCCCATCTAGTACATATATTTTCCAAGTACTTTTCTCCATTGCCACACCCTCCCCAAATCATTCAGGAAGATGCTCTAGCTTGCATGTGGCACATGACATAAGACTGGGCCTGTGTAACTGGACACATCTTACTCTCTGGAAATAGTTCATGTTTCATGGGAACAGGTTTTTGGATTGTGTTGAGCACATTTCACAATGTCCATTCTAAAGAGAAGCAATGATGGAGATGAGGAGCACTTCCTTCCTCTGGGAAAGTATCTACACCCAGATAACCCTCACATATCCCATGGCATGATTTAACAGTTTTTTCCACCTCAGAGCTTTAGTTCTTCTGAGAATGTTGCAAACTCTAACTACATTATAGCAAGAAAGTAGCATTGCATATGCTTTGTAACTTGGAGTTTGCTAGGTAAACAAACCAAGCTTAGACATCAGGGAGGCTGGGACTCCCTGTTGTGCCCCTGCCTTTCCTCCCGCCCCTAAGGCAGCTGAACCACAGCCAGCTTTGAGAGAACTGGTGCAGGCATCAGGCTTTTTGTCCACTGCTTGGTGCTGTTTTTTCATTGCTTCCTCTAGGTGAGTCTGAGGACCTCATGTCCTAACATCCCTGACACCTCTTGTAGCTTATTTGCCCATGAACTTTGGGCATATCCCAGTCCATATCCCAGGAGAGAGTTCCTTCTGAAAGGAGAGTTTTTGTGTGTGATATCTCAAAGTCAGCACCGGAGGGAGTGCCCAAGGATGTTACCAAGCTCATTTCAGAGGTGTCTCTCGTGCCCACTTCTCAGCACAGACATTCAGTCTGAAGAAACCGATATAAGGTACACTGCTATTTTCTGTTTCTGTTTTTGTTTTTTCACTGTTTCTCTCCACCTTTTTTTTTCCACACACACAAAACATACCTCACAGATAGTTTTCACCAAATCACAGACCCAGGAGGAGTTTACCCATCATATTGTTTACTGTTGGTATATCAGCAGTGGCTAGTTTCCCACTCTTGACTGCAGCAAAGCAGTATAGTCGCAAAACAAGGTCATCTGAGATGAGATGCAACAGAAATTAGCACTCTGGCCCCATCTGTCTCTATATGCTGGCTCTTGGGGTGGCCGGGCTAAGTGGGAGACCACATGCTGACAAAATGTTGAGATCACTTCTGAGCAGAGTATGTGGACACACCCGTCCTCCCAACATTTGGGAGACTGAAGTTTGTGAAGTAGGAGTTCAAGGCTGTCTTCAATTACAGAAAGCCCCCATCAAAAATTTTAAAAGAGAATGAAATAACAAAAACCCACCCAACACTGAAGAACATAACTAACTCTGCCTATCACTTCCTGAAGCCAGAGGTCAGTGTCTTCTTGGTAGTTCAAATGGGAGAAACTGGAAAAAACAAAAACAGAAACAAAAAAAAAAACCAAAATGGGTTTTGCCCTCTTATCTTCAGGGAGTACCCCATGACTTGTGGAAGAAAGGCTGCAGTGTTTCACTTCTGCCAGTTAGGCTGGGCACCCAGCAGCTGACTTGGTGATGAAGCACGGTCAGTGGAGCCCCTGCCACATATGAGTGTGGACTCTTGACTGTGCCCCAGCTCTACCTTGTAGGCTGTTTCAATCCTGCGGCCTCCATTGCCTGTGAAAAGTTCAGAACTGGCACTATGAACCAGAACCTTCTTTTCTCCCATTTTTATAAGGGTCATTCTGTTGGGATCCTTTAGCCAGATGTTACTTTCCTGTTTCCTGTTTTAGATAGAGCCCTTTTAAAAACCTATGAAGACAGACCTCTGAAGATAGACCCTGAGGCCAGGCCTCTTTCTCTTCCCTTCAAGATATCTAGCTTGGCTTTGGCAATGCTGGCAGGAAAGGGAACCAACCAGTATATCTATCATCCTTGAGGTGCTGGTCTCGTTGACATACCTTACTCCACTTTTGAGTCAAGATAACTGAAGAAAATTACATTGGAATAGATGTCAGAAGTAGAGGGGATGTGTTTGCAAATTGAATAATTAGTTTAAAACTCTGTGATTAATTTTTTAAGTTTAATTCCTGATTGAGGTGATACAAATGTGATAGCAAATACTACATTTTATATTATTGAAAAAGAACAATAAAGGAAATTGCAGACTTCCTAGAAACACTGGCACTGTCTTCTCTGTTTTTTGGAGAAGGCACCACTAGGGGTCTCATATTCATTCAAAACAAAACAAAACAAAAAAAACATGAAGAGATGTTCACTTATCTGGGATTTTAAATGTGCTATAAATTTTGGCCAAATAGAGCTGTAACGAGATTTATAGGCATGTGCCAGGAGCCAGCCCTGGCAAGTCAACAGAAGTCCAGAGGAGATAAGGATTAGGCGAAAGAAGATTGAGTCAGAAACTGAAGCTGGGAGGGTCTTGCAGTGCTGACTGCAGTTCTGACTGGCTGACAATCAAGGAACTTTTTTATTTATACAGACAAAGACAAACTCGTGGTTTCCAAGGGGATACAGATCATATCATTTTGTAGCTATTTTAGTCAGTTTAGGTAAATCCTCAGGCCTTGTATAATGTAATAAAACTTTGGTGGTTTAAAGTATAACTCTAAAAGCTTTTTCAGGCTGAAAGCCTTTGCTTTTAAGATCTCTCTAAAAACCTGTTTGTGTGGGAGAATTCTTTTTGTTTCCTAGTTAAGTTACAAATTCTTTTGTAACCTAGTATAAGCCAGTCTTTTTATAAATGGCAAATCCTATATCTAATTCTTTTTTCTTTTATATCATACTACTAAGTAGGGTAAAGGTTGTTTTAGCCAATCTAACTTAGTTACTAAGTTTGTTTTTCTCTGCGGGAATGTCACCCATGGACCCCCATCTTGTAAGTTGCATATCCAGGAAACTCAGAGTGTACGTAGGAGGAGGCCACTTCTCCTGACTGGCTAGAGCTTATCAGCTATTCTCAAGTTTACAATGCCCTGATTGCCTTGTCCCAGAGTTTGCTCAGGGACAGATGCACCAAGAAGATCCTGGAGCCATAACATCATAAAGATATTCCTAACGTTTTTGTGTTTATCACACTCTCCAAGTCTTAAGGAAGATTCCCTGAGAATTCCCTGACAGCAGAAGGGACTGTAATAATTAGGACTTTCCTAAAGAGACTCGAAAATAATTTTCTTAGGTAAAGACATAAATGAATCATAATGTAAAACCCCCCATAACAATGAAACATGTAGAGACCATAAGTGGGAGACAGTATGACAGCTCAGCATTCAGCTTTGTTGGAACTGTGTCACACAACTGTGCTGGCTTCATGACTTTTGCTATTCCCATCGGTCATGACTGTGTCAGGCATGTAGGAAAAAAACACAAGGACTAAGGGAACTCTATCTTGAAAGTTAGAGCAAATAGCTTTTTCAACATTTCTGTACAACTCTATACCTTAGATAAAACCAAGGAGATAGAGGCTGATCCAAGATGCAGGGCTAGCCTCTGCCTCCCTCTCCTCATTCTGCCCTGTGTTTCGGAAGAGTTATTGGGTACACATTACAGCCCGACAGGACTTTCCATTGCCCTGGCTAGTGCTTAAGTAAACCGCTTTCCAGCTGAGTCCTATGAGGGTCCAATATTCAATCCCAAGGGTCTGACAGAAGAATCAAAATGTTCTGAACACCTTCCAAGTACTTCTATGGCTTGTTTGCATGGCCTTTAATCACACAAGATACAAAACAGGATTGTTAGGAAGAGTTGGAATCCACAGTGCTTTGCAGACATTAAATACTTTTCTGTAGTACCCTTTACTCACTCAGTGAAAATGCTGTCTATCAGGTGCTTGCAAAGAATAGTGTGAGACTTGACTTCGAACTATGGTTGCACAATATACTTGTAAAAATTCTCAGGAGGAGAGATAGCTCAGTCAGTACAATGCTTACATGAGGACTTGAGTTCAATTCTCATACACCATGTAAGAATGCTAGATGCAGTGGTATGCTCTTATTATCCCAGTTTTGGGAAGATGAGGACAGGCAGATCCTTGGGGCTTGATGACCAGCTAGCCAGCTAAGCTAACCTAGCTGAAAGACCTGTTTCAATGGAGGCAGATTCCTGAGGTTGTGCTTTGGGTTCCACATATACATATACTCGCACATATATGCATATATGTGCACACATACGTTGAGCAAACTGCCAGGAAACCTTTTTTTTTCTTTTTTCTTTCTTTTTTTTTTTGTACTTTTCTTTGCCAAGCATCAGTCCTAATTTTGTTTCCAGGTTCTCTGAAGTAACTTCAACAGAAGAGAGTGAGTAAAGAAGTGTACTAAGTGATCTGTTCTGAGTACAAGCCAGACAGACATAGCCAGTACCCCCAGAGTGCATATATGAAAATCTCACTGCAAAAGGATATTATTTTCCTCTGTCTCTTACTATAAAATTATTCAGTTTTACATAAAATTACTCCAGGTGTTGTGACAATAAAGCTGCTTGAGTTTGTAGGCTACTAAGTCTCTCATCATGATGGTTAGTGGGTATTTTGTGTGTAGAGTAAACAGACAGAACTTTTGCTGCTATGTAGCTGAGGCTGACCTTGAACTCCTGATGCTTCATATGTTGGGATTACAGGTGTGCGTCAGCATACCCCGCACAGAACTTAAAATCCGTGGGTATTGTATTATTTACTCTTGCATAGCTGTAACCAAATTGCTGACAGAAACAACTTAGGGAAGGAAGAATTTATGAGCCAAAGCTCATGGTTTCCAGAGACTTAAGTTTGTCATAGTAAGGAGGCATGGTGGAATAGTTTAATTCTTGGCAAAGGTAGCATGAGGCAGTAATTATTAACGTCATGGTCGACCAGGACACAGAGCAAGCAGATGAGAACCACATGCCAGGCCATAATCTTTTCAAAGGCTCACCTTTAGAGACCTACAACTTCCATAAACCCACCATTAAAGGCACCACTACCTACCAGGTGGTGGTGGCACACACCTTTAATCTCAGCACTTGGGAGGTAGAGGCAGGCTACTCTATGTGAGTTTTAGGTCAACTTGGTCTACAGAGCAAGTTCCAGGATAGCCAGCTACATAGAGAACTCCTGTCTCGAAAAACCAAAACAAAGAAAGAAAGAAAGAAAAAGGCTCCACTGCCTTCAAAAACAGCACCCTCAGCTGTGAAACAATTAGTCAAAACAAGAGCTTGTTGAGTTTCAGGTTCAAACTATAGCAGGAATTAAACTTGGGAAACATTTGAGATTTTACTTTTTCAGTACTATTTTGTAAATTAGCATGCCATGGTTTCATGGATCCTGGCAGAAGTTAGGGAACTCACAGATCATGGACAAAGAAAGAGCAGTCTGTTAGGGCCTCATGACTAGAGCTCCTCCATTTTCTAAACTCCATCTTTTGCTTTAAGTTTCCCCTACCAAGGAAATGGGGCCCACTACCAAGGAGACAAGGAAGCCATAACAACATATTCCTTGGTCCTCACCTGCCCCTCACTAGCCAATAAAAATAAAGGTCAGTTGCTGCTTCATTGTTCTGCCCACCAAGCTGGCTAATCTGGGAAAATACCTGTTTTGTGAGTTTTTCTCTTTATAAGCTGTATGAAATTCACCCTCAGGAGCTCTTACCCCATTTGTATATGGTTCGTGATTACTCCTGATGTACCAGTTTTTTCTTTTCTTTTCTTGGAGCTTCTCTTCTCTTTTCATAAGTAAATCTTGCTTTGAAGTGAAATTGGTGTAATAGAGTTACTTATGGACCCTAACAAGTCTATTGCTAGGAACAACAATAGTGGCCAAATAATCAGTCTTTGCTCTGGTTTTCTGAGGCCCCACAAAGAGCCAGTCAGTGCCACCATGTGCAGTGGGCTGCATTAGAAAGGGAACTCTATAGTGTGCACCATGTTTGCCTGACTTGCTACAAACAAACAAAAAATAAAAACACAAACAAAAAAACTACCACTGTCCAAGATGATTCACTACACTGCCATCCCTGAAGACAGTCTTTCCCAGGCATGTCCAGCTTGCAGTCCATGAGTATCCGTGAGAATAGCTACAGGTGCAAGCAAACATAAAAGTGTAAACTTGAAACATTAAGAGTTTTGTTCTAGCTGGGTGGTGGTGCACTCCTTTAATCCCAGCACTCGGGAGGCAGAGGCAGGCAGATTTCTATGAGTTCGAGGCCAGTCAGGTCTACAGCGTGAGTTCCAGGACAGCCAGAGTTACAACAGAGAAACCCTGTTGTAAACCCCGCACCCCCCAAAAAAAAGTTTGTAGCTGACAGATTTGTGTTATAATGTTAAAAGGCTGGGCAAGCCTGGCTCTGGGATGAAGATAGGCAGTGACTATGTTCACAAGATAGAAATACAGGAGGTCTCAGGGAATCTTATTCCAAGAACTGGAAGCTTCCTTAACTAGGTCTTCCAAATGCCTGCCATTGTAGTAGTCATTTTCTTTGTTGGGTGTGTTACTGCTATGGTTATAACCAAAGGATCCTAGAGGTAAGTGACCCTTTGGTTTGAGGTGATGGGGCGTAGGGTATGACTGGAGTCCTTGTGCACAGGTGGTTTAGACACTTGTCATGCACTGTTCTCTGGGCGTCTTCTCCATGACTGCCAAGTCTGATGATCTGAGGCACAGAGCAGCTGAGAGAGGCGCTGAGTCCAGTGCTGCTCAGACACAGGATCAGCTGTGAAAGCAGTTAGATTTTACAGACAGGTTTTTCTTGGCTTTGCAGAGGATGTTGTAGGAAAGTGGAGGCATGTAATGTACTGATAAACTAGTTTTCTCAGAAAAAAAAACAAAAGCCCTGATATGAAAGGTGTGCTGCTTTTCATCATGTAAATGCTGCTACCACACTGTCGATTTCATTCTACCAGCATGACACCCTGCAGCTCGGATTGCACAGTCATAATCAATTACCAACCGGCCTCAGGCATTTGAACACCTTGGAGCCAAGGTAGTGGGAGAAACCCATTCAGCTCCATGATTGAAACAGTAGCAGTAATAACTGTTTATCTCTATCAGACAGACCAGACATTATTCTACACACCCTATGTTTTTAATCAATCCTCATCTTGTAGACAACTGAGACATGAAAGGGAAAGAAACCCTACAAAGAAAGTTGTCAGTAAACACTAGGACCAAGACCAGATTCATCCCAGTCAGCCATCCAGAGGGATATGTCTTGTCCACTGGCTGGTGGAGAGTAAGTCATCTTTTATTATATTTTCCATTAAAGCTTGTCCATAAAGCTTCATCATGAGGCTATAAGGAGGACTTAATCACTGTTGTCTGTTGGGGTTTGTATTGCTTTCTTATTACATTTTTATAAACTACCTCAAGTCTAATGGCTTCAAATGCAAATGATATTATAGTTGTGAGAACTATAGTGCTCCAGGATTATATAATTCTGACTCACATTCAGGTTACCCACAGATCCTTTCATAGATGCTAGGGAAGACTCATTGTCTCCTGTATTACTTTTCTTGTTGCTATGACAGAATGCTCGGCAGGAGGAATTTAAGGGAGGAGAGGTTTATTTTGGCTCATGGTTTCAAGGGACACAGTCCATTGTGGCAGAGAAGACATGGTGACCGGTGTGACTCAGTAGCACTGGAAGCATGAGACACAAGCTCTTTCCATCCTGGCAGATCAGAAAGCAGAGTGCTAAGGTGGAACCAGAAGTGGATTACCTTCAAGGCCTGCTCCCAAGGACCCATTTCCACTAGCCAGACAGTTCTAAAGGTTCCATAACTTCTCCAAACACCACCACCTACTGGGGACCAAGTGTTCAAACAAATGAGACAGTGGGAACACTCACTTTGCAACCACATGTGACAGCCTTTCAGCTCTGGGGGCTTTCATATTCCATGGCTATGGGCTGCATCACTCTGAGACTGTGCCTGTTGTCATATCTCATTTCTGACCTTCTGACTCCTTCTTGTAATGAATGAATTACAACGACCTTTGGGATTACACTGGGCTCATCCAGATAATCTGCAATAATCTCCCTATCTCAGGATCCTTAATCTAAAATCCCCCTTTGCTTCCACAGTAATATATTCATAGATCCTGGGTATTAGGACAGACATTTTGGAAGTGGCTTTTCATTGTTCAGCCTATTTCAGATTTCAATACATTTTGTTGGGAGACAGTGCTAAACATGAGGTTCCTGAAACTGAATAGATGTGTACGTGATTAGAATCTGGGTGTAGAAAAAGGTCAGGGATCACATACTGTTGGGGTGGGCAGAGAGGTCTGGTCCAGAAGGACTCAGGTTTGTGATACCTCATAGAGAAGCCCTAGTAATGTGGTTTCCCCCAAATATGCCACACAGACAAAGCTCTGTTACTGCTAAGTTACACACTTGTAATAAGGATACTCCAGGAAAAACAAGGTGGACAGCAACTGAGAAAGTTACCCGAGGTTTCTCTCTGACCTTCACATGCATATGTACATATGTGTACAGGCACACATACACACACACACAAGAAGGCCTAATTCTGTTTGAATAACTCTCCATCTTTCAGTCTTGCTGAACATTCACAAGGCCTCAGTTTGTATTCTAACTGGTGAAGAAAGGACGAACTTTGAGTCTTTACCTGTTTAGAAAGCATGAGCAGGAGCTTTGTAGGCCGGTGGCTAATCAGTTGGAAGTAGTGTTTTACTAGAGTCTTAGGAAATTGGCTACAAATTATATCTCTATTTTATTAAAGGGGAAGAAATGTCCAGCGAACCCAGAGCTGGTAAGCTGAAGGATAATCAGGGATGGAAATGAGGTGGTATAGTGTAATCATGTGACCACCTTCCCACAGTTGGGTCTTCTAGGGTTCACTAAGATCCTATCTGGCTGGTTTTGGAATCAAGACAATCCCAGGCTGGTTTTTGAGACAGGGTTTCTCTGTTGTAACTGTGGCTGTCCTGAAACTCACTCTGTAGACCAGGCTGGTCTCAAATGCAGATCTGCCTGCGTCTGCCTCCTCATTGCTAGGATTAAAGGCTTGTGCCACCACGACCCAGTGAAATATAAGCAGATTAAGGCAAAAAGGAAATACAAGCACAAAACAAATTTTAAAAAGCACCTATATAATAATAGTGTGGATATATAAGAGTGAAAATTAAACTATTATAAGGAAAGGGTAAATAATAAATGGGCAGAAAGACTAATGAGTAACAACTAGAGAGCTAACATGCTTTCACAAAGGGACCTGAGTTTTGTTCCAAGCACCTGCTATGGGTGGGTATAACCCAGCTCCAGGGTGAGCTCATACCTCTAGCCTCCTAGGGTACTTACACTCAAGTGCATGTGTCTCTCTCTCTCTCTCTCTCTCTCTCACACACACACACACACACACACACACATGCACACACACATGCACACACACACTAAAAAAAATTTTTAAGGTCAAGTTTGTGAGAAAAAAAATTGAATACACCAAGAGAAAATAATCAATAATCAAGAAGTAAAAGTAAAAAGGAAGTTGTGTTTTTCACTTATGAAAACTGCAAAGAAACTACAATTTATATCTATATTTGTATGTGGATGCTCTATTTATTTATAGACAGGGCCTCAAAATTAATGCCTCTTTCTAATTCTAGGATTATAAATAAATGCCACCACAGTAGACTTGGATATCTAATTTATATGTATATATAAATGTCTAATGTTGATTAACAAGTGTGGAAACATGCTAGTGACAGAAGGGAATATTGTTTTAATTCTTACATAAAGCAATTTGAAAATATGTACCAAAAATCTTTTAAATGCTCTTGAAATGGACCTTAAAAATGTCCACCTGGCCAATTGAAATAGAACATCTTAAAGACAGAACATTTGAGCCAGGTGTGGTGGTACATGCTTATAATTTCAAGACTTGGTAGTTTGGAGAATCAAGAGTTCCAAGTCAAGCAGTTAAAGACACCCTGTCTTATATAAGACACACACATACGCACACGCACAACCTGAATAAAAAAAAAAAAAAAAGAAAAAAAGAAAAGGAAAAGAATCGGGAAAGACATGACTGGTGTTCATCACCAGATGAATGAAAAAAATAAAAAATAAATAAAAATAAGAAGGAAAGAACATGACTGGTCCTAAGTATAGTGGAGGAGAAAGTTTATTGTAGATATGAGGGCGAATATAGTAGATATGAGGGAGAGCACAGAAAGAGGCATAGACATCTGGGGGAATCCAGAGTGTTGGGCATGACCTGACTGAGCTGCCAGGCCAGATGAGGAGAGTGGGGAGGGGAAAAAGATGGGAGGAGAAAGAGGGGTATCTGGAAGCCAAGAGGCTAAAAGAGAGAGTATCTAAAATGGCTGGATTATATAGGAAAGAACAGCCCTGTGGGCTGGAGGGTTCAGGGTAGAGAGTAGGGTGTGCCAGCCAGCAAGACCCTATAACAGGTAGGGGCGGAGGGATGCTGGGAGAACCTGGCAACCATGCACTTTGATATATTAAATAGGTACCTTGGCCAGCAATTTGTGAATCTGAGACTTAACAACATTAAAACAAACAAACAAAACCCAAACTGTTATTTTTTTTAAGTATTAAAAGTGGTAATGATCCATATTTCCAAGATGAAAGTTATGCTTAAAATACCTAGCTCTTTTACGTAATATCTTCAAAGAATATTTAATGACGTTAAATCAGACAGAAAGTTAATGGACAAATAAAAAAAACACTATAAATTAACTAAAAACAAACAAAAATCCCATAAATGTAGAAGCCAGGTAAGGTGTCTTGCACTTTAAATTCCAGCACCCTAAAAGCAGAAGCAGGTTGATCTCTGAGTTCCAGGCCAGCCTGGTCTACATCCAGATCACTCAGGGCTGTTTCCTGTATTTGACGCATTTTCAATAAACTCTCGGGGAGTAAGGCATATTATCTAGGACAATTTAATCGAGTGACTGATTAACGAATAGGCCGAGTCCCTTTCTGTCACATTTCTTTCTGGCTTTCTCAGGTCTCTTGTAAAATTAATGGTCATGCATTCGCTTTTCTGGGCCTCTTACTGTGAAATCTTTGAAGTTTTAAGGTTTCCTTGTGGAATGGAGGCCAAGCTAGCTTTGCAAGCTGAGATAGCAAAGGCCGCCTGCAGCGCCCGGGGTCCGCAGCCCCGTCACTGTTCTGCAGAACAGAAGCTGCGCCCTTCTGGCGTCAGTGCCGCCTGTGTTCCACCTGCAAAGAGCCTTCGGTGAGCTTTTGCGTCATCGGGTGGGAAAACACTGACCACGCACGTCCCTGGTTGCAAACATCCACTCGCGCGAGTGTTTGCTTAAGTGTACCGGTTTACAGACGCCTGCGTAGCTTTAAGAACAGGGGCGCTAGGAAATTTGCAAACCGTTTTAGACAACCCCGGGTCTCAAATACAGCTAAAAAAAAGGTATTATTTCCCGCAAAACAGCATTGCAATTCAAGATATTTGACCTTGATGTTCTAGCTATGATCCTTCTCAACGAGGCCTTGCAATTCAATTCAAACATACAGAAAGAAAGAAAAAATGTCCTGCACACGTCGAGCCAGCCAGGAGTCGAACCTAGAATCTTCTGATCCGTAGTCAGACGCGTTATCCATTGCGCCACTGGCCCGGTGCTGCAGAGGGTTCCTCCACGATAGGTGTTCTCCAATTACGCAGTTTCAACAGGCTTCCTACTAGCTTTCCTTTCCTGCGGGTTAGTAGAACATTTCCGTTCAGCTACCGGGACTCCGCCTTTCCCGCAGCGCGCCGCACCAATCTCCGGTGGCGACGTCACGGCACTCTAGCTCGCCCCAATCCGCGCGTCGAAGGCGGGTCTCGCAGGTCTGGGCTGGCGCACTGGTTTGTCCGCCGCCGGCTCCCGTTCTCTCCAGAGAGGCGGTCCCGGGAGAGGGTGGGGCCAGGCCCTGGGTCCTTGGCCACTGCACCGGAGAGCGGCCGCGCCAGAGCCGAGGTGGCGTCGGGGTCCCCAGCGCGTGGAGCGGAGAGGAAGGAGGTGCTGGTGCACGATGGCGGCGGCGGCCTATGAGCACCTGAAGCTGTGAGTCCCGCGGGCTGCGGCCTCGACAGGAAAGGGCTGAGAGGCGGCAAGGCCCGGGGCGTGTGCGGGCCGCACTGACTCCGCTCGGCTTCCTCATTTCGGTCTGGCCGCAGCGTAGGCCCGGGTCCCGCTGCCTCGCCCACCGCTGGCCCTCGGGGAGTCGAGCGGTGCCGCAGCTCTAGGAGAGGCTGCGGACAACTTTCCCTGTGCGGCCTCCGGAAGAGGCCTTGTTGACCGGTCCTCCGAGAGTGCCCTGGCGTCCGCCTGCGGAGCAAACCTTGGTTTTGGCTCTCCCGGCCTGGGATCCTCTATGACGAGTCCTTCTCAGGGTGCAGCAGAAATTCAGTCAATCGTCCAAAGGGCTGGACGAATTTACTGTGCTTATTTCAAGTCTGCGTTGACAGTCAGAGGCTCGCCTCTAGTTTTGGCACAGCAGAATTGACTTTCTAGCAAAGCCAGGTGTTTGAGGTCTTGGGACCTAGCCTCTGGTTGTTTAGAGATGCAAAAATAGGTATTTATAAGCTCTTTGGCTAGTCCGGGGTTAAGGATGGGGTATTCCTCCTGCTGTTACCCTCAGTGCCAGCACTTTTTCTTGTCAGTGAATAATTTGGCCCTAATCGCTTTAATACTTTGCCTTGAGATTGTTTGAAAGTCACGGGACCGCAGTCTGGGAATGCCTTTAGTAGCAGAAGCAAACATAACTTTTGAAAGGCTAAATTAAAATATCCTGTTACTTAGACATAGGCATCATAATTCGTCTATAGGGAAACAATTGTAGTTCGGCTGCTCCTTATGAATAACTGTAAAGTTCAGTGTAAAGTTGCAAGTACAGAATTGGTAGGGAGGCCATCTGAAAAAAGGGAATTGGTTTTCCTGCAGTTCACCACTTGCTACAGTTGTCTTTCAAAACGACAGCTGAACATTCCCATCTACATTTCTTCTTTTAACTAACTCTCCTCAAAGTGAGCAATCACCTCATTGGTGACAGTTGAAGCAAAGCATATTGGTCTGTGTTGGGCCAGAGTCACATGTACTTTACTGGCAGATTAGATTATTGTCCACCTGATAGTTGTTGAAGGGCTGAATATGATCCTGTACTAGGTCTCAGGTGTTTTTAAGCAATTTGGAGCCTTGGCTTGAAGCAACTCAGCTTTAGGTTACAGGATGTCGTTGAGTTTTCCTGCAGTGAAGAATGACTGAAATGGAGAGCTGGAGAACTTGATAATTAGGACTATTTTTGAGCTGTCCAGGCACCGAGTCTCACCAGTCCAGACTCATACGAGCAAACATCTTCTGTATATATATAACAGAGAAGGGAAATTTATCCTTTAGTGGTGAGAACAATGGTTTTGTATTGAAATGGGAACTATGAATCTGGGGTTATACAGAAGTCATTATCAGTCTTTAGGTTTTGAATGTTTCTATAAATGTGAAGATAGAACTTCATTGCAAGTTTTCTTTAGCAAGAGGTTTGTGGGTTGGAATATCTGTTTCACCCCTTCATTTCAGCCCTTCTATTTAAACTTTTAGCTGTTGCTCTTAAACAAAAAATTTTCTGTTTTAGAGGTATTTGTGGTTGAATTAGTTGATGTCCTATTATATAAGAATTGGTGAAACATAGTAGCCACTTAAAAAAAATACTTACAAAGAGTCATATGAAAAAAGTTACTTTATTATAGTTGTATTGGTATAGAACTTACCTAAATGTTGAAGTGCGTAGATATTAAGTAATAGCCTTTTTTACATATGTCATGCATTTTCTTCAGTCCTTCTTTGCCTTGTTAAAGTTCAGCTTCTAGATGTGTTCTGTTCACCCTGTAATTCCCAGCTTACAATTTCCACTCCATTTTACTGACCTACATGATCAAGCCCACATTTCTCAGCCACCATTTTCTAACTTTATTTTCTGTAAGTCATGCTAAAGTTTGATTACTCTTCTTCTAGCTTCAATCTTGGGTTTGTTTTGATCCTTCTGCCATAATGCTTTCTTCATCTCTCTTGTCTACATGCTGGTCACAACTGTAGTAACGAAGAGAGATCTTAGATGTTTTAGTCAGAACAGATCTTCTTAAACTTTCTACTTGCTTTGTGTCCTGGGCAGGTTATTCAGCCTCTGTGAAATAAGTTTTGTTTTGTTTTAAATATAAGTGTTTATGCTTGATAAGGTGGAGAAGTTTGTACTCTGAGAATCTTGTTTCCCATTATTGAGCTCCCATATTATTTTTGAAGCTAAAAATGAAGATTTATTGTCACAGGGTTTGGGCATCAAATATCCACACAATTTGCACATTCTGTTTACTCTCTCACAGACAAGGTGACTGGAAGCTAGAATGACCAATACAAAGTACTGTTTGGACCATTCATTTGAACCTTTGAAGGGCATCTACTCCATAAATCTCCAGAGTAAATAAACTTTCCATTATAGACTACCTCAAGAAGAACAAAGTCTGGAACAATTTGGCATGTGTTCTTTTGAAGGAGCAGAGGCTTAAGTCCTTTCATGTATGTTATTGTCAGTGACTCTGTGAAGTCATAGGTTGACATATCGTCTACCCTCACTGAAGATTGTTACACAATGTCCTGGTCACATAGGTCACACACTAAGCCATAGCAGAGTTAACCTTGAAACACAACTAGCTAAGAGTACAGTGATCTTTCCATTACTCTGCATTATTCAAACGACATTTTCTTCTCTTATCAGATCGCTCTCTCTGTAGTCTGTGGGCAGCCAGGTATAAAACTGAGTCACTTGTAAGAGAAAATAGTAGACTTGTGCATATAGTTTTTTTCATACAGAAAGCAGGATTTAGGTTGTTTTGTTGTTTTAAAAGACAAGAGTGCTATTGTATAGCCCAGGTTGGCCTTGAATTCATGATTCTCCCCTCCTTACCATTACAAGTGCTAGGAATATTGATATTGGACAACATGCCTAACTTTTTAGGCTACTTGTGTAAGCATGAATAATGTCAGACACAATAAATTTGAAATTGCAAAAATAGATGCATTATTGGATAATATTAAAGCCACCTTATACCACCCTTGAGAACTAAGCTGTCAAGTTGTGCCCCCCCCAAAAAAAAACCTCATTAAAATATTACAAAAAAAAATGTGCTAGGAAGTTTATAATTGTGTATCAAACTGCTATTATCAGCCACATGTAGATCACATCTTTTTTTTTAATATTTTAAAAATTTTATGTACATTGGTGTTTTGCCTATATGTACATCTGTGTAAGAGTGTTGGATCTCCTGGAACAGGAGTTATAGACAGTTGTGAGCTGCCATGTGGGTGCTGGGAATTGAACCCTGGGTCCTCTGGAAGAGCAGCCAGTGCCAGTGCTGAGCCATCTCTCCAACCTCCATAGTTCACATCTTGAACATGTTTGTTTGCTAGATACTGAATCAGGTGGTAGTTTGCTTTTGAAAAAATACTCTTTCCTGAGCTGGAGAGATGGCTCAGTGGTAAAGAGCACTTGGTGCTTCTCCAGGGGACCACGTTGGGTGACTCACAACTGCCTTTATCTCTAGTTCCAAGGGATCCAAAGCTGCCTTCTGGAAGACACAGGCAGCTTCATTCATACACACACAATAATAATGATAATAATGATAATAATAATAATAAAGCAAAATCTTTTAAAAAGAAGTATCTATACCTAGGGAAAAAATATTTTTCTTAGGATTTTACCTTATAACACGCATTCTTACAGCTGTGCAGTTAGACAGAGAAATGTGACAAAGCTCAGCACACAGATGCCATCAAGTTCACCACATTGACCATGAGTGCGATGTGTATGGTCCAGTGAACACAGCTTCTTCACACAGCTCTGCATGGAAGGAAGGGTGTGGCTCAGCTGAGTTTTCTTCATGAAATTAGGCACAGGTGATTGGGGTTTGTGTTCAGAGGTGGTATTAGGCATTAATTAGTTGGATGGATTTCTGGGGATATGTATTAAATGATCATTATTATATTTATTACTAGTACCATTTTCTTGGCGAGGATAAAGAAAATAATGTGTAAACTTGTTTACTCTGTCACTAGCCAATGGAAACATCCAAATGTTTGCTGACTAAACGTCTTCTTCCCAAACCTCAACCACCTACACCACCCACTCCCCCAAAAAGACTGAACTTCCACTTTCTTCTTGTATGAGAAAAACCAAGGCAGACAGGTTAAGGCTGGTGCCTTTGTCTGCAGAGAGTGGCTGCTGGTGACTCAAACAGCAGTAAAATCATTCACAGCCAAAATTGCTTCATAGAATATTTACTCCGTTATTTTTGACTATAAGTACTTGGTTTAAAAGAAAAGTCACATCTTTTTAAAATGAAGTCTAGGGAACATAAAAATTTACAGGACACAATTTGCTACATAAGGCAGCTATATTTCAGATTAGGGTTAAGGCCAATTAATGAGTTGTGGGGAGTGAACAGGAAAGAGGACAGCAGAAGACATTGTGACTAGTAGTAATCTAAGTCATAGTTACTGCCCTTAGAAATGTTTTCATTCCAAGACTAGAATTGCATTTTTAATTAATTAAACTTTTTTTATTTTGTGAATACATTTCACTTGATTAAAGCCCACCAGCAATGAGAGGAATTGTGGCACTGAAACTTTCCCTCCTCTCACATAGTAGAATACATTCTTACGCATCCTTCAATTTGTGTTGCATCTAATCTTTCTTACATGCAAATCTATGCACATTTCAATACTAAAATTTTATTTTAAGGCAGTATCTCACTGTGTAGCCCTGGTTGGTCTGGAACTCACTCTGTAGATCAGGCTGGCCTCAAAATCCTCCTGCCTCTGCCTTCTGAGTGTTGGGATTAAAAGCATGTGCCACCACACTGAGTCCAACCACTTGATTTTAAACCAGGTAAATTTTGTGTTTAGAAACCCTAAAGATGTGTTTTGTTTATAAATATGGAAGAAATAAGAGAATATTTTTAATGACATTATCAAAACAAAGGTAGAGGAATATTTGCAATTTAGGTTCTAGCAGCATCTCTCTGAGAGTTAAGAACAAGAAAAGGCTGGAAGGCTCTTAGGCTAGAACTGTGCCTTAATCTATAATTTGATCTCTGAGATTATATATTAAATAATCATTGTTATATTATTAATGGCAAGAAAATGCCACTTGGAGACAATTTTTGGGGGACTAATGTTGGCAACAATAAGGGGTAACACAGCAGGGTGGGGTGTTTCTTATTCATCTCACCAAGTGAGCCCAACAACCTACTGGTAGAGCCAGACACGGGGCATTTGCTCCAACCACAGCAGACCTTTATGTAAATAGTCTCTGTTAACATTTGTTCTGCCACTGTTCACTTTGCATGGGTTATACCAGTAGCCCTCTGCTAGTTACTAAAGAAGCATTCCTCTACTCTGGATGAAACTGGTACAGGAAAAGTCTGCAAGTTGCTTGAAACCAACTTAGCTGGGTTACACTTTTGGAAGCTAGAGCAAGCAGTTGTAAGCCCCGTGTAGTTCCCTAAAATGTCCATGGAATGTTCAGTGCTGCTATCAGGGTTTTTCTGATAGCTGCTTAACTGGCATGGAAATCTTTTGCTCAAGACATCCAAAACAGCAAGGAGAATCCCCACAGCTGGCAATTAGAAAGTCAGATTTCCCCAACATCTTTGCTATTTACAGGAAAACAAACATCAGAAGGTATGCTTAAAACAAGAACTTGATCATTAACAATGAGTTTAAGAAATTGTAAGTGCTTTAACAATGCTTAGTATATCTGTAGTGTCCCAAGGAGAGGTCCACTAACCCTTCTCTGTCTGCTTGTGGCCACCTTCTGGCCAAGGGTTAAGGTGAATGTTACTTGGTTCTGTAGGAAATTTTCTTATAACACAATGTTGGTGTTCTATTGCTACTTTACCAAATTACTATAAACTTTGAGGTTTAAAACAAAACAAATATCTTGGTTATTTTGTTTGTTTTTTGTCAACTTGACAAACAAGCTAGTCATTGGGAAGATGGAAATTCAATTGAGAAAATGGTTCCATCAGAATGGCCTGTAGGTAAGTTTGTGGAGCATTTTCTTGATTAATGCTTGATGTGTGCTACCAAGCCCACTGTGGTTAACTGTGGTTAGTGCCACCCCTGGGCAGGTAGTCCTGAGTAGTATAAGAAAGCAGGCTGAGCAAGCCAGTAAGCAGCATTCCTCCATGACATCTGTTTTAGTTCCTACTTCAAGGTTCCTGCCTTGGCTTCCTCTGACGATGGACTATAACCTATCAGTCAGATAAATCTTTTCCTCCTTAAGTTGCTTTTGGTCATGGTGTTTTATCACAGCAGTAGAAAGCAAGCATCATATATTATTTCAAAGCTAAGGTAGCAACAGGGCTGTTGTCAGGACTGGAGGCTGAAGAAAGAATTCATTTCCAAGCTGGCTGAGTCTGGTTACTTGTGGTAGAGGAGCCATGTCTTCATTTTCTTCAGGCTATCAACCTGAGATCAGTCTTAGTTTCTAGAGCTCCTCTCCTGTTCTTGTACCTACCCTATACCTTCTTAGGAGCCGTCAGTAGCTAGTTAAACTGTTCCCAGGACAGAACACCCTTTCTCCTTCTGCCACTTCTCTGACTCTTGTCTTCTGCTTTTAGCGCTGACGTGATCATAGTGGGCCTGCCTTTACCATCTGAGACTTACGGCACTCTTTTAACTTTATTCCAGCTTAGGACAGTGCCTACATAATTAGGAAATAAGAATTTTGGGGAAAAAGAGTTCTACCTACCACAGTTACTTCTATAACTAATTATTTTTTCCATAAAAGTATTAATTGTTCATCACATTTTGTCTGTAGTTTAATTGTTCAGACTTTTGGTTGGAAAGATGGCTACCAAAAAAAGCAGCAGAGTATAATACACATCTGCTGTCTTTTTTAAGCTGATTCTATGCTACGTTGTTGGTAGAATTAGAGGCCTTTTATTTTCACAGACTCAGACTCATAGCTTTATAAATAAGAAAGACATTCAGAATTTTTAAGCAGTTAGTTTTTTTAAATATGTATTGAGTTTGTTAGTGCACATGAATGCCACAGTGAGCATGTGGAGGCCAAAAGACAACTTGTGAGGTGTGATTCTTTCCTTCTGCATGCCCCAGAGATCAAACTCCAGTCATCAGGCTTGGTGACAGTTACTTTGACAGCTGAGCCATCTCACTAGCCAAACAATTTTTTAATAGTCTAGAACATTTGTCTTTAATAAATCAGAGCATTGTTTTATGTGACCTTGATATTCTAGGTTAATATCTACTCATAAGAAATGGCTCTGGCTTCTTTGCAATGTAGCTTTGTGATAGCCTGATTTGAAGAATGTTTTGTGGAGATATGCAGGTGCTGTTGGTAAAAGTTCTATCCAGGTAAGCTGGAAGGCAGTTCCAGAATTCAGGGCCTTTCAATACTGTTATGAGAGTAGAACATACTGTTTATTTCACTCTGGGGTTAAAATGTTGAGATGTATGTATTTTTTTCTTTTAGAAATACCATTATTGAAGTAATTATACATATAATGAAATCATTTATATACAATTGGGAATAGATATAAATTAAAGTGTAGCTATGCAGCCAATGTTACTATTCTTATATCTTAGTTATATGTTCAGATGATATGTTTGAATTGGATATAACTTGATTCCAGTGTTATTCTATCAAAATTAAATTGTTTAGATATTTTCTGTGTGGCAAAAAAATCAATATCTTCTACTTAGTATTTCTTTAAAGCATTAATTGAATAATTTTTTTGGTCTTATGTTAAGAGTCCTATTATAAAAATGTGCAAGTTTTCTCTTGGGTTAAAGGATTTTACTTTGGGGCTTAAATTGGCTCAGTGGATAAAGTGCTTGCTATACAAGAGTGAGTACCTGGGTTCAGATTCCAAGCACCCATGAAAAGCCAGGCACAGTAGTATATGTCTGTAATCCCAATGCTCCTTCAGTAAAATGGAAAGCAGAGACAGGAGAACCTCCAGAAGCTTTCAGACCACCTAACTGGCATGTGCAGTGACAACAGGAAACTTGGTCTTAGACAAAGTGCAAGGAAGGTGAGAACTGACATTTGAGGTTATCCTTCTGTCTACACATGAATGCTATGGCACAAGTGTACCCGTACGTAAGACTTTTTAAAGATGTAGAAATGATAAAAAGCTACTCTACCTGTAGGATGATCACAAATTCAAGAGCAACTTGGCCCCCACAAAAGTGTGACTTACAGAAATGCTCATATGACTCTTAACTATTCTATGAGATAAATGTGAGCATTGACATCTCCAGGCTTAATTAAAAATGCAGATGTTTTTTCCTTGTGCCCAAAAGCTTTTACATGTTCCACTTAATCCTTAAACAAGATTGGTATACTTTATCACCAGTTTCCCCAACCTACCTTTATTTTCATCACAGTGCTTTCCTCTGTCTAAAATTATTGAATTACTTCCTTGTGTAGTGTTTGCCTCCCACTAGAAAGTAAGCTCTGTGATTCAGGATTTTCAGACAAGCCTTGCACTGAGTATATGTTCATAACCCAGCCAGCATTATGGAGCTAGTAATTAGCATAGTCAAGATAAGAACAACTATATTTTTTTGTTGCTCATCTCCAAACTTTTTCCAGTACTGGACTGGAATAAAACATTCATTGTTGGTTTACTTAATACTAAAACAGGATTGGTAATGAACCATTTCTTCTCACTGTCCTTGTTGAAAAGTCAGCTGAGGAGAGCTTCTTTGTTATTGGTATGAACCTTATAAAAAAATTGATGGAGTGTCACACGACACTCAGAGTGGGACAGGTGCTCAATGATAGCACTGGCCAACAGAAAACATTTCACATGCTTATCAAATCCTAAGTTTGCTTAAGCTTAAGAATGCAATAATATGTTTGCTCCACAACACATATACTTAAAAGTTTGAAAGACATTGTGGTATAGATGGACTGTAAATGATAAGGCTTTTAAAAAATGTCATCTTCGTTTAGAGACACTTTTTTCAAAAAGCTTTTATAAAGAAGTCTATTTTTCAGGTTTGATTTTTTTTTTTTTTTTGTTTACTGAAAGTGTCATTTTGTGTGGTATATTTTGTTACGTGTCTTCTAGTGCCCAGGCTAGTGTAATGCTTAGCACAGAATTTTTAAATAAATGTTACACTAGCTTATGCATACATAAAATGCTTTTTGCAGAAGTGGGCTAAACTTGGGAGGTGAGCAGGGTCTTACTCTGTGTCTTGGCTGGGCTTGGACACAATTCTCTTGCCCTTATCACCAAGTGTTGGGATCACAGGCATCTGCCTCCCTTTCCCTGGCTCCCGAATGTTGCCATAGATTCAGGGTAAAAGGTAGTTTATTCTTTGCCTCTGAGACTTAACTGCTGTCTGAGCCACTCTGGCTAGCTCCTTCTGAACTCAGAGCAGTACTAAACTGTCTCTTCTGGTTGGCTGATTCAACTCACTCACAGTTCTGTCTCAAACACTTCTCCAAACTGCCTGGTTCAAACTGACCTTCTGAGTCAGCTGACTGTTTCTGACTGAACTCTTCTGACTTTGGCTGATTCTCTGACTGCCTCAGACTGAACTGCTCTGCTTGGCTTCAAACTGACTCACTCTTTCTGTCTGATACTGACTTCTGCCAAACTGTCCACCACCGCTGCCCTCTGAATACTGGGATTAAACGTTTGTACTAACATTCTTTCTACATTCCACTCAGACTACACAGGCCTCTAAATGTGATCCCTTCATATAGACCCCTGGATGTAATCCCTTTCATATAGACTCTTGGATTTAATCCCTTCCTGGTTAACACACAGACCTTCCATTGTGGTCCTTTCCCAGACCAGTCATGTTGCTGGATTAAGTGATTAAATATTTCTCTACACCTGAAAACGAATGTTTGAAATGACTTAGGACTAGTTAGAGGTAACTATCTGTGCTGGCTTGTTTTATATCTACTTATCACAAGTTTTAGAGTCAAAATGCCATAAGTTTGGCCTGTAGTCAAGTCTGTAGCCCATTTTCTTAATTAGTGATTGATGTGGGAGGGCCTTACCCTTTGTAGATAGTGCCATTTCTGGGCTGGAGTCCTTGGTACTATGAGAAAGCAGGCTGGGCAAGCTAGGAAGGAACACTCTTGAATGACCTCTATATCAGCTTATGCCTCCAGGACCCTGCATTGTTTGAGTTCCTGTCCTGACTTCCCCAAATGATGGACTACGAACTGTAAAATGAAATAAACCCTTTCTTTCTCAGGTTATTTCAGGTCACAATACTTCATCAGTGCAATACAAGCCATGACTAAGACACTTTTCTATGATGAAATAGACTAGAAGTCCTTTGTTTTGCTTTACAACTTCTTACTTTGTTTGTTTTGTTTTTATAACATTCTTGACGTTTAGTTTGCGTATCCAATAGCACATATTTATAAAGTATTCAGGTTGGTAAATGTTGAGATTTTTATACCATCACTGCTGGTATTAAGATACAGATCCACCACCCCAGAAAGTTTTCTTATGCACACAATATCCCATTTTTTTTCTTCCTCAGCAGAAGTTAAACACACATGTATTGTCTGGACCTGCCTGTGGCACTCTGGGTAGTTACTCAGTAGATAGGAATACATTGACTGAATGTTTGTGCAAGATTGTTCATGGCACCTTTATTACTAATAATTCCCAAAGCCAAAATCCAGCCCAAATACCTATCAACAAGCGAATGAAGAAATGGTGATATATCCATGCAGTGGCATATATCTGGTAATAAAATGAACTACTAAATTAGGTTGACAGAAATATTGACATTTGAAGTAAATTTGCCTTCTTTACTGTATAGTATTTTGCTTGATATTTTCATTCTCAGCATATTCCTTAAAATGAAGAACCCTATTCTAATATTAACAATTACAACAGTTACTAATGACACATAAATGGATGTTAGTTATATTTGAATAATCAAAGATTGGCTATTTCTCAGAAAACTCACAGTCAGAAACAGTAAATATGCAGTCTTTTTGCTACGAGACACATCTCTGTAACACCAGATAACTTACTAGGTAAATAGGAGCCGATGTTAGTGATGGCTGTGTGGATTTGTGTTTTTCAGAGACAGAGTGAGGCAGAATCACGAGAGTAGAAAAGATAAGTGGGAAGGAGGGAGGCCTGAGGATCTCTATCACACACAAAGCTCTCAAGACTAAAGATTAGTATGAACTAATGACTGGGGACTGTGAAGGGCGGCATCTGGGAGGAGAGTTATGCTTTATCTGCACTTTCCCACCTTTTTGCCTTCCTGTTAATTCTTCGCATTTTCTGACTTCTTAACTATGCTGAATTGTTTGTCAGAGTTATTCAGTTGATCTTTTGAGGAGCCAGCTCTTTGTTGTTGTTTTAATACTTTGGGCACAGAATTGTATACCAAACTGGGTTCCTATTTTTGTCCCTTTTATTCACCTTTTGTTGTCTTTTCATGAAATGAGAGTTTTTTTCAAGAAGACATACATGGTTTTAACAAAAAGCGAATGTGTAAGCAATTTATTTTAAACAATTTCTTAATATTTTTAGCTAATACTAATCTGTTTTAGTTTTATATTTAAAAAATTTAGTCCTGGGGATTAAACTCAGAGCCTTGCACATACAAGGCATGTATTAGTCCACTGAACTATATCCCTAGCCCTTAATATAATATTTTATTTAGTGTGTGCACTGAGTACCAAAACCTGGCTTGTTTACTTGTGATGATTCCTTTATTTTAAAGGAATTGAAAAAAAAAAAAAAAAAAAAAAAACGGGAAAAATATGTTGATTGCTTAAGGTCCCATTGTTGTTACTGTGCTGTATTGCCTTTTCCACGATGCTGAGTGTGATACGTTAGAGAAGATTATTGTTTTCTTAAGTGATTCAAATGGATGGCTCTAAAATAGCAAATTAAATCGTAACAGCATTAAATACACATATGGAAAGAATTGTAGTAAATTTGTAACAATAGTAAACTTAGCAGTGCCATTTATTTAGAAGTAGGAAATTATGCTGCATTAAAACCCTGTTGTAGGGTTGGAGAGATGGCTTAGCTCTTAAAGGCTAGGCTCATAGCCAAAAATCTTCTTGTAATAATTTTTTAAGGTCCAATTTTATTTGACTTTTTTATACCTGTCAATTTCTTCTTAGACATATTACACCTGAAAAGTTTTATGTGGAAGCTTGTGATGATGGAGCAGATGATGTACTCACCATCGACAGAGTGTCCACAGAGGTCACTCTTGCAGGTATGTATCGCTAGTTTCAGAGTGTCCCAGAAAGATTTAGTACTGAGATTGCAGCAATTAAGACCGTCAATGGTGCACCATTAAGAGGATCTTTGAGTGCCTTCTTATTAGAAAACTTAATTCTTGCACCGCAGCTAATTTTGGGGGGTGGTATTTTTTTGAGAAAAGGTTTTGCTGTATAGTCCAGGCAGTCCTAGAACTCAGTGTATAGCCTAGCCTGACCCAGAACTCTGGATTTTCCTGCCTCTTCCTCTCAAGTTCTGAGATTATAGGTGCCTAGGCCAGAATTATTTCTGATTCCTTATATGTATTCTGATAGATTTGATTTTGTGTCTAAACTCATTTCTAGAGCTAACATTTGACTGTTTGAGTGTGAAGGTGTTTCTGCTTTAAGTGTAAGGAGTTTTAGAGCTGCTTTTGTTTTTGTTTTGAAAAGTTTCATGACTGTGAGGGTACTTTTAACATGAAAAAGAAAATGTACTTCACAGACTACAACTTGCAAGCATTACAAGCAATGCTTTATCAATCTGATGTTATTTTTGCTTCCCTTTGGTGTGAAAAATATTTTTCTCCAATTATGTATATAGAACAATCTGTATTCTGAAGAAATAAATGTTAAAAAATTTCGATGACAAAATAATGTACCGGGTAATAGCATATTAGAATTTCATGTTTCATTGGTTAAACACCAAGTAATAGCACGTTAGAATTTTGTATTTCATTGGTTTAATACCAGGATACTTACATTAGAATGTCATATTTCATTGATTTAAAATTTCCAGGCAGTTATGTGTTTCTTATTTTTAAGGAAATCTTTGAAGATGCATTTTCTTAATCCTAGCACTTGGGAGACAAGTCAGGAAGATCTCTGTGAATTCAAGGCCAGCCAGGTCTATATAACAAGTTTCAGGTCAGGTAGGGCTATATAGCGAGACCCTGTCTCAAAGAAAAGATTTGAATAATCAGTGTAAGTATTTAGTAAATGTTGTTTGAATAGGTAAAGTAAAATATAAAATATTTTCAGTAGATTAGTAAAGTGTAAGAAAAATATGATTAGCTGGGTAGTGGTGGTGCCCTCCTTTAATCCCAGCACTTGGGAGGAAGAGGCAGAGGCAGGCGGATCTCTGTGAGTTCGAGGCCAGCCTGATCTAGAGTAAGTTCCAGGACAGTCAGAGTTACAATAGAGAAAAAGAGAGGGAGGGAGGGAGGAGGAAGGAAAAGAAAAGAAGAAAAGAAAAGAAAAGAAAAGAAAAGAAAAGAAAAGAAAAGAAAAGAATGATTAAACTTTCCATTTATATGGGTAATTGGTTATTAGTACAAGCACCTTAGATAGTTTTTCTTTGACAAATGTCATTAGAATTCTGTTTTAAGTTGATAATATGTTTTGCCTGTCTCTTGCATGATAGTTTCTTTTCAAGGTAGCTGATTAGTTTATACTTTTACAGATGCATTATACCACTCAACACTATTATTTCTTTATGCATTAGTGATATGAGCTAGTATTTTAGTAAAGTGTATTCTCAGTTATTTTTGGACAAGCAGTGACTTTACCTGTAAGTAGAGATTGTAGCTCCATTTTTAGAAGACTGAAATGTTATGGTCAAACAGGTTTGATAAAAGGTTATGATATCAAACAGTCCTGGTGAAGTAAAATACTTTGATATGAAGTCAGTGATAATGAGGGACTAACTCACTGGCTGTTTCTCAGCCAGTTTTTCTTTACCATTAGGAATACAGACTGTGGCCATGGAAAATAGATTATTTTTCTTCCATGAAAAACTAACATATATCCTGGAAATAGCTACAGTTTTATTGCTACTGTGCTCTGGTCAATAACTCTTACCATTCTACTAGTAGTAAGTGCATCTGAGATTGTCAGATAGTCTCAGTATATTCAGAAAAAAGTAGTCTCTTGAGCTGTTTATTGCTCAAATACTCTTCTTTCTCCCTCCCTCCCTCCTCCCCTTCCTTCTTTCCTTCCTTTCTCATTTTCTTTCTCACTTTCTTTTCTGTCTTCCCTCTCTCCCTCCCTCCCTCAGTTTCTCTTTTACCTTCCTCCCTTCCTTCCCTCCTTTTTTTGTTTATATAATCTTGCTTTGTAGCCCAGGCTACCCTTGAACTTGCTCATTGCTAGTTTTCATACTAGGGAATTATAGAATATTATTGCTAAATCAGTTGAATTACTAAGGACAAACATAAGTGGATCTTGACCTTTTTTAGTATTTTATTTAGAATAGCAGAATTACTACTATGACTAATTATAAAGGCCAGGATGTGAGTTTATAGTAGTGAGATTCAGGTTGATAATAAGTTGAAAGAAAACTGAAGAACAAAACAAAGTTTAATAAAACAAATCAAGTTTTCTAGCCACATAAGTTTGGAGAACGTTATATTGGAGACTGGCTGCCTTCTTTCACTGTCGGTCTCTCAGAGCCTCTGTCTCATGTGACTGTGTGGGAGATGGAGTAGCAATAATTTGAATCAAGCAAAACAAGCTTGTTTGATTTGAAATTCTCCCATCTGCCTTTGGGACATTATTTTCTAAACAAGAGCACTACAAAATGTGTTCTGTGAAACATATTGTCTGAAAGTTTAACAATTATGGAATTCATTCGCTAAGATACAATTTTATTGATAATGGATATCATTGCTAAAAATCATGGTTAGTATGTTGCCTTCGTGCCTACCTGTGTACATTGTTGCTAGACACAGGAGGAAGAAGCTTTTTCTCCCTTTCTTCCCTTGAATTCCCTCAGACATGAATGGGCAGTTCTAATTTTATATTCTGTTAGTAGTATGTGAAGATGAGCTCTTGTCTCAAATTCCTCTACTTACTCTTAAAGGGATAGATAGTATTTAGTTCTCTGGCAATATTAGAAATTACCCACAATTTACCTAATGAGGAAGCTAAAGTGTATTGTTTTTGACACCATCTTCTGTTTTGTTGTTATTTATTTTGGTTTTTTCAAGACAGGATTTCTTTGCTGTAACTCTGCCCGTCCTGGAACTCACTCTGTAGACCAGGCTGGCCTTGAACTCACAGAAATTCTCTTGCCTCTGCCTTCCAAGTGCTGGGATTAAAAGCATACGCCACCACCACCTGGTGACACTATCTTCTTTTAATATCATATGGACATCTCTTTTTTATGTTTTGCAGAAATGGGTGCCTGACATTAATGAGGAAATGCTAGGTTTTTAGAATAAATTGTGCAAATTGATTAGTTGAAGTTACATAAGCTAAATTTCTATTTTGTTGGTGAGCTTTTCTATTATTTTCTTCTTTTTTAAGTCAAAAAAGATGTCCCCCCTTCAGCTGTTACGAGACCAATATTTGGAATACTGGGCACAATCCATCTGGTGGCAGGTAAGAGAAAATAAGCCAAAATGGACAAAGAAGGTGGTTAAATTGGCAACATTAGACAATGAGAAAAAGTGTTCTTCCTGTCATTCTTTAGGTAAATCTCTAGATTATGTGTTTGTCCTTAGTTTCTAAAAATAATATTCTTCAAACAGTTAAATATATCACTCTCAAATAGTCATTTTAAAATAAAGGTTTCATGTTTGATTTTATTCTAACTAGAGTTGAAATCCCTAATTAGCTAGACATTTTCATAAATTCTAAGAACATTTAATTTTAAGTTTGTTTGAGACAGGGTTTTTCTGTACAGTCCTGGCTGTCCTGGGACTTGCTATATAGATCAGGCTGATCTGGAACTCACAGAGATCCTCCTACCTCTGCCTCCCAAATGTTGGGATTAAAAGCATGCACCATCATGCCCAGCCCATTTAAAAATTTTTAGTGTGTTGATTTGTTAGAGTATTCTGTATACTTATACTCTGTATACAGAGTATTTCTGTATACCTTACACTGATATGATAGCACATGTTACAGTGTGTTGCTTGTTTTGTGTTATTAAGAAGGCATTTGTTTGTTTGAGACATGTTCTTTTGTTTGTTTTTCAAGACAAGGTCTCTCTGTTGTAACTCTGGCTGTCCTGGAACTCATTCTATAGACCAGGCTGGCCTCAAACTCACAGAGATCTGCCTGCCTATGCCTTTGCCTCCCTGAGTGCTGAGATTAAAGGTGTGCACCACCACTGCCTGGCTGAGACATATTCTTAATCTATAGCTAGAGCTGGCTTTGAACTGACTCTGTATCCAAGGCTAGCCTCCAACTCACTATCCTGCCTCTGCTTTCCAAGTGCTGGGATTATAGGCATGTGCAAAAGGTGGATTTCATTTTATTGAACTTCAAAAAAGTTTTTGTTTTGTTTTCATTTCAATCACTGTGTTAGGTGCTGAGTTATAAAAGATTTCAAATGTTCTATTTTCTTGCAGTTCACAGTCTAGTGATAGAAGTATACAAGTAATAAGATACTATCGCAGTGTAACAGCTTTTAGGAAAGGTTTATATACAGGAAAACCTTCAGACAGGACAGTTTGGGGTAGAACAGTAAACAGATCTTAAGAATTAATATAGTGAGAGCTGGGAATATAGGCTGGTGGTAGTTTTTGCTAATCAAGTGCAAGATCCCAGCTTCTATTCTCAGTTTCACAGAAAGAAAAGGTAATAATCAGGGAGTTGGCCAGGGTGAAGATTGGCATACTGTGCATGAACTGGCATGGCATTGATTTCTGCCAACTTCTTGTGTTTCAAGGCACAAGCTCAGAAAAAAAATTAAGCAGAGCCCTGTATGCTTGAGAGTGACAGGAGAGAAAAAAAATATTTTTTTTGTCTCTACTTTCCACCGGCTAAGCTCAATTCTTTATCTAAAGGTTTGCTTTTATCTTTTTGAGAAATAATTTTGGCCTTTTAATAGGGTTTTTCTAAATAATATATTACTTTTTATATTTCTAAATTTTAAGAATGCTTTAAGAAAAAAAAAGGGCCTTTATCTGAGCAGCTCAATGCAGTCTCATTTTGCCAGGCTTTTAAGTTTACAAATAAGTGCTATTACTCTGTTTTCTGCTTGTTGAGTTTTGTGAGAGACTAGGACTCAAACTCAGGGCCTCACACATGCTGAGCATAGGCTTGACCACTGCCCCACTTAGGCAGTTTTTTTATATTTATATTTTACTGTTTTCTATTGCAGGTAATTATCTTGTTGTCATTACCAAAAAGATGAAAGTAGGTGAATTTTTTAATCATGCAATCTGGAAAGCCACAGATTTTGATGTTCTTTCTTATAAGAAGACAATGTTGCACTTGACTGATATTCAGGTAAGAATTTAGAGCAGTTATTAATTGCAAAACTCAAAAGTGCCATGCAGTAGAGAGCTGTAAAATGTAGATGGATTTCTTATAAGCCTAGTGATCAAGCAACTTGTAAATGAAGTTGTTCTACCTATCTACTTTTCTACCTACCTATCTACTTTTCTACCTACCTATCTATCTACCTATCTACCTACCTATCTACTTTTCTACCTACCTATCTATCTACCTATCTACCTACCTATCTACTTTTCTACCTACCTATCTATCTACTTTTCTACCTACCTATCTATCTACCTATCTCTACTATCTACCTACCTCTATCTATCTACCTATCTACCTACCTATCTACTTTTCTACCTACCCATAAAAATTTTTTAAGGGGCTGAAGAAATGGCTCAGTGGTTAAGAGACCTGACTGCTCTTCCAGAAGACCCGGGTTTTATTCTCACCACACGTGGCATTTACAACTGTCTGTACCTCCAGTTCCAGGGGATCCAACACCTTCACACAGCCACACATGCAGGCAAAACACCAATGCACATAAAAAAATAAAAATAAAACATTAAAAAATAAATATTTTTAAGAGTTCATATATTTTATTGGTTTTATTTTTAAATAATGAAAAATTTAAATTATGAAGTTATTATAGAGAAAAAAGGACAAATAGAATGCCCAAGAACTCAATACTTAGTGTTAGCTTCATACTGTCTATAGAAAAATAAAATATTAGATACTTTCAAAGTTGTTTTTTATTCTTTTTTTTTTTTCCTTGCAGAAGAGTTTTCACTGTTAATCACATGGGATGGAGGTGGAGAAATGAGTGTGTGTGTGTGTGTTTTGTATATACAGGACATATGCATATATTTTCAGGGTTGTCCACTTAACACCAGACCCCAACAGCAGTGTAAATGTTAGTGACCATAGTATATTAATTGAAGAAGTAATTTAGCAAGGATGAAAGTGCAAACAAACAAAATGACAACTGTCTTAGAGTTTCTGTTGCTATGAAGAGATACCACGACCATGGAAACTCTTACTAAAAAAAGACAGACAAAAAAACATCTAATTGAGGCTGGCTTACAGTTTAAAGGTTTAGTCCATTGTCATCATGGTGGGAAGCATAGCAGCATATACACAGACATGATGCTGGAGAAGTAGCTGAGAATTCTACATCTGAATTGGCAGGCAGCAGGAAAAAAGAGGCATTGGGCCTGACCTGAGCTTCTGAAACCTCAAAACCCACCCCCAGTGACAAACTTCTTCCAACAAAGCCATACCTACTCCAAAACAAGGCTGAACCTCCTGATAGTGCCATTCCATGTGGGCCTATCGGGGCCATTTTCATTCAAACCACCACAACAACTCTGAAAGTGATTTGAGATTGGGCATAATGATGGCTCCATGGAGTAGCCTGGCTGTGGGAATGGAGCACTGTCACCAGTCTAGAGACTGGGTACAAAGCCAGATGAAGTTACCATCACAATGAAGTGGCTATAACAGGAAGGAGGAAGAACAACATGCTTTTTATTAAAGAAATGATATTCAAAGTGCAAAGAACACAATGCCAAAAATTGGTTTAGATTTAGAAAAGTTTGTAGCATTTATCACTGTCCAGAGTAGACGCTGCCAGCCATACAGTATGTGACAAGGAGCAGTGGGAAGGCTCTGCTAGGTTTTTAATAAATTCCTTAAAGAGTAAGATGTTTATACTTTTCATGTTTCTGATAGTTTTAAATATAATGTACTTACTACTGGATGTAGTGGCACATACTTATAGATAGAACTTAGAGACTGAGGCAGGAGGATCAAGAATTTAAGCCCCACTGAGCTGTATAGTTGGACTCTTTCAGAGATATAACTACATTCATTAATTAAATTAATTAATAAATTAAGTGCTGACATTAGTTTCACTATTCATTTCTCAATTCATTTATAACATAATAACAGCTTTTGTTAAGTATATGAATATTTTGCCTGCATGTAGATATGTGCACCATAAGAATGTCTGGAGCCTGCAGGGGTTAGAAAAAGGCATTGAATCCCTTAGTAATTTATAGTGTTTGATCTTAAATAAGTCCCTCACCCTTCCTCACTGCCAGGTTCTCACTTTGTAGCTCTAACTGTCCTGGAACTCACTGTGTAGACCATGCTGGCCTTGAAATCAGAGTTCTGCTTTCCATGTGCTGGAATTAAAGGCATACACCTTTAAAAATATTTTACACCTGACTTTTTTGTTTGCTTATTTTTTGTTTGTTTTGTGATAAGACAGGGTCTTACTATGTAGCTCTGGCTGTCCTTAAACTCAGATTATCTGCCTTTGCTTCCTAGGTGCTAGGATTAAAGGTATGTACCACTGTTCCATACTCTTGAAATATTTTTTTTTAAGAGAAGTAAGCCTTTCTTCCACGTTTCCCAAATTAAGCTGGCTGAGTTGGTTGCTGAAAGATGTGGAAGGCTTCATGAATTTGCATGTCATCCTTGAGCAGTAGCCATGCTAATCTCTGTATCGTTCCAATTTTAATATGCATGCTGCTAAAAGGAACACTGGAGATAATTTTTTTAAAGGACTTTGTTTTTTATGTGAACCAGTGTGTCTGATTAGGGTTACTTATATAGAAGCATAGGCAGCTTACCAGAAAATGTCTCTCCCACTTCCACCGACCTTAACTCATTAACCCACTTATCCTCAGGGAGGGGCAAGCCTTGTTTGTTTCTGCAAGGCTTGTTTTTACAAAAACTATGCCTTATCTGTAAAAATGCCAAATCATAACACTGTCTTAGTAAAACTGTTAAAATACACTTTTTATACTTTAGAATTTCCTTTTTCCTAATATGTATATTCATTCTCCATGAGAAATGATATTTTAAACAAATAAAAATGAAGCTTAGAGCTCAGTCTTTAAAGTATTTGCCTGCCAGCGTGAGGGTCTGAATTTGATTCCTAGAACTCCAATGAAAAGCCACACATGGCTGCATTCTTGTAACACCAGTGATGACAGGGAGACACAAACAGTGAACTAGTCTCACTGACCAGCCAGCCTTGACTGGTTCTGAGCTCCAGGACTTAAGAAGTCTCATCGCAATAAAGATAGATAGTGGAAGCGGATGACTGTCTCAGTGGTCGAGAGAGCTTGTTGCTCTTGCAGAGGATTTGGACTCTGTGAGTGCCCGCATTGGTGACTTACAGCCATCTGTGACTTCAGTTTCAGGGGATTTGATGCCTCCTTCTGGCCCTAGACTCTCATGTGGTGCATGCATATACATATATGTGGGCAAATACTCATACACATAAAATAAATAAATAAAAATTATTAAAAAGATAGATGGTACCAAGCAGTGGTGGCACACCTTTAATCCCAGCACTTGGGAGGCAGAGGCAGGCAGATCTCTGTGTTCGAGGCCGGCCTGGTCTACAGAGTGAGTTTCAGGACAGCCAGGGTTACAATAAAGAAACCCTGCCTCGAAAAGCTAAAAAAAGAAAAGAAAAAAAAAAAAAAAAGATGGTGTCCTGAGTAGTAACACCCAAGGTTTTTTCTGGCTTCCATACTCAGCCTTCCACCTCACCCACATGCAACACCATACACACCAACACATATGTGCACACACATGAAATAAAAGTAGCTGTATTCATTATAACTACTCAGGATTAATTACTTGGACAATTTCTTTGTGACTGCTATACTTTGTTGTCAAGCCATAAAGTTTATTTTTGTGCTGTTTACTGCATATTTTTAGTTGTACTACATACTACACATAGTCTGTGCTCAAATTGAAAAATGGGTGGTATATACATTTGTAACATGTAAGTTTGCGTGTTAATCATTTGATAACTATTATACGTTATCAAACCTTGACAGTTTATTTTTTAAACAAACAAAAGTCAGTCTTGTTTTTAACTGGGAAAACCAGCTAAAATTATTATTCCAAAATAAAGGAAATCCTTTATTTTTTACTAGACTTTGTAATCTTTGTTTTAATGAAAAATTTTTCTATTTTATTTCCTATCCAACCCAAACCAGTGAACTTTTCTGAAAGTGAGGATAATACTAATCTCTTATCTTGCTTATTTCATTTGATAAACCAAGCAGGTGATGGCATTTTCTTAAAACAGCTCTTCTGCTTTAGAGTAATAGTGGGAAGAGGCTGTACCAATACCAACTGTGTGTAATACCTGCAGTGTTATAGAGCACCTGTCTCTGGCTGGGTGCTTGTCAGTGACACTGAATGGTGCTGGGCATACATGTTTTAATTTTGTTGTCTTCTCATGCTGGCAGATTTTCTTTTCAACTGTGGCCTGTATTGAATTCTCCCTTTTCTTCTTTACAGTTACAAGACAATAAAACTTTCCTAGGAATGCTAAACCATGTCCTAAGTACAGATGGATTTTACTTTTCAACAACGTATGATTTGACTCATACTTTGCAACGGCTATCTAACACAAGTCCAGAATTCCAAGAAATGAGTCTCTTGGAAAGGGTAAGCTGGATCTTTAGGTAGCTTAATTTATTCTTAGTTGTTTTTTAAAAGGGGCATGTCTCTTTCATCTATAAAATTTACAATGATTTTTTTCTATCCTACCTCCTACCGCCCAGTCCTGGGGTCTAAACTCAGGGCCTTGTGTGTGCTAAGAAGCACTCTCCCACTGAACCATACCCCCAGCCCTGTTTTGATTTCTCTTACTCTTGACTGTATTAGAATCATATGTGAGGCTTTAAAAACATACTGATGTTTCAAATGTCTATCACAGGCCTCACCGCCTTGTATATATACATAGCTAAGATTGAAATACATTGAGGTAGATACTCAAGGATCTAGTAGAAACACACAGATGATTAGATGAAAAGTTTTCAGAATCTGCGTATGCGTGTACACAAAACACTGCTGAAGACTGAACCCAGGACTTTGTACATAGTAGGCAAACACTATTTCTGAACTACATCCCAACCCCAGAGTTTGTAATTTTGCATAAATATAACCAGGCTGTTAATGTAAAGTCAGGTTTCAAGTTTTCAAGCTAGCATTGTGTTGTATTCATTGTGATTTCATTGCTCTTAGTTCAGTACTATTTGAACATAATTAACCTTATTAAAGAAAAAAACAAAAAAAACCCCAATGTTCTAATAGGTAATGACCTGTCAATTGTGTTGTTTTTTAAGTAGAAGAGAGAGCAACTTACTAATTTAAGAATCTGAGCCAGTTATGAAGGTAGAGGCCTGTAATCTCAGCCCTAGAGGTGCACACTCACTCTGCTTCTTTCTGTTTCTTTAGCTCTCATGCTCTCCCTCCAGGATCTCATTGAGTTGCCCAGACTGTCCTTGAAGTCACTGTTTAGCCCAAGAAGGCTTTGGTCTTTGAATCCTCTTACCTCAGCCTTCTAATGGTATTACAAGGCCTGTGCCACAAAGTTTGGCTAAAATAAGAGTATTTTTAATACTAGGCTTTAAATGACCTCAACGAGTTTTGCTGCTCAGAGACATGGCTGTTTACTGCCTTGATTTTACTTACCTGCTTTTGTTCTGTGTGTGTGGTGCTGGAGCTTAAACGAAGGACTTCATGCATTCTAGGATTCTAAGAGGCATTCTACCACTGAGCCATGCCCTAATCTTTTATTTTTTTTCTTTAACAAACTATGGACATGTTCAGAGGCATACAAAATTTTAAAGGTTGCTTTCTGTATGACAAGACCAGTAATGGACCATTTTGACTAGTAAAAATGATAAATCTCACCAATTTAGTATTTTAGTTCAGCTGTTTGGAGTTATATTCTCCAATATTTTATATTTAGATTTTATATTCTAATCAAGTAAGATTTTATGTTAATTTATATATAACCTAGGTACTAAAGACATTTGGCTTTTAAACAAAAGAGACAAGTGCTTTTTAAACCAATTGCTGTACTCTCTACATGTTTATCAAACTTCTTTTCTGTGCCTGTTGTATGCCAGACATGTACTACTTAGTTGGGACCCAAAATGAAAAAAGGAAGTTCCTATGCTATGGGAAGAGCCTTCAGCATACTTAGAGAGGTAGTAGTACAAGCACTCACAAACAGAGATGATTGCTGCTGGAAATAGGGGTCAAAATTTAATAGAATAATGTAGGAAAGAGAGTCTAACTCTGCCTGGGAATGCCAGGGACAGCTATACCAAGAAAGATTGTTTTGGAGCTGAGGCTTATGTGTTAAGTGATAATGGGAGAGGGAGGTTTTTGGCAAGGGAGTATTAGTAATATTCTAAGTTGTAGAAGCTATTTTTTCTGTGACAGAAAGGAAATTGTTTTTTTATGTTTTGTTTTGTTTTCTCCCCCCCAGAGACAGGGTCTCACTATGTAGCTCTGGCTGTCCTGAATATGCTATCTAGATTAGAGTGACCTCAAACTCACAGAGATCTGCCTGCCTCTGCCTTCTGGGTACTGGGATTAAAGGTATGAGTTGTTATGCCCAGCTAAGGATTTTTTTTTTTTTACACTAAAGAAAAGTGTCACTTATAGAGAATCATAAAACTGATCAATGACCTTATCTTAAGAAAAAAAATTACATTGAATAGTCAGGTGTTTTTGCATAGAATTGACTTTGTTTTGTATCTTGATTTTATTTTTCCAACTGTTATTTTATCCTTAAAGCTTTCCATTTCAGCTTCTTAAAGACTTTGCCACTTATAAAGTTTATGGCTTTTTATTGCATACCTCTAATCTCTTTTAGTTGCTTCTTCTACTAATTTTGTTTTAGCACTATACCTTTTATCAAGTTGTATTCCAGATAATTTAACCTGTTTGAAACAGCAATTTGTTATTTACATTTCACTGACTTGTAGCAGTGCTTTTACCTCTATCTCAGGAAAGAAAAAGGAAGGAGAGAGAGAGAGAGAAAGGGAGAGAGAGAAAGGGAGAGAGAGAGAGAAGAGGAAGGAAGGAAGGAAAGAAGGAAAGGAGAAAGGGAGAGAGGAAGGAAGAAATCAATCTTCACTGCCCTTCTAGGCAGCCTTGATAGAGACAAAGAGAGAAAGGAAGAAATATTCACAGCCCTTTTTGGCTATCTGAAGCTTGGAGAGCAGGAGCTGATAGTGAGCTGGACTAGTCTCAGCTCAAATATCCTTGAACCCAATTTCTCCAACCAATGTTCCTCTAAAAATAACCAACAACCAACTAACCTCTCAGGGCATCAATCCATATATACTTTAAGCAAAACTTCCCAGAAGTCCAAGCAGCAGGCAATCACAAGGTCAATCTACATATGGCAGAACAGCTGCACATAACCAAATCGTACCTACCAATTAAAACCCATTATCATCCACCACATCTGGAATGGGAACAAAAACATAGTCCAGATGCCATTTTGCGTTTTAAAAGAAACCAGAATAACAAAATTCCTTCCAAGCGTCCCCCTACACTGATGAATCATACCATTTTGCAATGATGAATACTAAGTAGGATGGCACAAACCAGTTGGAAACACATACTTAAAAGACATGAAATTCCTCTGGTCATGACCTTATGTAGGTCATTTCCTATGACCTTAGGTGTGAAGAGGGAGGGAGTGTGGCTCTACAGAGTGCTATCTACTTAGTCTATGTGCTGTATTTGTTCCCTCTGTATTTGTGATAGTTGTCAGACTTTGAAAGTGGAGGTTATGCCTTTAAGTATCAGCTGCCAGATCTCCAGGGAAAACAAGCAAGGATTTGGCTCTGACATGGCAGTCACTGAAGAACTTAAGTAGATAGCCAAAAGGACATGTGTAGAATTCCTTTAGCTCTGGGGATGCCAGGTAGAAGTGGGGTCAAGATGGAAGCCAGGTAGCTGTGCAGTAGATACTGGGTCAAGTGTTATCCTTGGGTGGCAGTAGTAGAGATGGAGAAATGAGTGTGGACTCTGAAAGAGATTTAGTTCTTGGACAATGATTACCTAGAAAGATGGAAGAGGATACCTAGAGTTTCTATGTGTGATTAGGCAGACAATGGGGAGAGGAGCAGATTTGAAGTGAAGTGTGCTCTGTAGGGGACATGTCAGAAAAACTAATATTAGCCACTAGGGGGAGACATTGATGGGTGTAGTTTTCTATCTGGGGCCACTAACCTTGGTTGGAGATACTTCATTAAGTTTTAAAACTTATCTCAGGCAGATCAGCGGTTTGTATGGAATGGACATCTGCTCAGAGAGCTGTCTGCTCAGCCAGAGGTAATGTATTCCAGTTCAGATCTGATACCTTGTTGTAATACATGTTTGAATGTATTCTATAAAATGACTAAATGACTAACCACTCACTAGGGAGTGGGTAAATAATTCTAACCTAACCCTAACACACACACTTGACTCTGCTTGCCCTGTTTTTCTGTTTTATGTAGAAGAAGCCTAATCGCCATTGTGTTAGCTTTTTGTCTCTGTGACAAGAGGTCTAAAATAACTTAGAACTGAGATAACTTACTGTTAGCCTCAGGGGTTTCAGTACTCTTAGTCCATTATCGGATGACTTCCTTGTTTTTGGACCTGTAGTAGGGAGAACATGCCAGGGAGTACACTGATGGAGCAAATTGCTCACCTTATGGTGGGCAGTCAGCAAAGGGAAATAGGCTAGGGTACCAGTGCTCTCCTAAAGGCTGGCTTGCTTTTTTTGTTGTTGTTTGTTGTTTGTTTCTTGAGACAGGGTTTCTCTGTATAGCCCTGGCTGTCCTGGAACTTGCTCTGTAAAACAGTTCTGGCGTCAAACTCAGAGAGAGGCACCTGCCTCCTGAGCGCTGGGATTCAGGGTGTGTACCACCACTACCTGGCATAAAGGCTAGGTTTTATTGACCATTCTTTCTTCCAGTAGGCTGTACTTTCTAAATTCCAAGAGCTTCTCTGGTTAGTTGCCAATCTTTTTAAAGCATAAGGTTTTAGGGGTACTTAAAGTGCAAACCATAATATTTGTAAATGGAAGCCCTAAATGAAAGACATTGCTTTCTCTGAGACAGGTAGAATGAATTGTACTGGATAAATAATGTAGAAGTGAAAGATTAGGGCTAAGTCCTGTCAGTACAAAAACCGTAGGTCTCATCTTAAAGGAAATAAGAGATAGTTTATTCTGTAGTCATTTTGAGTGACCATGGCCTGGGAACACAGAACACACTCCAAATCCCATGTTTCAATGTGGAAGGAGTTTCATGAAGTTTTTATAGTTTTACAGAACAATGAAAATCATAGATCAAGGCAAGTTTAAAATGCATTGGTGGATACATCAAATAGGCAGTTGCAACAAGATGGGAAGGAAGCTGTTCTATAAGCCCAAGATGCTATCTGATGATATTATTAGCTTTTGGGTTAGTGGAAGCTAGTGAACTGCTAAGATAATAGATTCCAAAACGTTTTTTGTATTTATTAGTCATAAGATGTCAGTTCTGACACAGAGGTGGGCAAGGACTGCTGTTCCGGAGGCTAGGACTAGCCCCAAGACAAGGTAATTAGCATCTGGACCTGCAACATTCCAGTCTCTCCACAGGACTGCAGTTCTAATCAGTCAAACAGCTTCTGTCCAAGAGTTCTTGTTTGTAGGCCAGGTAGAAACTCCCTTAATTCACCACCAACCTTCATTCTGAGTTATACAAATGAGGTATGAGCCAAGGCATTTAGATTTGTAGAAGTGATTTGTTTTCTGCCATAGCATTTGCTATGCTTTTTTTTTTTTTTAAAGGTAGCAGGATTGAAAGTCATTAACATTGTTAGTGTTTTCTAGAAGAGTTATAGGAAAAGACTAAGAAGGAGCTTCTGCAGCTTCATGTAGTTTTATTGGTATTTATCTGTGATCATTTAAACCCTAGCGATTACAGTCTTCCTACTTTCAATATTACAGACATTTCCCTAATATTAGAAGTTACATGTCTCACTGCATGGTTATATTTGCATATTAATGCCTGTGTGTGAATATGTCTTACATGGTGCTTGCTGTTGATTTTATCACTTAAGATGTGCTGATTCTGAATATGTTGTATATCTTCTTTTAGGTCCACCGGTTTGCTCTTCCAGTGTTACATGGCTGTATCCTTCTCTAATATTTTTATATCTTAGTTTCTAGCAGTCTGTTTAAATTTTAAGACAGATGAAGATTCTCAAATGTGACATGAGATGAGTATTTCAGGATTATGAGAAATTACTGTTAACTTATAAGTATAAAATCTTGGCATAGGCTGTAAATGATCCCCTCCCTCTGCAGGACAGTAGGACAAACAAACAAATGAGCAAAGATAAATGATATGGCAAGTGAAACATGAAACTTGTTATCTTCTTAATGCCTCCATGAACTGGATAAATCCAACAATGTTAAGAGTGGTAAAGAGGATAACCAAGTAATCCTCAGGTTCATTGACGTCTCCTGATTATCAGACCGTGGGTATGGTTTGATCCGTGTCCACATCCTTACACAAGAGATGTTCTTTTGAAACTCTGATTATGTCAGCAGAATCCAGAAACAACTTGTATGTCTGTCAATAGTAAAACAGACAAGTAAACTAGGATATTCTTTCTGTTGTGGTGGTGTATGCCTGGGATTTCTCCAGCCCTGTAATCTCAGCCCTGTGTAGGCTGAGACAGAAGGGTTTGAAGCCAAGCTGGGTACATAGTAAAACTTTGTCTCAAACTAGAAAGTCGGGCAAAGGAATGAGGTGAGTGGTCCCTTCCTCAGTGGCAGTAATAGAGCCAGATGGAGAGAGCTCAGCATGCTTCAGAGAAAAACTGTGCACCAAGGTTTTATTTTGAACACATAGATTTGGCTTAAAAGTCATAATTTTAATCAGTTTTAATTGTACAATTCAGTGACAAGTTTTGAAGGAAGGATTTGGAGAAATCCCAGGCTGACCTTGACATCTGTGCTTCTGAATGTGATCTTGAATCTTCTACCTCTGAGCGTTGACATTATATGCATGCATCACCAAATCTGGCTTTATGTCATGCTGTGGATCAGACCCAAGGCTTCATACGTGATAGAAAGGACTCTACTATTTTACGTGTTTTTTACATTCTTTTTCATTTTTGGGTTTATTTAAAATTCATTTCTGGATTAATATTTTGATATGTAAATCTTGATATACTAAGTGTTGTTACTAATTTCCATGTGCAATTATATATATAGTATATTTCATATTTTTCTTTAACTACAATAGCTTGTTTTTGTTTTTATTTAATTTTTATATTTTTACTTTCCTTGCAGTGCAAGGGATTGACCCCAGGGCTGAGTGAGCTATGATCCTAGCTCCTACTCTGTTCTCCATTTCTTTTTTTTTTTTCTTTTGTTTTTTGTTTTGTTTTGTTTTTTTTGTTTGTTTTGTTTTTTTCCAGACAGAGTTGCTCTTGTTGTAACTCCCGCTGTTCTGGAACACATTCTGTAGACTATAGGTTGGCTTCAAATTCACAGAGATCTGCCTGCCTCTGTCTCCCGAGTGCTTGGATTAAAGGCATGCACCACCAACACCCAACTTGTTCTCCATTTCTTATTTGAAGGTTAATTTCCTTCAGATTCCTAGTTTTTATTCAGAATAGGGTTTTTGCTGATGTCATTGATACGTAGTTATATACTTTTAGAAGGTAGTTGAGGATATCAGGGAAAGGAAAAAATTAAATAGAAACACTAGTGAAGTTAGTAAATATTCTGGCCTTATGTTACTGTAGGAGAACTCATCTGACAAACTTCACAGTTGGAAATGATACTTAAAGTTTGAGAATAGCCAAGAAAAGACTGCATATTATGTCTTTTTTTTTTCTTCCTAAAGACAATTCATTTCTATTGGAGTAAATAGATTTGTATTGAATCTAGAAATATTTCTATATTATATTTCTCATCTATCATTTATCTATCTATCATCTATCTATTTATCTATTTTTATGTTCATTAGTGTTTTTGCCCGCATGTATGTCTGTGTAAGGGTGTCAGAAACCCTGGAACTGGAGTTACAGACAGGTGTGAGCTGCCATGTGGGTGCTGGGAGTTGAAAATGTGTCCTGTAAAAGAACAGTCAGTACTCTTAACCACTGAGCTATCTTTCCAGCTACATTTTTCTTAATATAGTTAAGTTATTACTATGCACTCATGTTCTATTAATGGAAAATACTTTGATTGGATTCTCATCTCCAGAAGGAGTTGTTTCAGAGCTGGTGTGCGTTATTATGTTAGAGGTAAGAATCATTTCACGTCAGCATGATTAGGCCATACCTTCCATTGCTTGATTCTTGTCTTAAATGATTTACCTGTTATATATTGTGTTATTTGATACCCCTGCTAACGATTTTTATCTTCTCTTATTACAATAATGAGTAGGCCTTCTGTGTTTTTCTCCAGATACTGTAATTATTTTGCAAATGTTAACATGGCACCATGGGCCACTAAGTGTTTAAGAACAACTACATGTTTATTGGGTGTCTGAAAGTACACTGAACTCAGAGTGGTATTCAGTAATGTACACTCAGTATTTCTCTTATTACATTTGGTTTCTTTGCCTGTTTGCACTAAAAATATACTAATTTGCTCAAACCAAACTATTAGAGTGTGTATTAAATAGAGTTATTGTGATTATGAAGATTCCCTTAAGTTTGTTTTGCTTTCAACCATAATATATCAGAATAAAATCCTATTAAATAACTGTCATTTTTGAGCCCAGAGAATATCTGAATATAGAGAATATCTGATTAATCTTCTTACAGATGCATTGGGAAAAAGCCACTGAGAATGGCCTCAACCAAATTAGAGTTAACATCTCCTTAACTATGTTTTCTTAGCTTGTTAAGCATTGAATGCATATTTTAAATAAGAATGTTATTTTTGAAATGATAAAAATTTCCTACTTAATCTGCTTGGTTCTTATTCCTCTGCCAGATGACCAGATATTAGTTTATTTATCCTACTCTGTAACTTTTCATATTAATATGGGTATGTTTTCTTCCTTTTATAGACAATATTTTATATACATTTTCCTACATCTTGGTTTCTTTTTTAAAAAATATATCTTGGAAGTCTTTTCATAATGATATTTCCCTCTTTCCTGCTTTCCCTTCTTCCACTTCTTTCTCTTTTAAAAATAACTGCATCTTGTACCTTAGAATAATAGAAGGTGTCTTGGTGTTCTGTTGCTGTGAAGAGACACCATGACCACAGCAACTCATAAAAAGAAATCACTTAATTGGGGCTTGTTTATAGTTTCAGAGGCTTAGTCCATTTTCATCATGGTGGGGAACAGGGGGACACAGGTAGACATGGTGCTTAAGAAGTTCTACATCCAAATCCACAGGCAGGAGGAAAACAAAAGATACTAGGACTGACATGGACTTTTGAAAACCCCAAAGCCCACCCCAACCCCCAGTGACAACACTTCCTCCAACAAGGCCATGCCTAATCTCTTTCAAGTAGTGCCGCTACCTAATGGCCAAGCATTCAAATCTGTGAGCCTGGAAGGGGTGGGGCACATTCTCCTCCAGCTACCACGGAAGAAAGCAAATGTAGTCAGTGCTTCTGCAAGTAATTCAGCATTGAAAAGTGATATCATTGCCAGTGTGGCTCAGTAAAGCTGCTTCCTTCCGATTACCTACTGGTGTTAGTTACAGGTGTCCGATAATGGTAACTCAGATGCTTTGAGAAATATGTCAGAGATCAGAAAGACCTAACCAGTGTAGTCTCTAGCAAGTACATCAAACTGTTCTTCAGACTAGGGTTCATGGATGTGTTCATGGTTATGCATGTTTAGGGTCATGTACACTTTTTATCTGATAATTAAATACCTTCTAGAGTCTCTGTGTTACAACTAAGTGCTATTGGGCCAGTGAACCACATTTTCATTTAGCGTTATGTTATTACCAAATATGATCACAAAAATGACAGTTTTAACTTTCAAATAGGAATTATAGGCATGTTTGAATTTTTTTTTTCTTCAAAAGGGACTTTTTGAGGATGCTTATAGTAAGAAAAATACCAATTCAGTTTATGTTTATATAAATAAATCTTAACTACTCTTTCAGCCTGTTTAAGCAAATTTCCTTTAGTTTTCAGATAATGTACTATCCATTTGTTTGAACTTTAATTTTATAAGTATTTACCCATTAATGTTAACTGAGTTGATAATTCTTAAGTTATCTGGAGTTAATGATTTTTGGTATATTTCTTTTATACCAAATATTAGGAATTGATTCTGAAGGCCATGCAGCTAACTTTGTAGAAACAGAGCAGATCGTGCACTACAGTGGGAACAGGGCTTCGTTTGTTCAGGCAAGTGCATATGTTGGTGGCCAACCAGTTAGCCTTTACTGCTTGATCTTCATTTCTATCATGTTGGAACTTTTCTCCTTTTCCTCTTTTTTTCCTTTGTCTTTCTTCTCCTCCTCCTTTTCTTCAAGTTTTTTGAAACAGGTCTCATGTAGCACTGGCTGATCATAAACTTAACTATATAATTTGTTAGTACAACTTTGAACTGATCCTCTAGCCTCCAAATTCCCAGTGCTAGGATTTCATGTGTTTACTGCCAGGCCAATCTTCACTTCTTTCTTAAGTACTATCTTTGTGTATAATGTGGAAAAAGTTCAGCTAATAAAAGGGTTGGTTATTAATCTAGCACTGGCTTATGGATACTTATTGCCTTTAAATTAATCCCCCATAAAAGAGAAGGAAGAGTGAGCTTTATGGAAGTTTAGCAGTTCACCAGTGTAAGGCTTAGATCCACCTAGGGTGATGATGGGATAAGCTGATAGCATATACTTGACTTTACCTGTCTTACCCAGGCCTGCTCATGTGTTGCCTCTTGTGGAGTTGTGCAATATTTCCTACTCCAGAATGTCAGTGACGAAACAAATTCAGATGTTTATAAATATACTTCTTTGAGAATAAATAAAGAATTTTCTGTTTTTTTCACATTGTCAAATTATATAATGCATAGATAGCTTGCTTAATTTTTACTGGTGGATAAATTGTTTGTTTTAGAACTTAGGGAAGCACAGAACTTTCTATTATACAAGTGCCATGTGTGTACCCCTGGGAAGGGAAAGTACTTTTTAAGTATATTTCCACAAAACAAGAACTTTGTTTATTGAGGCAGGGATTCTGTGTACAGTCCTGGCTGTTCTGGAGCTCCCTGTGTAGACGGCCACCACACTTGGCAACATAGGGCTAAGAGGGCACATCAGACGTCCTCTGTAGCTGGTGGATTGTTATCTGTTTTGTTTTCTCTTTTTTGCAAAGTTGTTACTATCTGTACTGCTTACAATAATTAAGTTGAGGAAGCTAGTTTATGCATCTTTCTTTTACATTTATCTCTTTTCTTTTAGACTCGAGGATCAATACCTGTTTTCTGGTCACAAAGACCAAATCTGAAGTACAAACCACAACCACAGATCAACAAAGTAGCAAATCATGTATGTATCGTCCTGAAATTTTCACTGGTTAAGATAGAACCTAAGTTGCTTTTTGATTTGCATATAGAACATATATTTGTTCCCCACAAGTCAGAATTCAACATCTTCAAGGCCTTTCTCCTGGACTGTAGAACAAACTGCCTCAAATAACATGTTTCAAGTACTGAACCAAAGTCTTGCTGAGTGGCATGGAGATCTCAGTGAGGTTTAGAGAATGTAGTATATATTAAAAGTTGCATTCAGAATTCAAATAGTGATACTGTACTGCAGCATAAAATGGCTCTAACAACCACTTAACCTCGTGGTGTTTTCAACATCCAGAAGGCATGGTCCTCATCCTGATATTCTCTTGAGTATAGAAATGGGATATTTAAGAAGATACTTTTAAAAATATGGTAAATAATCATATAGTGTAGTAACTATTTACTTTGTCTCCCTTCTAGATGGATGGTTTCCAAAGGCATTTTGATTCACAAGTAATTATTTATGGAAAGCAAATCATAATTAATCTGGTAGGTTTGAGTGGGGTTTTTTTTTGGGGGGGGGAGCCAACAAAACAGACTTTCTAATTAACAGGAAAATTAATTTTAAAATTAATTTTACAACTTTTCATCAGACCAAACAGAAACTATGATCCTAGTAAACAGCCTTCCTCTCCCCACCTTCCACAGCTCCTCATGATTCTGTTTTTCTGTTTTCATGTACCTCATGTATGTAGACTCACAGTATTTGTCCCCTGTGCTCTACTCGTCTCGTTTAGTATAGCGTTCATGTTTATCAGAATTGCATTACTTTTTAAGACTGAGTAATATTTTATTGTTTATCTGTTCATAAACTTCCCTCTTAATGTTTGAAGGAGTTTAAAGAAGAGTGCTATTAATTCTTCCTTAAATCCTTAAGCTTTTGGTTAAATTGATTACTGAAGCCATCTAGTCTGTGGCTTTTCTCTAACAATAATTCAGTCTCCCTTGTACTTACTGGTCTGTTTAGATTTTCCTTTTGAGGGGGAAGGGGGAGGTAGTGAGGTTGAGGCAAGATTTCACTGTTAGCCCAAGCTTCCCAAGTGCTAGTGTTCCATGTGTGAGCACCTCATCCAGTTTTCTGCTCCAGCTTTCTATCTCTTCATGGTTCAGTTTTAGTAGACTGTATTTTTTTTTAGAAATTCGTTCAACTTTAAGATGCACATTTTTGGTATATGAATATTCATAGTATTCTCTTATAATTCTTTTTATTTCTCTAAAAATTATTAGCAATGTCCTCATCATTCTTGATTTTAATAATTTGAATCTTACCTCTTTTTTTCCTTACTCATTGTAACCAAGCTTCTCGACGTTATTGATCTTTTCAGGAGCCAGTTTGGCTGTCTCTGTTGGTTTTCTGCTTGTTTTATTTCTGCTGTAATCTGTAACATTCCTTCTTCTGCTACCTTTGAGCTGACTTTCTTTTTCTAGCTCCTTAATGTGTAAAATTAGGTTATTGATTTGAAGCTTTCTTTTTCTTCTTTCCTTCCCTTATTTTTAAATATTTATTTTTCATGTGTATAAGTATGTCACTTGTATTTCCTTATGTGTACTGTATGTGTGCCTGGTCCCCACAGAAGCTGGAAGCTATCATCAGATCCCCTGGAGCTGTAGTTATAGATGAATCTCTGTGTGGGTGCTAGAAATTGAACCCTCAGCTTTCTTGAACTCATAGAGATCTGCGTCCTGAGTGCTAGAATTAAAAGCGTGTTGCTACTGCACCAGCTAGGTTTTTTTTTTTTTTTTTTAATATATGTATTTTCAGTAATGAAAATTCCTTCTTATCACTATGTTTGTTTTTTCTCTTAAATTCTGGAATAATTGGATAAGCCATTTTTTTCCTGTTTTTTTGTATGACTATGGTTTCTTTAAAAATTATGTCTTGATTATTATGATGTGGTAGTACTGGAGTAAGAGTATCCTTCCAGAGCGGTTGTAGTTTTGTTTTGTTGTTCTGGCTTTTAATGTTAAAGATCACAGTAGTCCATCTGTTGCAAGACTCTTCCAGACTCTTGCAAAGATTTTCTGCTCACTGAAGACTCTCTTTTAATATGTTCAGCTAATGTTTTGGTAGATTTCATTGAGTTCTAGGAATTGAAAAAAGACAAAATAACAAAATAAAACAAAAGAATAATCCATTTTCTATTCTTGGCAAACTGGCTCTGTGCTGAGACAGCCAGACATTTACTAGTTAGCCAGGCATGTTTCAAGGCTACAAACCAACAGTAATGTTTGCGGTATTAGGATTTTTATGCGCATGTGTCTTGCCTGAGTATGGAAGTAGCTTTCTGAAGTCTTTCATGTACACTGCTGCTTTCTAATGTCCCTGTTTTCTAAAGAGCATCACTTGGTTTGTCTAGGGTTTAGGTAGTCTATTTTATATTTCTATCCAGAAAGAAACTCTTGCCCAGGTATCCATTGGTTAACAGTTCAGTTGTGGCTTTTACAATCAGTCTAATGTTTTCTGACCTTCATTCAGTTACACAACACAGAGATGTTTTAGTCCTTCAGGTATGTATAGTTATGTGTACATTGGATCTGGTCTGCTTCTACTGGTTTGATAAAAGGAGCTAAAAACAATATTACTATTGTTTGCTAGAAAATTCATCACCCTGTAGGTGGAGGAGGATGAACAAAATGCTGCAGAGACTTACTACAGGTTGGAAGGTGGTTTTTTCTTGACGGACATTTAACTAGTTGCTGTAAACTTTGATTGCTTTTCCATAGGTCCTACAGAGTTCATTCAGAATGGAAGAAAAGACTTCCTCTTTTGGTTTTTAGTATTTCTCCGTTAGAATGAAAGCTTTAAGTTTCCTTGTTACTTTCCTGGTATTACTCTGTCTAAATATAAAATCACGCTATTTTAATTTTTTTACAGGTGAACCATAAGGGATCAGAGAAACCACTTGAGCAAACATTTGCAAAAATGGTGTCTTCCTTGGGTAGTGGGATGATCAGGTATCTTGCTAGGTGTCTGTTGTAGATCCTTTCAAGTTACATGCATACTTATGTATAATAATATAAAGAGTATGTTATTATATTTCAGCTTGCATTTTTAAAAAAATGTTTGTGTGTGTGCATGTGAAGTGCTCGTGGAGGCCAGACATAAGCAACCCTGTATGGATGCTGGTTACTAAACATGGGTCCTCTGGAAGTGCAGCAAGTGCTTGTAACTGCTAAGTCATCTCTCTAGTCCTCAGGTTGCATGTTTTCAATAACAGATCAAAGCATAATTTTTCTTTTAGTTGGCTTGACATTTTCTCTGACATGATTTATATTACAGAGTAACTTTATGGTCAAATTTTTAGTTTGATCCCTGGTTAAAATCTCTTCATCAAGGTTTTGCAAAGAAGTGGCCTAGTAGGTCAAAAATAATGTTTCATTATTTTTTAAAGGTTTTTAAACCTTTATGGGTATGAGTACTTTTCCTATGTGTATGTTTGTGGATCACATGCATGCAGTGCCCACTGAGGCCAGAAGAGAGCATTGGGTCCCCTGCAACTGGAGTTACAGATGGTTATGAGCTGCCATGTGGGTATGGAGAATCAAACCTGGGTCCTCTAGAAAAGCAGCCAATTCTCTTAACTACTGAGCCATCTCTCCAGCCTCCTGAATTGAAGTTTTTTGGGGGGTTTGTGTTGGGGGAAGGTGTTCAGACAACCCTAGCTGTCCTGGAAGTTGCTCTTATAGACCAGGCTGACCTTGAACTCACAGAGATCCACCTGCCTCTGCCTCCAAGGTGTTGGGATTAAAGATGTGTTCCCACTGCCAGGCTATACTGATTTTTTTTTTTTTAATGAGAAGTCCTTCATTCTGTCTTTTCTTCTGATTTATTTAGTATGTATGGGTGTTTTGCTTGTATGTATCCCATCCCTGGAGCTAGAGTTAAAGATACTTGTGTGCCCATATGGTATATGGGAATTGAACCTGGGTCCTCTGGAAGAGCAGTTGGTGCTCTTAACCACTGAGCTACTTCCACTGCCCACCACGTATTTCAGTTCTTTATTATTGCTTGATGTGATCTTTACCATTGTATTTAGCTGGGCCAGTTTAGCATTTGTGTAGTGACCTCATCTGGAGCACTATCTTTGCCTGTCCAATAAGTCACATAGCAGTGGTTTTAAGTACTCTATGTATTGGTCTGCTTAAAACCAGGCTACAGCTGCTAATTCTGGTCAGAGCACTAAAAATAACTTACAGTGTTACTTTTGTTGAAGTTGCCTTTCAAAATGCCTTCCTTGCTTCCAGTCATTGCTCCACATGTATTTTTATTGTGCTCATTTTTTGAGATAACCATTGAGATGCTGGAGTTTCTTACATGTTGAAGCCCACACTGTGTGGATAGAGCAAGGGAGTCATACAGCATGGATGCTTTATCTGCATTTTCATGCTTCAGATTGGGCACAGTGTCCTTCCAGTTCTCCTATTTGTTGTGATCCCTAAGCAGGAAGTTGGGCATATGCCATACTTCATGTAGCCAGTCTTCTCTTGACTGTCAGAGCGTGGCTAATGATTTTTTCCCCCTTCTCAAGGGCAAGGTGACAAATGATAGGACACCTTCACAATTAGATATCCTCTAACTTTAGAGTTATAATTCTTAAATATGAGGAAATTGTAAAGGCTCATTATAGATTGACAACATTTTTACTGCACATATATGTATAATGTATAGATGTTGGTAAAAGAAAATGTTTTGGGTCTTGTTTTTGTTTTTGAGGTGGGGTGGCCAGTAGCTAACACTATAGGTTCTGTCTTGCCTCCTGCACTTCTTACAACCTCTAGTATACAACAGATACCCAGCCTAATCCACCATGACTGAGCTGAGTTTCAATACTTTGAATATATTGATCTGAAAAATGGCAAGAAGAAACATTCTTTGTACACAGGGACAGAAAATAAGTATGTGTTAGGTATACAATTGGATTGGACCTCTAAGTGCACACTCGATACTGTGGATCTGATCTCCTTCACTAGCATTTGCTATACCTCTGTACTTTTATTTTCAGGCCCCTAGAACATGTAAAAATAAAATTTATCTTACATTAATTTAAAATCATTTGTTCTCCACCATAGGTGTGAGCATGGAGGTGTGTGCATGTGTGTGTATGTGTAGTAGTTGTAGTAGTAGTAGTAGTAAACCCAGGATGAAGGAGGCTCTATATCCCTAAGCATTATTCATGCTCTTATGTAGAGAAAAATCATTTTATAGGGTGTTACTAGTAGAAGGAAATTAAATGGTTCTGTCAGTTTCTTGAGTATGTGTTCTTTTGGTAGGTACATTGCCTTTGACTTCCATAAGGAATGTAAAAATATGAGATGGGATAGACTGAGTATTTTATTGGACCAAGTAGCAGAAATGCAAGATGAATTAAGGTAAGCCATAATACTTCCTTAGAGAGGTAAGGGGGAGAGATAACTGTATATGTCTGTTTTATTCATTACATATTATTTAGCAGATTTGTGAAGCACTGGGTTGTCAGTGCTTATATATGCTGTTTTAATTTAATTTTTTGTATTGGAAGAGTGTTGTTAGTTTAAGAATAACTGAATTCTTACAAATGGACCAGTGTCAGGAATAATCAGCATTTTTCCAAGGTTTTATATTATTGTGGTTGGTTTATTACTATTTTGCTTTTAGTGGTCTGATATTTTATCAGAGCATTCTGTTTGGAGTCTTTGTAACAGCAATTTTCAGCCTCTCTGCAGCCTGTTGGGTCACAACATAGCTTTAATTAGATGCTTCCTATCATGTAGTGTGTCAGGGTCCTTATCTGGAAAAGTGTGCTGCAAGTGGTTCTCTTCGGATGAGTATGTGTATATCATTTTACTTGGGTTAAAATTTGCCTAGAAAAACTTTCTTCAGTGTAGGATTAGTAGATCAAAAGATTGGACATCTTTATGATGCTGTTTGAATGTGTTTGTACATATTTTAATGTGTTGGTTCACAGGTTTACTATTCCCTGTATATATGTCAGTCGTACTTATTTTAAAGCCAAAACAGTCTATACACCATTCTGTCATTCTGTTTCACTTCTGTGGTAGTTCTAAACCTGGTACTCCACATGTACCTTTTTGTTTTAATTTTTAAATTTTTGACAGTCTGTTACTTGTATACAGTATACCAAATATACTTTTAAATTTCAATTATCTCTCTGATGAACATTTGTCTGGTTTTTAAAAATATATTAGTATACATAGCTATCAACTATAGTTACTTTAATCTTTTTTTTTTTTTCCTTTGACATTCTGTCATGAACACAGCTAGTGAAGGATGATAGGCTTGTACTATGGTAGGCTACTAGAGAAGAGACTGACTGGGCTTGGCATTGTCAATGGAGGGGCTGGTTCCTTAGGATCACCATTAATTGCTGTCATGCAAGAATGGGGGCAGGAAGGTATAGTGATATACACTTTTTATCCCAGCACTTGGAAGCAAAGGCAGGCAGATCTCTGTGATTTTGAGATTAGCCTATTCTACACCAGGAGTTCCAGAACAGCTAGGGCTCTACAGAGACATCTTGTCTCGAAAAGCAAAACAAAAAAAAAATGTAAGAGGGAAGATTGGCTCCAGAACCTTTGTTAGTATTCCTCACTGTGCTTCTTAGAGAGGCTGGAACATTTACTAGAGAAATTTAGGCGATCTCTCAAGACAGTATTTTTCCCAGTAGCTTTTGAGGCAGAAATAGTCTGTCCTACCAGTTCTGACGTGTGTCTCAGGCCATCATCCCTAACTAGCCATATGATCTAGGGTCCTGGTGATTATCCTTAAACTTTGGTCTCTCTGTGTCTCAGGTCATCTCTACCTAGCTATATATCTAGGGTCCTGGTGGTTATCATTAAACTTTAATCGCTCCACTTGTAAAGTAGAGATAATAACACTCACCCAGTAGAGTGTCTGTGTAGTAATATAAACTACCCGTATGTGTGCTAGTGATGTACCATTGTGCACACCCACTCACACACTTGGAGCCATCCTTGCTTGTACTGCAAAGACATTATATAAAGTGGCTATCTATGTAAACACCTTCTCCTAAGATAATGATTTCTATTTAGCCCTGATGAAACTGTTTGTTTCCCTCCTCTAGAATTTTGAGAAATAATTTCACTGTCTAGTTTTTAAACTAATGTGGTCTTTGTTAGATATTTGATTTGTGTGTTACATTTTATTTCATTCAGACCTTAGAGCAGCTTAACAGTTGTACTATTACCTCTGTTTTGTGTATGAAAAAAACTGCTATTTAAAGTTATACATCTGGGACGTTGATGCAACAGCAACAGGTTGCTTGTTGCCAGGGTCCATGTTCTTAATCACAGTGAATGTTGTCAGATTTTTTAGTTCATAGTGTTATCTGAGGAGCTTGTTAAAAATAAAGATATCACCAAGCTTGTCACCATGCTTGACCATTGTGCACATATGTGAGTGATTAAGAGGAGAGGGAAATTGGATTTTTCAAAAATGTACTTTTCTTATTTTATCCTATTTACATGGTCGTCCATTTTAAAAGAAAAAAAAGTTAAGTGCACTTTCCAACCTTTGCTTCAGACATATTGATCCCATTGAGCCTCAAGACTGAGAATTTTTATTTGTAACTTGGGAGATTCTGATAGGGAGTGTCAGAGACCATTAAGCCCTGATATACTGTGACATGGCTGAATAATTGCATTAAAGGAACATTAGGAAACATGGCTGGTTTCCATAGCAATAGTTTTCTTGACTGTTCTCCCTGTTCTCTATATTGTATGATGACTTTTGTGAAAGCTGTGTTTTGGAAAAGGGACTGTGTTGCCTCAGCCATTCATATTCTCATTTGGTCTAGAAAAATGAATATACCTGACTGAGCACTCCATCCTACTTTGTAATTTATGGGTTTTACGGAGGTCACCGCATGAGATGTGCGTTCTAATTGCTGTGTTGCTGGTGTGTTTAGTTTACTTTGGTATAAGAGTGCTCACACAAATGTGTTTCAGTTATTTTTTAGTAGACTCTGCCGGCAAGGTGGTAACAAACCAGGAAGGAGTTTTCCGCAGCAACTGCATGGATTGTTTAGACAGAACGAATGTGATCCAGAGTCTATTAGCTCGACGTTCCCTTCAAGCTCAGCTACAGGTGAATATTACTTTTTTGAATCTTTTATTGAAAAAATATATATATATGTAGAAAAAAAAAGAACCTTTACCTTTGAAAACCAGCAACAACAAGTACTCATACCCTAACCTGACTTTTTTATCTTTGTACTTTGCTATCATTGGTGTATAAGTTTTCCATAACTGCTCTACTATCAAAGCATATATGTGGTCCTTAGTTTGCCATTTTCTTTTAGTGTTTATGTAATCATAGTTTTAATAGTATACATTGAACTATAATCTATTAAGTGATTTTCTAAAGCACTATATTTTGGTGCCTTTAAGTAATACTGTAGAGAATGTATCTGTTTTTAATATTAACTTGAATTATTTCCTTGAGTTTTAGTTTCCTTTCCAATTGCTTTGATTAAATAAGCTGACAAAGTCAATTTAGGGAGCAAAGTTTTATCCTAACTCACAATTCCAGGTTGTAGACCATTACTGTGAAGTGTCTTCTGAGAGTACTCCTGGGAGACATGAACAAATATTCATTTACCCCAGGTAGGGAATCCACAACAGACCAAAGTAAGGATAACCACTCAAGTCCAACTTAATGAATCAGTGAGTTTATTGGGGTTACTTACAGGAGTATGTATGAGGGGTTACTTATATAAGCAAAAATAAATACAGATATATCACCTGAAGCCTACCCTAACACCAGGTGATGGCTCATAAAACTGGAAACCTGGAGGTTACTGCATGACTTGCAGCCATCTTGAAAAATTAAAAGTGTCTTTTCCAGCCGTCTTGGTGGTTTTTAAGGTGTCTCAGCTGTCTTTACTATTTATATAAGTTGTGGGGGCAGGGGGACCTAGTGTATCTGGTCAGTTTCAGGGACTTGCTAAAGCTTCTGAGTTGTTTTCTTCCTTAGTCCTAAAGTGTCTGCAGGGTGGAATGTTTTATCTTGGAAGAAACTGTTACACAACATGGGCATGTCAAAGTATCAGGAACCTGAAGCAGGTAGTCACATCCACAGTCAAGTAGAGAGAGAGAAATGTATGCGTTCTTGCTAGTGCTCAGCTCACTTTCCTCTCTTCTCACAGTTCAGGACCAAAGGAATGGTGTTGCCTACCTTCCAGCTGGGCTGTCCCCGTCAGTAGTATATAGTATCAAGACAATCCCCTACAGATTAGCTCATGGGTCATCTAATCAACCCCTTATTGAGACTCTTTCCAAGTGACCCTAGATTGTGTCTCGTCGATAATCAAACTAACTATAGTCAGGCTAATTCCTAGAAGAGGAATTCCAAGATTAAAGAAATATATCAATTTTTTAGAGGGTCCATACCAGTTTATGTTGGTGTCAACAATGAATAAGTGAATCCATTCCTTTGAACTCTAGCTGTATTCGGTATTTTTGTTTAAGACATATCTTTTTCCTTTGTTTTGCCTTTTGTTTCTGAGGTAGGGTCACTCTGTAGCGTGTGTTGGCTTCTAACTCGTGATTCTCTTGCCTTGGCCTCCTGAATTCTGGGATTACAGACCTGTGCTACCACATCCAACTTTTTTCCCTCTAATTTAGGAAGCAATCAAGGTTGTTTTGAAGGGTATAGCTTAGTTGGTAGAATACTTGCTTAGCATGGATGAAGCTCTAGGTTTGATCCCACATAAATTGGGCATGGTGACACATAGCTGTAATCACAGCATTTAGGAGGTGGAAGCAAGAGGATCCAGGCCACCCTGGGCCTACATGAGACCCTGTTTCATTTTTAGGAATCTATTATTCTGACATTAGCTTCTTGATTAAAAGTTTCTGACACAACTGCTTTACTATTAAGATTGTGCTAAGGAAAAAAAAATAGATGCAAACAGCTTCTTTTGTGTGTATATTTAATTTTAAATATGAATGAAGAGCCTAGATTTCTAAATCATATTGTCGTTTGTTGTGAGGGACAAAATGTGTTCCAAAGATTTTCTGCCTAGATAATTAATGTGTTCAGCTTTATTTTGACAGTTTTTTTATACTTAAGTAATTTTGGTGCCTGCTTTAGAATGAATTATTTGTGAGTAATAAAGTAATTTGTGAGTAATGAATTATTTGTGAGTAATTATTTGTGAGTAACTGTACCAAAGGAGTAATGAACAATCTCTTAAGTTTGTGCTATGTTGTGTCCTTGTCAATCTATTGAAGATACGTCAACTATAATTTTCAGTAGAAAGGGGTTAGGAATGGTTTGGTTCCGTGGCTGATTAAACAGAGCCTGCTGAATTAGATTCTGTAATTATTTCATATGCTAAATACAGTTTGATGGAACCTAATGAACTTCAGAGCATCTTTGAGCAGGAGTCTTTGAGGCAATCTTGTTAGCTGGTGTGGGAACTTTCCCATTGCACTTTTCCCTCCAGTAGGGGCAGTTTTTGCCCAACTAAAAGCTAATTAGGGCATTCTGACACATTCTGAGCAAGAGATAATGAGATGTTAACTGAAGTTGTTCAGAGAGTTGATGATTTGAAACAAAATCCAGGACAGGGCTTCTCAGTGGTTGATAGACCCCAAAGAGGAGTCTGTGGAGAATGGAGAGGGGATTCAGGAGCTCAGTAACCCTTGTCATGTTACACAATGTGATGTGTGTATGCACTTGCATATAAGCTCATGTGTGGGTGCAGTTTAGGGGGAAGATGGATATGTAGTATTCACCAGATTCTTAAGAGGGCCTTGGGGTAGAAAGTAAAACTTCAGTGACTTGGATGTGGAAGCCTAGGATGGTAAATGTTGAGAAGGGCAGAGGGGTAAAGGGTTTGGGAGGGAAGGAGGGATTAACAACTAAGCCTCATAGCAGCTTTCCCTTTCCCTCCTGAATACCATCTAGCTATTATCCCTGTTGTCCTGTGTCTTAGGGAATATGGGTAGAGGAATGTCCTAGAGTCTGCTGTGGGTGCACAAGAGCTTTAACAAGCTGAGGCACGCCTGTGCTTTGCATCAGCAGGAAAGAACCTCCATAATAGGACTTGGAGACTGTTGCCTTTTCTTCTAAAGTCAGGTCTGATAAAGTCTTATCACTTATAAAAATGGGTGTGATTCTTATTCTAGAGACTAGGAGTTTTGCATGTGGGACAAAAGCTTGAAGAACAAGATGAATTTGAGAAGATTTACAAAAATGGTAGGTAATTTCTTAATAGGAGAAAAGTTCAAAATTTGAAAGAAATTATTTGCATTAGAACTTTAGTTGGCACCTTACTTATTAGCTGTTTTTTTCTGGTTTTGTTTTTAAATTTTTTCCACAGCCTGGGCCGATAATGCTAATGCTTGTGCCAAACAGTATGCTGGAACTGGTGCCTTGAAGACTGACTTTACAAGGTAAAACACACTTGTAACTTGTATTCTACATCAGTGGCTTGTAGTCCCAATGCTTTCTGGAGTTCTGTGGTCAGCTCTCGGGGAAACAGTTTTACAGACAAAGCACCTGAGCCTCACTAAAGCTGTCGTGTCAGGATTCCTGGCAGGTGAAGCTTGGGCACAGGTGGGTTCTTGATGGGCAGTCTGATGCACAGAGAGGGTTGAGGACTCTACAGTGCTTCTCAGACATCACTGTCCACTGCATCTCCAGTCTTACCCACAGGTTTGGGGCACAGCCTGTGAACTGCAACTCTACAAAGCTCCCAGACAGTGTTCTTGCTCCTTTCATTTGTCCTAAGTGCCTTTGGCTCACTAGAGATTTCCTGGGAGTAAATGTGGTTCCTAGCTGCTGTGTTGTTTTATACCGCTTAATAAGGGCTGCGCTTCTTTTCATGGTTCTTGTTTTTGTAGCCCAAACTGTTTCATTTTCTTATGCCTACTTTGGTAATGTTTTAGGGAACAAGTACATTTGATCCTCATATCCATGGGGTATCCATGTATCTATGGATTCAGCCAACCAGTAATCAAAGTGTAAAAGAAAAAGTATCTGTGTCTGTGCTGAGCATGTGCAGGCTAAGAGCTATTTGCTTCACACTTGCATTGTATTAGACTTCATAACTAACTTAGAAAGGATAAGAGGATGTGACTAGGTTATGTGGAAACACTACATTTTTTTTATATGGGTTACATGAACATCTGTAGTGACTTCTTTTGTGAAATGTCTATATTTTCAGGGATAGTTTTTAATATTTTTGTGCTCATGTATTTCTATAACAAATAGCCACTGTTCGTAAAACTGAGAATTTACTATGCATGTGTATAATTTAAAACTGGACCTCTTTTAACCAGAACTGGAAAAAGAACTCGATTGGGACTTATAATGGATGGCTGTAACTCATTATTACGGTATTACAAGAACAACTTTTCTGATGGATTTAGACAAGTAAGTTTGTATTTGATGCTTTTTGGGGCATTAAATGGTTATGTCTTTGCATTGTTGTTCAATGTAATCAAATCAAGTTTGGGAAGTTCACAATTTCCTTCTTTCTTTTCTAGGATTCCATAGATTTATTTCTTGGAAACTATTCAGTGGATGAATTAGAATCTCATAGTCCTTTAAGTGTTCCAAGGGACTGGAAATTCTTGGCTGTAAGAAAGTTTTTATGATTTTTCAAGATTTGGAGGTATTGTGTCTGATTATGTTGAAAACATTGCATGCTGTTGTAAATGGGATATATACTTATATTCCCCACCCTCCAAAGAGAAGACTGGAATACAGAGAAAATAACTTGAGTATTTGCTTTCTTTCTTGACTCTACTACACATCCTTTTTGTGTAAGAACACATAAGGAATTGTGGAGAAGTCCTTGTTTCAGGAGAACTTCAATCTTTTTGTGATCAGGGAATTGCTAGATAAATCTTTAAGTGAAAGACAAAGTGTATCTGGAATACTTCCTTTGATTTTTTCTCCTCCGTCCACAAGATTTTGCAGCCTCTCTGGGGCCTCATGCTGGATGGCAAAGTGCCCTGGATGGAAGGGAGGTCTGTTATCCTGGATGATGATTTGGCCAGGTTTTGGAGCATAAGCATGCTTCCTTAGATCTCATAACTTTACCAGTATGAAGACTCAGTTCATTGTAGTTGAACCCTTAAATAGAGGTAGTTTTTTTTTCTTTTTTTAAAAAAAAAGGTCTTGCATATGTGAGCTTGCAGAAGTTTTGATCTTTTCCAATGCTAGGCGGACATGGATGGTTTTATAGCCGCTGATTATTCCTAAACAATCTGTGTCTTTCAATTATATTTTTCAGTTGCCCATCATCATGGTTGTTGCATTCTCAATGTGTATCATCTGTTTGCTTATGGCTGGTAAGTCTACTCTTGTTTCATATTCTTTTTTTTCCTTGCAGTATGATTGTAAGTCTGTGTAAGGCTTTATGGCAGGATGAAGGACAAATCCAGTCAAGAACATGCTGGTTGCTCAGAGGCCAACAGTTGGTTTCAGTCACTCCCTGGATTCGTCTGACTTGTGTCTTAAAAAATACTGCTGTGGGTGCCATTTTCTGGGTGCCACTCCCCTGTTATATGAGTCTTGTTTGTTTACTATGCTCACTGTTGGTTAAAGAACTTCTGGAGGGACAAGAAAAGCTGATTCCCAAGATCTTGGCCTGAGTGAAATGGGAGACTCCTCTGGGAAGTGTTCAGTAGCTTCTAGGGTGCTCCTTTCTTGGCCTGGGATGAAGCACAATGGCATAGCTCTTGCCTAGCAAGCTGGAAGTCCGGCATTCAGTCCTGTGCTAGTTAGTCCTCCACCCCCCAGAAAACGCTTCTAACAGATTGGGCTATAGGCAAATCTGTGTGGCATTTTCTGGCTCGATGATTGATGTGGAAAGGCCTAGCACGCTGGGCAGTGCTACTCCTAGGCAAGTGGTCCTGGATTACCTAGTAATGCAAACTGAGCGAACCATGGAGAGCAGCGCATTAAGCAGAGTTTCTCCATGGTCTCTGCTTTGGTTCCTGTCCCTAGGTTTCTTCCTTGAGTTTCTCTCCTGACTTCCTTCAGTGATGAACTGTAAAGGGTTAGCCAAGAGAGGCCTTTCCTTTCCCAAGTTGCTTTTGGTTATAATGTTTATCACAGTAATAGAAATCAAACCAGGACAAATCCCAAACAATAACTTGCCTTCTATATAATAACTTTTAAAATTTAGAGCTATGAAAATTGATAATGTTGCAAATTTAGGGATGTTTTTGAGTAAAAAGATACTGAATGCTGTGGATATTAACCTGTCAGGTAATACATGAGGATTGGGGTGGCTGGTTTCCTGCTGTTGCTGTGGTTTTCAAGAGAGAACACAAATGTACCACAACCTCTGATGTGGTAGGAAGTCCTAAAGTGCCTCCCTTGAACGGTCTTACTGGCCATTTGACAGCATGTGTTCTCTCAGCAGATGAAGGACAGAAGTGAGCCAAGGCTCAGCTCCATGGGTGCTGCCTAACCTTCATGAACTCGAGTTGTGTTATATGCTGTTAAAATGTTATGATTTATATAGACAACTTTAATATGTAACTACTAAAACAGTCTGCAAAGTATGTTTTTGTGTAGGTAATTTAATAATGCCACATTAGTTATAGAACTATGGTTAAGCTGTTAATAGTATCTTGTGCTAGTAAAGTATTAAAGTGTTAAATGATAATTATGATTTATGTGGTAGTTTGAAAGAAAGAAAGTAGTCCAGTTCTCACAGTGTGGCTTCTGCTCAGTAGCCTCAGTTTTGCTTGGAACTTGTCACAGAGGCAGCAAGTTTAGGGTCCCATAGGGGATAGTTTATCAAGCCCTGCAGAGCTGAGTCCCCTGGTTTAAACCTTAAGAAGTTCTTGTATTTTAGTGTGAAGTTGTGCTATACTAGTGACAACTAGATCTGGTATCAACAAATGACATTTTTTTTTTTTTTAATATCAACAGGTGATACTTGGACAGAAACACTGGCTTATGTTCTCTTCTGGGGAGTTGCAAGCATTGGAACATTTTTTATTATTCTTTACAATGGCAAAGATTTTGTTGATGCTCCGAGATTGGTCCAGAAAGAAAAGATAGACTGAATTTGTGTTTGTGGAAAGCGGCTTGGCTTGGAAGACTCCATGATACAGAACTGGAGTCTTTACTGACCTGCTTTCCACATCAGCCCCAAGGTCTTCGTAAAGTCTTTATCCAAAAGCACCTCTTATGGTCTGGGCTGGGTGATGTCTTAGAATCGATCTGATATTACTGCTTTGATGATCTCTTTACTGTTGGGATGGTTATATTTATAATTTGAAGCTATACTGTAATTGAAATGTAGCTTAAATTCAGCTCACAGATCAGAAGAAATCTATTCACTGTCAATTTAATCAGAAGTTCACAGATAAGTAATATATTTTAAAAATTTAACTTCTTTCATTATTTAAAACAGTAAAATTATTTTTCTAGCTCTGTTTCATTATTGTCATTGCTAAAGCAGTCACTGTTAGCAAGCATATTTTCCATATATCTTTGGACTTTTCTTAAAAGTTTAATAATATGCTAATTCTACTATGTGTATAGAATGTCTATTTCAGGTATCAAGTAGTTTAATAAGTGTGATTCTACAGGAAGGAAGAAGAGAATAGGATCTAGAGTTGTTTGAAGTTTCCAATAGCTGCCTCTTGGCTTTAGCCAACTTGAGCTGCTGTAATGCGCTAGCAGCTTAAATGTCATGAAAAGTTCAGATATATTTTATCTTTTTTTAAAGGTATATAAATGAAATCAAAGAATGTAAAGTCTGTCTCTTATGCTAAAGGTCCAAAGTTGCCTCTTTTTAAGAGCTGCTCCACTGTGGAACGTACACTGGACTGGCCAGCTGCTTCCTCCCATGTCTTGTGGGACCTTTCTTTGTTACTCTTTGAGACATATAGGCCTCAAAGAGGGTCTTGTGCTAGATTTGATTCACAATCCATGTAGCAACTGCTTTTCCATGCATGGTACTTTTGCTTTATCACTCTGTCAAGGTTTTAATTAGCTGTTAATAAGTGTCTGAAATTTAGCTGGGCAGTGGTGGCACACACCTTTAATCCCAGCATTTGGGAGGCAGAGGCAGGTGAATCTCTGAGAATTCAAGGCCAGCCTGGTCTACAGAGTGAGTTCCAGATCAGCCAGAATACAACAGAGAAACCCTGTCTCAAAAAACAAAAACAAGAAAATTGTCTGAAATTTAGTGCTTTCAGGTAGCCATAGTTCCCCAAATCAAGGACCAACTTTAATTTATGCATAAAATAGACTGAGAAATACGCTTCAGAAGTTGTGCATAGTTGTAACTGTAAGACAGGTTGTATATTCACACTGTAATTATGAGGTTTAGATCCTAGACCAGTAGATAAGGAGTATCATCGCAGCATCTTTAAGCAATTCAGTCAAACACTGCTATGGTGCGTACAGTGTTTTGCTTGAAAATATATAGAATTTCTTTTGTTTTTTGTTTTCTAATAGTTGTACCCTGCTTTGACCTTAAATATTTCTACAAGCGCCTTTATTTTAACATTACCTTTTTTTTTTCCCAACATTATCTTTTATAAACAATAAGAGTTACTGCTTTTAGAAACTCTGGGAAAATCCAGTATAGCTTAAAATCATTCATTAAAACTCATAATAGGGTAAGTAAATAAAGTCACCTGTTCTGACATGTAAATAAGCATAATTTGTTCCAAAGATGGAATAATAAAGTCCAGCCCTTGTCTACTGTAATGTGTTACTCAAATGCTACTGGCCATTTCACAGTAAGCACTTCATGTCAATGGCTACAGCAAACACCAAATCTGAACCACGAATGTGGCTGCTTTGCAAGGACTAATGTCAGTGCGTTAGGTCACAAGCATCAATATCTCCAAGCCCCACAGTGATTATTTAGTTTATGTACTGTACATCACATGCAAAAATAAAATGCCATATTCTTTTCTAATTGCTGTTGGTGGTGTTTTTGTATTTTTATCAAAGATTGTATTTTTTTAAATCTTAAAGCAATGTTTGATCATTATAGAAATATATATAGATATATATATAGATATCTATATGTATAAATATATAGAAACTAGTCACTGTAAGTAGCATCTAAACTGTTTTCCAGTAGTGATCACCTAAGACATTTTTTATATCTTTATTATTATTTTTTATAGATAGAGCTAGGGCAACATTTCGTAAAGTATAACGTTTAGTGATGTTTAATGTTCATAAAAGTATTTCCACTTCCAAATTGTAATTTGTTGCAAAGTGATACAGGTTGCAGGGTGATAAGAAGGTGTAGGGTTGGATAAGTGATACAGGTTGCAACTGATAAATGGGAAAACATACTGAAAAGTACTTTCAGGGCTGGGGATAAAGCTCTGTTAGTAGAGCACTTACCCCTATGCACAAAACCCCGGGTGTGACCCCCAGCATTGGGGAGGTGGAGGTAGGAAAATCAGCTCAAGGTCATCCTCAGTTACGTAGTGAGTTGTAAGCCAGCTTGAAATACTTGAGATTCCATCTCAGACAACAACAACAACAAATGTTTTAGGCCATAGAAAGGTGTTGGTGAACCCAAGGGAAATACTGTTTATGTGGGAAATGAGATGAAATTCCTTGAAAATGGCATCCAAGACACATACATGCAATGTACATGTTTATACATCTACATGTGTGTGTATGTTTTAAAGGTTTATTTCCTTAATTCATTTTCCCAGACTCTTAGTGAAGTAACTTCAGCAAAATGTGGTAGGTAATTTGAATGTATTGTTTGTTCACTGCAAGACGGCAGACCAGCTCTGAAAGGCTTCTCCATGTAAGTTAACTTATCATTGTAATAAGTTGTATCCACACTTAGTGGTTCAATTGAAGTAGCCCATGTTTACTTTTATTTATTGTCTCAGTTTCTTTGCTTCAGGGCATTCCACAAAGCCACAGTTAAGATTGTACTGAAGTAGGCAGGGTCCTCTTAAAGGATGACTGTCCTTGTTGGCAAGATTCAGTTCCTTCCATGATTGTTGGGTTGACCCTCCATGCTGACTCTGGACTGAAAGGCATTCATTCTCTTCAGACAATAACTTACTCATCACAGCCAGCAATATTGAGTCTGCAATCAAGATGGAAGTGTTGCCCATCACTTTACCATATCCTTTGTGCCAGAAGCCAGCAGCCCTAGCTCATTCAAGGGGAGGAGATTATACACAAAAGCATCAATACCAGGAGATGGGATCAATTGTGGGGATACAGGAAGCATACCTCCTGTGGTTAGTAGGGAGAGAATACCAGGGAGGTGGAGGTAGTATATTGGAAGTAACTGGGGCTTCTTGGAGAAGGTGGAACATAACCATACAAAGGTGAGTTGATTTAATGCTGCACAGCAGGAAAGCTCTCGAAAGGGAAGGGGAGAGACTGGACAAAGAGGTTTGGCTGGTATGCCCTGTGCTGCTGTCTTTGATTCACCATGGCCTTCTCACTGAGATTAGCACTAGCGTTCTCACCCCCTCTTTTCCCCTAAAGTTTTAGTTTTATTTTTATTTTGTGTGTGTGTTGCTTGCATGTAAATGTGCTGTACATGCATGCCTGGTACCTGCAGAGGCCAAAAGAGGGTGTTGGATTACCTAGAACTGAAGTTACGGACAGTTGTGAGCTACCATATGGGTTCTGGGAACTGAATCTGAGTCCATTTCAAGAGTAGCAAGTACCCTTAACCACTGGGTTATCTGTCCAGCTCTAGTTTCCTTTTGTGTGATTGTGTACATTTTTGTATGTACCTTATGTATGTACAGACGGAGGCTAGGGCCTGCTACCACCTTCTACCTTATTCCTCTGAGGCAGAGTCTCTTATTGGATGACAGGTCCCACGCATGGCCACTAGGATCCATGCTTTCACAGGAAGTACGATCTCGCCAGCTTCCCTTTTCTTTTTGTATTTGTTAAGACAGTGTCTCACTATGTATAGCCAGATGGTCACCAAAGCCATGATCCTCCTGCCTCTGCCACTAAGGTGCTGGGATTATAAGCCTGTTCTAGCATACCTGTTTTCTTCACCTTTTTGTTGATAGTGGTGTTTTTTGTTTTTTGTTTTGTTTTGCTTATGTATCTTTATTTATGGATCCTTTGAACTTAGTCTTCATCCTTATCAGTGCTTATATCTGGAATCCACGTCTCTTTAATTTTTTTTTAATCTCTCCTTCCTGTGCATCCTGCAGAATTGGCAGCAACTTTGTTCCCTAGCTGTACTTTGGCTCTCACAGTGAGTGGTGAAGCTAGCTCTTCAGACATTTTCAGTTGTCCTGATGGAAGAGAAGCCTCTGCTCAGAAATAGCAGCCTCCCTTGCTCACATTTCACAAGACCAAACCAGAAGTTACTGAGGCCAAGGAATGTCCTTGTGTCCTTGAGGGGCATTGTGGGATGTCATTAGAGAATGTTGGAGTCCTCCCCTGCTGATTTGAATGCCAAGCTTTCCTCTGGGTGTTTTGTTTGTGGCTTCTCTTCTGCTTTCTGTCCCTGTATGTTGTCACTGCTAAAAGCCCTTCTTGGTATAGCCACATCTTGGGCCTCTTGTGTGCTCTGCGTCTTCCAGCATCCTCAGTCTGTTCAGCAAAATCCTTGTCAGAATGCACTTTTCCTAAGTGCTTTGGATTAAATATGAACTTTTTTTTTAACCTAGGGATCTATGACACGAACTGTCAGAAGCATTGTTTAAACAAAGTTAAAAACAGTGTCTAAATTGTAGGGTTTCCAGAGGTTTGGAAAGTGACTCTAGAGAGCATATATGCTGTACAGAAGCAGCAAGCTTTTTAGCCTGTGCAGTCATATTTCATCAAACATCACATGATTTTCCTGTGGAATTCATTTTGGGTAGTGTGAATACTAAGTTGAGAGTTGTGCACATACATTAATGTACATGTGCTCAAAGAATCCCAGCTAAATCCAGGCAGGACAAGTAACTAAAGGGTTTAGTTTCCTTCTGACATTTTCATATACCACCTCATGTATCAAAACTCCTGAAACTGATTTAAGAGCAGTCACCCTGTATCATGTGGGTATCTTGTTGATAAGAAGCCAATTTCACAGATCTGGTCTCCTGAGAAATACAATGAAATTGAAAGTTACAAAGTTCCAGTCTTCTAAGACTTCTAGAATTAATTATCTTTAAGACTGACCTTTATAAAGCCAGAGTCCACTGATGGAAAAAAGGCTACCCAGGGAGGAAAGTCCTTGTGAGGAATATATATGTTTCCAAGGGTTTCATCTTCCCACACCTAATTTTTAATGAAACTTATTATATTTGAGGTTAACATGGTACTAGGGGACACACAGTAAATGTGTGTAGTACACTAGGAGCAGATTAGTGCATCATCTCACACAGTTTGTTTTTAAGAGTAAAAGCAGATTTAGCAAAAATTCTTAGTACAGTTTTATTGTGTGATGCTCTCTAGACTTTCATTCTATACTTCTAATATATCATTTGCTCTTCAGCTTATTATTTTCCCCCTTCTCTACCACGAAGGAACAAGAATCAAGTCACATATAAGGGAATATTCATTAAAACATAATAAATGGATTCATTAATATGTTCAAACTGTTAAAACTTCCAGTCAAGAATACCATATCTTAGACAAGAAAAAGCAGAGGAAATTAGTCATCATTAAAATAGCTTTCAGGAAATACCGAAAAGTTAGATATGGTGGCTCAAGCCTGTAATCCAAGCACTGGAGGGGTTGAAGTTAAAGAATTGTGTATATGAACCCAGGCTAGCATTGGCTAGACTCCATACCTATTCCCTCCTCACCCACCCTCTGCAAAGGAATGGTTCAAACAGAAAAAGGATAATCACTCATAAAAAGCATATGCTTGGCCTGGTGGCACATGGTCTATTGTGCCAGTATGGGGATGCCGTGGCTAGAAGATCACACAGATTCCAGCCTAGCCTAGGATGTGTAGGTCCAGACCAACCTGGGATACAGTCATACCAAGACTCCATCTCAACAAACAAGCAATGCTTAAAGGTAAATTTGTGATCCAGCATATTACTATAATGGTGGTATTTAAATGTTTGATTGCTCTAGAATGAAAGCTAAAGGTCAAAATGATCAAAAATTATATCTACTGTGAGTTGGATATAAATTCTGGCAACAAAAATACATGTTATGGAAGATAAAGAGTAAAAGCCTAGAGTACTTATTGCCAAAGTTAGGTTTCTGTTAGCCTATGATAGAATTAAATTTTCTTTGCAGATATAGGAAGCTGGCTTTAAAAAGCAGCTGAGGAACTTCCATTATAGGAAGAAGCTACAAAACAGCGAGGACTGATAGGTCTGTGGAAGGTCCAGTTCTCAGGCCGTAGGGAACTTTTCTCTGCTCTTGAAGTGGCTTGTGACAAAAGTCCCCAGGGCTACCAGAGGGATGCACATCGTAGAGGAGGCTACCAGAAGCCCAATGACAGCTAGTGCATATGTGGGGTAATCCTTGGTCACCACATGGCCCTGCAAAGAGAGACAGAGAAACCTTCACTAGTCTTTTTAAGAATACTACTTCAGCCCCCATTCTAAAAAAGAAGAGAAATGGTGTGAGTTGGTGTTTAGGTTTGAACATAAAATATTTTTCCCAGACTCAGGTGCTTGCTTCTTTAGCTGGTAGTTTTACCTTGGAAGGTTCTGGAAACTTAAGGAAGTAAAACCTAACTGGCAAAGTAGGTAATTGGGAGGCTGTTCTTTGGATATCTGTAGACATCTGCTCTGTTTTCTGTCCATCAGGGAGTGAAGAAAATCCTCTGTCTCACACTCCTGTTTTCATGATATTCTGCCCAAACTAATAAGGCCAAGCTATCATGGAACACATATCTGAAACAATGACCCATTCTTTCCTCGCTGTATTATGTCAGGATTTTGGTCAGTGTGATAATGGGTAGGAATGGACCTGTGGACCAGCCCTTCACAGCTGAGGGCCTCTGACACTTCATTCGACAGTAAGCCTTCACAGAAGTCACTCTCACCTTTTCTCTTTTACTCATAGGCTATTTCAACAGGTAAAGCTCCTATACAGGGGTGTCCTTACCATCTGGGGAAAGGTCCACTGGTGTGCTATGGAAGTGACTGTCTCCATAATCATGGTTAAAAACTCACAGCCCAGTCTGTCCTACTAGATTGAGCATCTGTGAAGATGCCATGCCATCTGTAACCTGTAACCTCCCCACACCCCACACCACAGCAATGGTTCCCTGTGTTATTATCTTGTGAGCTCTGCTCCATTCCCCAGCCCTGCAGGAACACCAGGTACCTGAGTGGCATCCCAGGCTTGGTACTGTAGCGTTCCTGTGAGGATATAGTCACTCAGGTAGAAGACAAAGAGGCCGATGATGAGCAGTGGACTCACGAATGCCCACATGGCCTTCCAGTACCAGTTGAGGGTGCGGCCAGTCATGGCCCGAAGGTCACCTTCAAATCTGTTTGGACCACAGGGAGAGGGCCTGGGTTATTCATGCTCTGGAGGGAGGGGCTACCATTTGCATATTCTCTGCACTTAGGAAGATGTTGTTCTGGTTATCAGTGATATTTGAATGTGTCCCTGAACCCAGCAGATCTTCCCTGGGGGAGTTGTTGAGGTAAAGGTGAAAGAGCTGAGGCTGTCCGAGAGGGATGACTGATAAGAATCATGGAGCATCACCATGGTGTTGGCCTTCAGTGAAAGGCTACTGGTGTGGACCAGGTGGGACCAGGATGGATGAGGGAGGGGGATACCAGTCCCTCAATCTGCAGGGTTAGGGGACTCTTAGAGTGGCATTGTCTCTCAGCCCACCCACTCTGCATTAGTGATGGTTCCAAGTATTCTCTACTCCCCTTAGAGATGGTCTCAGAGCAGTTACTTGGTGCTTAGAAGGAATTGGAATGCAAGAGCAAATGGAGCAGAGCAGGAGTTGGGGAGTGAGGTAGACTGAGGTTCTGAAGGGCTTTCTTTCTTGTACGATGACTAGAAAAGTAATGTCCTAGATTAGTGGTTCTCAACATGCCCCAGAACACCAAGGAAAGTGCTAGAAGTATGTTATTACACTTTGTACCAGACGTTAGCCAGATACCTAAGGAGGTTCTGTAATCCTCATTTTATTGGCCCCAGCTTGAAAGCTGCCCTACAAATGGGTCTGGCCCCAGGTGCACATTCCATCACCCAGGAGGTTGAAAACCCAGTGTTGGACAAGGCACCAGGGTACAAAGCTGACAGACAAAATTTCTAACTGGACTTTAGGGTTTTTGGAAGTCCAAGTGCTGGTCGATGATCAGAGTATCTAGGCCTGGAGGCTGAGTCCCTGACCTAAAAGCATGTCATGATGAAAAAGTAGAAAACAGGAAATGGAAAGAGGCTGTTGGATGCAGGCAATCTAAGGAAGCAGGAGATGGCTGCGATCTGAGGGCAAAGAGACATCATCTAGAAGAGACGTGCCTACTGAGGAAGGATGATTCTCTTATGAGTGTAGCCCTGATACTTATCTGACCCATGTAGAAGACAGGGTCTGGGGTCTCCTTACCTCTTTATCCCATACACATAGCACACAGCTATGGTCTCCACCAGCACAATGAGCAGCAGGGATAGTGTGGCCGCATAGTCATTGAATATGTCAAACCAGTAGTTCCCAGCCTCCATGGTGAACACCATGCCGATGGCACAGTTGATGAGGCACACCAGACCTAGAACACAAGACTACTGATGATCTCCCTTAATTTCCCTACCTCTCATCTCATATGCCAACAGGACCCACAGTTCCCTAGGTGTACTTTGGAGGGTAGATTCACCCACATGAACTGTAGGAGCTGCTCTGCAAGGGATGTCAGCTCTGGGAAAAAGAGCTGAGAAAAAAAACCTTAGACCCAGTCCCAGGAAGGATACCAAGTTGCTAGGAAGTTGGGAGTAAAGGGAGTAACTTCCAGTGGGTAGTCAGAACATGAAGATTGGTTGGGTGGAGCCTTGTTTTACCCATCCTAGATGTAGAGTTACAGAATTATCAGAGGCAGAGGTGGCTATCTACAGAGTTCTCGTGAGCCTGCTTGGGTAAGGTGATTATGAAGTTAATGGGTAGCCATCATAAAAAAGGCTAGTTCCTTTACTCACAGTCAAAATGCATGAAGAAGTGTTCTGTACTTTTAAAATGATGGATCAGACAGGACTAAGGACTGACAATTGCTGCTAACAACACAGGTTTTAAGTGTCAACAGCAGGTCCAGAATATCTTTTTCAATGACTTTCAAGAACAGAGACAAACACTAGTAGCATTAGAACAGGGTGTTGTTGGGTGCTTATTGCCTGGAGAGTATGTAGGAGCTCCTTCTGGTGTGGGAATGGGCAGTTGATGACTATTATCAATTGATTAAAATAATGGTCTTACTTCTCTGGGATGTGGTGAGTTCTTAGTCCAGCTCCCAGGACTGAGTAGCACACTGTAGCAGGAGCACAGCTAGGCTCCTACAGCCCCTCTGGAGTTGCCTTAGAAGCACATGGCTCCTCAGGAAGCCCCTCCCCAATTATCTTGCATTTCCCTGCCCACTTATGCCCTGCCTCCTCTGCATGGTGTCCTGACCTGAAATGGCCTCCTTGGGCAGGTAGCTGGAGATGGCCTTGCTGTCAGTCAGAGGAGTGAGGATGGCCGTTCCTGTCCCTACCATGCTTCCCATACCCAGCGTCAGCAGCATGAGGAAGTAGAGCACTGACCACAGCTGTGACACATCCATGTTTTTAATGGCCTCAGTGTAGACGATGAAGGCCAAGCCTGTGCCCTGGACAGCCTGTGAATGGTAGAATGATACCAGTCACACACCTTGTTAGTCTTTCTGCACATGTTCAGTTGGAGTTGCCCACATAATGTGCTTGTTCTCTTTATCTCCGCCCAGGTTCTGAGTCCCAGCTGGACAGACTAGAAATGGCTGGCCAGACTTCACACACACACACACACACAGTACAGAACCCTGTTTTACCCTTCCTGCTCCAACTAACATTTTAGATCCAAAATCATATTTGGATCCTTGTTTCCAATGCCAGGACTGAGGAAATGTGGGTCCTGTATGGTAGGGATGACCTGGCAGAGTTGGCTTGGTGGCCACATGCCTTTGTTGGTGACCTGCTGTGGAAGCTGAACCTACTGCTGCTGCTTAAAGTCAAATCCTTTTTGGTCCGAATCCTTAATGGTGAAACTTCTACCCTCAAAGTGACTGTATTCAGACAAGACCTTTATGGTGTCACTAAAGTTAAGGAAAGCTTAAAGGGCAGATCTTAGGTCCAATAAAACAACAGACAGAGAGATTGACGTCATTGATTTTGGAAGCAAATCTTCACTAGAAACCAGTCTCCAGAAGTATGAGAAATAAATACTTGTTTAGCCACACAATCTCTGAAATTTTGTTATGGTAACTTGATTGACTAAATAAGAATACAGGTCAGCTTAATGGCATACTAATGGTGCTGATTAGAATGCATAGAATTTTAAAGTAATATTAAAATTTGGTATGTGTGTATTTTTATTACTATTGCTATAGAGTTTTTTGAGAATGAGGGTATCTTTTTCATTCTGTTGGGATTTACCCAGGGTCCTAAGATTCTGGACACTCAGAATCATCAAAGACTTCCTTAGGCAGTGGCTCTGAGTCTGTTGTCACTTCAAATGAAAATTAAAGGTGCAGCCTTTATTAAGAATTATTTAGAGGGCCAGGCATGGTGGCAGAGGCAGGACCACCTCTGAGTTTGAGGCCAGCCTGGTCTACAGAGCAAGTTCTGGGACAGCCAGGGCTACACAGAGAAACCCTGTTTCCAAAATAAAAAATGACAGGAAAATGAAATAATAAGGAAAAGTGAGAGAAATTCTCAAGAGTAGAAAGGGTTTCCAAGAAGAAAAAGCTGTTGAATTACCCATGTCCAGTGTTTCTATAGCACAATTGCAGAAGATGAACAAAGATTGTTGAGATTGGTTAATTCTCTGGGCTGTCATGAGCCTGTGCACTATGTGCATGTCTTCCTGGCCCAACCACAGTGATTGTGCTCAGTTCATAAACTGCCCACCCAGTTAAGGCTGGCTCATGCCCCTGTATGTCCATCTCTGGCTCCAGCTTTGTTACTGACCTTGTCTTTCGGCTGGTGACTGCAGATGTCTCAAGTCTGTTAATTAGACCAATCTTTGTTCTCACATTTACATGATCAACTCGTAGCTTTACCATGGCAGGGTTAACTGTCATAGCCACCTAGGTGGAATCTTGTTATGATTCTGTGCTTGTAATTCAGTTATAATTAGCTTCATTAGAAGCAAGAATATATGAAAGAATAGTTCTTTTACCTCTGTTCCTCAAGGGCTTTGTAGGGGCGGCCTGCCGGCTGGCACTGACTCAGAACCCTAGCTCTTCCTGGTCTAGCTTGGTTATCTTACACCTACTCATAAGTTCTCCTAGTCATCTCCTTTGATGTTCCAGGATTTGCTGTCTTAGCCTTTAATCTTTGTTTTAACCCCAGCCTCTGTTTTCACTACAACATTGGGCCCTTTTCCCTTGCAACATTCAAAGAGCTAGCTCTTGTGTTATATTAGCTAGTCTAACAGGGTCAGAGGGTACTCCTTTAAGATAATCTTATTTTCCTGCCTGTGGACACTACTGTAACAGCTATGTCTAAAGTGTTTAAAGACACAAGAAAAAATTAGACATATATAGAAATGGACATTGTTGAAGGGAAAATAGTGTTGTAAATGGCAATATGAAATTGCTGAAATATTCAACTGACAGTTAAATACCAGATTTGATGCTGTTGAAGAAGAGAGAAATAGTAAACTAGGAGATACATATCCAGTTGTATCTAAGAGAAAGATTCAGGAAAACAAATCTGTAACAGCACAAACAAAAATCAATACAACTAACCTGAAAAGGTGGATCAAAATAATAAAAAAAAAAAAAAAAATAATAGTATAAAAAATTAAATATATCAAGTTTCAAAAGAAAGGAGTAAGAAACTGTTTAAAAGATAACAGGTTTGGGTTTTCCAAATTTTTAAGAAACATGGACTATACATCAGAACACCAACATCACTCAGGCCTAGATTGTATAAATAAAGCTACATCCATACCATTGAGAAGGTCAAAGACAGAAGATCATGACAGGATTCAGACAGAACTGTTTGCTAACAGAAGATGAAAGAATTTCAACAGCAATGGAAGACAGAAGGCAAATACTGACCGTGTTGAAAGAAAATAATTGTTAACCTGAATTTTTTTACTTGGGAGCCAATTTATTGTTGAGAAAACTTATCTAAAGGAAGATATATATGCTAAGGGAGGAATCCCCAACCCTAAAGGTGGTAATGTAAGAAGGAATGGGAAATAAAATGGCAAACATGTAGGTACTATATACAAGGATATGGATTATCCTTATCCTCTTGGGAAGGGAAATGTTGTCTAATTTCAGATTCTAAGTTCGCATGGAAATTTTTCAAGAAGAGAAATTAGGTTCAGACTTAATGGGTGAAGGTTCCTGCTACCAAGTGTGACAACCTGAGTTTGATCCCTGGGGCCCTGGTAGGGAAAGGCTCAAGTTCTCAACTCATCCTTTGATTTCCACCCATGCATCATGGCACATGCGCACCTCCCATAAGTATAATAAATCTAAATTCAAAATGAGAAGGAGGGGGTAGAAAGGGAAGGAAAGGAAGTTTCAAAGACTGTTAGGTTTTAAAAGCAAAAAAAATCTTGGAGAGAACAGTGAGCAAGCATACAAGATTGAGGCCTTGAAGGCTAGAGTTAGAGGCTGTGATGTGATGCATGCCCTGCCTTGGGCTGATGCAATAGGACCTGGGCCTGAACCAACATGAGAGTGTTTCCTTCCCCGTAAAACAACCTGAAATGTCTCCACAGATGAAACAAACTCCGTAAAATCCTGTCCAATGAAGCACAAAATTAACCAGTTTTCAAATTGGTTTTCTGGCAACCAGAACCACAGGCCTTCCCTAATTTACCCCCTCCCCCGCACCCCGAGACAGGGTTTCTCTGTTAAAACTCTGGCTGTCCTGGAACTCACTCTGTAGATCAGACTGGTCTCAAACTCACAGAGATCCACCTATCTCTTGAGTGCTGGGATTAAAGATGTGCACCACCTAGTCTCTATTCTTGAAGAATATTCTTTAAAAGTAATCTCTAAGAATGTATTTAAATATAAAAATAAGACAAATAGGCCTACTATCAGTTAACTTCAATTATGGTTGAATTCTTAGTGCAATGAAGAAAAGGAAATGCTGTATAAACATAAGAAAAATAGAGCTGGCCAGGGTAGTGAATGTCTGTATACCCATCATTTGAAAGATGGAGGCCCCAAAGATCATGAGTACAAGACCAGCATGGATTATGAGACCCCTCAAAGTGAAAATAATAAAAGGGTCAGGAAGAGAGAGTATGAGGGGAAAGGTACTCCAAATGGGATGAGGAACTAAGCAGGTGTTGCTGTCCTAATATATGACAAAGTAGACCTCAAACTGGTACTAGTCAGAAGAGAAAGAAGGATACTTCATTCTAATTAAGGGAATAATTAACAGAGAAGATATTACCATCTTAAATATATATGCATCAAACTCTGGTGAACCCAATTTCATAAAAAATATTCTAAAATTAAAGACTCAGATTAACATCAAATCATTAATAGTAAGTGATCCCAATACCTCACTTTTTGCAATAGACTTGTCATCTGGACAAAGAGTAAGCTCTAAGGAAAAAAAATCAGTGAAATGATTCCTAATGATATTCTGCTATGCTCAGAGATCAGTGCCTTGTCCAGTCATCAACAGGCTTCCTCTGGCAGCAGATGGAAGCAGATGCAGAGACCCACATTCAGACATGTAGAGAGAGTCTCTAAAACTGGAGGTCTCCATAGGGTCCCTTCCCTCGGAGCTTGGGGGTTTCCATGGAAGAAGGGGCAGAAAAATTGTAGGAGTCAGAGGGGATGGAGGACACCAGAAGAACATGGCTGAACCAACTAAGCAGGGCTCATATGGGCTCATAGAGACTGAGACGGCAATCACGGGGCCTCCATGATCTGCACCAGGTCCTCTACGTATACGGGCTGTTAGCTTAGTGTTCTTGTCGAACTCCTAATTGTAGGAGCAGGTGGGTTTCTGACTCTTTTGCCTGTTCTTGGGACTCTCCCTCCTCTGTTGGATTGCTGTGTGAGCTTCAGTGTGAGGGTTTTTGCCTTGTCCTATTGTATTTTGTTTTGTTATGTTTGGCTGTCTCCTGGAGGTCTATTCTTTTCAGATGGGAGATGGAGGGAGAGTGGATCAGTGGGAGAGGGGAGGTGGGGGCGCAGCTGGAGAGAGGAGAAACTGTGGTTGGGATGTATTGTTTGAAGGAATAATCTACTTTCAATAAAAAATGTACTGTGCAACTAATGAAGGGAAAAAAGAAAATGATGCTAAATTTAAAGTTTAAATAAACTCAGCATAACAGATAATTCTATGAAAAATAAGAGTGATTTGAGTAACAAATATTTTTTAAATATTTTTTTAGTAAGAGGGGTGGATATATTTATCTGAAAAATAGGACATTACACAGAATGAGTATGATTCCGCTCACATTATTTAGGAATTTTCTCAAAATTAAACTATTGACTGAGAAAATCATCTTCTGGAACCACTGCTAAAATAGATGCTCCTTAGCATATGTATGATAGTAAGCCAAAGTTCCTCCCTATGTTTGAGGAGGAAATGCTGGAGAGGTAACATAGCTGACTTTGACTTACATCTTGAACTCTTCTGTTAAAATCTTGCTATATCTCCCAGGGTGGCCTCATAGTAAACTGCCCCCTGCCTCAACCAAATATAGAAATCATGGAAATGAAACTCAACAAGGGCCATTTCTTTTTATATGTATACATAAACATTATATTATGTATACATAAACATAATACATAAACATGTATTATATCTACATGTACAAATAAATATATGTATATGCATATATACACATACACATAAAATGGGACCTCCAAATGACAAAAGGGTTGCAGCATTCATTTGAGATGATATATGTGTGTGTTCTCTTATCCCCTGCCTTTCCCAAGTTTTTGAAACTTCAAAAGAGATGAAAAGGAGGAAAGAACTCAGAGATTCTAGGAGAGTTTCCCAATAAGAATGATCCCCAGTAGCAGCTAAGAGAGCAGGAGCTGAGTTTCTCCTATCACTGTTGCAGGGAAAACAATCCAGTTTCCTGTCTCCATGGACTGTGTGGAGGCTCTTGCAGGTCCTTGTGAACTATGTGTAGAGAGGCAGTCCCCACCCTTCCCAGGTCTCTTACCGTGTTCAGCTCTGATTCCAAGCTGCAGTTTCTAATGTGTGGGAACACTTCACTGTACTTGATTGGGTAGGTAGATGCCAGGTAGTCCTTCACCTCCTCAAGGTTGCTGGCTGTCAGAAAGCCATCTTCAAGGTCAAAAGAATTGGTCAGGAGCAAGATTATCCTGCAGAGCAGACCATCATCTTGACCTTCATGATTAAGAGGCCACTGGCCTTAACATCTCTGAGAATCTTAGTGAGAAGAGGGACTCTGGATGAATGAAACTTTGAAAGGAAGGGCAACTACGAATGTTTGTGCAGAAACTTCAGATCTGAGCAAACATGAGGACAGGAACCTTGACCCTATGGTAAGGCTGTTTAAGAACTGGATAAGTGGTATCTGATGAAACTAGGTGGGGTGGTAGAAATTAACATCACACTTGAATATGGCTAGTGTCACTGAGTAATCAATTAACCTTAGAATCACTCAAATTTAAATTCATATCAATATACCAGTTATTTAAACATACATTGGCTTCTATTAATTTCAGTCCTAGTGTAGAGATAACTACTTTTGGTAAGTAGTGGACCATAGTGGACATCTCAGCATCTGAAAGATGGTCCTCTGTATAGTCTCTGAGACTTGGCTAGAGAGATCTTGGTACACCTGAGATGGGGAATGGGACAGAAGACACTGGTGTTGTTTGCTGAATGCCCCTTTCTGCTAAGTGAATGACCACCTTAAACTGCCTAATTACCTGCAAGGCAGGCCTTAACTTTGGCCCTCAGTTTCTGGCGCTAGTAGCAGGCAGGCATTGGGGAATTGAGAAAAGAGAACTGAGCCTCACACTGTGGACTTCAGCACTGGTCGGTGTCTTCTGTCTACCCCTTGATGCCTGGGAATCCACCTTTCCCAGTCACCCTTTTAGGTCAGAGCTTTGGGGATTTGCCTTCCCTCTTGAGGCCCACGGCTGTGAGGAACAGCTTAGACTCACTTGTTTAAGCAGTTTTCATAGTTGAAGGTAGCCTTGAAGCCATAGATGGAGAAGGTCACAATGCTGGCAAATATGGCAGTAGTACTATTGATGATAGACACAATGATGGCATGCTTCTGGCAGTTGTTGGAGGGTTCATTGTAGCTGGCAAAGGCGATCAGGCCACCACATCCCAAGCCCAGTGAGAAGAAGATCTGCGTGGCTGCATTGATCCAGGCCTTGGGGTTGGCTAGCTGTTCCATCTAGAAGGCCAGTAGGGATAGGGCTGAGGAATCCTTGGCCCCAATGCAATCCTTCTTCCATGAGAAGAAGGCCCAGAAAGGGGGGAAAATTACCTCCCAACCTCCCCAGCTCTCCAGTCCTGGCCTCTATCCAGTCTATTTCTTGGCAGGTGAACTGTATCACTAAACCTCAGGTAAAGTAACCCAAGTCTTCCAAAGGAAATTTAAGCACTGGTAAATGTCAAACCACTATTAATGTACATTTAAAGCACTCTTAATGTTAGTGATAAGCTTTTACTATAGGTACTCTTTAATGTTTACTATTTGCTTAAATAAGCTAAGATGTTAAAAGAATGGAATGATCTATCCCATGATTTAAAATATACTGGGCCTTTCCCAGGTGCCCACTCTCTTCAGTAGAGACTATCAGCCAACAAACCAGCCATATTGTCCTCATGCTAGTCTAGCTGCTATGTACACTCTGAGGAAGCCTTGAGGAAGCTACACTGTCTCAAAATTACTTCCAGCCAAAGCATATCACTAATCTAGATGCAGCTGTAAAACCTTGACTGCTTGAAAAAGCTTCCAATGAAAAGTTTTCCATCATAGCCCTGGCAGAATTCTAACAGCCATTTTCATGTATGGAATAGGGAAAATACTTGCCTGTTTGCCAAGAAGAAGGCTGGCTGGGGCTGGAGAGATGGTTGTTCTTCCAGAGACCTGGGTTCAATTCCCAGCACCCATATTGCAGCTCACAACTGTCTGTAACTCCAGTTTGGGGATCTGACACCCTCACACAGACACACATGCAAGCAAAACAGCAGTGTACATAAAATAAAAATAAATCATTAAAAAATTTTACTCCTTTGGGAAAAAAAGAAGGCAGCCTTTTAATGGTGCAAATTCAGTACATCAATTGTATAGTAACTGTCATGATTGATGCAAACATGCTCTTTCTCTGCTATCTAAGCGGGTGCTTGGCTCAATGTTTGAGTTAGCTGTGTTGCTCTCTGGCAGTACAAGATTAAGCCTCATAAAAGACTTCTCTTTTGTGAAGTTTTCTTGCCTATTGTTGTACAGCTATTTCCTCCCAACTGAAACACTTCCTCTTGGTGGGTGGCTCCTTAAGATTCAGGAAGTAACTGAAACTGACAGGTCTCAAGAGGTTCCTGAAACTTACAAGATTCACAAGACCACTCTCCAAGATTACATAAGTGGGAACAAACTGTAGGAGAGGAAAGACAAATGCTCTAGGGATGTAGCTTTTATGAGTCATTGCCTATGCTGGGGTGGGCTTTTGTGTGATACAGCTGCCTTTGAGTCACCTACGCTTCTGTAAGTAATCCTTCTCAACACTGGTTCACAAAGCTAGGCTTGAATAGATTTGTTTCTTTGGTATGTTGTTGGTGCTTTATCTAGGATACACATTTGTTCAATCTTTTCTGAAAAGGCCATTCAACATCTGCTTTTTACATTCATCATTACTAGAGTGAGTTGGAGGGGAAACAGGAAGAAGAGACTGGGGAAGTGACAGGAGAGTCAGAAGGAAAGGTGACAAAATCATCACTATCATTAAAGCAGCAGCAGTGATGGGAACTGAAGAGTTCTAGAGAGAGAGTGGGAGAAGGGAGCAAAGGTCTCAAAGACAGCAAAGGCTGTGAAGAGCTGAAGACTACAGATTGCCTCTGTTGCTGGATAAATTCCAGAAAAACACAAAGCTAAGGCTTAAGATGCTTTAGGCCTGAGAGCTGTCACACTAAGGGAATCCAGGAATGGTCCTCCAGACATTTGTCTCCAGGCATCAAATTTGCTAAATAAATAACTTTTCCTATTTCCAATGAAGAACACTGGCCTGTATAGAGAAGATTAAGGAAGAGATCACCGAAACCTGGAGGGAAACTGTCTAAGGAAGCATGGGGACAGATAAGGAACATGACTGGAGTGGCATCTTTGGTCATCAGCTCAGTGGAGCAGGAAAGGCAGAAGGAGGAACTAGCATCAATCATCAGGGGTAGTGAAAGTATAGGAGGAAATGGATAGGGGATTTAATGCCCCAGAGTGCACAGGGTTGAGAATGACCTGTCTGAGGAGGTGGTCCACGCCCATAAGGCATCCACAGGCCTTGGCCCAGCCTTGGGCTCACATCATATAATCCTTGGTTATATTTTCCTTCCTTGTACTATGATTCTGTCTAGGCATACCAAAAATGACTAAAATAGGTGGCAGCACCATCAGGACTTCTTCCTTGTAGCCCATACCTTGGGTGTGAACATGTACACCAGACCATTGGTGGCTCCATGGAGTGTGAGGCCCCGAACCAGGTAGATGATGAGCACAAAGTAGGGCATTGATGCAGTGAAATAGACCACCTGTGGGAACACAGGAGCAAAGTAAGCCTCAATTTGGAGAAAATAGCTATGCAATCGTAGGCAAAAAATGTCACTCAAAATTATCAATATATATAATTGAAATGAAGATACTAGTTTTATAGCATGTTTAATTTAAAATATATGAAATTAAGTCAATAATATAAATGCTGTGAGCTCTTAAAAACTTAGTTTAAAAAAATTAACAAACCACCCATTCAAGGGAAGTTTTTTATGGAACCTAATGCTGCACAGTCAGAGAACAGCACAGCTAACTTGGAAATTGAGCTAAGTGCCTGCTTACATCACCAGGAAGATGGTGCTTGCATTGATCATGGCAGAGTCTTTGGGTCAAAAGTCTTAAGAGTTTGCCCACAGCTAATAACAGCTAGAAAAGGCACTAAGATTCTTTTACAGAGTCTGAAAGTTTTTAGGATAAAATGAGGTCACTTTTATCAACTCTAACATAAAGTAAATAAAACCAGGAGGCTATGAATAGTTGACTACTTGATAATCATTGTCACAAAAACACCAGAAACCAAAAGGACCCTGAAACTAACCCAGAAAAGACTTGTCAAGGATGTCTGCCTAGCAACTATATTATTTGGCTGTCAGTCCTTGTGCTCAACGACTTTAGTCTTGCATAATCTTGCATAATCCTCCCTATTTTGGGCTTTAAAATTTCCCCTCAGCCACTGTGAATAAATCCTTAGTCCACTATGACATCCATTTCTCCACAGCTCTCTGTGAATACCATAGTTTATTATGGTACCATTCTAGTTTCCTTTCTGTGTTATAATAAAACAATTTAAACAAAGCAACTTAGGGGAGGAAAGGGTTTATTTGGTTGGTATTTCTAGGTCACAGTACATCACTGAAGGAAGTCAGGGCAGGAATTCAAGAAGGAACTTGAAGCAGAAGTGAAGAAAAAATACTACTTGCTCGTTTGTTCACAGACTCATGCTTAGCTAGCTTTCTTATACAGCCTAGGACCACCTATCCAGAGAATGGTGCCACCCACAGTGGGCTAGGCCCTGTTACATCAATTAGTAAGGACATCATCAGCTTTTTAACATATCAATGCTATATAAATTAGAGATTTTGGACACTAGCATGTTTATAAATTTATGATAAAACAATCAAGTGAATAAACTTGATTAGAAATAAATACTAATAATAACATAATAAATAATCAAGGCAAATCCCCTACAGATATGTCCATAGGCCAATCTGATCTGGGCAACCCCTCAACTGTGACTCTCTTCTTAGTTGACTCTGGGCGGTGTCAAACTGACAGTTAAAACTAACTAGGACAGGCACTTTTCTCTCCATGGCCCTCTGTGAATACTTGCAGAGTTTACCAAGGCATTTATCTCTCCATGGCCCAATCCATCGAGGCACAGGACTGGATTTGTTCATGCTCCCATCATGCTCCCAGCCTACCTTGCCAGTTGACTCAGTGCCTCGCAGGATGCACAGATAGACAATAAGCCAGGCCAGGATAAGACACAGAGCTGGCTCCCACTGCACTCCTCCATTCTCCTGGATGGATGGTGAGATGTTAAGTGTTTTCCTGTACCAGAAATACTGTGTTGATGAAGCCTTCTCACATTCCTCATCGTAGCCTGTGCGGTTACCATTCAGTGGGCAGACAGACCATGGCAGGGGATCCTTTGGAATTAAGCGAGAATCAACAGAGCGTTAGGAGGAAAGCCAAGGGCTAGGTGGAATGATGGGATATAGCTTTGGCAGAGGGTGCTGGATAGAGAGGTGCTGTGGATCTTTAGGAGATAGGGAGAAGTAAGAAATCATTGGGGTGTGTTTTCCAAGGAGATATAAAACCTTGTCTCTTGCTTTCTATTCTGGTTTCCTTGTGGCTGTTTCCTCCTATATATATTTAGACCATGATGTCCTGCTAAACTTCATCTTCACTGGAAACCAACTTGTGAATTAAACATTTCCTCTTTATAAGTTAGTATCTAGGTTATTTTGATCTAACAAATCTGACTAATAAGGGTTGCTACTTACTGCAATTCTGCAGGTAGTTTTTGAGGATTACTACGCTCTCTTATGGGTCTAGAAGTCAATGTAACAACTAGTAACTGAATAGTGACCAGACCAGCTACAAGAGAACTCTGATTCAGCATCACAGCAGCAGCAAAAACAGGAGCTTGAACCTCAAGCTCTTGCAGCACTGCTGGTCAGAACTTGTTAATGATGTGGCTGGAGAGATGGATCATCAGTTAAGAACACTGGCTGCTCTTCTAGATGACTTAAGTTCAATTCCCAGCAACTATATGCCACTCATAACTATTTGTAACTCCAGTTCTAGGAGATCTGATGCCCTCTTTTGATCTCTGCAGGCACAGTACAAATGTAATACAGATATACATGCAGACAAAACACCCATACACATAAATTTTTTTTTAACTAAAAAAGCCTTGTCAGTGACTCATGAATTCTCCTCCCTCCCCTCAACTTAGAACAAGCCAGAGAAAACAACAGTCAAATATTAGCTCACTTCCAACTTCCCCAGGCCAACTCTTCATTAGGGTATCCTTAAGAGTATAGACAGATGTTTCCTCCTACAGACGTGGGATGTGAAACAAGAGGGAGGTAAGATCCAGTACCTTGAAGCTTTTGAGGCCCCTGAGCCAGAGACCCTGGCACTAGTCACTTCCTTTGAGCAGTAATCAGCAGTATTTGAGTTTGGCAGTTAGATTCCTTGGCCCTATAGGGTGGGGCCAGTGAAACACTCTTCTGCTTTAGGTGGTATAACTTGGTTCTCTGCCACTTAAAAACAAATTAGCTTAAATGATGTCTGTCACTGATCATAACCCAAGGCCAACTGCTCACAGAAATATTGAAGGGGACTAAGGGAAAGAACTAAATCTGATCAGAGTTGTGGGTGGTATGGGAGTAAGTATACTCTAAGGTAAGTGCCTTGTTGACCATGTCTAGGTTCTATGAGGTCAGATTTATAGGACAAGATGTTCCACAAATAGGAGCAAATCTGAGCAACCTCTGGCTTCAAGACCACATTTCACAGGAAATAGCCCAGGGCCCAGTGGCATTATCTAGTGCCACTCTACGTAACATCAGAGAGCCAGGTCTACACTCTAGGGTACTCATCCTGGTGCCACTAGACCCTAGTCGATATGAAGGCTGTTTTATAGCTCTGATCTGGATGTTCCCACAGACAGCTAACAACTGTTCCCTTCTTTGTTCTTAGAATAGTTTCTTTCCCTTTAGTGTGGAACATCAGAATCAGAAGTCCCACGAATGATTGGAAGTATGCCTTCCTCTCTGGCTCCCTTCAGGTTATAATCCACAAACTTCTCCATTCATCTTAGATCGGAGACCTGCATCCTCTCCCCTCATTGTTCTTGGTATTGCCAGGCCTCTGCTCACCTGGAAGGAGTGGAAGAGGTACCAGATAGCCCAGGTGTTGATGACATTGTAGTACACAGAGACCAAGAAGGAGACCACCAAGCTAGCAATACCTGAAAGGAATCAGAAGGCTATGCTGAGAACCAGGTGTAGACAGCCCAGCTCATGAGCATCCCCAGGACAGACATGATGTCACCACCCAGGGCAGAAATATTTCCTCTCCAAGTTTTTCTATACATGACCTCATATATATGACCTGTTTCCAAGACTTCTCCCTACAACTTCTCATATATTTTTTGACATGAAAATGTCATGTCCTGGGCTCCATGCTTGATGTATATTTTAGTCAGTGTTCTATTGCTGTGAAGAGACACCATGACCACGGCAACTACACCCCCCTCGCCCCAACAGGGTTTCTCTGCTGTAACGCTGGCTGTCCTGGAACTCACTCTGTAGACTAGACAGGCCTCAAACTCACAGAGATCTGCCTGTCTCCGCCTCTGCTTCCTAAGTGCTGGGATTAAAGGCATGCTCCGCCACTGCCTGGCTGACCATGGCAACTCTTATAAAAGAAAGGATTTAGTTGGGGCTTGCTTACAGTTTCAGAGGTTTAGTCCATTATTGTCATGATGGGAAGCAGGGCAGGATGCAGGCAGATATAATAGCAGAGAGCTCTACATCTGGATCCAAAGGCAGCAGGAAGAGAGGGATACTGGGACTGGCTTTGGTGTTGTTCTTAGAATAGTTTCTGTTCTAAGCCCACCTCCAGTGACACATTTCCTCCAACAAGACCGCACTTCCTAATTTTTTCAAATAGTGCCATTCCCTATGAGCCTATGGGAACCATTTTCATTCAAACCACCAAAATGTATCTTTGATTTTCACAGCAATATTATTACCATTTCACAGAAGAGAAAACCGAGGTGAAGACCATCTAGCAGAACCAGGATACAAACCTCATAAGAGAAGTGCCAACCATCTGATATGCCACCCATATTATATGACAATTATTCTCTTTAGAGGTTGAATCACCGGGGCCAAACTCATCTCTCTGTTATCAGGAGGGATGGAGTGTGGCAGAGGCATGAAGTGTGGAAAAGACCACACCCACTGCCTCAGACTTGTAAAGGGCTTAGGGTAGCACTGTAGACAGAAGAGTATGCCACCAGGTTACTCTATAGTGGGCTGACATTGGCTTTGAGGAGCCCTGTTCCCAGCTTTGATACCCGATATGTTCTCAAAACCATTTTTAAGTTGTTGATCTGGGTCTTGGTAGGAGTATATAAGTATCACTAGCATCATAGGAAAATCTGACACCAGTAAGTGGGTGTCAGTGCCCCTTAGGGACTCAGCTGCATTCTTTCCTATGCTACAATGCTGACCCCTCCTTGCTCCTAAACAATTGCTCTCATTTCTGGGTTGGGAAGGTACTCAGAATAACTGTGGCCATTGATGGCCCTGGATCCTGGGCTTTTAAAAGGAGGTGAACCGTGTCTTAGAGGTACCAGAGGATAGTGAATGGAGGTCACTCTGAAAAGGTATAGTGGGAAGTGAAACCACCTAGTATGCATACGTGACTTGGGTTCCAAATTCTGGCAACATTTATGGTGCCCCAAAGCACCTATGTGTTGTGGTGAAGATACAATGAGCTCACAGACTTGCACAGCATGTCAGTACCAGGCACACATTAAACGGGGGGCAGTTGTGTACATTCCCAGATGGTTGGTGGCTGGGACTGAATGAATGCTCCTGTGCCAGGAAGCTATGTCCAGCCATTCATAGAATCTCAAACTGAGGTCCAGAGAGGAGATGCCATGGGGGCTGCATGTGAGGGTTGGAACCCAGGCCCCTCACTGCCCAAGTTCCACGGCAGCCCTCCCTGGGCTGTCAGTCCATCCAGTCTCAGGTCCTGCCCATGGACAGCAACTTGCACACATGTGATGCCCAGGAACACATGAGTCTCTGTCAGGGGAACTGAAAGGATCCCACATACCGACACCACTGAGGTAGGGGCTGATGGTCCTCCAGGCACCGATGCTGCCCTGCCGCATGCGCTGCCCCACGGCCAGCTCCAGGTACAAGAGTGGCATCCCCTCCACGATGAGCATGATGACATAGGGGACCAGGAAACTCCCTGTGGGAGGCCAGAGCTGAGCATCAGGTCAGTGTGGACAGATGGGCTTTACTCTGCCCCTACCTCTGTGCAACTGTGCTTCTATCACCTTGCCTTTCTGCCACCCAGTCCACCTTCACCCCACCCATTTACCCTCAGACCTATCCACTGAGACTTCATTCTTCTGCCCATGTGTCTTTCTCCTTCTACCATTCCTCTTATTATATATCACTCCACCCATCTATTCTCAGACCTTTCTATTCAAAATCTATTTTTTTATTTTCTATATGTCCATCCTTCTGCCGTACTTCTCAGCATCTTTTATCTGTCCTACCAATCCAACCTTTCATTCATAAATTCACCCATCCATGTCTTTCCATACATCCATTCATTCATCTGTCCACCCATCCATAGATGACATGTAGCCAAGTCAGTTGTTTAAATCTTTGAATACTTCCATCCTGGGAGACAAACTGCCACTGACCCCAGCTCCTTGGGTATTTGTTGGGGAAGTTTATTTTTATTTGCGTTTAAAATAATTGTCTTTGTGCTCTGTTGGAAAAAGGAATGCATAGGCCTTGGCATTTTGTATTGTCTGCAGGTGTTGGGTTTCTGTGGGGGTTGTTTAATTGCTAACAATCTGCAGTGCTATCAGTAAGACCCTGACGAGTTCTGAGAGAATAAATGCACCTGAGCTTAGATGCTTGGGTTCCACTGTCCAGGTTAGGGCTTCCCATGGTGGTGGTTCCCTCTGCTGAGGTCAAGCGGGGTTTGCAGTTATGAAATATGCCTCCATGTCATCTTTGGTGAGCTCCCACAGCAGTGTAATACTACAGGTATTTATTATTCTCCATGGCTCTTCTGACCCAACATGTGCAGAGCCTTTCTTCATACTGCACCCCCATTTCCCTTTTTTTTGAGACAGGATTTCTGTTGTATCTCTGGCTGTCCTAGAACTCATTCTGTAAATCAGGCTTGTTTCAAACTCACAGAGATCCACCTGCCTCTGCCTCCCAAGTGTTGAGATTAAAGGCATGTGCCACCACCACCCGGCTTTTTTTTTTTTTTTTTAAAGCAAGGTTTCTTTGTTGTAACTCTGGCTGTCCTAGAACTCATTCTCCCCAACCCTTCTTAAAAATGTGTTGGGGAAGTAAGGAAGATCAGAAGACAACTTTGGGAAGTTGGTTCTCTCTTTCCACCTGGGCATTGAACTCAGGTCACCAGGCTTGTGCTGCAAGCCACTAAGTCATCTCACTAGCCTCATATCTTCTTTCAGCATTTAAGGCAGAGTCTCTCAACCTTTCTAATGCTGTGACCCATTAATACAGTTACTTATGTTGTGGTGACCCCCAATTATAAATTATTTTAATTGCTACATCATAACTGTAATTTTGCTACTTCTATGAATTCTAAATTCTTATGTACAGATGCTCTTAGGTGACCCCTGTGAAAGGATCATTCGACCCCTAAAGGGATTATGATCCATGGGTTGAGAACCACTGACTTAAGGGATAGTGAAAGGTCAAACTACCAAATTGCTAAATACTTTGAACATCCCCCAAATGCTTCTGTCTTTCTACAGCTCTGCTGGAATCTATCTGAGGTGGTATCTGAAACAGGCCTTTACTAAGCTCTTATTCTGGTCAAACCTATGGATGAGGTAGAATATCAGCAAACCTGCTTCCTGACCTGGAGGGTTCACCTAGGTAGAGAGATTTTAGATGCTTTAGAGTTGCCTGGGCTATAGAATGTTCCTTCAGGCTTGATATTTTCAGAAAGCTTAGTGGCTAAGCAAATACAGGGGTGAATAAACTAGTTGGATCCCCCAGGACACAGAGCTTCATACCACACCCTCCTTTTAAAGAGGATCTGTGTGTATCTGGTTTAAACAAGCACTTTCAGTCTGAAACTTCATTTTTGGTAACAATGACTTAGGAAACCTTCTAATACACACATTTCTAAGGAGTGGTCTGTGAATGGAGCTGTAAACACCCTTCCCACTGCCGGACATATATATCGAGGCAGGCAGGGATATAATGCTGCTCACCAAGTCTGCTGCATGGAAGGATAACCCAAGGCTACTCTAGGATCCCCTCTTATCCCTCCCCAGCTCATGGCTCCTTGGCTGGGGACCTGAGAAAGTCCAATAGGAGGAGGGCATACAAAAATAAAAATCTGACACAACAGTAACAAGGATTAAGAGGGAACTGCTTGTAGAGGGAATTGGCTCCTTGCCATTAAGAAAAATACAGAGCATAGGCAAACACAAATGCATCCATGGCACACATGGGTTGTCTGTGCAACAGGGACTGTTGATGGTCATCTATGGGATTACTTTGCTAATTCCCCAGGACAAAGAATTGAACTTTCATGAACAATATGAGACCTAGCTGCAAAGAAAGGGAAAGTATCAGCTTTAACCCTTCATATTAGGTGGGTCCTAAGGCTAGTAGTCTTATTGGCTTGTGTGTTTTATAGGGCCCCTGAGTCTTCCTCTTTCTTCCAATGGTCCTGTCTAAATATCTGCCCTCCTACCTTCCTGTATTTCCTCCCCACAATGTTTTCTGGGAAGAAGAAGCTGCCATCTTAGGAAGCCAGCTTTCAATGTTCCTCTAACTCTCCTCATGTTCTCACCCAATCCCATTCAGAAGTCGACACCAATTGCTGTCAGGGGAAGGGGCTATGACAGCTCTAGCTGCTTTTTGTTGAGAGGGGCATTATCTGGGCTGGTGCCAGTCATAGAGAGGGGAGACTCTTAGAAGGCAAGCTCCAGGGGCTTGTTCAGTGGGCTCAGTTCTACATCTTCAAGAATAGCCTGAAGTCCTCCATTAGGTCCATTCAGAGCTCAACTTGCACCTTTCAAGAGACCTTATATTCAAAAGATTTTGTATTCCCTTTGAGATGGCTAACTTTGACTGTCAAATTGATTACATATGGAATCAACTAAAACCAAAAGAACTAGGACACACACTAGGGAATTTTCCTTTATTGGATCATTTCAGGTGGGAAGATCATCCAAACTCAAGGCACACCTGGTTTTGGCAACCCATATAAAAGGATATGGAAGGAGGAAGCTTTTTGCCTGCTTGCCCTTGCTGCCAAGTTCATCTAGTCTCATGATGAGGCATTCTTTTGCTGGCATTAAAACCTACTTCTTCAGGATTCCAACATAGACTGAAATAACCAGTCTCATGGAATGAGCAACTGCTAGATTTTTGGCCTTTTTCTGGGAGACAGCCATTGCTGGACTATCTGGAACTCTTGACTAACAGGCCCTTATAGCTAGAAAGTTGAGGCAGGACTCCCCTGAGAGAGTATCTCCTCAGATACACCACAGAGTAACAGGCAAAATACAAGTGCTTAAATAAATAAAATACATTTTTCTTTTTTAAGTCAGTTCTTATAGTTGTCATGGAATGTAGACCAGTAACTCCATTTCTCTAAGCATAGGTTTGACATCAGTGTATTGAACTTTGTCCTTTTTTATACCTTATATAATTTGTCAGACCTTTTTAGAATGTTTAAGCTTTCTTTTCCATTCTAGAACAATACCCAGGCATCTTATAAGACATAATGATATTAACATATCAACAGTCACCAAGCCCAGCTGATGTCATAAAGATGGCAGGTTTTTGGCTTGGAAGATAGTGCTGTATAACACCACCTTAAAAGGAAAATTGAATCCAAACTGCATATATAATATTATCTGTATAGATGCTGTTAAGCAATAGGGATTGGTAATGTCCTAGGTAAACCTTACAAAAAACAAAAGCCGGTCTTCATACAGTATATATAGTAATATACCATAACCTACCTTACTTTTGGTTTGTATGAGTGTTAGTAGCTAATATATCATAAGATAATAATAGTTACAATGCCTTTAATCTTTGTTGTTCTTTCTCCTTGTCACAGTGGCAAATGGCCATCCTGACTCAGGAAAGGAGGTTTGGAGTATATTTTGAGGCAAACATGGTTGGATCTGAAGTGGATAGGCTTTCCAGAGTCAGTTTCTTAATGTGCCCAAACAGCACATGACAACTCATACAAAAGGCATCTACTCCTCTATAAAACCAAACCCAGTGGCTTACACTGGGCAGGAGACTTGCTGTCAAATCCAGTGACAAGTAGCTGAACCCAAAGTGTCTGTTTTTCTTATAGTCAACACAGAATTATCCATATGAGTCTTATTTATTGGGTCATGCACTGGGAACAAAGATGGAAAAGCTTTCCTTTTAGAGTTTTTAAACTTCAAAAGGCCATGAGTGAGTGGCAGTATGAGCCTATAGTAAAGGAGAAGTTGTCTGGCTTTCTAATATTTAACTTGAGGCCCTCCATGTTTAGACTTGGGGTGACCAACAACTTGGAAGATTCTACCCACAATTGGTTTACATGTGCCTACAAAAGGCAGCATCTGAAAAAATAGCTTCTATTTTTCTTTAGCTTCTGCCAAAGAGAAGGCTCTGTGAATATAGGTGGGTCAGGTGGAGTGGTGGTGGCACACACCTTTAATCCCAGCACTCAGGAGGCAGAGGCAGGAGGATCTCTGTGAGTTCAAGGCCAGCCTGGTCTACAGTGTGAGTTCTAGGACAGCCGGAGTTACAACAGAGAAACTCTGTCTTGAAAACAAAACAAGAAACAAAAACAAAACAATAAAAAACCCAAACCTAATCTCTATCCTATCATCCATCTATCTATCTATCTATCTATCTATCTATATCTATCTATCTATCTATCTATCTATCTATCATCTATCTATCTATCATCTATCTATCGTCTATCTATCTATCTATCTATCTATCTATCTATCTATCAATCATCTATCTATCATCTATCTATCTATCTATCTATCTATCTATCTATCTATCTATCTATCTATCGTCTATCTATCATCTATCTATCTATCTATCTATCTATCAATCTATCTATCTATCATCTATCTATCTATCTATCATCTATCTATCGTCTATCTATCTATCTATCTATCTATTTATCTATCTATCTATCATCTATCATCTATCTATCATCTATCTATCATCTATCTATCTATCTATCTATCTATCTATCTATCTATCTATCTATCTATCTATCTATATCTACCTACGTATCTGTCATCTATCTATGTGTATGTTTGTTTTTGTCTATGTCTCTATGTCTCTATGTCTCTATGTCTCTATGTGCCCATGCCCATGTCTATGTCTATGTCTATGTCTGTTAGAATTCTCCTACAATCTCCTGCAAGGGAAACATCTTGTCTTAGTTAATACTTGGGCCATTCCTCCTGACCAAAAAAAAAAAACCTTTTTTTTTTTTTGTTGTTCTTGTTTGTTTTAATGTCTGATTCTGCTCAGCGTTTGAGGAAGCAGTTGAGTAGTAATTATGGAAGGATCTCATTTACAATGAGAGGGAGGAAAAAAGAGAGGTCTTGGGTTAAGATTTCTCGTTTTCTGCCCACATTCCCTAATCCATCTTGATGGGCATCTCCAGCTTGTTAACAATCAACAGGTAGTATAATCACTGGAAGAGGCTGAACCACCTACCCATGGCTCACTCCCTTGCCATCTCCTAGCTTCTCCTTTTAGTCTCTCTTAGTACAATATTGTTGTCTTGTCCCTGGCCACAGAAGTCAGGCACAAGTCCCCTACAGCTCCGTTTGTATCCAAGATATTTGACGCCATTGTTCCTCAAAACACTTGATTTGCCGTAAGAGTCACTTTCTGTGTAAACCATACAAGCTCTGGGAAAGGTGCTAAGAGTCACATTAATGAGCTCATTGAGACCATGCTATGTTAAAGGAGCTTCTCTGTTCCAGTCTTACATGACCACAAAATCCAAGATTAAGATATTCCAGTGATCAATAATTCACACAAGTTCACAGAGCTGGAGGACAGAGACAGAGGACAGACTGCATTGGCTACTGTCACACATGTTACAAGGCTGACAAGCAGTGTGCTCTCATTCCTATCTGGTCCCCAAATGAGCAGGCTTTTGGGAGAAACAACTCCTGGTTATGCAAGCTTCATGACTGTGGCTTTGCCCTGAATCTAGTGTCACTGAATTGAAACAGGTTCATGGGTCCTTTCAAACTGACCAGTAAGGTTTCAGACATGTATTAGGCATGCATTCACACCATTGCAATTTGCCAACAATTCTGCCCATTTTTCAACAGGATCTGGCTATTTGTATCCATCCTATTCCCTATCACATCTTATTACACAATCATGATGCTAAGGATTTGAGGCTCCAACAAATGGCACCTATTTCACAGAAAGCAGTTGCAGAGTGAGAGGGTAAATCCTTTAATGGAGAGAGGCCTAAAGCTATCCCTGATGGAGCATGAGTATCTAATTGGGAGGGAAAGTGGTCATAGTCCCAAGGATCATCAAGATAAAAGGGTTCACAACACAAAAGTTGGACATCTGCAAGGACACTCCTAGCCACTAGGGTAACAATATGCTCCAATCTCTGAAGATCCCCTGACCATAGCAAAGAGGCCAGACTAAGGAGGTGGTATCCCAGGTGGAAAAATAGAACTATATACTACACCCCCTGTTAACCATGAGAACCAAGAACCTAGAGGAAGAATCACCTTAGGTGCTCAGAATACTGCAGTCTGCTTTCAGAGCCCCAGAGCTCAACCCCTTCTTGTTCTACTGACCCTACAACAGTGAATGGTTTCTGCTATACCCAGTGCGCCTCTCTGTTGCTTCTGGGAGCATCCCTGAAGGTGCTTCCTTTATTGACAACACTTGGAAGAAATTGTGAAGTTCTAGGAAACATAGGGGCCTGCAACAGCTTCTTAAACTTCCTCCACTAAGAAACCAGTCTATATAGCTCTAAACTCACACCAGGATCTGCTCATAGCCATGAAAACTTCCTACTCTTTTGGTTTATATATCTCTGATATTTTCCACTTGCAGGCTTTTAAAAATCCTATCAGGTGTTCCTTAGTGGATCAAAGAGATCCAAATGGGTAAGGACACAGTCTAGGGGATCCTCTGCTGACTGCCATCTGCAAGACAAAAGAAACACATGGAAATGTCCTATAGAGCTGATTTATCTTCTAAAACGGAACACTTATATTATTTGCTCCCCCTCCCCTTCACCCCTTTCTTTTCCTCTCTTCCTCTCCCTCTGTCTTTTTGAGACAGGGTTTCTCTGTGTAGTCCTGGTTGTCCTGGAACTTGCTCTGTAGGCCAGGATGGCTTCAAACTCACAGATCTGCCTGCTTCTGCCTTCTGAGCACTGAGATTATTGTGTGTGCTGGGGTAAAAGGTGTGCACCACCCCATCTGGCATATTATTTGCTCTAACAATTGACTCTTTAATATCATGATATTGTGACCTTGTGATGTCATTGTGACCTTAACGAATTCCTAACCTTATGAGATCCACCATTCAAAACAACCTGAAGTATATATTCCCTTTGGCCCATTTTCCCCCTTCAAATTAATAGTCTGTAAGAAAACCCTCTAAGCACTCAGGGAGAATAATTTACTACATGTACCCATAATGAGAGAATATGGAATACTTTTCTCTGTTTATATCACAGCAACTGGAAAGTAAAAAAAAAAAAGTGGGGGTGCCCATGGCACAATGAGGCAGAAACAAAAGCAAGAAGCAAGGAGGGAAAAGACATTCTATATCAAATTGAGAAAAACAGATTGGAGATGCCAGGCAGAAAGAACAGCATTAATTCCCAGTAAAGCCCTCATCTCCAGCCTCCCAACCCAAGCAGGCTGTGATCCTTTGATCCTTCTTTGCCTACAGATGTTAGTGATAGCAACTTGTTTAGCACCTCGGCTAGTAATCTTAGTGCTAAAAATTCATGATGTAGATCCATGGATTGAGTGTGACTACACTGGGAATGGAAGTCAGGGCTTCATGAATGTTTAATCAAGATTTCAGCAGCCCTACCCACAGCTCTCAGCTAAGTGCTTTTTACCACTTTCTTCCCCAGTCACCCACCGATCAACTTGGAGATGTCCACAACACAGTGTCTTTTGCAAGGCCAGCAGAGACCTTTACACATACACCAGGGACATGGGGAAGCCTGGACTAGGGAAGAGGCATGTGTGTGGAGGGGTTCTTTGTCCCATCACCCCTACAGTAGCCTTGTGAGTTCTGGACAGACAGCCAAAGTCCCTTGGGGTGCTAGCACCCAACACAGATTTCTTAAGCAGAGACAGAACTTGCCCTGCTAGCTCACTCACCAGCTCCATTTGAATTTCAGGTACTTCCTACCTCAAACTCAAACCTAGCTTGATATCACTTTCTTTCCTCTGTATTGGAAAACTTCAAGACTACTTCAGGTTTTGCCTATGTGCTATAACAGCTCAAGAAACAGAAAAGTCTACGCGAATCTTCCCTTCCCCAGAAAGCCTTCTTCCAGATGCCTACACTTAGTTACCCATGTCTCAAGAGCCCAGCATGAAGTAAGGAAGCAATCAAGCAGAGGAGTAGGGACTCTACCCTCTCCCACCCTTCCTCCTCTGGAAAACATTTGGTTCCTTGGAGTCCAGTTTACAGTGTCTTTGACTTGGGAGTTGTGGCATAACCCTGTATCCTAGTTCTCCTATAGGTATCCACATGAGATCAAATTGCCTTGCACTGTCAGAACTCAAGCCCCCCACTCTGCTTACTCATGGTAGAGGTAGGAGCTGACTGGGGTTCTCACCATGCTACTTGTGGTTGGAGAGGATTCCTTTACTTGGAAGGGGCCCTCAGAATGCTAGACAGTCATAGCCATTTTCAAGTCCTTCTCCACAATTTTGAGTCTTCTGACCCTAAGTAGAGGTCTTCTCAAATCCTGGATGAGAGTTGCAAAGAAATGTAATAGGGAGTGCTGGTGGTCATCTAGGGGATCATGGAACTCAGTTCCCAGGGACAAAAGACCAAGCCACAGGGAAAGGAAAATAACAGCTTTATCCCTTTGGGATGGGAGTGGTCCTAAGGGACCACTTTGCTCACTTGGGTCCATTTAGATTCCCTCTCCCCTGATCCTCACATGCCTGTCATTTCTCACAATGTCTTCCAAGAACAGGAAGCTGCTATCTCAGAGCCTGTTTTGCAGAGGGACGTTAGCACAGTCTTAAACTTACAAGGGATTCTGTTATTAATGCACTGCTCAGTTTATTCAACTGTGGGTCCTTCAGTTATATTCAGCGTCCTTTCCTAAACCAAGCTGTGGAATTCAGGTGGCCAGCAGATCCTAGAAGTGGAACAGCAGGCACAAAGGTCATGAAGAACACTGTGGCAACATGGAGAGAAGAGTGGAAGCCTTGGCAGGGAACAGCACATATCCACACTAATGATGGGAGCCTGCCTAGCATGTCCTTGTTGTGCAAGCACAGTCTGAACACTGCCTTCTCACTCAGGAGGCTTTTAAAGGCTGAATCTCCTCCTTGCTTTGAAAAGGCTCGGTTTTACCCTTTACCAGCTTCCTCTTGAGATCAGAGGCTGAGGCCAGTGTGATTTATTCTTAGGAGACACCTGACAGCAGAGGCCATATTCCCGCAGCTGTTTGGAGTTATGCTCTAACATTCAGAGGTCATAAGACAGTCTAATTTTAACTCAAAGTATCAAAGAGTAACTACAGACCCAGAAATCATTTCCACTCAAACCTCAATAATAATGATAATGATAGTGCAATAATAAAATAATTAATAATAATAATAATAATACAATTGAAGCAACAGAGTTCTGCAATTCCTTTGTCAAGAAAGTAACAGTAGAACAACTGAATACAATGAACTTTAGTTGGTATTACATTTTATACACAAAAAAAGAAAGAAAGGAAAGAAGTAGTTCATAGCTCTGTATATACAACCCAGAGGTTAAAAACTTAGAGAAGGAGCAGAGAAAACCTTCATGATTTCAGGTTAGAAAAAGATGTTTTAGATAGCACAGAAAAAGCACTGTCTATGCAAGCAAAGACCAAACCTTCCTTCTTTGCTAGATCAGCCTTTTGGAGGTGACATTCAGCAGTCCTATAATTCATCTAGATTCCAGTAGGGTGAAAGTTTTAAATGTGAAACACTCAGTTACTCAGACACGCTTACCTGCACATTGCACTCACCTCCACCATACATCTGGCACAGGTAGGGGAAGCGCCATACATTGCCCAGGCCCACCGCATAGGATACACAGGCAAGTAAGAACTGCAGGGGGTTGCCCCACTTTGGCCGCACCTTCTCTACAACTCCAGGCTGGGCATGCTCTGTTGACCCCAGTCTTCCTGGGTGCTGACCAGGGCCTCTAGGGCCTCCCCAGGGCTGCAGCTCCTCATCCTCTGACAGGGAGACCATATGTACTGAAGGTGATTCCATCTTCTGAGACAACTTTCAGTGTAGACTGGATGACTCCTGTGCTCTTCTGGATCCCAGGCCTCTATGGTTTTTTTTTTTTTTTTTTTTTTTTTGCTGTTCTGTCTCCAGGACTCTGGAATCTGCTTTCTGCCCTAACAGGTCCTGATGTGGGTCTCCCCTGCTTGGCCAGTGCCTCCCTCTCTGCCTCACCCTCACAGTTGGCCAGTTCACACCCTCCCACTGACCTTTGGCCACATTCCTTTCTATGTCCCATGTCTCTCAAACTCCAGGATGTCTGGGATCTCAGGCTTCTGTTAAGGGTGTCTGCAAAAAATTTCACAAAGATATGATTGCATTTATTGGAAGCTGCTGGTGAACTGGAAGTGTTTAGCTACAAAGTGCAGGAAAGCTGATCTATGTGCTTGTCAATTTCTATATACTCCCACTATTACCCATCCTGAGCTTCCAATACAATTCATTGAGTTCAGCAGGACACCATTATCTTGGATTTCCACCTTGCACATACAATGACACAGGTAGCCTCAAGAACATAACAGTAAAGGATGGCAAGTATAATCAGAAATGGTGAATTTTGAGCATTGTCTCTGATTTATAATCATATTATCACATATTACTAAGACCTCAGTAATAACTGTATTTAACAATCACCTCACCAAAGGGGATGAAGCTTAGTTGTCTGCAGTGTCAAGATCCCCGGCACAGGGGATTGAATCTAGCTCAACCTCACCTGAAGTGTTCTCAGGAACACTAATGGATGATCTGTGGATGGGAACTTCACTACCAGAAATGGAACTCAATGGGACTCAAAATTCTATTAAACTGTTTTACCTGAATTCTGGAGGAAGGAAAGAAAGGGGGTACAACTCTGGCCAGGGTTCTACATTCATACCCTATCAACTAAAAAGGCTATGCAATTTTCAATCATTTGCTCATCCTGGTGAGTCCACTGTTAATTAATCATCAACATTTCTAGTTTCTCCATATAAGAAAGTTCAAACTCCTCAGCTGTTTGAAAGACCTAGAAGGTTTTTTGTTTCAGTTCTTTTTTTTAAAGGTTTATTTTTATTTTATGTGTGTGCATTGCCTTCAAGCATGTGTCTGTCTATCTATCTATCTATCTATCTATCTATCTATCATCTATCTATCTATCTATCTATCTATCTATCTATCTATCTATCTATCTATCTATCTATCTATCTATCTATCATACACCTGGAACTGTATTTATGAATGGTTGTGAACCACCATTTGGGTGCTGGAAACTGAACCCAGGTCCTCTGCAAGAATAGCCAGAGCTTTTAACTGCTAAGCCATTGCTCCAGCCCCCCATTTTGAGATGGGGTCTTGCTAAGTTGTTTAGGCTGGGCTTCCTGCTTCAGACTCTCAAGTAGGTAGGGTTACAGGTGTATATCACCACACCTGGCTCCTGTTAACTTTTAATTATATTATTTGAGATTTGTTTTGTACCCTAGAGATGGTCTATTTGGGGAAAGCTCAATGTGCTGATGAGAATATATATTCTACAGCTGTTGTATAAATATGTCCTTTTAAAATGATAATTGGCCCTTTATCATTACACAAGGACCTTTCTGTCTCTTTTTACAGGGTTTTGTTGTTTGTTTTTTGAAATAGGTTCCCACTATGTATCCTGGTCCTGGAATTCATGGAACTATCATCTATTTGTCTCAGCCTCCCAAATAGTGGGAATTCAAGCATACATCGACATTACATGTGGGTCTTCTTACTATTTTTGATGTGAAGTCTGTTTGATATGATCTTTTCACTTTCTAAATTAGTCTGTTCACATAATGAGAATTCTTGTGTAGAGAGAGGCTTGTAATTGCAACCAGGAAATGAGAGGAAACTTCAACTATTGATACTTGCTTTGAGTTTATTTACACTGACAACTGGTAAAAACCAAATGTTTCTCCATCTTATGTCTCAGATCTGAGTCAAGGGTAGCTATGCTTTTGGAATAAACAGAAAGTTTCAAACTCTAAGAGAAGCTATACTGTCAAGTTACAAAGATGGAATGTCCCTTTTCTTGCCAACCTATTGGTAGGAAAATGGACAAATTCAAGAATCACCACTGTTGTGCCTCGAAACAGCAGAGGACTTGTCTGATATATGACTTAGTACTAGCTCAAGAGGATTGTTGAGAAATGTCTTGTTCTACATGAGGTCCACAGAAACCAAAGTAAAGATATGTCACCATGGATAAACTATCATCTGACTGTACTGTAGACAGCTCCCTGATTGACCTGGTTCAGCTTAGGGTCTTTTGACTTTACACTGGTATAAAAGCAAAATGGATTCTGTAGAAGCTATAGTTTGAGTTTCAACATTTTGTGTGCAAGCAGACTGAAGCAGGATATTCTCTGGAGGTGTGGGGAACCCCATTGGTTACATGGCTTCCGAGATGATCATTTGACAGTGAACTGCTGCTCTGACTGTGATGGTCAGGAAGACAGGTGTAATAAATGCATTTTCAACTTAGAATGTTCTTCAGTTTACAGTGAATTCAGCAGAATGTTACCACAATGTGGGTGGAGGAGTGTCAGAACACAGTCCAAGAATGGAGTCATGTGAAAATTCTGAGAGCTTGTGGGAAAACTCCAAGAGAACAAGAGTCTTGTGACCTCAGTTTCTTCACAACATGGAATTGTTCTTGGAATGTGCTTCATGCCCCTCCCAGGTGTACAGATATGAGTGAGTTTACTTCAGGTTATTCATTTCAGCTGGCTATTGTTATTTGTTTACATGCCTCTATGGAAAAACATGTTTTTGCCATGTGTGGCTTGTCTTGGTGATTGTACACTTTACTCATTTGATTCTTCCGAACACTCAAGGGTATAAATTATCTGATGCTCTTAATAAAGTTGGCTATTGCATGATATTTTAGTTCACCTCATTTTTAGGCTCCAATCTCCCAGGTTCCACAGTCTTTAGAGCAGTAAACAGAAGAGAATCTGTATTTTATGATAGTATGACTCCACCTGTCTGATTTCCATAAGCAAAACTGTTCCATAGATGTGACTTCCCCTCGTAACTGGAAATGCTAATAACATTTTTAAATTTTTACAAGTTGCTCTGGATCTAAGTATTTCTAAACACACCATATACTTTCCTCCCTTCTTAAATAGGGCCTGCTCTGCCTCTCAGATTTGAAACACACTGAATTCACCTGAGAAATTTAAGAAGCTATGCAAGCCCAGGTCTCATTCCCAAGATTTTCTGATGGATGCCCCTTGGATCTAGCGGCATGGACATTGTGAATTTCCAACATCTCCCATCTCCCAGAGATGTTGGTCACACTGAAAAAGTAACAGAATAATGATTTAGGAAAACCTTGCTCTTTTCATCTCTGAGGACATGCAATTTTGAGAACTCGACTGTGTCTGACCCTAGGAAAGCATGACAAGTGCAGAAAGACAGTGACTATGCCTGATGGTTAGGAGGAGGGGAAGATGCCTAAGCAATCAGGAATAGAAGACTCTGTTGTACTTGTCTTGGGACACTTTTCAGGCCTGAAAACCATCTGACGAAAAATCAGGAGTGAATATTTAGGTAAGTAATGAAAAAATTGGAGTAAACAATTAGGTAAATAAATGCTTCTTACATTTTAAGGACAGTGATAATTTTGAAACTAGGTATCAAGAAAAGATGGAAGTGTTGATAAAATCTACAGCCTATGTTGAAAAACATCATCATTACATATATATATATATATATATATATATATATGTATATATATAATTTTAATTTATGTGTATGTGTTTTTGTGTATGTCTGTCTGTGCACTTGCATGCACGCATGTGGTGACAACAAGGACAGAAAAGGATGCTGGATCCCCTGGAACTGAGTTATTGGAAGTTGTAGGCTTCCCAACATGGATGCTGAGAACCAAATTTTGGTTCTCTGCAATTCCACCAAGCACTTTTATCCAGAAAAATTTCTTTTCAGTGCTCCATCCCCCCTGAGACCTTTCTAAATACTACTTTTGCTATTGGGAAAGAGTGGGGGGATGGTAATTTCTAGTTGATGTTCCAAGTGATGTCTAAGTGTCTTCAAAGGTATCTGTACAAATAGACCCAAAGAAATCCTTCAATTCCATAAGCTAAGCAGAGCAAAGAATGTTAGTACAGGAAGGACTCTCTCAGTAGTAAGCTTGATCCACTTTATTATGATAAAAAAGAAAAGAGACAAATTCACATGGTGGTTGAGCAATAGCCATAAATATGGAGTATCTTCATCTACACACTGCTCTGTTTAATTTATATACATTTTAGAAAACATTATTATGCAGAAGTGAATGAAGGTATTTGTAAGTGACATTTGCAGGAAAGTTAGAATTACTTGTATCCTTATGGATGCATCTGATACTGAGATCCTAGGGATGGGAGTATCTGCTCACATCTTGTGCAGTCTAGTTTTGTAGAGAGTTTAGTCCTGGCCCCTGTGAGAAAGGTGACTTCCTTTGGGACCCAGCAAAACTCTCTTAGTGGCTACTAAATCCTGGAAGCATTTAGAGAATAGTCAGGGAACACAGAAATTACATATTCACTGTGACTTTAAAGAAAAGAATTAATTCTATGCCAACAATATTCTAATATGTCACCTTAAGTGCTTCAAAACTTCTCTGATACTGTTTGAAAAGCAATTGCCCTCTAGTATTTTGTTTTCTTCTAAGGAAAAAAAAAAAACAACAAACTGAATTTCTTGTTTAGTTCCTAAGAATTACAGTCAAGTTTCAAATTACAGTGTACCATAAATTCTAGGCCTTTCTAGAATCAAAGAAACAATGTTCTTCAATACTGGCCTTTACCCTTGATGACAAAGAGGCTACATGGTATGACCTTCAGATGGTAAAAGATGGAAGGCCCCTCCTAAGGGATGTGGTCCCCTCCCCAAGGCAGTCTTTTTCCTGAAAGCTCCCTAATCTTCTTTACAGACTTAGGAGGCCCCATAACTCCATCCAAAGAGTTCCCACCAGCAGGCAGTAATTGTGAAACAGAGTAGCTGACTTCGGTCTCTGGGAGGTCCATTCTTAGGCCACTGGGACCTCCTGTCCCCTCTTGAGGTGATTCCTGATGAAAGTCCCCAGGGCCACCAGGGGGATGCACATGGTAGATGAAGCCACCAGCAAACCAATGACAGCTAGTGCATGTGGGGGATAATCCTTGGTCACAAGCTGCCCCTGGGAGAAGAGACTAAGCATCAGAGAAGGTCCCTTCTATCAAGCCCAAGAGAACTTCTTACTCTACCCTTCTGTGAAGAGGAAGATGCTGAACAGTGAGAAGAGGCCTGTGGCTCTCCATGACCCTGCATTTCACAGTGAGCCTTTAGAAAAACCATGCCCATTTTCTCTCTATTTTATAGAGAAAGAGAATTCTGACTTTTTCAAGTGTTTATAAGAGATTGCATGTGAAGTTCTCTAAGAAGAATGCCATAGGAATAATCTATCTAATATCTTACTCTGAGACCCTAAATGTAAGGTAACCTTTAGCACAGACTAGAACTTTATGTGGTGGTAGAAATGCTCTGTATAAGTCTATCTTGCATGGTACCCCAGAGGAACCAGCACTTCTCGGGAAAGGTCCATTGGGATGCTGTGGAGGTGTCTCCATACATTATGGTTAAACTCACAGCCCAGTTCTGCTGTATTAAACTGAGCATCTGTGAAACACCTCCATGAATTTCCCATGCCATCACCTGTAAACTCCACCACCACCACCACAGCAGTGGTTCACTGTGTCAGAAAACTGGAAGTCTGTGTTCTGAAGGGACATTGTCAGCTCTGCTCCATTCCCCAGCCCTGCAGGAACACCAGGTACCTGAGTGGCATCCCAGGCTTGGTACTGTAGCGTTCCTGTGAGGATATAGTCACTCAGGTAGAAGACAAAGAGGCCGATGATGAGCAGTGGACTCACGAATGCCCACATGGCCTTCCAGTACCAGTTGAGGGTGCGGCCAGTCATGGCCCGAAGGTCACCTTCAAATCTGTTTGGACCACAGGGAGAGGGCCTGGGTTATTCATGCTCTGGAGGGAGGGGCTACCATTTGCATACTCTCTGCACTTAGGAAGATGTTGTTCTGGTTATCAGTGATGTTTGAATGTGACCCTGAACCCAGCAGATCTTCCCTGGGGGAGTTGTTGAGGTAAAGGTGAAAGAGCTGAGGCTGTCCGAGAGGGATGACTGATAAGAATCATGGAGCATCACCATGGTGTTGGCCTTCAGTGAAAGGCTACTGGTGTGGACCAGGTGGGACCAGGATGGATGAGGGAGGGGGATACCAGTCCCTCAATCTGCAGGGTTAGGGGACCCTTAGAGTGGCATTGTCTCTCAGCCCACCCACTCTGTATTAGTGATGTTCCAAGTATTCTCTACTGCCCCTAGAGATGGTCTCAGAGCAGTTACTTTGTGCTTTGAAGGGCCTGGCATTGGCGCGGAAGAACACGTAGAGCAGAGCAAGAGAAAAGCTTCTAGGCTGAAGCCCATAGACCACCCTCTGCATTCTCAACTTAGCCATATTCTGGATTTTTCCACTTGGCTTTCTTGCCTAAACACAACGACGGCACTGTTGCATTCATTTGCCATAGATTTGATGGGTCAATCCTATGGGTTACAATACTCATGTGTAAGTTCAAAAGTGCATCATCACTTAGGGACCTGAGCGACCTCTATTTTTCAGGAGAGAGACTGGAGGCCAGGGCTCTGATGTAATCTGATGAGAGCTCTCAGAGTCTGGGTGGTCTGGTACCCTCAGACCAGGGACTTGAGATCTGCTCCCTAGGCAGGTGGGCTAGGACAGATAAGATGCCTTTGTCAGCAGTTACAGCCACAACCACAGCCACAGTCACTGTTTCCTCCCCCAGGGAACTGAGGTTCAGACCTCTCCTTAACTTTCTTCTATTATGAAACACCCACTTCATAACTAGACCCTTTCTCCCTAGAATACTGGCATTTCCTGGGTAACCCTTTGTACTTATTCACATTGAGCAAACCAGAAACTGGTCACCCAATCTTTAAGAGCTTCAAAATGTCATAAGCTAAAGGAACGCATATGAGGAAAGGATAAAAAGCCCAAGTTGGTTTGGGAACACTACAAATTATCCCTCTTTTAGGTTCCCAGGCAATTTCAAGGCTCTAAGTCCAAGGGAAAGCCACCAATCTGATTTTATCTATCTTATCCTGAAACAGTTGGTTAATGGAGATTCTTCAACATGTCATGGGACCCTGGCCCTTCAAGAGACAGTGGGGAATGCTTCTCAATGGATAGTCTGCCTCCTAGAGTGTCATGGCTGGTCTTATCTAAGTCCAAACCAGTTTAGATCATCATAGAAATCTGAGGAAGAGGGAGGCATGGCACAGCACAGCTCTTTGAGCCAAATCACATTCAAACAGCAGTTTTAGTGTGCCTCTGAATCCTCTTACATGACCTCACTCAGCAGGGCTGGCTGACTTGAGGCCCGGAGGTTTTCAAGGGTTCCTTGTTTGTTGCTGATGCTTGATGGAAAACTGGAAGACCAAGTCCTACACTGGTAGGTCTCAGCATGCAGTACCTAGAACACCAACAGACATCTGAGTTCTTGGATCTTAACCCAGACCTCCTCAATCAGAACTTATAAGCAGTTTTTATAAGACCCCTAAGTAATGTGATGATGCTCAGGCTTGAAGTCTGCCCTATTTAGGGGTATTGGCCCCAGATGTACATTCCATCACCTGGGAGGACAAAAACATCCAAGTGATGGCCAGGGTGCCAAGGCAGAAATATGACCATATCCATAGGCTGATTTTTTTTTTAACTGATTCTGGTCAAGGTTCTTGTAAACTTCTGATGCTGGTAGAAGACCACAGAATCTGGTCCTAGATGCTGAATTCCTGCCCAGAAAGCCATTAGTAAGCAGGACCAACAGGAAAACATGCCATGATACAAAGTGAAAAACTAGTAACAGAAAGAAGCTGTTGGTTTCAGGCAAACAGAGATAGCCGAGATCTGAGGGCAAAGAACAAGCTAACAGTTCTGGTATCTAGAAGGGACATGCCCACAAAGGATGATTTCCTTATGAATGCGGCCCTGCATCTTATCTGCCCCAGGTAGAAGACAGGGTCTGGGGTCTCCTTACCTCTTTATCCCATACACATAGCACACAGCTATGGTCTCCACCAGCACAATGAGCAGCAGGGATAGTGTGGCCGCATAGTCATTGAATATGTCAAACCAGTAGTTCCCAGCCTCCATGGTGAACACCATGCCGATGGCACAGTTGATGAGGCACACCAGACCTAGAACACAAAGGTTGCTGCTCATTCATCTCTTTGAGTCTCTCTGTCTTTCATCACACATTTTATGCCAACAAAAGTTATAGGTCCCTAGGAATTCTTTGGAGGATGGGTTCACCCACATGAGCTATAGAAGCTGCTCTGCAGGGGATTTCAGAATAGGAAAAAACAACAATGTTGGGGAGTTACTCTTTGGGTGACATAACAAAGCCATCACTAAGAGTCTGGGGATGCTGTAGATCCCAAAACAGCCCCAGGGATCATGGGAAGTGGACCACGAGAGAGGCTTGAATGTGGTATGGGGGCCCAGATGAGGATTGGCTTGGGAAGAAACTACAGTTTGCATAGGTTCTATCATATGCCAGGCACTGGTCAAATATCAGATCCTTAAGCCTTCAAAGTAGTAGCCAAGAATTCCTTTTGTAACAGGATGCCAAAACTCAGTGATGTCAAGTAACTGCCCTGTATCTGTAGCACAACATGGCAGAGTCAATATTTGAACTCTGGTCTTTAACCACCAATCTCTCCAAGTCTTCTTGACTCCTTAGGCTTTCTGTGATGTGTTTGAATATATGGTAGCCCTGCCCTTTCCATTGCCACACCATACAACCACTGATCAGCCACTAAGCACCCTGAGGGGCTTATCTCAGGAAAAGGATTAAGAAAGGAAAAGAATATCTTTATGCCTTCATCAGTATGGCTTAAAAGAGCAAAGGAAAAAAACTAGTAGCATTAGAAGTCAGAACAGGATGATCTGATTAGGTGCTTATTGCCTTGGGAGTATGTGGAAGGAGCTCCTTCTGGTGTGGGAACAGGTCATACACTCACCTTAGGAAATGGACAGTTGATGACTGTTATCTTTTGATTAAAACAAAAACAGATGTAGGCTCTCAAAGCCAGGAGATCTTTGAGTGCAGGCTGGGGAGTTGTCCTTTTCCCAAGGGTAAGCTGATGGCCTCAGTTCCCTGGGATGTGGTGAGTTCTTAGTCCAGCTCCCAGGACTGAGTAGCACACTGTAGCAGGAGCACAGCTAGGCTCCTACAGCCCCTCTGGAGTTGCCTTAGAAGCACATGGCTCCTCAGGAAGCCCCTCTTGATTGTCTTGCATTTCCCTAACCACCAATGCCCTGCCTCCTCTGCATGGTGTCCTGACCTGAAATGGCCTCCTTGGGCAGGTAGCTGGAGATGACCTTGCTGTCAGTCAGAGGGGTGAGGATGGCCGCTGTGTTTCCAAGCATGCTTCCCATACCCAGCATCAGCAGCATGAAGAAGTAGAGCACTGACCACAGCTGTGACACTTCCATGTTTTTAATGGCCTCAGTGTAGACGATGAAGGCCAAGCCTGTGCCCTGGACAGCCTATGAGTAATTAAAAGACACCAATTACATACCTGAGCCAAGGGAGGCAAGAAGTGGAATATTATAGTTTGAATGTGAAATGTCTCCCATAGGCCCATGTGTTTGAACAGTATGTCTCCAGCTGTTGCACTGGATGTGCATATGTGTATAAGATGTGTATAAGTTTTAGGAGTTGGACTTTCACAGGAGAAAGTAGGTCATTTGGGAAGTGTCATGCAGCTCTATAGCCTAGCCTCACTTCCTGTCTTTGCTTCCTGGTCCATCAACAGTTAAGAGTCTTAGCCTCATGATCTTATTGTCATGAACTCTGCCATTCCATTTCCACCATGATAGATTGTACTCTATTACTATGAGAAGCAATATACCCCTTCCCCCATTAGTTTCTTCTTGTCAGGTATTTGGTTACAGCAACAAAAATTTTGTATTGACTAAGACAAAAATATAGGTAAACTCAATGGCTTAAGCACAGAGGGAATAGTCAGTCTTAAGAACAGATAAGGATATGATAACACTTGTGGAAAATTTAAAATGAATATTAAAATGTTTCAAAGCAATGATTTTACTATTGTTATGAGGAGCCATCAACTGTAAACAATGTCAGTGTTAAAATATTCTCTACTATAACAAACTTTATAACCTTTATAACAAGCTGTTGAATCTCAGACAATCACAATAGCTCAGCTTCAGCAAACCATAGACAGCCAACTGCTTAAAACAAGGATCAAATAAGGCAAATATAAGCTTTATCCAACTGAGCTGTCTCAACACTTCACTTCCATTTTCTATATCATTTTCTTTCCTTTGGCTGTAAGAATAACCTGTACGTGTGGGTAAAATATTCTGAACTTCTTTTTGCCCAGTATGGTTTCAAATTACAGAATCAAACCAATAAAGAACTATAAAATGACTTGCTCCTAGATTTTGTCTTACTTTTCTGTTGTCATGGCAAAACATCATGACCAACACAATATAAAAGAAGATGTTTAATTTGGGTCCCATGGTTGCAGAGGGATAGAGTCCATAACCATTATGGGGGAGGGTATGGCAGCAGGCAGGTATGGTGTTATAGCAGTAGTTGAGAGCTTACATCTTTATCTGTAAGTAGGAGGGAGGCAGACGGAGTTAACTGGGAATGGCCTGGGCTTTTGAAACCTCAAAGGCCACTAAGAGTGACATATGTCCTCCAAACAGTTCCACCAATAGGGGACTGAGTATTCAAACATATGAGCTTATGGGGGCCATTCTCATTCAAACCACCACATTCTACCCCTTGGCTGTCATAGGCTTGTGGCCATAGCACAATGCAAAATGCTTAAACTCTTAAAAGTCCCCATAGTATTTCATGGTTTGAACATGGTTTTAGAGTCCAAAGTCTCATCTGAGACTCAAGGTAACTGCTTATTTGTAACTCCTTATAAAATAAAAAAGCAAATTATATACTTTCAATATACAATGGGACAGAAAATACATTACCATTCCAAAAGGGAGGAATGGGGACATAGTGAGAGAATACTGGACCAAAGACAGAAATTCAGCAGGGCAAACTTCAAATCCTGAAGCTCTATATCTGTTGTCAAAAGGCTTAGCTGACTGCAACTCTTCTCTCTCTGTTTTGGTTTGATTCCTTTCTGTTTGTAGCTCTCCTTGTCAGGTATTCCATGATTCTGGCATCTCCAACATCTTGGGGTCTCCCACACAATCCAGGTTTCACTTTCAGAACTTCGTGTATGGATTCTCTCGGCTTCCATGCAGGGACTCCCCTGCCACACACCTGGCCTCAGAGGCTTTTCTTAACTGCAGAGGAAGATTCCAGGACTCCTTTACTCCTGTGTCCTTCAGGACTCTAAAGTCAGAACCACCTGACCAATGCTACCAAGTTCAGTCACTTGAATTGGAACCTATTACCCTTCTTGAATGACATTTGTATAACATGTTCCCTGTTGTGGCTTTTCAGTAGCAGACAATTCCTTAAGCATTTCCTTTTTACAAGTTGTAGAATTAGCTGGGTGGCAACACCCCCTTTTTCCATTTCATATCAGGCTTCTCTTTAACTCTTTCAGTACAAACATTACATTTTCTGGTGCTCTTTTTCTCCTCAAACTGTATATTTTGTATTTCTTTGTGCCCTGCTTGTTGTTTTTCATTATAGACCAGCATAAGAATGATTACTAATAACCATACAATAGAGTTAGTATTAGGCTGTCTTGAAGTCTCTGCCAATAAAACTAGTCCAAAATGTTTCAATTTAGCCTCTGATAGATTTTTAGGAGAAGAGCAGAAAGCATCCACATTCTTTGCCAAAATATCACAAGAATAGTCTCTAACTCAGTTGCTAATTTTGCTCCCCTCTGAAACTTCCTGAGCCGAGCCTCCATAATCCACATTGCTCTCAGTGCTACTGTCCTCCAAGCTCCTATTAGGATAATCAATTCAGCTCTGATTTTCATTGAGCCCAGTATTCAATAGTGTTCCTAATCCAACATCACAGTCTTCCATATTCCCACAAAAATAGCATGATCAGGACTGCCACAGCAATAGCCACACTCCTTAGTACCAACTTTTGTCTTACTTACTTTTCTGTGGTCATGACAAAATGCCATGACCAAGGCAACTTATAAAAAAGAGTTTAATTTGGGGCTCACAGTTGCAGAGGGTTATGGTCCATGACCATCATTGGCGGAACACAGCAGCAGTCAGGGAGGCATGGTGCTAGAGCAGCAGCTGAGAGCTTACACCCTCTCTATAAGTAGGAGGCAAAGGAGGCCAGCTGGGAAGGCCTGGGCTTTTGAAACTTCGAAGCACACCCTCAGTGACCCATCTCCTCCAACAAGGCCATGCTTTCTCAAACAGTTCCACCAACTGGGGACCAAGAATTGAAACATAAGCGCTTATGGGGGCCATTCTCATTCAAACCATCAAAGATTTCCTTTGAACAACCCAGAGGAAGCAGAAAGAAAACTAGCCAACCATCCAATTATACAAATAAAATGATACGGAGATTAGACTATGTAAATGCAAAGCTACATGACTGTAGAATAGGAAGGAAAAGATTAACAGAGATCTAAATGAAGATCTACAAGGAGAAAAGACAGAAACAGAGGCAACAGTCAAGAAATAATATATATGAACTTGCCAAAACTGAGAAGAAACACAAATCCATAAATCTAGCAGGTTCAGTATTTCTTAGGTTCAGGCCTAGATTAGATAATAAAAATACATACTTACTAAATTCACCAAAGATCCTAAAAATAAAGTGACATCTTTAGTAAAGTCAGAGAAATAATTGTTCGCTTACAAAAATAAAAGAAGGGTGGACAAGACAATGCAGCCAGTAAAGATACTTGCAGTGCAGGTCTCATGTTCGATCTCTGGAACTCATATAAATGTAGGAGAGAACTGATTCCAGAAAGTTGTCCCCTGACCTCCACACAAGTGTTGTGGCATCCACCTAGCACACACACACACACACACACACACACACACACACACACACACAGATAGCAATTTTTCAGAACAAATTAATAAAAGAATTCAGCAACAGTAATTGAAACTAGAATTATAAGGCAAATATTATCAAAGTGTTGAGAGAACATAACTGTTAACCTGAAAAACTCTACTCTGGGGAAAAAGTCTATAAGAAATGAGGCCAAATGCACTGTTTAAATGGAAAGAAAATAAGAAAGAATGGAAGGAACAGGGGAAAGTCAGTCTAAAACAATCAGTAACTATATTATTCTTGTACATAAAGTCAAACTCAAAAGTAAGTGTGGAAAAACTAAGTGCCAAAACCAAAAAGGGGAACTAGATGTCAGAACTCAGAATAGGCATTACAGGTGTCCAAATGGGATCTAGATCTTTAAGCCTGGGTGTTGGGATCTTGGTGTCTAACCTGTGCCAGGGAAAGAGGGTCCGGCCATAGGCTCTGTAGGGAGGGAAGTGGGCTGAACCACTGAGCAGGCTAGTTTTATGTCAACTTGACACAAGGTAGAGTCATCTGAAAAGAGGGAACCTAAATTGAGAAAATGCTTCCCATAAGATCCAGCTGTAGGGCATTTTCTTAATTAGTGATTGATGGGGGAGAGAGCAAACCATTCTAGGTGGTTCTATCCACAGATTGGTGGTCCTGGGTTCTATAATAAAACAGGCTGAACACCATGATGAGCAATCCAGTGAGCAGCACCTCTCCATGGCTTCTGAATCAGCTCCTGCCTCAGGTTTCTACGTTGTTTGAGTTCCAGTCCTGACTTCCTTCAATGATGAATGATGATGAACAGCGATATGGAGGTGTATACCAAATAAACCCTTTCCTCCCCCACTTGGTTTGTTTCATGTTGTTTCATCATTGCAGTTGTAATCCTAACTAGAACAACAAGCAACAAGAAGAGAGAGTTGTCTCTCTCCATGGACTGACTTAAAATGGTGCACCCAGGAAACAAAATACCCAAACCAACCAACTACTCCCCAAATACTAATTTCCTGGCAACCTCACTGATAACCAGTACCCTGGAATCTCTATCCTAGCCTATAGAAGCAGTCAGTAAAAGTCTTTATATTAAATCTAAGAACTCATCAGTGTATTCACCTAACACTTTGCATTTCATCGTGCTCAAAGTACAGGAAAACAATTGTGCTTTCGACTCTAGTAAAGATAATAATAATGAAACAGCAATAAAAAAGGACTAAGATACAAGTATTGAAAAGAAATGGGCAAAATTGTATCTGCAGGTAATAGGATAGTTTATACAGAAATCAGAAGCAATCTGTAGATGTGAGAATTGATTAGGTAATTCATCAAGGTTTCTTGGTACAAGACTAACATAAAAATTTTTATATTTCTTTTATAATCAACATAAACAAGATAAAAATAGGGAGAAAGACAATATTCACAATAGCAATGTAACAGAAGCCATGCCAAGACATTCATGAAGAAAATTAGCTGACAGACCAATCTCGGTGAATGAGAGAAAAGTATGTTACTAAATCAAAACCCAATCCAAAAGAACTAAAGATGGAGGAATAGAAACAAACAGCACTCTTCTGTGTCCTCACAAAGTCGAAAGAAAACACCTGATCTATAACTGAAGAGTGAGATGGCAAGAGAAGATCACAATCAAAAGCAGAGAGTAAGAAAATACAAAAATCTAGAAATATTGAATGTTAGATTTACAAATGAAAACTCAGAGCCCTGGCCAGAATAGCAGGGAAAGAAGTGGGGAGGCTTTGCCCTGGGGGCTACAAATGAAAGAGAGGTGGAGGTTACAGGAAATGAACTGCAACAACAAAACCCAAGCATTTTTTATTTTAAAAAACCTTAGAGCAGATTTACATTGCTTTGTGAAGCAACTATTTGGTTTGTCGCTGGCTGAGCCCCTCCCAGGCTGGAACAACAAAGGGAACCATTCCTGGAAGAGAGGCCACTGCCAGAAGAGCAGAAACTTCAGAACTATTAAGTCCCTAAACCACAGGGTCCCACTCCTCCACCAACGTGGCAAACAATGACCCTGACAACGACAAGGACACCAGGACTGAACTAAAGCTAACTCAAAGTCAGAGGCAAATATACTCAGGCAGGAACTGTGGGTCATGGGCAGAAAATCAGCCAGAATCCTGGTGGGAGTGCACCCAGCAGCATAGATAAATATAAGTGTGTCAACCCCTTCCCTACTCCCCAGAGCCTAGGACACTGAAAGCCACTCATAGAAATTGTGATTCCATAGCACATCAGAGAAAAGACTTGTAGCTAGCAGTGGGGGCCAAGGTACTAACTGTGGCACAACCTCCAGGGCTGAGAAACCGATCTAGTGCAAAAACCTAAGCTAGCAGAGAAGATAATCTGCTTTATTTAACCTGTTGAGTTTCAGCCTTCCTCTACCCGCAGAGTCAGCTACATATATTAGGGGTGTGTGTGTGTGTGTGTGTGTGTGTATATATATATATATATATATATATGTGTGTGTGTGTGTGTGTATATATATATATGTGTGTGTGTGTGTGTGTGTGTGTGTGTGTGTGTGTGTGTGTGTGTATATATATATGTATATATATATATATTAGATTTTTAAGTCCATTAGTGTTTATCTGCATGCATGAATGTACATGCACCATGTGTGTGCCTGGTCCCATGGAGGTCAGAAGAGGGAGGGAGTCAGATCCCCTAGAACTGGAGTTATAGATGATTATGAGCTGCCATGTGGGTGCTGGGAACTGAACCTAGGTCTTCTGAAAGAACAGCAAGTGCTCTTACCCACCCCTGACATAATATTTTTTTATTCTGTTTTATTTTGTATGTACTTTTAAGTCTTACTTTTGTGTTTCACTATTGATTTTGTTTTAGTCTTCATCTTGCTTGAACAGATTTTTATGACTTTTCTTTTTCTTTCTGCATCTATTGTTAAGTCCAAGTCCAAACTCAATTAATAACACAGGATATATGCTTGCCCTGAATGGATATGGACAGGAGATATCCAGGTAGGCTTCCATGTGGTCCAGGCATCATAGAGTAATCCCGGGGGAACCTCCATGTGGTCCTGACCACTATGGGGGGGGTGTCTCTATGTGGTCCTGACCAACTTTATTAAAGCTTGCTTAAAATTCAATCAAACTTTGTGGGAATTGTTTTCTTTCTTAAACAGAATTGGGATTTACACTATTTTACAGTATTTCCCTCTTTACTTCTCATACCACCAACTCATACTTTCTGTCTCAATTCTACCAGAAAGGAGGGACAAAGATAAGAGAGGGAAGTAGAGAGGAGGTGAATAAGACTAAGATATCATAATATATTTGTATTAAAATGTAATGAAATCTGTTTTATGTATATTATTTATAAAAATATTATTACTTAGAGTTGAAAGTGAAAAACACTAAATTCAAAAGATATACATTGTCTTCAAATTGCAGTATAAAATCAATGCAATTTTAATATTTCCTAAAGTAATTTTCTCTCCAATGAAACTTTCTAGCTGATAGCACAACTAGCTTAGCAGATGCAAGACCCTGGATTTGATCCCCAGCACTACAAAGTAAATTCATTAACTAACAAAGCCAGTCAGTGCCACAGATAAACATATAAACAAACAAACAATATGCTTTTAAATTAAAAATTTGAAAACACTCTAATGGCTATTAGCAGGGAATGAGCTAAATAGCAGTGATATGTTTTCTGTGTGAAGAAAAAAATACAGCACTTAAACTGAATGGATGAGGTTCCAAGTGTATTGTTTTCGCTCCCTTGCTCTCTCTCTCTCTCTCCCTGTGTTTCCAAATATTTTCTTTATGTTATTGACTTTTTGTTATATAAAAAGTTCTTTTTTTGATATAATCCTACTTGTTTTTACTTCTGCTGTCAGTACTTTTTTGGTTTTATCCAAAACATTCTTACACAAGCCAGCATCTTCAAGTGTTTCCCTGTTTCCTCTTAGTCTTTTAATAGTTTTAGATATTTGACTGATTTTGAACTGACTTTTGTACAGGATGAGAGATGGGGATCTAGCACCATTTATTGAGGAGATTTCTTTCTCCAATGCAGGCATCTTTGGCAGAAATCAGATAGTTGCAAACATGATTTTCTGGGTTCCCTATTATGTTCCATTTTGTCTACTTGTCTTGTTTCATGCTAATACCAGACAGCTTTGTAGAGTGTCTTAAAATCAGGTATTATTATGGCTTCAATTTTGTTCCTTTTACTCAGAGTTGCTCTGGATATTCTGGGCCTTCAATAGTTTCATGTAGATTTTAGGATTTTTTTCTATTTCTATGGAGAATATTATTGTTGAGGAATTTGTAAACTGTTTTGGGTAGTATAGATACTTAAATAATAACTCTTCTGTGGTGGTTTGAATGAGAATGGCCCCTATAGGCTCATATATTTGAATGCTTGGTCTGCAGTTGGTAGAACTGTTTGGAAGGATGGCCTTGCTGAAAGAGGTGTGTCACTGGGGGTGAGCTGTGAGATTTCAAAAGCCCATGCCCCCCCTTCCCTCCACCCCTTTCCCTCTCTCTGTCTCTTGCTTGTAGATTAGATCAAATCTCTCAACTACAATCCCAGCACCCTGCCCACCTGCCTGATGTGATGCTTCCTACCATGATGGTTGTGGACACACTCTCTAAAATTGTAAGCAAGCCCTTAATTAAATGCTTTCTTTGATAAGTTGCCTTGTTCGTAGTGTCTCTTCACAGCAACAGAAAAGTAACTAAGACATCTTCAACTCCATGAGCATAGAGTACCTTTCCTTTTCGGGTATCATCCTGAACTTCTTTCATTAGCATTTCATATTTTTATTGTCAATAGCTCTCATTTCCTTAATTCCATTTATCTAGAGCTCAAACAACTTAAAGCAAAGAGTTCAATTTAAAAATGGACAAATAAATGATCTGCATATAAATTTCTTTAAAAAGACACAAGGAGGCTGCAGAGATGGTGCAGTGGTTAATAGCACCTACTGCTCTTGCAGAAGACCTGGGTTTGTCACCCATCACCCACAGGGCAGCTCACAACCACTGGTAACTCCAGTTTCAGGGGATCTAGTGCCCTCTTCTCACCTCTGTGAGTACCAGACACACATGTGGTATATATACATACATGCAAACAAAATACCTATACATGTCAAGTAAATAATAATTTTTAATATATAATATATATTATATTAAATACATAATAATTTTTATAACAGACACAAATAGCCAACAAATATTTGAACAAAAAGTGCAGCATTAGTAATCTTCAAGGAAATGCAAATAAAAATCACAAAGGAAATGAAAAAAAATCATGTGTTGAGGAGCTATCAGTACTCTCATATTTGTTGCAACATTCTTTAAACATTCTTTAAAAAGTAAAAACAGAAAAATATGATATGAAAACAACCATGGAAGGGTGAAAATATAGAGAACACGTGGTATATATCCACAAAGGAATACTATTCAACCACAAAAAAAAGAAATTCTGTCATGTGTCAAGAGAAGTGTAGGCATTGTGTTAAATGAAACAATCCAGACATAGAAAAACAAATACTGCATTTTTACACCCATTTTTATAAAATTGATAAAAGAATCTCAAAGAAGATGGGAGAAGAGGCAGAGAAGGAAGACAGGCAGAGGTTAGACAAGAAGCCCCAAAAATATAGGAATTAGAAGTAGGAATTAATGCTGCCATAGCCCAGCATTGTAGAGTACAAAAATCTACAAAAATCCATGACACTTAAAAATAAGAGTAAAAAAACCTTCCGTGTCTGAGCAGACAAAAATACTAATGGCACTGTTTGGTTGTTATATGTTTATAATTGTATCAAATCATCACAAGGTTCATCATAAGTATACACGAATATTATGTCAATAAATATATTTTTAAAAGAATATATACATGGGCACAAAATGTAAGCATTTTGTCTACCACAAATATAGAAAACTTGTTTGTGTCCTTGAAAATTTGTTTTATATATAAAAAAATCCACACATTAAATGACAAAAGGTCTGCAGTGTTCATCTGAGAAATAGAAATATGGGTGTTTGCGTTCTGCATAGTTTTATGTCAAGTTGACCCAAGCTAAAGTCATTTGAGAAGAGGAAACCCCAATTAAGAAAAATCCTCCAAAAGAGGATCCTCCAAAGACAAGCCTGTAGGGTACTTTCTTAGAGACTGATGGAGGAGGGCCCAGCCCTTTGTGGGTGGTGCCACTCCTGGACAGAGGTCCTGGGTTCTATAAAAAAGCAGGCTGAGCAAGCCATGAGGAGCAAACCGGTAAGCAGCACCCGTCCATAGCCTTTGCATCAGCTCCTGCCTCCAGATTCCTGTCCTGATTTCCTTCAGTAAAGAGTAATGTGGAAATATAAGCCAAATAAACCCTTTCCTTCTTGGGAAAGGTTGTTTGGTCAGGGTGTTTCATCATAACAAGAGTAACCCTAAGACAGGGTATTACCTTATCCTCTGCTTTTTCTGAGTTTTTGAAACTTCAAAAGAAATGGAAAGAAGAACTCAGAGATTCTAGGAGAGTTTCCCAACAAGAATGATCCCAAGTAGCAGCTAAGAGAGCAGGAGCTGAGTTTCTCCTATCACTGTTGCAGGGAAAACAATCCAGTTTCCTGTCTCCATGGACTGTGTGGAGGCTCTTGCAGGTCCTTATGAACTGTGTGTAGAGAGGCAGTCCCCACCCTTCCCAGGTCTCTTACCGTGTTCAGCTCTGATTCCAAGCTGCAGTTTCTAATGTGTGGGAACACTTCACTGTACTTGATTGGGTAGGTAGATGCCAGGTAGTCCTTCACCTCCTCCAGATTGCTGGCTGTCAGAAAGCCATCTTCAAGGTCAAAAGAATTGGTCAGCAGCAGAATCACCCTGCAGAGCAGACCATCATGGACCTTTGGACCTTTATGACTAAGAGGTCACTGGCTCCAAAGTCTAAGAGAAATGTGAATGCCTTCCAGGCAGCCTCTTCCCTCCTGCCCAATAAGGAGAGGGTCTCCAGACTGGTGACTCTTTTAAAGGAAGAACAACTCTGGATGTCTGTGCAGAAGCCTCAGATTTGAGCAGAGATGAGGATGGGAACCACCTCCCCATAGGCCGTTTAACATCTGGATAAGTGGTGTCTAATAGAACTAAGTGAGGTGATAGAAGTGTTCTGTGCTCCATAACCTGATTAGTACCAGATTGGCCACTGGTGGTGACAGTGCTTGAATGTGGCTAATACCATTAAGGAACTGCTTAGAAATAACTTAGAACCACTTAAATTTATTTATTTATTTTCCTATTTTAAGACAAGATCTCACTATGCAGCCTTGGCTGTCCTGGAATGTCTTATGCAGACCAGGCTGGCCTCAAACTCACAGAGATCTACCTGCCTCTACCTCCAGAATGGTGAGATAAAAGGTCTGCACCACCACATCTAGCTTATAACTACTTAAACTTTATTTTATGTCACTGGCACAAATTAAATTATTTGCAGTACATTGACTGCCATTAATTTCAATCCTAATGTAGAGATAACTGCTTGTTGTAAGTTACCATCATAATGGACATCTCAGCATCTGAAAGATGGTCCTCTCTTTGGAGGGAAGCCACAGACAATAAACTATGTAGTCTCTGAGACTTGGCTAGAGAGATCTTGGTACACCTGAGATGGGGAATGGGACAGAAGACACTGGTGTTGTTTGCTGAATGCCCCTTTCTGCTAAGTGAATAAACTGCCTAATTACCTGCAAGGCAGGCCTTAACTTTGGCCCTCAGTTTCTGGCGCTAGTAGCAGGCAGGCATTGGGGAATTGAGAAAAGAGAACTGAGCCTCACACTGTGGACTTCAGCACTGGTCGGTGTCTTCTGTCTACCCCTTGATGCCTGGGAATCCACCTTTCCCAGTCACCCTTTTAGGTCAGAGCTTTGGGGATTTGCCTTCCCTCTTGAGGCCCACGGCTGTGAGGAACAGCTTAGACTCACTTGTTTAAGCAGTTTTCATAGTTGAAGGTAGCCTTGAAGCCATAGATGGAGAAGGTCACAATGCTGGCAAATATGGAGGTGGAGCTGTTGATGATGGACACAATGATGGCATGCTTCTGGCAGTTGTTGGAGGGTTCATTGTAGCTGGCAAAAGCAATCAGGCTACCAAACCCCAAACCCAGTGAGAAGAAGATCTGCGTGGCTGCATTGATCCAGGTCTTGGGGTTGGCTAGCTGTTCCATCTAGAAGGCCAGTAGGGATAGGGCTGAGGAATCCTGGGTTCTAATCTCAAACTCTCCCTCCCAGAGAGGGAGGCTCAGAGATGGAGAAGAAATTACTTTTAACATACAGGCAGATTGGCCTGGATCTGTAGTTCAGGTCTTTGTCCCAGACTGTCTCCAATGTATTCCCTAGCAGGTAAACTACTCAGCAATCCTCCTGTCATATCTGATATGACACCCTACCTATGGAGAGTGCAATTTAACATTGTATGGTCTAATAGTCCAAAACACATGGAACCTCTGATTTACCAGCCTCTGGACTTAACCACAGAAATGTAGGTGATTTGACTTGGATGTGGTGTCAAGATTGAGGTAACTCCAGCACTGACATATAAGGCATTTGGAACAAGGGTATACATTTGGGGGAGGTGTTTTGTTTTGTTTTTCAAGACAGGGTTTCTCTGTTGTAACTCTGGCTGTTCTAACACTTGCTCTGTAGACCAGGCTAGCTTTGAACTCAGAGATCCGTCTGTCTCTGCCTCCCATGTGCTGGGATTAAAGGCATGTGCCATTACTGGCCAGCAAGGGTGTACATTTTGAAGGGTGGTACAGTCATTCATTTCCAGCCACAAGATTTGTTAAGTAAATAATGTGCTCTACTCTATATGCAACAGCACTCCCACTGAAGAATGCTAGCTAGGGTGACTGGAAATAAAGAGTTTAAGAAAAGATCATGGCAACCTAGATAGAAATGATCTAAGGAAATATGGGAACAGATAAGGGAGATGACTGCAGTGATATCAATGGTCCCTAGCTCATTGAAGAGACTTGGATCAGGGAGACCAGAAGGAAGGTACTAGTCATCAGGAGCAGTGAGAGCAGCAGTAGTATGTATAGAGGATTTAATTTACAGAATGCACAGGGCTTGGAATGATCTGTCTGAGGACAAAGTCTGGGCCCCCAGGAAATCCATAATAGCCTTTGGTCCAGTCTTGAGCTCACACCAACACTGCTGATTACAGATCTTACCCACTTTCTCTTTCTTCCCAGGCACCCCAGAGAAGGACATCCTCAGTTCCCCTCCCTTGCAGCCCATACCTTAGGTGTGAACATGTACATCAGGCCATTGGTGGCTCCATGGAGTGTAAGGCCACGGATCAGGTAGATAATAAGTACACAGTAAGGCATCAGTGCAGTGAAGTAGACCACCTGTGGGCATTCAGGAACAGAATAAGACTGCTGGAGAGGTAGGGACAGCAGGGCAGACAAACATCCCCACAAACACCTTAATTCTTCGGCGTTTAGCCTACACTCACAGCTGCTGAGAGCTGTAGGTGGCAGTGATCCTGAGTAGGACACAGGGTCTGAGGTGGTCTGGAGAAACACAGTATGAAACATAGTTGCCCATATCTGCTGCCACCATGAAATTTCTTCTTCAATGGATTACAAGCAACAGGCACCAAAGTTCTTCTTTCCACACTCCTCCACCCCCTTCGTCTCTAAAAAAGGGCTGGAGGAGACAACACAACATGTGCGAATCTCTCTCTGTTCAGTGTTTGAGCCAATTTTGGCTCTGAACTTTCTGGGGTCCTGAGCAATGACCCCAGGAAAACCAATCACTTACAAGCTGTATATTATCTCTAAGAGGGAGATGAATTCAATGGCTTGGGGCAAGGCTGGATTTCCAGGATGGGATCTGAGAGAAGGCTAGCCAGGCATGCCCATAGGTGGAAAGCAGTATATGGAACAAAGTCCCTACAATAAATACAATAGATAGTAGACAAAAAAAAGTCTCACTATTTGGTTAAGCCAATCTTCTTTCCCTTATTGACATGTTCTTGGTTGCTTTGGTTGGCAGGGGCATCTCAGACTTGGGATCATCCTGACTTTTGAAAAGCCTCAAAATAAGGACTTTCAGGTGCATGTCTGCCTAGCCTGGGTGGGAATTTTTGTGTAAGTCACTTAAGTACGCCATAGATTCATGGGTAAAACAAAAAAAAAAATTGGCAAGGTTGTTTTTGTTTTATCAATCTTCTTTTAGATTGGGTCCACCTCTAAGAACCCCATGTCTTGATATGGTTTAATTATGCTCAGTCTTCCATTTCCTCCTTGACATGGCACCATATTTCATCAATTTCTAAGGCTGTCATAAGGACACTGGGCAGAATGTAGGGTATATGTAGGCTTCTTATACATTTAGGGGACTAATAAATATATCCAAGTATCTAATATATCAAACCAGACAGAGATCCAGCTGGATAAGGGTTCTCTAGTCAATGATGCAAAAGAACTTCAGGGACATGGGGGAGGGCTGATCCAGGTCTAAAACACTGGGCACTTAGAAAACACTCAGGGAAAGCTCTGGAATTTTCCTTCCCCAACCCAGGGAACCATGTTTCTTAAGGCTTTCTGGAGTCCTCATCAAAGTAGCTCCCTTCTCTCCGTTGTGGGAAGGATGGCTTGACATGTGATCCAGCCTAATATATCAGAAGAAATATCTTCTGACCAATAAGTAAAAATTCAGAGAGAGAAAAAGATATTTCAATAGAAAAGGGAAAAGCAATATCTTTAACAAGCCTAGTGCCCTATATATGGAACTTCTGGGGCATTTCTATCAGGCAGAGGGTCATAGCAGGATTGATATGTCATCATATCCAGGTACTGCTGAATTTGACAAGTACAAAAGGCCTGGACAAGAAAGGTCTGCTTTAATTTTCAAGGATACAGACTTTGTTCTTAGAGTTTTTGGATCATGCTTGGGTTAGGTTAGAACAGAGCAGCTGCTGCAAAGTCTGAGCTCAGTTGAAAAAGAGCACCTGGATTACCTGATTCTTCTGCCTAGTTGTGGGGGAAAGTGCTTTGGGGCTTGCTGGCCACTATGGGGACTTAGAAACCAATGTACAATGTCATAGTAGGTACAGCACTGAGGTTATCATGCAATATCTGAATGACATTTCAGATGGTATCTCAGGTTGTTCTGAGCTTTATGCCTCATGAAAAACAGGTCAGTGCTGGAGAGTGGCAGCTCAGAGAGTGAGAACTAGGGGCTTGTGGGATTCTCAGAAGAAAAAAACTGGAAGTAACTAAGCCACAAAAGACACGAAGAGAACACTCAGGGGACACATCACCAATATGTTGGGAAGTCCTTGGAGTAAATCTGGACACTGTCCTGATTCTGCTGTCCCTGGTTGTGATCTTGGGCAGATCACTTTACCTATCTAAGCCTTCTGGAAGTAACATCATGTATCTACTCAGAAGGGCCATTGCAATAAGACACAGTGGGCATGTGGCCAACTATGGATTTGCTTTGCAGAATAGCTGAGTTTGGAGCATTCACTCCAGACTGAGACAGATACAGGTGATAGAAACACAGCAGCTATGTCAGTCCTAGGAGGAGTGGAAACCTGGGCATCCAACAGGGAGAAAAGGCTTAGGCAGATCAGGCCCAAGTCAGGCATTGTGGCACACCCCTGGTCTGTAATCTCAGCACTCAGAAGGCTGAGGCAAGAGGATCACTATGGGTTTGAGGCCAGTTTGGGCTGTATAGTGAGTTTCCCTGAACTACACTTTCAAAATAAAAACTAAAACTAAAACCCCAAACCACACAACAACAAAATAAAAAACAAACCAAGGAAGAATTATCCAACAGGTTTGGGGGTCATTGAATCACTGAAAGCACTTTGAGATGAGACCCAAAATCCAACCACACAATAGTCACTGGAAGCTGGCTCATTTGTCCATGTTGAGGTCCTTCTCCAGAGTAAGAGCTTTGGCATTTGAGGGGGAAGGACTGAATTGTAAGATGCTTAAATCTCTCCATGAAATTCCCTGGTATAGTTGAGTTTGAGAGCTGTCTGGGGCATCTCATTTCAGATTCAGTGTTACAACTTCAACCACTTCCGACAACCTTTACTGTCACCTAGTGAGGAACATGCCAATAACACCATCTGTACCTTCTGATACAGTAAGCCTCTACTTCTGGACTACAAGAGACAACCCCTGGCATTGACCAAGGCCAGGGCTGAGGCACTGTTCATCTACCTACCCAGATGCAGCACCATCACACTCCCCAGCCTACCTTGCCGGTTGATTCAGTGCCCCGCAGGATGCACAGATACACCATTAGCCAGGCCAGGGTGAGGCACAGCGCTGGCTCCCACTGCACTCCTGCATTCTCCTGGATGGATGGTGAAATGTTGAGTGTTTTCCTGTACCAGAAATACTGTGTTGATGAAGCCATCTCACACTCTTCATCATAGCCTGTGCGGTTACCATTCAGTGGGCAGACAGACCAGGGCAGGGGATCCTTTAGAATAAAATGAGAATCAACAGAGAGGTAAGGGAAGGCCAAGGTCTGGGTAGAATGAGAGGAAGTGGCTTTGACAAGAAGCTTTATACTTCGTTCTGTACATAGGCCTAACCTGCTTGCTTTGTGCAACAGAGTACAGTAAAGAGGAGACTTCCTGGCCTAGACCTTCAGGGTCCTTGTAGCTACCTTTTTGCTCTGTTCAAAACCAGTTGTAGGGCTGAAGAGATGGCTCATTAGCTAAGAGACTAGCTGTTCTTTTAGGTTAGAGTCCCAGAACCCATGTGATAGCTCACAGACATCTGTAACTCTAGTCCTAGGGGATTTGACATTCTTTTCTGGCCTCTTCAGGCACCATGCACACATGTGGTACACAGATATAAACACAAAGTATCTGTACACATAAAATAAATAAGATAAAATTTTAAAATAAGCAAAATACCAAGCTGTGAAGGTACTTGGATGAGACTCTTGGAATGGTGAGTCTATTCGCAATGAAAGACCACAAGAGGGAGACACTGGAGCCTCTTGAAAACTAGCAGTAGGTCCCAGCCAAGTAACAGAAGCCCTAACAGACTTGAAGCTCAGTTGCCTTGTCTAACTAAGTGTAGTCCATTTTATGGGATCCTCTGCTGAGGGCACTCTGTTTTATATATTTGGCTGCATAACTGAGTTACCCAGCAGGTACCTTGGCTGTACCTAGGATCTCTGGGATCTTTGTTTGGGATGAGCTGGGCATCAGGCTTTTGAATGTTCTTTCCAATGTACATCCTGCTTGGGGCTTGTGAGAACTGGTTTAATGGAACAACTGAGAACTTTACAGTTTTCCTCGTCCCTCATCTGCATCAGAAGGTAAAGATAGGATCCCTATATCTGCCTGGACAGAGGCACCTGCTGAGCAGACCCCTCTCCCCTGAAGTTGAGTCCTATAGAGTAGCTTGTAGTTTGTGGAACTGGGCAAAAGCTCTCAGCTGTGACAACTATGTGAGTGCAGATTTATATGTACCAGAGACACGCCTGGCCAATAGCAAATGTAAGTGAACGTTTGCTGTGTCATTATCCTGTGACCTTGGAAGAGGGCTCAGAGCAGGAATAAAGGGAAGTCCACCAACGTGTGAAGTATGAAATGCATAGATATTAATGTGGTACTTCCTAGATCCTTCTCTTTTTCCATCTGGGAAGAGGCTTAGATGAAGGCAGCTGCTAAAAGGGGAGTGGAGGGAGTGGGAATGAGGGTCTCCTAGAATGAAAGGGCTGAAGATGGGGAGAATAGAACATGAGTGGTGGAGAAGAAGATTCCTTATCTCTGTACAAAGACCAGCTCTCAGTATGGAACTATGGTTCTTCTATTTATTTTCCACAATGCCTAGCCCCTTACAGAGTATCAGTGACAAGAATTTGGTTAATGCACTTTTTAAAATGTTTGTCATTGAAAAATAGCTCCTATAGTGTTAAAGAGTGGCGTTTCTCCTTCTAGGTGATCTTTTGAGATCTTCAGCGTCAGCCTAGAGCCAGAAAAATGAAAGGACATGTGACAACAGCAAGGGGGAAGAGGTGGGGACAGGACAAGAGGAGGAATAACCATTTCAGACTTGCTGAAATGGTGAATTGATTCCCATCAATCCTTGCCACAGATTTCCTCCTGAGTCTGTCATAAGATGGTTTATAATATTTTCCAGACATTTTCTGTAGATATCCCAATAGAGATTTGGACCTGCTTCCTAGAAATGTGCACATACACACAGTCACACAGCCTGGCTTAAACTGTGATAAGTAGTGGATCCAAGTTCTGATGTCCCCACTTGGTTTGAGAAGTGTGGCTTCCCCATCTCTCCCCTCACTGAGAGGGCTCCTAGAGGCTGGTGCTTTCATCCTCCACCAACTCTCCACCTGGTGAGTGGCCCTGCATCTTCTACCCTTTGTGCTTCTGCTCTGACCAGAGCTTGGCTCACCTGGAAGGAGTGGAAGAGATACCAGAAGCCCCAGGCATTGATGACATTGTAGTACACAGAGACCAACAAGGAGACCACCACGCTAGCAACACCTGTGGGCAAGCAGAGGGCCATGCTGAAGACCAGATGTGTGTGGCCTAACCAGTGGCACTTGAATGACAGAACTATGGTGGCATCTCAAGACAGAAACACTTTTCCTCCAGGCTTTCATTAGACCTGACATCTCACCTATGACCTCTTTCTGGGATTATTTCCCTAACCTCTGATCATTCTGATATGGGAAGCTAATGACAATTTTTTTTGACAACTAAGACTTGTCAGGTCCTGGGGCCAGTACTTTGTGTGCTTTAGTTCTCATGACACTATTACCCTCATTTCAAAGAGCAAACTAAAGTTCAGAGCTAGCCCCAAACTATCCAGTAGAGCTACAGAGAAGTACCAATCACATTCCTGATATGATATTCCTTTTGGAAGTTGAATCACTGGAGCCAACCCCATCCATGTGGCAGGAGTGTGAAATGTGGAGAGGACAAGCCCTGCCTCCAGCCTGGTCTGATCTATGAGGGTCCTACAGTAGCACTGTGGACAAAAGGAGAGTTTGCCATTAGATTGCTCTAAAGTGGACTCATATCTGCCTTCAGAAGTATTGACCCCAGTCTTTGCCATCCCACATGTAACCAAGATAGTTTGAATGTGGTGGACTATACCAGTATCAATGTCATTACACAGTAGCTCCCTCTACCCCATTGGAAGTTCCTGCCAGTAAGTGGGTGACAGTGCCCAAGGGGCCAGACAGCCTCCCCTTTCTTTCCATTGTGTAGCATAGGTTGCTGCCTCAGAACACTGTGATGACCTTCATGGTTGTTCACAGTGAAGGGGCAGTTTGAAGATGACTCCTGAGGCCCCTGACACATTTCTTCTACAGCTGCATCAGATCACATTAAATTGACCCTTCTTCACTCCTGAACCATTACTCAGCCTTTCTGCCTGCTCTCCTTTCTGGGCCACGGAGGTGCACAGAACATCTATGGCCACTGATGGTCTTCAATCCTGGACTTTTACAAAGCAGGAGAACCACATTCTCGAGGTGCAGAGGACAATGACTGAAGGTCACTCTGAAAGGATACAATGGGCCACACCTGGTATGATAGGTGCCTTGGCATCTGCACACAGGCATCACTTATGGTGCCCCAAAGCTCCTCTGTGGTATGGTGAAGATGCAATGAGCTCACAGACTTGCACAGCATGTCAGTACCAGGCACACATTAAACGGGGGGCAGTTGTGTACATTCCCAGATGGTTGGTGGCTGGGACTGAATGAATGCTCCTGTGCCAGGAAGCTATGTCCAGCCATTCATAGAATCTCAAACTGAGGTCCAGAGAGGAGATGCCATGGGGGCTGCATGTGAGGGTTGGAACCCAGGCCCCTCACTGCCCAAGTTCCACGGCAGCCCTCCCTGGGCTGTCAGTCCATCCAGTCTCAGGTCCTGCCCATGGACAGCAACTTGCACACATGTGATGCCCAGGAACACATGAGTCTCTGTCAGGGGAACTGAAAGGATCCCACATACCGACACCACTGAGGTAGGGGCTGATGGTCCTCCAGGCACCGATGCTGCCCTGCCGCATGCGCTGCCCCACGGCCAGCTCCAGGTACAAGAGTGGCATCCCCTCCACGATGAGCATGATGACATAGGGGACCAGGAAACTCCCTGTGGGAGGCCAGAGCTGAGCATCAGGTCAGTGTGGACAGATGGGCTTTACTCTGCCCCTACCTCTGTGCAACTGTGCTTCTATCACCTTGCCTTTCTGCCACCCAGTCCACCTTCACCCCACCCATTTACCCTCAGACCTATCCACTGAGACTTCATTCTTCTGCCCATGTGTCTTTCTCCTTCTACCATTCCTCTTATTATATATCACTCCACCCGTCTATCTGACCATCCTTCGATTCATTTATTCATTCATCTATCTATCATCTACTCATACTTCTTTCCTCCCTTCTGTCTCCCCATCTGTCTACCCATCAGTCTATCCATTTCTAGTAAAAGCTATGTTCCCACAAGCTGTATGGAGCAATATCCCAAGACTCAGAGGCTATAAAACAGTTTCATTCTTATCCAAAGTGTCAAACAGTAACCACAGCAGGCTCAGTGTGTCCCATGGTCAGCTTGTCTCTGTGACAAGACTTACACTACTGTTTGGGGTCAGGTGCATACCCAAGGCCTGGCGCCAAGTGGGGATGGGGACACCTTTAGCACTGCCCAACAATCATTTCCATCACTCTTCCCACCCCTAATAACACAGTTCAGGCAAATGAGCTCTGTAATCCTTTTGTCAAGAAAAGGACACTGAAACAATCGAAAATTCATGTACAGATAAATGCAATGCAAATTACAAATTTTATACAAAAGTATGAAAAATAGACCATAGGCCTGTATTTACTATCTGTAGCTTAAAACTTAAGCAACAGTAAAAATCTTTAAAACTTCAGGTTATGCAAAGATGTTTTAGATACAAAAGCACTATCTATGGAAGAAAATGTTGATAAATTGAACTATATTACTTTTTCCTTGAATGACACTTAACAGAACAAAAGCAGACTTGGAGACAATATATACAAAACACATACCTCAGAAAGTGTTACATGAGGCATTTATAGAGGGGTCTCAAAACTGACAGATATTCCACTAAATGACATACCTAGTACACTTATGTTGCATCTTGGAATACATGAGATCAGGTATTTTATAAAGAATGAAAATGCACTGGCTCTTGGTTCTGGAGCAAGCACCACAGCAGAGCTCAGTGCTGGTTCTGAGTGAATACTTTCTTATTGAAGGCAAAATGCAGCAGAGGGCGAGAGTGAGATATGAACTCTATTTTTATAACAAACTTCACTTCTGTGATTACAATTTATTCTGGGGGCCAGAACTCTCCTGACCTAATCACCTTTGAAATATCTCTAAACATTACCGAGTGGGGACCAAGTTTCTAACACATTAACAGAGCAAATAGCCTCATCAAGAGACAGTAAAAAGTGGAACTCATTAGGAAAGTGTGTATTTATACAACGAGATAGGAGAAACCTGCTGTATATTAATAAAAATATTTGTAATTGATTTGAAAACAAGTCACCTAACCAATCCTCTTCCAAATGAACTATTCCCATGCCTCTTTAATTTAAAAATTCTGATGTACAAAGAAACCTTGGCATCAGACAGAAAGATCCTGCAAGAAGCACATTCAGTGAATTAAATATAGTCACTATTCTTCAGTGTTCCTCCTACAAAGAGGGGAGTTCTCTTTCTCACCCTGTGAGTTTGAGTTGGCCTTGGAAAGAATTTTGTCCATCAGAATCTGTTGAAAAAAAAAAAGTCATGTGTGTTGCAGAGGCTTGTAGTTTTTTCATTCTCATGGAGTATGGGCAGTAGATATCATATATGGAAGTCCTTCCACGCTCCTGAGGATAAGGGGATACATGCCAGAGAACTGTGGCCCCCTAGCTGAAGTACAGGATCTGTAAGGGGCCTGCAGCCACACAGACAGGGCCACAACTGTATGAAGTGATTATTGTTGCTGCAGTCATTACTCTCACCCTGTTTACTTCAATACTTTCATTTGGATTCCATATAAAAAGCAAGGTTCTCTCAGACTCCCAGTGCAATTTAAAAAACCAGGAAAGGACATTTACTATACAGATTTATTGAAATTTTACCAGTTTCCCAAAGTAGAATACAGCATATAGTCAGATCTGGTCTGAAAGTCTCCTCGGGCTTTTTTTTTTTTTTTTTTTTTTTTTTTAACTTTTAGACTTAGAAGTTTACCAGAGAGTTATTTTGAGGAATGTCTCTCATTTGAGGTTCTGGCAGAAACACTAAGGTGACCTGATGCCCTCAGACAGAGATACAAAATGTCCATTTGGCAATGTTGATTTTGCTCATGTGCTTTAGGTGGTGTCTGCTAGATTTCTCTGCTGAAACTTAACTCTTCCCTTTGAAACAATAAAGAACTTTGAGGAGATACTGTTTCTGTTTTTGTTTAAAAACATATTCTCGTTATACAGCTTAGGTTAGCAATCTTCTTGCCTCAGCCTTTCAAATGCTCCATTATAGGCATGCTTGGCCACTATAGTGGACTCAGCTACCCCATATTCATTCTTTAGTGTGGTCAATTTACTTGAACCAATAATTCTTGCCTAAAATAGTGGTTGCTGGATTAGTTGTGTTTTCTAATTTCTCTGCCTGTCCTACATTCTATTATTTTCAAGTGGTTTGTTACAGTTGTACACCTACTGTAGTGGCTCACCAGGGAAGACAAGAAGGCATTTTTCATATATGTAAATCCTGCCAGACCTCAGCAGAGGGAACCACCATCATGGCAAGCACTATATTGGACAGTGGAACCCTGAATGTCCCACCTCAGGTGTTTTTATTGATACAGAACTCTTCAGGTGTTCTACTGATAGCACATGCAGATCATGAGCAATCAAACATCCCTCACATAAATCCAACACCTATAAACAATAAAAAATGCCAAGACCTAGGGAGTGCCTCACCTAACAGTGAATAAAACAATTATTTTATACATAACTAAAAATAAAACTAAACACTAAAAAATAAACTCCTACAACAGTTTGTCATGCACAACAGATAACTAAAACATACATGAGCATTTTTTGTTAGTATCCCTGCCACCTGTATGTCTGTGTTAGCTTGGGTGGGTAGAACACTTAGTCACAGGATGGCTGGGAGGGGATGTCATGTTTCTTATTCTTTACTTTCCTGAAACCTGCCAAAATATCTCTTCTAGCATTATATCTTACACCACTACATCTCCACACTGGTCTTCTTGCTTCTATTTATAGGTGTCTACCTGGTTTTGTCAGAGACTGTAGTACTCTTCTTACTTTTCCCTCAGTCTCTTACCTAATCAAAACCTCTTTACTTGCTCCTTACAATTGAGATAAAATTTGTGTTCCCTCCTTGGTCTCTGAGAACTTCCTTTGCCCTGGGGTCATTGTTCCCTGGCTAGGAGGCCTTAGCTCCTTCACCTTTGTCTCCCTCTTTCCATTTTCTGTCCATATTTGGCTTCTTTAGAGGCTTCCCTGTCTGCCCTCTATTCTGCAAGACTTACTTTTTGAGTAATGAACTATGTGAAAATGTGGTAACCATCATTTTCCCCTGGTATCCGTCTTCTTACCTTTGAGGAAGCTTTTGCCACTTACTCAGCTCTACATGGTACTGTGTAGAGCTGGCGCTCAGGGGGTACTTGTTAAAGTGGGCCCTTAACACATATTTTTTTCTCCTGAATAACTTCTTTAAATACTAAGGTGGGGTCTTCATCTTTGATCTCACAGGTCCTACTCTTGAGGCAATTGTCCCCATATTGTTTACAGCTCAGCTACCCCCTGACCTTTAAGTCACCTATTGAGGACAGAGGTAGACTCTATCTGGCTCATCACTGACCTTTAGCTCTTAACAAAGGGCTTGGCAAGGGGCAGGTACTCAACAGACTGTTGGTGATTATGGTTCTACAGCAATGATTCTATTCAGGAGGGTAGGTAATAAAGATTTTTACTGGCAGATAATGATGAAAATGTCTTGAAAGTTATTCATGTTGCTAAAAATAGAGCATTTAAAAAATTCACACAGGGTCTTGTAAAATGGCTTAGTAAGTGAAGGTGTTTTTTACCTAGCCTAATGACCTGAGTTTGATTCCTGGGGCACACATGGTGGAAGCAGAGAATAGATTCTCAAAAGTTGTTCTCTGACCTCTGTACAAACAAAATAGATTTTTAAAAAGCCTAAGAATTCACATAGAACTATTATAACTTCCTTTGAATTTACTTGTGTGTGCATTCAGTAAGAGATGAGAAACTCTATGCATGAGAATGGGCAGTCAGGGGTACTCTTTGAACTTATGGTCAGACACAAAAGACCTCTCTAGAGTGTTAGAACAAATGTTTTCCTCTTAAGTAGACTTTCAGTGAGAAAGAGAAGAAAGTAGATAGGATTTATGTTTATTGGATTTCATCAGATAACAATGAAGAACAAACAGCACAGAAGAAAAAAGATTTCATAAAGACAAAAAAGTATGATAATAGAATTTAAAGCCCAGTGAGAACAAAAAGTAGAATACAGTTGCAATGATAAGAAAAGCTCACAGAAAAAGAATCAAGAGGTGGAAATCTTAAAACTCATAAGAACCGAGACAAAGCATGGCCCGCAAGTTTGGCCTTTACTCCAGCAGTCTGGGCCTTACTCCAGAACTGAGCGGGAGAAAATGCCACAGACACAACAGTCAGAACATGTGCATTAATGAGATTTGTAAGACAATTTTCTGATAGTGTGATTGAGATTATAGAACATCACATACGATACATATGATATTTTTAAGTGTCTAGGATACTGAAGAATTAATAAAATTAGCCACAAAATTCCCCTTAACAGAATTAAATATTAAAAACAATAGAAAAAAATCTGTAGATTTTGAGCAAAAGAGATTACAACCAATTGATCATGCTACAAAGGAAAGATAGTCTCAGACACTGAGTCTTCTAGTTTCTAATCCTGAAAGAATTACTTGTTGAATACTTGCAGCTTAGGATCAGAAGAAAGAATTCAATTATAGAGTTATATTATAAAATAAGTAATCAATGCTAAGTAAATAAACAAAACAATGAAGGCTAAAAATATTACTGTTGATTTCATTGTAAACATAATATAACAGAGAATTCATGAATAGGGAAACATGATATTAATAGTAAAATCATTGTTGTCACATATATGAAATCCCAGATTATATCTTTTAAAATATACTACGTATAACGGGATAAGGAAAGAAGCAAGAAGTAAAAGTATGCTGTGGTTTGAATGTGTTTCTCGAGTTTCATGTGTTCAAAACTCAAATCCTTAATTCATAAGGTAAAGATATGTGGAGGTGGAACCTATATGAGATGATTGGATCATGGGAACTCTGGATTAATGAATTAATGGAACATATAGATGAAGTGACTTTGGAATAAAAGCAAGTTTTTCTAGGCACAGTTGCTCTGTTTCAACATGTAAGGTCCTCTATCATGTTATGATACAGCATAATGCCTCACTAGACAGCTGAATAGATACTGGCACTATGATGGTTAATCTTCATTGTTAACTTGACTATATTTAGAATCATTGTAGGAACAGGCTTCTAGGTGTGTCCATGAGGATGTTACCAGAAAGATTTAATTGAAAAGGGAAGACCTACCTTAAATATGAGTGGTACCATTCAATGGGCTAGACTGAATAATAAAAGGAGAATGAGGGGCTGGGGAGATAGTTCAGTCAGGAAAGTGCTTGTCCTACAAGTATGAAGACCTGAGTTTTGATCCCCAGTGTCCACATTAAAAGCTGAGTATGCCATCAGTCCCAGCACTGAGGAGGGAGACAAGAGACAGAAAGTCCTTGGGGCTTGTCTAACCAGTTTTGCAGAATTTGTGAGTTCCAAGTTCAGTGAGCTTAGTCTCAAGAAATAAAGTGGATGGACTGGAGATATGATTCAGTGGTTAAGAGCACTTGCTGCTCTTGCCGAAGACATGGGCTCAACTCCCAGCATCCATATGGTGGCTAACAAGTATCTGTAACTCCTGTTTCAGGGAATTCAACAGCCTCTTCTGGCCTTTATGGGCACCAGGCATATACATGGTATATGGGCATATATGTAGACACTCTCATACAAATAAAATAATACATCTTTTTTAAAAATTAAAAAGTACAGTGGAGAGCAACTGAGGAAGACACAATGTTGACCTCTACATATACACACATGTGTATAGATGACATGTGAACATGCACCTATACTGGTGTATGTGTAGACATGCAAACAGATGTGAGAATGGTGGTGGTAGTAGGGAAAAGAGCAGCCTTCATGATCCTGCTGCCATTACTTCCTTCTCAGGACGGATTATACCCTAGAGCTGTGAGCCAAATGAGCTCTTCTTTCCTTAAGTTGTGTCTGCTGGGTATTATGTCATAACAATGGGAAAAGTAACCTATACAGGTCTCATACTCTTGGACTGTTCAGTCTTCAGATTTATGAAATAAACATATGCCTATGCCTTATAAATTACTCATTTGGAATATTCAGTTATAATAACATAAAATGGAATGCTAGTGTGTTAACATTTTCAACTCCACAGGGTGATATTTAAGATAACATCTCATTCTTGACATTGAGAGAGGAAATAAATATTTCTTCAATAATTTGAATTAGAGTAAAATCAGAACTTAAAACTTGCAACCATTTGAGAAAAAAGCAAATATATTTTATATTATAAGAGATCAAACTGCAACAATTAAACATCAGGATAATATAAACATTATTAAAAATAACACCAAACGTAGTCTGATAACGAATATAAATGAATCCAGCTGTTCCACTAAAAGTTCATGACTATTAAAAATAAAGTGTCAAACTTTAAAGAGAATAGCGTTCACAACTGGAGAATGGTTTAGCATATTGTTACTCTATAAATGGAATGCTATAGAGCTATTTAAGTTATATTTAAAAAATATAACTTTGAAAGTAATTACAAAAGGTTTTTCCCTTTTATTTTTTTCCTGTCTTCCTCCTCCTTTCCCTCTCTCCCTCCCTTTCTTCCTTTCTCTCTTTCCTTCTTTCCTCCCTTTTTTTCTTTGTTTCTTTCTTTCTCTCTTTGTCTTTCTGAGACAGGATCTCACTATGTATCATAGAATGGTCTTAAACTCAAAATCTTTCTGCCTTAGCTACTTGAGTGCTGTTATTCATCATTCCCGATTAGGTTAACTTTTTTATTTCTCTCCCTTTCCCCCCTCTCTCTTCTTCTCCCTCTCCCTCTCTCACTCACTCACACACACACACACAGAGATGAGGAGCACTCACGTGTGCCAAGGCATGTGTACAGAGATCAAATGCAAAGGTCAAAGGACAATGTGCAGGAGTTGGTACTTTCTATTATGTGGTTCTGGGGATTGAACTCAAATCAGCAGGCTTGGAAGCAAGAGCCTTTACCCACTGAGCCATCTTGCTGACCCCTAGGTTAAGATGATTTTAAGAGCAAAACATCAAATAACATGTAAAATGTGGTTCTAATTTTTTAAATTAAAAAATATGAAGAGATTACCTCCTAGTGGTGGAATTTCAGGGTTTTTTTTTTTTGTTAGTTTGTCTTTTGTTTTGTGTTGTTGTTTTACTAAGAATTCAACCCAGGGCCTCACTCATGCTAGGTGGATGTCTTACTACTAAGCTATGTTTCTAGACCCTAATTTTGTATTTTAATCTTCATATATTTCTCTATTCTCCAGAGTTTCTACTGATGCAATAAACTGTGGCTTTTGTACAGTTTACTCTGCTGGAGTATTTTACCCTTAACTCTATCTATGTGCTCATTTCATGATGCCATTGCTAGAGGTTTTCTAGACTCCCTTGTACATCAAGTCCTTCTTCAGTTATTTTAGTAAATAGCCTTCTGTGAAAGCTCTACCTGCTCTCTGCATAAGATGTTTCCACATTTGCCCCCTTCTTGCCCCAATGTAGTTTCCACCTCTGCTAGCTCCCCCATAACATAATTTCTCCTTGTGGCTGATATTCAGTGAATATTATGGAATGACTTAAGTGCCAGAAGGTTTATATTATTCATTTAAATTGCTTTATGCCCCTTCTTGCTTAGAACAAAACATAAGACAGTGATTCAAGCTGCAGAGAATCCCATAGGGAGGTTTTAAAATTCTCTAGGTTCATACCTAGTCTGACTCAGTCAAGACTTCTGAGAGTGGGACACTGGGAATATATATGTATGGTACTTGTGATTCTATGCAGGTGAATGGATGCTTTTACCCCACCACATGTTCACTAAGCCTTGTCACCTCTCCACCATAGGGTGAGACCTAATCACCACAGAGGAGGAATGGCTTAGCCTGGGTCCCCAGAAGGGCTGCATGGGATACTTTTGATTTGGGGAGGAGTAAGTTTCCATGAGAGGATGAGGGTGTGAAGTACACAGAGCAGAGGGAGGGCACCAAGCATTATGGTGTACACTCAGAGAAGGGCAGAGGTAAAGACAGAGGGACAAGGAGCCTTAAAGGAGAACACAGGGCACCTAAGCTCTTGGCCAGGGCCTCTCCAATGCCCATCTGAAGCCCTGACTGAGAGAACAAAAGGAAGTACCCTGTCTTGGAGGTCCTAGATAAGGCCTGGGCCTCTGAGGCAGCCTCTACTCCTGTCCTTCCTTTATCAGATTAAATACAGAAGCTACAGAATGCTGTAAGAAGAGTTACATTTGGAGACAGAGATGGCTTGAGCCTCAGTTACTCCTCCTGAAGCCACCTTTGCTTCTCTGGGCATGTTTTCCCTATGTAATAGACAGAGGCAAGCCTGGAAGTGCTATGAAGACTGACTTGAACAGCTATAGAAAATGCTCTACTGACTGACATGTACCTGAAACCCAGTGGAGCAGGTTGTCACTAGGACTGATGGAAATGCTGGGGAGGACCAGCATGGGTGTTCTCTACGGTCCAGACAACTTTAGAGCATAACTCCTGGAAGCTAGTTTTGGAAATTGTATGTGGTAGAAGCCTAATGCCTGACCTCTGACACTCAGGTTCTGTTCCACCCAAAACTATAGACACAGCACAAGACACAGCCTGAATGTGCATGTACACACTCTAAGTGAACACTGTAGGGTAATTCCCTGATTGTGCCTGGACATTCTGGTGCACACCATGCCCAGGCTGGATGCTGGTTTGAGCCATGGTCTCCATAGCACCTGACTTCAATGGTGTACACAGGCCCTCCCATGCAGCTCACACAGCTAGCAGTTCTCACCTCTTCCAGTCTGGGACTGTGTAGCATTCTGGAGCCAGCCACAGTAGGAATGTTTATATTAGGATGGAAAGCAAACGCTACAACTCAGGACCCAGTATGGCACGCCAACCCTCAAGCAGCTGATAGAATGAGGACACTTGATCAGCCTTGACTCTTATTCTAAGGTATGTAGACTGGCATTATCAGTCTCAACAGGCCCTGTTAAAAAACACCAGATCCTGCCACATCTATGGATCTCTAAGGGGGGAATCCATTCGAGATGCAATATTTGAGCAATTTGAATTAGCAGAATTAAAGGGGCTAAAAGAGCTCACTTTTTGTCCTGAGGGAAATGAGGGCTTTGAAGAAGAATGGAAGATCAACTCTGAGAATGACACTGACCCTCTATAGAGTCAGATGCCCTCTGATTTCCCCCTTGTTGTTCAAATATCATCTAAAGGGGAGAAACCCATAATCCATATTTTCTCCAGCCACATACTCAACTGCTTTCTTTCCCACACACTCTTTACATGCAGTCGAATGCAACACACACACACACACACACACACACACACACACACACACACACATTCATATAAGCTGTTAGTGGGTGTATGTTTTCACACATTGGTATTCAGCACATTTTCATCCCAGAAATAATTAATGCCTTGGACTCTGATCTGCTGACTTTTTTGAAAATGAGATTTTGTAAAGTTTATTCATCATCCTTTTTGGTTTTGGTTTTTTGTTTATTTGTCTTTGGTGCAGGGGTTGGGTGGCAGGTAGAGTTGTGCAGAGAAAATGACACCTGGAACAAAATCCTCAGAATTAACATTCTTTGTTCAGAACTGGCTGAATGGAACAGTCACAACAGAACCTCCTAGAAAGGATCTGAACCTGTTTGATTCTGGGAGGTATTTTGGCAGTTTATAAACAAGTTCTGTTGACTGGCATGATTGCATCTGTGTCTGAAGAGATTTTTACATCATCTAAGGCTTTTCTTATGTTGTAGCTGGTCCATCCTTACCATGGAGCTAAGAATGAGTTCAAACTACCTGGGTGATGCTAATAATTTGTTGACAGTTGACTATTATGGATTCAGAGTGGGGTGAGAGTGCCACCAGCATCTCTCATTGTTGACTCTGTGTATGTGTGTGTATGTGTGTGTACACATGTGCACATGTTTAAGTTGGTGGAAGATGTCTTCCTTTATCAATCTCCTCTTTATTTACTCAGAGTTTGCTGATGGGCTAGTCTAACTATCTATCTTGCTCTAAGGATCATACCTTTGCTTCCTGAGTGCAGACCTTTATATCTGACATATGTCTATCTGGGTATCCAAACTTTGATCCTCATGATCATACCACAAGTGCTTTATCCACTGAGTCATCATCTCAGTTGGTATTTATAGCTTTTCGTTGCAGGTCTTACTTACTCATTCTCTGGCTTTGCTGTCCGGGGAGATTGGATGAGCAGAGTAAGAGAAGAATTCTAAGGCTTCCAGTATTTGTGACCAAGTGTTCATTTGACTTCACAGGTAAGGAGAGTCAGAAAGACCAGCAGGGAGGAGGCTAAAATGGGAGTTCTCCAAGTAAAGAGCAGCCCAAGGTGGGGAGAAGGAGTTACCTAGTGGATGGTTGGGTAGCCAACTTGTGGGTAGTGGAGGCAGGAAGAGCTTAAGGGTCTGACTGAAGATGAACTGCATAGAATGAAGTGAAAATATCAGGCAAGAGATGGTCAAATGCCTACTGTGCCAGGACAATCAGTTTAGTTTTTATTCCGGACACACTTGCTGTCATTTAACCTGCAATGGCCCCTCTTATCTGCTACACACTAATTCATTCATCTTCTCCACCCTCACTCAGTCCTAGTACCTAGCCATCTGTCCAGCTAAACATCCACTGTACCAGGCCCAGGATTTCTTTTGGTTTCTTCTTCTAGTATCTTGAAGGTCTCCTCATACATATTCAACTTCAAAATCATTTAGCCTCATCTGTGCCCACCTGAAGACTGTTTAGGTGATGGTGCCATTATAAACAAGGAATTAAGCAGTCATGTGACTACGTGTGTGGTTTACATGGCCTGGTGGTTGGGAACCATGGACCCAGTATAAAGGTATAAAGACAAGTATGCTAAGCACACAAAAATGTGAAAATCTGCTTCTGACAATTCTTTCCAAAGCCAGTTGAAGCATTAGAACCATGTGATGGCCTATGTCCTCTACATATGGAATATTTGAACACCAAATTAAAACAAAGGAGCCAGAGAATAAAAGATACACTTTTAAAAAAACTCTATAGATTAACTTTTTGTTGAGTTGATTTTGATCTGGCTATAAGAGTGACAGGAGGAGGAAGGGTTGGATTTTCTTAAACAGGTTAAATTTTCTAATACACATATTTAACATTTTTTATTGTCCTGATAGTGAGGGAAAAGTGCTGATTTTCTCTCCCCCCACCTCTGCCTGCCCCCCACCAATGGTATAGACACATGTTATTAGGTAAACAGAGAACTATTTGTTAATACTTTAGGATATTTTCATTCTCTTTTCTCTTAATGTTTTAAAGCACACTGCTTATAAATGTTATACAGTTTTGAATCTGATGTTCTCTCTCTCCACCTATCATGGTAAAATATTAAGATAGAAACCTTATTAAAACTTACCCTTATGGTTGTCAAGGGCACCATTAGGTAGATGCTCCACAATTTATTGAATCAATCCCTTTTCTGAAGGGCTTAGAAAGTTTCTAACATTTTTAACTTATTAAAAGACAGTGATCATATCATTTTCTGCTTTCTGTTAGAATGCTGATTTTTTTTTTTCCTTTAGACAAGGATTTAGAAAATGGAATTAAGTTTTTTTTTTTTTTTTTTTTTTTTTTAAATGCTGAGCCTTCCTTCATACTGCCTCTAGAAAGGTACTTGGCCTTTGGAAGGTTCCAGTCCCAGGAGTTTCCTGTTCCCTGAGGCACTAAGGGAGTGCAGGGTGAGTGCTGTTGTTTGTCCCACCCCTCACCCTCCAGTTGCCCTCCTGGGTCAGAAGATTTGTAAAAATAAAACAACAGCAGAACCAAGAAACGAATTATCCAGACACGGAATTGTTCGTTTTTCCTGCCTTCTGTGGTTCCAAGCCCAAAACAAGTCTCCACATCCCCAAACCAATCTTTTTAAAGAAAAATTAAAGAAATAGCTGACTTGTGTTTTAACTCGTGGTCGGGTTATTAAATTTTGGATCAGCAAGTTGCATGGCAAGTTCCTGTTAAACAATTTACTACTCACTTTTACACCTCAGTGGCGAGGTGATGCACCTGTCCTTCCACTGGACAACATGTCCCCCACCACTGCCACAGATGAGGTTCAGTATCTTATGGTGAACCACGCCTCGATGTTCTGTACTGTAAGGGCCACTTGATCTTGAGGCGCGTGGGACTGAGCACTTTTCTGAGTTGGGACACCCGGAACAGAATGCCACCCCGAGGGGGAGCGCGGGATCGAACTTCATGGCCACCCGAAGTCCAGGCACCCGCCGCGTCCCATGTGTTTGCTCTTACCTCCGCCGTACATCTGGCACAGGTAGGGGAAGCGCCACACGTTGCCCAAACCCACGGCGAAGGAGATGCAGGCGAACACGAACTGCAAGGGATTGCCCCACTGAGGCCGTGCCTTCTCCATGGCCCGCGCTTGCCCTCCGTCCTCCGTCAGGGCCTGGCTTCTGGCTGCAGCTCGCCCGCCTTTTAATTGCTAATCTCATTAACGCGCGCCAGAGGGGCGAGGCCCATAAGAGGGGGAACGGCAAGCCCCACCCCTCCAACGCTCGGCGGAGAAGGCGCCCCTCCTTGGCCCGGGGTGTGGACTTCAGAGCTCAGGGAAAAGATCACGTTTCCTTAACCGCTTACCGGCTCATCAGTGACAATACTATATGCCAGGCACTGCTGCACAAGGCACACCACCCTTCTAGAACTGCTATTCAGGTAGTGGAAACGTTTAAATGCGGGATGATTTGTTCTTAACTTCTTTTGACTTACTGGGGCAGCTTCATTTGGTTCATGCTTCCTAGTTCACCTAAGTCGGAGATGCAGGGACAATTTAGGTAAAGCAAGAGGATAAGTCCTATAGACAGGCAGACAGGGATCCAGGGCTTCCCTGAGAAGACTTTTGCATGGCGAGGGTGGGGGTGGAGGCTCAGTAGTAGAGCACGTCCCTAGCACTTGTGAGGCCTTGAGTTCGATCCTAGCACAGATGGGCAACCTATAAGACTCTCCCTGCACCTGTAGTGTGGCAAGAATCAGGTTTTGAGCAACTGCTGTAAGGCCAGTGGGAGCCAGAGATTCTCATTCCCTAGGCTAAGTGGAAGCCTAAGATTTCTCACGCTTTTGCCTGTCCAACAAGATGTAGTTGAAGGTAGTCACGTGACTCCACAAATCTGGTGCAGTGATGTAGGGTCTATTTGTATCTCTACTCCACTAACAACTAAGTTCTGTGACTTGGGCAAGTCATTTTTACATCTTTGATCCTGTTTCATTTGTAGTAGAAAAAAAACAAATCCCTGACACCCTACCCTGAACCCCAGGAGCACCTGAACTCAGGTGTTTTATTGATTCAGAACTTCTTAGGTGTTCTACTGATACCATGTGCACATCATAAGCAATTGACATCCCCACAGAAATCCAACACCTGCAGACAATGCAAAACGTTAAGTTTTAACTGAACAGTGCATAAAACCATTTTATACTTAACTAAAAATAAACTTCTACAAGTAAAGAAGAAAACAAAGTCACAATACAGCAGAAGAAACTGGATACTTAAGCTTCAGATTACAGATATTTTCCTATTCTGCTTCCTCCCATGCCTAGGTCCATTCTATTGTTGATGGACATTTATGTTGTTCCAGTTTGTTGGGTACTATGAACAGAGCTAGTGTGAACATTCTAACACACTCCTCTGATGGATACACGGACTTGGGAACTTTTTGGCTATGTGCAGGTGTATTATATTCAGCATTAGGAAATACCAGTTCACATTCTCATTAGTCCCAGCTGCTCTGCATCCTCACTATCACTTGCCATTCTGTTTTTTAAAAAACAGAAACAAGCATTTATTGGAGGCAGGTGCCTCAGCATGAGTGGAGGTCGGAGGACAACGTGTGGGAGTCAGAACAAGTAACCTGTCATCTCACTAGCCCTGGCATTCTGCTTTTAAAGTTCTGTCTAGACTTGTGACTATGTGCTGATGGTTCAGTTTGCCTTTGATTTCACTGACAACTGACAAGTTTGCTACCTTTCCATATGCTCAGAGGGTCATCAAAGAGCCTCTTTTCTGAAATGTCTGCACAAGCCTTTAGTCAGTTTTCACTGGATTGTCTTTTTCTACTGATTTGCATTTGTTTCCCTACTCTGGCTTTTTGCACTATGCATGCTTTATATACAAACAGTTTCATTTCTTACTCTCCCTGTTTCCTTTCTGGCCCATCATCAGTGTCTTCTAATTAAGAGAGTTCTTAACTTCAAGAAAGTCCAATTTGGGCTGGAGATGTAGTTCAGTTGGTAGAATGCTTGCCTAACATGCATGAGACCCTGAACTCTATTCCTAGCTCTCGATAAAAGGGTATGCTGGTGTATACCTGTAATCCCAGCATTTGGGAGGTAGAGGTAGGAGGATCAGAAGTTGAAGGTCATTCTTAGCTACATAGTAAATTCAAGGTCATCCTGCTACAGGAGATCCCATATCAAAAACAAACAAGCAGGGTGGAGATGGCTTAGCAGTTAAGAGCACTTGCTGATTTTGTAGAGGGACCAGAGTTCAGTTTCCAGCACCCACATGGTTAATTCACTACTACCTCTAACTTCAGCCCTAGGGGATCTGATGCTCTCTTTCGGTTTTTGAGGGCACTTACATGCATCTGCACACACACACACACAGACACATATACACATAAAATAAAAATTAAATATATTTTAAAAATCCAGTCTATCAATATTTTTTAAAAGTTGTCTTCATGGTCTTTTTTTTTCTCATGTCTTATTTTAAACAACTTCTTCCTGTTGGAAGAAGTAGTGAATGCCTTTAATTCTAACACTTGAGAGGCAGAAGGATCTCTGGGAGTTTGAGGCCAGCCTGGTTTACATAGTGAGTTCCAGGACATCTAGGACTACATAGAGAGACCCTTTCTCAAAAAAAAAAAACCAAAAAAACAAAAACAAAAACAAACAAACAAAAAAACAGCCCCTCCCTCTGCAAACAACAATAACAAAAAGTCCAAGCGCTTCCTTATCAACTCCAAGGTCATGAAGATATCCCAGAGCATTCAGTCCCTTACCAAAGCAAAAGCAAGTCTCAGCAGTGAATGGAGAAAGTTACTGCCTATTGAGGTAGTCTCTTATTAATTATGTCCTTGATTCTGCTAGGCTGGATGGTCAATCCACTCCAGGGATCCTCCTGTCTCCATATTTCCCCTCCCCTCAGTATTTGGAGGGATAATCATGGGCCACTGTCCCTGGCTTTTTATGTGGGTGCTGGAGATTGAAACTCAGATCCTCATGCCTATAGGCAGACCCTTTAGCAAATGAAACATCTCCCCAACCCCAGCAGTCCTGGGCTCATTTGGTAAAGGGTCTGCTTATAGGCATGGTGATGAATAGTTTGGACAAAGAGCTGTTGCTTCCTCCAGCTATGTACTTACATGCTTTTGGTATCATAAACTGGTTTTTCTACAAGGTTTTTGGCTACACAGTACATTTGAAACTGGGCACCTCAGAAAGATACCCAGAACAGTTACCAACCACTAGAAACATGAGGTGACATGGAATTTGTTGGTTCAATAGTGGTAATGCCCTTCTTTTATTCCCTAACCCAGAGGCCAGACCAGCATCTGGTCTTAGCTACCCTGGAAAGCAGGCCCAATCAGTATGTCAGGCTTAGTGAGAATCTGTCTCTTTCTCTCTGAGGTGTGTGTGTACTTTCAGCAGAAAACTCTCTAATCTGTTTGTTAATTTCTGCAGTGTAAATACCTCAACTTTAGGTCATTCTGAGCTCCCAACTGGGGTTGTGGAGATGTTCAGTAGCACACCATTACATTGAATTCTTATCATGCATATAGTGACATAGGTATCCTCAAGAGTTAGCTGATAGTGAAGAAGAATAAATAATTGGAAATGGTGATTTTTTTTAAGTATTCTTTCTTTTTTTTTTGATAATTTATACAATCACTTAGTCCTCAAATACAATCCTAAATGGATTGCATAACAAGTTCTCAAAATTGCTGTACATGCTCCAATTGGTCTCCCAGCACTCCACAGAGCAGCAGAGTAAGTTCAACAATTTTAGTTGTTTTTCTTTGGGGTGTCTGGAGCCCCAGAAGCAGTTTTCAGACAAGCTTTAGTGCTCTATGTTATCCACTTCTGGAAAAGGAGGAGAAGAGGGGACATGGTCTGACTGAGTGCATGGGTGTCGGCCACTAAGTGTGTCCCAGGATTCTATATTCTTGCCTTATCAACCATGAAGGTCCTGTAGCTTTCAATCATTCTCCCATCTTGGTAATTTCCATTGTTACCTAACTACCATCTAGAGCTTCCAGTTCCCCACAAGATAAAGTCCAAACTCCTTAGCTTTGTTTGCAAAGCTTTGAGGATTTTTTAAATTGAGTCCTAAGGAATTTGACCCATGCATACCTGGGTTCTAAAAACCAGAGCCTAACTCTTAAGTATAAAAATACACAGCATTTTGCTTCAGGTAAAAACTCTAATTTCTAAGTTATGAATAGAACATAATATCAGCCATGGCCCAGAAGGGACACTTTCAGTGCACTTTTCAGAACAAATGTAGCTCAGCAGGTCTTGGGAGAGCAAGAGTTGGCTTAGTGGTTAAGTGTATCTGTTACTCTTTCAGAGAACCCAGATTCAATTCCTAACACCCATGGTTTACCACTGTCCTGTAACTCTTTTACCAGGGGAATCTGAAACCCTCTGACTTCTGAAAGCTCCTGCATTCACATGCACACATGTAAATCCCAAATCCGGTCGAGAATAAGACCACCATAATTGAGCCGAATTTGAAAGCAAGAAGGCTTTAATTAAATTAATTAAATATTGGCCAGGAAGATGGATTCTGACCAGGTCCATTCTGAGGTACCCATGGAGTGAACCTGTTACCTCCAAAGCTCCCATAGAATGGCCCCAAATCACGTGGCACAGATGCTTAAAAAGGCAGAACCCATAGGCTACGTGCTTCCCACCAGGTCCAATCAGTGGCAAGCATCTATCCTGATGTACTTCCTGTATGGCTTATCTCCTGCATAGAATTGACCAAGCACATCCTGTGCAATAGGGTCAACTAAATGGTATCTGAACACTTTCTACCCAACATTCCAAGAGGTTATGTCCTTGGGCAAGGGAGTTTCAGGACTATCTCACCTGAACAGCTCCACCCAGCACTCCAGGAAGTTATGTCCTTGTTCCAGAGATCTCTTAGGCAGAGTAATAAAAATTTAAAGCATAACTTTTGCTCTTACAACATAAACACATTAAATATTTTTAAAAAGAAAAAGCTATATGAAACTACCACGCATGCAAAGCTAGTGTTTTCCTAATGTATTTTAGGATAAAATTTAAATTTTAAAATGGCTCTCCTCCTTCTGTATTCTCAAATGCAGATGTCTCATACTAGGTATTATGACTTTTTTCAGAAACTTCCCATAGAGCCTTAGAGTCTGCAGGATTTTGATAGTGTGCCCAGGGTAGCCCTACTACAATGATATGTGCACTGCATTCCATGAAGAATTTAATTTGCCAAGTGTTAAGGTCCTCAACCAGTAACTTGCAGCTAAGCCCATTCTTGTAAAGAAAGAACCTAGAATTTGCCATTTGTGACTTGTGGCTTCTAGGTAGGAATTAGACAGAACCAGAACATGTCCGCCATTGTACAAGCTCCACCAGGCAGTCCTGGCTTCGGAGTTCAGTGATAATGGCTGCTGTGCAACATTCACTCTATGCTTAGCCTACAGGCAGCCCTGCGGGGTAGAGCAGGGTGTTGCATGCTGCACTGTCTTCCTCGGGAGACGATGTAACTTTCTTTTTGCCTCTGCTCCCTCTTTGAGTGCATCTCAGATTTCTTTAGGGCTGCAGCTGCTTATCCTCTAAGCTGGGAAATTCCTGTGCTCTCATCCAGACCTGGGCCCCTACTCTTTCTTCCTTTCTGTATCATTGACTCCAGACTCTGCTCTATGTCTCACCAAGCCCTAACACTGGCCCTCTCTATTTTTCCAAAGTTTCCTTCTGTGCTTGAACGTCACAGGTGATCTGTCAGGTCCCACATTTTGCTCCCACCCCCATTTACCCCATTCCTTCTGTTTTTCATCCCTAAATCCTTGGGCTGCTGTTAAGAGCTTCTGGAAAAGTTTCACAAGACTGTGGCTGCATATGTGACAAGCAAAGGTGAGACAGCAGCAGGACCTTTCTCCTTTATTAATCATCTCTGAGTAAGGTGTTGACCTGTGGCCCCAGTCATATCTTCTGTGTGCCCCAAACCTTTCTTCCCACATCTCTTATCTCACTGGTGACTTAACAAAGGTCCTAATAATTCCATAGATAGCCAAGGGGAAACACTCTCAAATCTGAAATTCACTTTCCTTCAGCATGGGTTCTCACTCCTTTCTTGGGCTTCAGCAACTCTGTAACCATCACCTCTTGTTGCAAGTAACCATCCACAGGACTTTTCAGGCAAGGGGTAGAGTTGGCACAGAACCAGGATACAGCCTCTGGAAGTCAGGTGAATGGCAAAAGGCAGATTCAATTTATTGTAGGAAGGGGAAGCCTCTTTATACCCTTCACCTGGCCCAGCATCCCATTGGCTGCCAGACTGCAGCTGCTGCTCCCTGGGCGTGTCCTGGTGGGTCTGTCTCTGGGCATGCCCAGGCGGTCTCAGGACTTGTTCAGTTTTCTCCTAAAACCTCTCTCTTCCTGGCATTGCTTATGGATCTCCTTCTTTGCTTTCCTTCTCTCCCACTACTTAAAAATATTCTCAAGGTCTACTAACATGCTTTAAAACCCTTTAAGTCTGCAGGCCACCTATTCTTTATCTAAATGTGTGGCCTACATTTGTTGCCTTTGTTTATCACTCCATGTATGCCCTTACCTTTTACAAAGGAGTATGGTGGCAGTGTCATCTAGGTCAAAATTACAATGTATCTACTCTCAAATATACCCAAAACATAGCACATATCATTTTTTTTCTTCAGGTATGAGAGTGCCCTTCTTTTTGGCTAAGCTTCCTCTCATGCTAGGACTACAATGTACCCTCAACTGAGTCTTCATATACCCACACTGGTACTACTCACACATACTCAGATTGGTAGCACTAGGTAAGTATACATTAATTTCTAAATAAAGGTGAGATGACTTAATCTAAGGATGATTTCCTTTCCCTCAGGAAGGGATGCTGGCAACCACTTAAACTGCTTTGTACCTTTCAGATGCTAGTCTTCTTCCTGAAAGTGACCCTTCCCTACTTTTCTGTGTGTTCACTTAAGCAGAAATTCCTGAAAACTGCCTTTTATCTATGTTCAAACTTCATATTATTGGAAAATATAATGGCATTATGGGAAAATCTTTGGTATCTTGATTTCTGTCTCATATTTACATTGGTATAATTTTGGTGATTTTTTTTGCCATTCTTTATTAGTACTTACATGATTATAAACTGTTTATATACTTTGCTATTAATATATATCTGGGTTATTTACAGTTTTGGGGTTGTTATGAAGAATGCAGCTAACTACCTTGTGGTACTTGTGCTCTGGTAGATATGTATTAATACAAAAAGTTTTTCCATGGCAGAAGTGAAACATACCAAGACCTCTTACAGATGATCCATGCAGTGGTTATAAAAACTCACACATATGAATATACGTGTAAATAGGTAAACAATATAAATTCATGTATATGTTTTTATAACCGGACTCTCACATTTACCTTAGAGTTGACATTGTTCATATTCTTATATAGTCTGGCGAAGGAAAAACATTGTTAAAAATTCAGCACCAATACAAAGTACAAAGGAAGGCTGAATGTGATGGCATGCCTGTAATCCCAGCACCCAATGAAGCAGAGGAACAAGGCTCATTCCAAATTTGAGGCCAGCATAGGACTTGGACTTGATTGTTTCATTGTGAGATCTTATCATTTTTTCTAGGTTTTCCTCTGGTTACTTGAAGAGAATTGCTTAACTTAATCTTTATATGGTATACATTGTGTATAGACGGTGAATAGATATAACTCATTTATATAATAGTTGTATTTGTTATTGATGAGATTTTGAGGAAAATGCATACTTTTTGAAAAACTTGCTCAGTCTACATTTTACACTTTCCAAATGAGGGACAGTCCTGATTCTGCACTGAACACTTTCAAGCAGTTTATATTATGTAGCAAATTTAAGAAGAGGCAGACATCCCTCAAGAAATTGCTGGCCAGAACTGAGGACAAGGTGGCAACCACAGAACTGGATCTGGGATGACAGGTATAGGCACTGGCTGTTTCCTGCCCTGTTTTTGCTGTGAGATTGACAAAGATGAGGAAACAAACAAACAAACAAACAAAGAAAGTGTAAGGATTGAAAGCAAAGAGGCCTTAATCTAAAAATCACGTAGGGAAAAATGCAATAATAAATGTCTATTTTATTAACATATAATAATAAAAATGCAGGGCTTTCTAAGACTTCAACTAAGATAAATTCAGCAGTATATCCCTTTGTCCACATACCCACCTCCAGAGGACAACTGGGTCAAGAGTGTAAGTAACCTGGGTAATTTTCTGTGAATTAACACTGTGGAATCTGAAATAATTAGGTAGTGTACACAACACAAAGTGGACATTGTTTGCTCAGAAAGGCCCAAATGGAACAAATATATTTTTTAGGTCAATTCGAACAGATGCAGAATTAAGCTTATTTAGAAAACACTCTGGCTTCTCACCAGGACCACTCAGCTGATCATGGCGGGTTAAGCAAGACGAGCCCCGTGTTATGGAAACAGAGGCTGAGAGAACAGTGGTGAAGCCTTCAGAGGCTTTGTTGGTCTTGGCTAAATTTATTCCTTCACCTCAAATATTTTTGATGGGAACAAGAATCAAGACTAACTAGAAGGCATAATCTGGTGGGGAAAACAGCTGGAACACTGTGGAAATATTTTCCAGGGTCAAAATGTGGCTGGGACCATGCTGTCTCCACTAGTGACCCCTAAGGAGTCTCACTGTGTCCTGCTGAGCTGTTCTGTGTCTGTTCTCTCCTCTCACAACAGCAGAAGCTCTATGTGTTCCACATTGCCAGGATATACATATGCTTTGTTTCAAAAGCTCAAGGTTCAAAGTATATTTGATTTCTTTCACCTCTGGAACCTCAAAATGTGGTCTGTCAAGGAGCATGGACATCACAGTGGAGAGCTTGTGAGAGATGCAGAATCTCAGACCCACCTTAAAAGAATCCCAGGAGTTTTGTAGGCATGTTGATATCTTAAAAATATACTGGGTCAAAAAGAAAAAAAACTTTTACTTTTTGAGATTACAATATAATTACATCATTCTCCCCTTCCCTTTCCTCCCTCCAAACCCTCCCATATATTCCTCCTTATTCTCTTTCAAATTCATGGCCTTTTTTCATTGTTGTTACATGTGTGCGTACACACACACACACACATACACACATACACACACTATTAAATACAGCCTGCTCAGTTTGCATAATGTTATTTGTAGTGCTTTTGGGGCTGACCATTTAGTAATGGATAACCAATCGGTGTGTTCTTCCCTGGCGAAGACTATTTATTGCACTCTCAGTATTCCTTAGTTCTTATAGTTGTGTAGGTTGGGGCCTTGGGAGCTTTCTCTGATCCACTGCTGCATGTCTACTGTTGATGTCCTTGTTCAGTTCATGCTTAGGTAGTCATGTTGGTGAGACTTTATAGGTGTAGCTTCTGACATTACTAGGAGACACAATCTCACAGCAAATTCTCTCATCCCCTGAGTCTTACAATCTTTCCACCCCTTCTGCAATGGAGTTGTTTTGTAGATGTATCCGTTGGGACTGGACTCCACAACTCAGCATTTTGATTGGTAATGGTTTTCTGTAGTGATATCCATCTATTGCAAAAATACGTTTTTTTGATGAAGGTGAGGACTACACTTATATATGAGTATATGGACACATATTTATAATGTAGTTAGGGATTATGCTGTTTTAGTAAAGCGGTGGTTGTAGGTTATCTTCCAAGACCCACTTTACTAGGTTGGCTAGGTTTCCAATACCAGACATGCTTTCTCTCTTGTTGAGCAGGTCTTAAGTCCAATTAGAGAGCTTTTGTTTACTGCCAAGGTGTGTGTGCTGCTACTGCATCCTTAGGGTGATCGAGTATTGTTGGCCTTTTCTTTTTTTCCTGTGGTTCATAGGCATCATAGCTGGGCATACTGTGTTTTATACTTGACTGCACATCAGGGTCATATGTGAGACTTTGAAAAAACTAAAGCAATCCAGATGTGATGGCACACACCTGTAATCCCAGCACTCAGGAAGCTAAGGCAGGAGATCAAGAGTTTATGTCCAGTAATTGCAAAGTCCTGACTAAAAAAATAAAGCAGAACAATAACCTCAACATCCCATATCCACAGACGCTTGTCTCAATGGAAAAAAATTAGCTGACAGGGTTATCCCCTGAGTATCTGGCATCTGAAGGTCATCATCGCAGCTAGTATACACTGCCTTTTTCAGGGAGCAAGAGTCCTACCAGTACTTCCTTGCCACTAATTTTATTAAACTTTACATATCATTGAACTTTTCCCTTCTTCATCCCTCTTCCGATTTTCATTCTCCCTAATGCCATCATTGCCATCATTTACTGTCAACTTCCACTTGATTTTCTACTTTTAAAATTTCTCCTGTAAAATAAACTCAAAACAAGTGTTTGTGTGTGTGTGTGTGTGTGTGTGTGATTACATATTCCAGGATGGACTTGAACTTGTGGCAATCTTCCTGCCTCTCCCTGGAGTGCTGGGATTATAGGTATGCACCATCATTCCTAGGTATGTTGAAGAAAGTTTTGCCATATATGCCACGCAAATTTCTTCTCATGAATCCAAGGAGCCCAAAACCTTACCCTGGTTGCTGAGATGCCACAATGCCTGAAAATAGCTTAGGAACAACTTAGGAGCAGTTTTGCTAAATTCACTTCCTGCAATATTATAAGGAATGACACTCTTCCACAATTCCTCCTCTTTGTTTCCATTTCTTAATATATAACCTATGTTTTTTATTGTCTACTGTTTTGTTTTCATTTATATGAAACTTTTGTATTGTGGCATGTCGCAACCTATGAAAAGTCACATAAATGTGACTAACTTAACAAAGCAAGTATCCACATAGTTACCACACTGTTAAAAAAAATACAAAAGAGCCAGGATTCAAGAGTGTACTCTGGGCCCGGCGGTGGTGGTGCTCGCCTTTAATTCCAGCACTTGGGAGGCAAAGGCTCTGTCCACTTCTTCAACCTTCTTCCTTTCCCCCAGAGATCAGACAATATAACTTGTATAGATTTTATAATCACCTTTCCTCATGATTCTATTATTCTGTTGTGGTTTGAATGTGAACTGTCCCCACAGATTCATGTGTTTAAACAGTTGGTCCTCAGTTAGTACTGCTGTTTTGCAAGGTTATTGAATCTTTAGGAGTCTTGGTGGAGGAAGAGGACCACTAGATTCAGGCTTTGCCCACTTGCTGCTCTGTTTCCTGACTACAGAGGCAATGAGAAGGGTCTACACTCTTGTCACCAGCTTTTTCCCACCAAGACAGACTATATCCAAAATAAACCCTCTTCCCTTTAATGTCTTTTTTTGGGAAGGGGTGTCAGATATTTGGTTACAGGAACAAGGCAAGGAACTACTACACCTTCCCATATTCTCTGAAAAAGATATGCTTTTGATTTAGGTAGATTTGAACTTTATAGTGACATCATTTTTTTCATGTTTTACTTTCTTTACTGTCCATATACAATGTATGGAGCTATAACCTGTGTATTTTCATTACTTTGGATATAGTATTGGATTTTCTAAAACTAGTTTGTTTTAGAACAACCCATTGGACTTTGAGACATGGAACAGTATAAGGCTGATTTTCACAAAATACCAATGCTGTGTTTAGGAAGAGGAGAGATATGTGTGCTTTACTTATAGAGTCCAGTGTGTTACTTTACTCACTGTTCCTATGTTCTTCTCTCTTACTGATTCTTTTTATCTGCTTGATCTATCACAGAAAGAACCATATAATACCATCTACAATCACTGTGGACTTCTTGTCAACTGTTACTGTATAGAACTTGAAGCTATAAAGGCCAAATGGTTGTATTTTTCTGATAGATGAAAACTTTCACCATGTTGTGTGGTAGGCTCCAGCAGTCTTAATTTCTCTTCTCATAATCATACAGAGTGCTACTTTCAACATGTACAATCATATCATCTCACAATCTTATCATTTATAAATACTGGCCATTGTTTTCTAACCTTCTGCTTTGGTTCCCAGTGATTCTCTACCTTCCTAATGCTGCGACCCTTTAATACATTATGTTGTGGTGACCACCAACCATAAAATTATTTTCATTGCTACTTCATAAAATGTAATTTTGCTAATGTTTAAATTGTAATGTAAATATCTGGTATGCAGACTTAAGTGACCCCTGTGAAAGGGTCATTGGACCCCACAGGTTGAGAAATACTGGTTTAGACATAAAGCACAATGTTGACATGACTTGGGGATAACAGGAGAACTCACTGTGTTTTGGAGATTAAAGAGTAAGAACATAGCATATCATTGTTAATCATGATGTTGAAGCTTATCAAATTAGGTCAAACTATGTCACTGTTTGGCCTTAAACCTCTCAGTAGCTTTCCTATTTCAGCACAAAAGACAAAGTACTTGAAGTGACCTATAAGGAACCATGTGACCTGACCCCTCATTGCTTTCATTGCCAACTTTCCCACTATTTTCCCTGTTCAAAGCTCCAGGCACAGCATGCCACCTGCTGTTCCAACAGTACTTCACCTCTACACTGCTGTGTCCTTTTCAAAGACACCCCATGGTGAACTCCCTTACTTCCTTCATATCTTTGCTTAGAAAGTCACATTCTCATTGTCCCTAGTGGCAGTCCTATCTAAAGCATCAACCACTACCCCAGTGTTTCCCTGCTTCCTTCCTCAATATATCCCTCTGGATCACCACTATTATGTTTCTTATTTTTCTGCTTTCTTCCTTTACTTGAGAAGGCTGATAAATGAGCCAAAGTGCTCAACCCCACTGAGTTCTGAGTCCTGGAGACGCAGCACAGAAAAAAAACCGGCTCCTGGCATTCATGCAAATGTGTCTTGGAGCAAGGCAGGCAAAACACACTCTGCTGTTCTTTCTTAATCCCTCCGCCCCACCCCACCCCACCCCCGCCAAAAAAAAAAACAAAAACAAAAAAACCCCCAACCCTTTCTCCATCCTATTATCTACTCCAGCTTCTTCTGTCTTATTGTTTTTTTACTTTTGTTGTATAGAAAAACTTTCTCAAGAGATATCTAGGTCTCTAGGTTTCTCTCTTTAATATTTGCTCTAGTTACCCAGGCCAACTCTCACTGGCAAAGGTTGACAGCAAAACTAATAAGGTCTCAAGCAATACCCTGCCCCACATGCTGAACTGAAATGGCATCATGTCAGTCCTCTTCTTGACCTGTCTGACCCAGACAAATCTCTTTGCTGATGTACGTTCCTGAGCCTGCCTCTAAGGACACTCTAGGTTTCCCCACAGCCTTATAGGCTTCTGCTATTTAGTTTACTTGCTGATTCTCTCTTCTCTCAAATTTCATGGTGATAGGACATCCTGTGTTCTCATTTATACTTACTTCCCTAGTGGAACTGCCTCTGCTATGGCTTAAAACTCCCTCATTGATATGCTTACTGCTTCATTTCTAATCCAGACCAAACTGCTGAGGTTGGGACTTGAATGTCTACCTCTTTGTTAATATCCTCATTTGGCATTTCAGGCTTATATAAAACAGAATCCCTGCCTTTCTTTTCTTTCTACTTACATCTCCAAATCCCTGATTTAATCCTGCTGATACTGAGTCTTACCTAGCAGTGGGCTAGCTACAAACACTTGGAGTCATCCTTTAATTCTCTTGCTCATCTTCTATAAGTCAGCTGATATGCTGTTAAGTTTTAGCTCCAAAATATACCCAGAGACTAGCTCTCCTATGGTGCTGGCAACTTGGAAAGACTTTGAGTCTTATCCACTAGTGCTGAATATTCATGTGTTGTGACCCAGCAATGACATCACACATTGTGTATATATATATGTGTGTGTGTATATACATATACACACACACACACACACACACACACACAATTTCTTTGTATTAGTCCAAACTGGAAACTTCTAAATGTGCATTAATAGTATAATAGAAAATTAAGTAATGTACTATTCATATAAAGTAATGCTATATAGCAATGAGAACAAGCAAATGATTGCTATATGCAATAACAGAAATGATATCTCACCCCAGTATTGTAGAATAGGCCTGTGCAAAAGCTAGGAAGGGTCTATATTCTAGGGATCTACATTCAGAGGCCTGTATGGTCTGGACACCTTTAATCCCAGTATTCAGAAGGCAGTGTTAGTCCACACCTTTAATCCCCGAGTCAGAGTGTGAAAGCAGACACAGGAAACAGAGCTCAGAGTCAGTGTCACAAAGGAAGTGACGTCTGAGATGAGTCAGAGTAAAGGTCAGGCAAAGTGACAAATCAGAGGAAGAGTTAGCAGTGTGAGTCAGAGTGAGGGGATGCCCAACTCTCATGAGGAAAAGGTGGGCTCTCAGCTCAGAACTGAGTCAGTTACAGAGTCAGTCAGTTACAGCAAGTAATACGAGGCGAGCAGTCTGAAACAGGGAGATATGGGACAAGACAGACAATGAAGCAGTCTGACTGAGGATAAGGCAGAAAGGCTGACTGAGGCAGTATGGAGCGGTGAGAGCTCAGTGAGACACACAGAGGCAGCTTGGCAGAAGTCAGTAGCAGACAGGAAGAGTGATTCAGTTTGAAGCCAAGCAGAGTAGTTCAGTCTGAGGCAGTCCAAGAATCAGGCAGAATCTGCCAGAGTCAGAAGAGTTCAGTCAGAAACAGTAAACTAGATCAGAAGATCAGTTTGAACAAGTCTGCTTGGAAAAGAGTTTGAGCCAGAACAAGAGTGAATTGAACCAGTGGAGTCATAGTTAAGGAACTAGTCAGAGTGGCTCAGTAGTAGGTCTCAGAGGTTTTTATTTTAGATTGTACTGAGGCTAAGGCTGCAGCCTTCCAGTTCTAGGATTAAGAGTAGATTGTAAGGAGGCTGAAATGCTCTAGGGTTCCAGGACTAAGGACCAGTGATTGAATTAGAAAAGAATAAAGGGTTTTAAACTTGAATCAATGTCTACATCTGGCATCTATGTCTACACAGTGCTGGATAGAGCAGGACACAGTGGAGTATACAGGGTATATGATTCTGTTATGTACAGGTAAAAAACAAAAACAAAGACAGCCTAGATGAACAAGTGCTAGAAGTCAGGAGATAAGTGCTTTGGAGGAAGAAAGTAGCTGGGAGGGAGAACAGTGGGACTCTGTGGGTGTAGATAATGGTTAGCTCTTCATTTTGGCTCTAGAATTCTGTGGTAGGATGCTTATGTGTGTACTTTTGAGTATCAACCACTCTTATTAACTACCTGCATAGTTCTAGTATAACTTGCCACTTCTTACCTGTATTAATGTGATCCTAAGTGGCTCAGATAGTCATAGAATGGCTTCTTTTAATATTGTCAAGTTTTATCATTCTAAGGTTCACAACTTTAAAGAAGCTTTCCCTGTTCTTAAGTATACAATCCTGGATCAGTGGAGCTGGAGAAATGGCTTAGTAGTTAAGAACACTTGCCATTCTTGCAGGGGACCTGGGTTCTGTTCCCAGCACCCACATGGCAGCTCACAGCTGTCTGTAATTTCAGTTCTGGCCCCTAAGAATACCATGCATGCAAGAAAAACACTCATTCATATGAAATAAATAATAAGACTCTTTAAAAATTTGAATCCCATTACTTGGGAGGCAGAAGACAAGGCAAGTGGATCTCAATGAGTTTAAATTCAGTCTGGTTAATAAAGCAAGTTCCAGGACAGCCAGAGCTATACAGTGAGACTCTGTTTTAAATCAATCGATCAATCAGTCAGTCAGTCAATCAATCAATCTTGAATCCTTACAATAGTCCCAATAGGCAGGCTTCAGCCACTTAATTCCTCACTGCCTTTTAATGTACCAAGGTCATTCCCAGGCTTAAATATTAAATAATCTTAAATATTAAATATTCTTTGTTGAGTAAAATAATACACATTTAACAATTAATTTATGATTTTATTATATGAATTCTAAAAAATGTACATTAAGCTATCAAGAGAGAAAGCAGATCAGTGGTTGCTCAGGGACCAGGATCAGGGAGAGTGATACAAGAGAAATATAAAATATCCTGTTTCTCAATTGTAGTAGTGTCATGTGGGGATTCACATTTGCCAGAATTAATCAGATACCCTTAAAATGGGTATGTAAGTGTTATAGCTCCGAGGGGGAAGGGTGTCTCTAATACAAGTGTTACTGCTCTGAGGGGAAAGGTATCTTGGCAGTCAGGAGCCAAGGAATACTGTGCAACACTGCACAACAAATCTCACACACGAGACTTACTGGGAAAGACACAGGATGGCTGCCTCTGCTCAGGCAAGAAGCAGCAGAGAACTGAGTTCAAGGCAGGCTTATATAGGTTTTCATGGGTGTAGAGTTTTCTAGGATGAAGATTCCCAGGGTGGGGATTGATGGGATTTCAAGTTCTGAGCCTGGGAAAGCTCAGGGATTGGAGGGTTTCTGAGCTCAGGGATTGGTGGGTTTTCAAAACCCTAAAGTGAGCTTGGACTCTTTACCCTACAGGATACATATTACCTAAAAAGATCTAATAAAACACCACAATTAAAAAATTTAGGATAATGTAATAATCAAAGCAAACACTATGAACCCTAGAATAAGCCTAAAGTTATGTTGAATTCCAAAAACAGTTGGTAAGAACATCCAGCACAAGGAAGAATATGTAAAACCAAAACAGCAGCAGGTAATTGCTGACTATAAGGAACTTTACCCACAAGACAACACTGATAACTAACCTTGAAGACATGCCTCCATTATTGTACAGAGCCCCCAGCATAGCAACAGCAACCCAGTTATGCCAAATCTCTGCTGGGTTGATGGGCGCTGTCCTGAGAGATATATCTCATTCCCATTCCTTCCTCTCTATTGTCCTTTTCTTCAAAATGGGCTTACTTCAGATCACTGGTTGCACTTGAAAATACTGGTTGAAGTATTCAAAGGTTTTGCTGAATATGATCAAAGACCAAGCTTTTTTTTTTTTTTTTTTTTTTTTTTTTTTTTTTTTAAAGTTAATCATTTATGAGCTCAGAAACATTGGTAACAGATATTTTACAAGGAAGGAAAATTCCAAACAAGTTTTGAAGTGATTATTGTAAAACTGTCTAATACTATGTCAGCTGACAAGACTCAACAATATATAAAAGGAAACATGTCCTAACTGAGGTCAGGATCCACAGAGAGGCAGGCCGAGGCACAAATACGCAGGATATCACTGATGGAGCAGTCTGAGGGTGACAGGAAGGGAATCAGCAGGACCCTTGGTGCAACAGAATGGCTATAGACCCTGGGAAGACAAGACACTGGGCCTGAGAGCATCATTTTTATATTTCAGATGATTGTTGTTGAGTGCAGCCTTCCCTTTTCTTGCCTCTTGAAGTGAGTATAAACTTGGGTAGGGCATTCTTTTCAGTTGTACAGCCCTCAAAGTACAGATGGCAGAAGGCTGGCAGTCAGTTACTACTGCAGTAGTTGAGGGTCATAGTCCTTGATTCCTGAGAGGTTACTAGGTACACAACAGAAGCTTCTTGGGTCTTCTTCCCACACACCAAAAAGGATAACAGCTTATCAAAACAGTCAGGAAAACAGCAACAAGAGTTGTGAGATACTCTATTATTGAGGAACTAAGTTTAGACCCCCATAGTAATTATTTTTGTATTTTGCATGTCAACCTATTCTGAGCTCACTGGAAGCCTCCCAAGGGAGAAGGATGTGAGTGGGAGATGGCTTCAGACAGCTTCCCATACTCTCATGTTCTGGGAGAATCAGAAGGCATCTTGCCAACTCTAAAATTAGCAACAGTTTAACACTTGCCTGCAAGGTTTATACTAGAGGGCAGAGGCACTCTCCTACAGCACCCATCCACTGCTATGGCTAGGGGCAGTACTGTTAACAACTGAGGGTAGTTTAACAATTTAAAAAAAAAAAAGCACTGAGAAAATCAAGGCACTAAGATCACGATTTCAAAGCCAGCCTGGGTTATATAATAAGACTCTGTCTTTAGAAAAAATAAACTTTTTAAGCCTGGCGGTGGTGGCGAATGCCTTTAATCCCAGCAGAAGCAGGCAGATCTCTGTGAGTTCGAGGCCAGCCTGGTCTACAGAGTGAGTTCTAGGACAGCCAGAGTTACAACAAAGAAACCCTACCTCGAAAAGCCAAACTAATTAATTAATAAAAATGTTTTAAAAGATTAAGTATTGTAATTTACAACATTAACATAAAAGGAGAAAAATCCATTATCATCTCAGTACATGCAGAAAAGCAATTTTGAAAATTTTAACATCTGTCTGGGTTTTTTAGCAAACTAGGAAAGGACTTCCTTAACTGATACAGAATACTGAGAATACAATTCTTATTAAAATATTGAAAGTATTTCCTGCGACTGCAAACTAAGCAAGAATATCTTGTACAACCATTTCTTGTTAATTAGAAATCTTAGCCAGTGCAATACAGCAAGAGAAATAAATAAAGCATATATACATTTATCCAGAATCAGTTATCTAAATACTTCATGTATCTAAAACAAAGCTGATAACCTGGAGGACTGACAATCTAGGAAGTCTTGGGATTACCAAGATACTGTATATCCCATATACTTCACTCTTAGGAAGAGTTCCTTAAGGTCTCATTCTGGATATGCTCGTAATCCTAATATGCTTGTCTGTTTTCCAGGGCCACATTAGAAATAATAACAGAGATTGGACACATTGATTAAAACCACTTTGTCAGCATCCAGCTTAAAGGATAGGACACAGGTAAATCATAAAAGAGAGAGATACAATTCAAAGAACTGCTTTTGTGCTTACAAACTTATTAAAGGATCGAACAGGTCTCCTTGAGAACACTGAAGTATATTGTAGTCATTATTTGATTTTTGTAACCTAGATGAGTTTGTGGCTTTAAACAACACCTGGGCTGAAAGCAGATCAATTTCACCAATGTCTGTATTGAACATGTACAGCTGTGTGGTGGTGGTGTGTGCCTTTAATCCCAGCAATCAGGAGGCAGAGGCAGGCAGATCTCTGTGAGTTTGAGGGCAGCTGGGTCTACAGAGTGAGTTCCAGGACAGATAGGGCTACACAGAGAAATCCTGTCTCAAACAAATAAGAACAAGAAACAAACAAACAAAAACATGTAAAGTGAATCACTTGACACTGAATCACAAAGACAGAGGCTAGCCTCTGAGTGCTGAGTCCAGTTAACGGTTTTCATTTAGTCCAGGCTCAATTAGTGCTGATGGTTAGCAATCCAGGGACAATCCTCATTCCCATAAATGATGGTACATTCCCAGTTTCCTCACTCCTCAATGGATCAAGCACGGCAGTGGTAACATTCTTCTTTCCCACCTCTTACCCTATACCCACATCATTCCTGAAATCACCTTCCAAAGTAGATTACTTAAACCAGTTGCTTTCAACCTTCCTAGTGCTGTGACCCCTTAAAACAGTTCCTCATGTTGTGGTGACCCAAACCATGAAAATATTTTTATTGCTACTTCATAACTATAATTTTGCTACTGTTATGAATCATAATGTAAATATCTAATATGCAGATGATCTTAGGCAACATCTGTGAAAGTGTCATTGGACCCCCAAAGGGGTTATGACCTACAGGTTGAGAACTGCTGACTTAACTCAAAATCTCAGGGATTTAGGGGACATCAAAATAGCAAAGTTGACCCAGAAATATTCCTAGGAAGAATTTTGTGAGCACCAGTACCTGTACCTGAAGGCAACCTGTTTGAGGGAGAACTTGATCCTCATTCACAGCAGGCTGGACACAGCAAGGAATTAGTATCTCAGATCTGTCACACTTCAGAACTATTCAGAGTTATTCCCATAGAAGTGTCTGAGGGATCCAGCAGGATAGAATCTTGGTTGTTCATGTGGTAACTTAACCAACCTCAATTCCTGCCTCCTGCAGGAATCCCTAAATAAGCCACCAATACCAAACCCTGACCCTGAGGGTCTTTTCCAGGTAAGGCTTTCCTCAATATCATAGAATCTTTGTCAGGTGCTTTGCTCAATCCTGATGCAATATGTCTTACCTTCTTAAAAACCACAAAGGACCAGGGAGATGGCTCAGCAAATAAAGAGGCTTGTTGCCAAGTCTGATGACCTGAGTTAAATCCCTGGAATCGTGTGGAGAGAACCAACTCCCACAGTTGTCCTCTGACTTCCACATATCCACATAAACACTGTGGCATGCACATCCCTCACATATACATAAATACATGTAAATAAAAATCCCACCAATTTACCCTGTTTCTCAATTTCTTAACCCCTTTTTTTAAGGATTTATTTTTTATGCTTACATATGTGCACCACATACATGCAGGTGCCTGTGGAAGCCAGAAGAGGATATCAGATCTCCTGGAACTGAGTTACAGATTGTTTGTTGTAAGTCACCTGACATGGGTGCTGGGAACTGAAAATCTGGCTATCCTCTAAGAATAAGTGCTTTTAACATCTGAATTCTCTCTCCAGGCCAAAGACTGTATTTTTATTTATATGTACGTATGTGTGTCTCTGTGTGAGTATGTACATGTTTGGGTGGGTACCTGTAGAGGCCAGAATAGGTGGTTGGATGCTTTAGAGCTGGAGCTATAGGCAGTGGTGAGCTGTCAAGTGTGGGTACTGAACATCGAATTTGGGTCCTCTGAAAGAGTAGCAAGCACCCTTAACTGCAGAGTCACCTCACCAGGCTCCTTCTTTATTTCTATACTTTTTCTTCTTCTAGTATTGGAGGTTGAACCTAGGGCCTTGTACATGCTAGGCAAATGCTCTACCACTTAAAGTCCTCTATTTAATTTTTATTTTGAGGCAGAATCTTGTTAAATTGCTCAGACTGGACTTGAACTCATTCTGTAGTCCTTACAAGCCCTTAAACTTGTGCTCTTTCTACTTCAGCCTCCCAAGTAGCTAGGATTACAGGCCTATGTCAATAGATATGATTTCTTGCTAGCAAAATCCATACTGATGTCAAGTGATCTTATTTTTTTTCAGTGCTCATAAACCTCTGTATAACAAATTGTTAGTTGGCATGATAGTAGGTTTATTGCTACATTTAAAAATTACAAAGGATGGAGCTATGGAAGTAGCTCAGTGGGTAAAGTACTTGCTGTGCGAACATGAAAACCTGCATTCTAATCTTCAGCATCTTTTTACACTGGCAGGATAGCCCTGGCCTTTAATCCCAGTACTGAGAGGGAAAGATAAAAGGAATGCAGGAACTTTATAGTCAGCCAATCCAGCCAACAGGTGAGCACCAGCTTTGGTGAGAGAGAGCCTGTCTCAAACAATAAGGTAGAGAATGACAGTGGAAGACACTCCATGTTGACCTCTGATCTACACACACATACATGCGCCTGCACACACAGACTCACAAGGGCACGTATGCCAGCAAAAAGTACAAAAAAGAGACGTTACATAAGAGATTGACGTTGACTTTTTCTTTCTTTTTTGATTTATGTGTGTGAGTGTTTTGCATGCACATATGTATGCCTTAGTACCACACAAGTGCCTGGTGCTTGTGGAAATCAGAAAAGGGTGTTGGTCCTTGGGAGTAGAGTTATGGATGGTTGTGAGCTGCCAAGTAGGTGTTGGGAATTGAACTTGAGTCCTCTATAAGATCAATAAGTGCTCTTAACTGCTGAGCCAGATCTCCAGCTTTGACTATATTTTTATTAATTCACATTCGAAAATAGGTGATTCTGTGGCAAAATGCTCCTTTAATGGTTGACCTGATGACCAGGGCCATCCCAATACCTTTATGACTCCCCTTCAGGAAATATTGAAAGTTTTTTTTTTTTTGATGGTGGCAAAAATTGCTTTGCCTAAACAATATTGTCAAAATAATGTTTAATTATTGCTAATGTGTCAAGATACGAAATATTAACTGAGATGGAATCATCCTCAAAGACTTGCTTACATGAGATAAGCATGTCTCAAATTTCTAATAGCAAAGCTTAGAACACAGGCACTTACGCATAAGCAGTGGGCAGACATTAATACCAAAGTTTTACAATCTTATATATTAAATTGGAAATATTTAAAATTTAAGTATCTGTGAGGAATTTTTTTCAGTTTATCAAAATGGAATTAACAGATAGAAAACAAAGGTTTATCAAATATAATTACATATTTAAGACAGCAAAATATTCTATATAATCAGATTTATAAGACATAAGCAAGTAATTAAAACATTTATTTAACACAGATACGAACATGAGAACTAATAAACATTTAACTGTCAAATTGAAGATATTAATAACAAAACCCTTTATATTTTATTTTTATTAACAAAATATCTAGATCTTAATTTTGAAAGCTTTAATTTTGAAGTTAAAGCTACATTTCATTCATTTTTGTTTTTGTTTTATAGTGTGGGGACTGATTCCAGGACCTCATGCATTGTAGGTTAAGTGTTGCACACTGGCCAGGAGCTTCATTAAGATGGCTTGCCAGCTCAGACTGTCTAGACAGTTACCCAGTACACTAACAACTCACTCAAGGCTTGACCTAGTTTCCTGAAAAACCGAAATGTATAGACTAAACGGGCTTTTTCAATTAAATGAGGTTAGTCTTAAAACTGGGAAACCAAGCGAAATAAACATTTAAAACTCCATTTTACTGAGTGGTATGAGGTTAAAAGCAAAACACAACAGTGACAAAACAAGAAGCAGTCAGTGGTGTAAGTCAAAGAAGCATCACTTTGATTTATGTCAAGGTGTGGCCTATTTGTTTATCTTACTGCTTAGCAGTTTTTAATGTTTGAGAAGTACTTTTGGATTTATTATTCTACACAGAATATTTCAAGCCACTACCAACAAAACCAATCAAAATTCTATCCAGCAATATATAGCAGGTTCCTTAACAAACTCTTTCTTCTTGCATCAAGCTGAGAAAGGTATAGGGAGAACACAACTGAGTGGTCTCAGAAAAGACACATTTTCCATTGAGTTAGAAATTCTGGTTTCTAACTTATATAGAACATCCTGGTCCACAAATGATGAGATGGACTTTTAGAGAGGGAATTATGTTGGACTAAAGAAACCCAGGGTAAAACTAAAGTCCTTAGTGAGAGCCCTACAAGAAACTGCTGAGTGACCCAACTACAAAGAAAGGGATGAGAAAAGTGTGTAGGAAATGTTGGCTTGTGACTGTATTTTTTTTTCTCTTTCTTTTTGAATTCGTCTTCCTAATATTGTTTTCCTTGCTCTTTTAGGGAGAAATTACCTCACTCTTTATTATTTGTTCCTTTAGTATTTTAACAAAGCCTACAAAACCCCCACGGCACACTCAAAGATAATACTAAAGGTGTGAGTGAAAATAACAAGAGATGTACGATCTGATCAGTGTATTCTTTTCTCGGAGTAAATTCCCTATTTGTGCGGTGAAAGAGCCTCTCTTAGTTTGTTCGTTCACACAGGGTATAACATGTTTGCTTTGAGACATGGGAAAACTTCCTCCATGTTAACATGTGAAGAGTAAATGCTTGCTTTCTGTGGTTTAACTGCTTTGTGAGCTTTACTTATTCTCATACCACATTACTGCACCATACATTGAAGGTGTGATGTCCTGTTCCTAATACTTTATATATGATCGCCTGAGGAAAAAGCATACCAATAGAAATATTAAAATCTCTTGAAAATGCCATTTCTCTACACATATACAAACCACAACCAAATTCCAAACTGAAATCTAGTCACCAACTTAACGTTGAGTCAAAGTCAAACTTTGAAAGAGTTCTAATTCACGTATAAGCTAAAAGGATATTCTGGAAATAAGCCTAAAGATTACATGTACCCTGAGTGTATCTGCTTTCTAAACTGTAAAAGTATAGGATGTATCTGAATTCTCCATCCATAATACAGACCCAGGATAAGTCAGGATGCAAAAAAGTTAGCATCTCCTCTGATAAGTAGCACTCATGATGGAGAGATGAAAAGGTTAACTGAGTATTCACATTCATTGCAGCTTACTTTCCCTTATAATTGATTAAAAATGTTGACTACAGTAGACAGTAAACACACTTTTCCATGAGTTTATACATTTTGATGATGAGATGGAGTAAATTAAGATTTCATTACTAAAAATAAAAGGTTTATTTGTAAATCTTAATACCTTTACTATTTATCTTTTCATTTAGGGACTGTGCAAGTATAGATCCACTTCTTTAACATTAAAAGATTCACTCTTCTTACTAATGCAAAAGGATGGCTCGTCTTCCCACTCTAAACTCTTTTCTACCATGAAGAAATCTCACTGTACTTGTACAAAGATGTTGGAGCACTTGACAGAGAAGTGTTTGGGACAAAAGAAAAGATTCATTACATTTTTTTTTTCTCTTCTCATAGAACTACAGATAAGAATACTATTTCTAGTATTACAAGCAAAGCCTAAAGATTAGCAAAAGGAGAGAATGTGACAAAATGCTTCAAAATACATGCCTGAGGTGGATGGAGATAACTTGTATGTTCATGTGTAGCAGGTTCTAACAAAACTTTCAGTCTTTAATCTTCAGATTCATATCTGGCGATAAAATTAAGAACATAATGTTATGATTCTTAATTCTTTAACAAGACATGTTTTGTTCTTGCTGTGGTTATACCTACAGTAACTAGCCAGGAATATCAATACTACTCACTTTGCATTCCTATTGTAGCAGAAGTTAATTATTCTCAAGGTCAGTGTTATGGGAACTAAACAATGGTCCAACCCAGGGCCTGACTCTGGTACAGCAGACAAGTGGGGAAAGGAATCCCAAGGCAGGATCAGCCAGCTTACTTTGTCAGTCTTTTCCGTAGGTCTTTGATTTGGTCATTCTTTTTGGTAAGAATCTCTTTCATGTTTCGATAAGCTGCTGTTTGCTGGAATTTCTTCTCTAACTCCTGCTTTGTGAAAAATGTCAGCCTGTTACTACGGAATGTTGGGAGAGCAGCAAATGTGACGACATGCATGTTGCTTGCTGATTTTCTGATTTCCTTAAAAACCACTTGTATAAAACTAAAACTGTCTGAACTTTAAAAATACTTCAAATGAGAAGCTAATAAAATAGGTAACACCATGTTAGCAAGTAACTTAAGCACACTATGCCCTAGATATGGGAATATGTATGACATACAGACTGACTTTCATGTAAAATATGTACAATATTTTTCTAAATCCCCAAGTTCTAAAAACCCAAGGAGGAGGATTTTTAATTTGAGGACCCTAAAAAATATTTCTTTTTTATTTACGTGTATGTGTGTGTGTCAGTGTGAGTATGTGTGCAGTACCTTCATGCAGGGAACTGGAATTACATACACCATTTAAAAAGACGTATGATTGAAATTAAAATTAGATTTACTTATTTTACAAATATGAGAGTTTCACCTGCATGCACGTTTGTGTGCCACATGAATTCAAGGTGCCCTTGGAGGTCAGAAGAAGGCATTGGAGTCCCTGGAACTGGAGTTACAGATGGTTGTGAGCCATCATGTGGGTGCTGGGAACTGAACCTGTGTCCTCTGCAAAAACAGCATGTGCCCCACACCTATATTCTCAAGTGAAGAATTTACTCTCTATATATTTCTCATATTAAATATTTTGAAAAAGGTCTCAAAATATTAATCTCTGTTAGGCTGTAGGAAGAACGAGCAGAAAGCAATGCAAGGGTGTAGTGTGGAGGCAGCATGTGGAACAAGAAAGCTGTTTGTGTATTATCACAAAGGTGGAAGAATGTAAGTGCCCAGAAATGATAGCTCTTTAGAACATACATTGGCTAAAACTCAGAATAAAATTAATCTGACCCTGCAGTTGTCTAATCCAGTCACATTTGTTTTTCTCAACTGTATGCGCTAGATTATCAGACATGAATAGGCAAAGCTCTTCTGTATGTGTCTCCTGACCTTTTCAGCCATGTTCAGCTGCTCCTGAACTCTGAGGAGGTCATGTTTGGCTGCTGCTAGGTTCTCCTCCAAAGACTTTTGGTTTTCTGTCTTGTCATTAAGTGTCTTCTGAAATTCACTCTTAAGAGCTGCGACTGTGTTTTCCAACTCATCCAAGTCATGGTCCTTTATAAAATCCTATGAAGAATAAATACACAAGTATAATATCACTTGATAGATTAAATCACAGCTGTTTTAAGATAGTGTGATCCAATATCCAAGGAGACAAAGAGTAATGCTATGTTGTGTGTGCACATAGTTTTTCTCACTAATCTGGTAAGTGCCAGCTTCAGCAGGGTTGCCAGCAGGCTCAATCCAGCCTCAGCCTTGGTGTACACAAAGCAGATATTCAGTAGCTACTATATTCCAAATATAGAAAATAGGATTTCCGAACTGCTAGAAGTTCAGTTCAAAATGAACAAGAGAGAAGTGAGATCTTAATTGACAAAGTTGTGTGTACCAGGGTTGAATTGGCAAGTCATATGGAGAAGGGTGTGTGGGGCAGAGTTTCCTGTAAATCAAGCTGGCCTCAAACTTGCTTTGTAGCCAAAGATAACCTTAAACACCTACCCTCCTGCCTTCACCCTCTTAAGTGCTGATTATAGACATGCACCAACATGCCTGCTTTATGTGGTACTAGGAATCAAATCCAGGGCTTTGTGCCTGCTAAGCAAGCATTTAGTTAACTGAGCTATATCCTAGCCCCTTGACAAATAGTTCTGAAAAGTCAGATTAAAAAACAAACAAAAAATAAAACAAACCTTCCTTTCTGTCCTCCATTCCAACCTCTCTAGACTTATTCTTTGTCCTGCAGCAAACAGCTTGCTTACAGGTGTTTCCCGCCACACCACCATTTCCTGGGATTCTACCTCTTGGTGTGAACCATGTTTCCCCTAGCTCTTTCATGCTGCCCTGCTCAGCCTTTCCTCCTAGCCCATCTCAATTCCTTTGGGTTACTTTCAACTCACAGTAGCACTCTCTACCAGGGACTCCACCTGCCTAAGATCCAGAGTGGGCAACAACCAAACAATGGAACATTCTCCCAACAAGGACATAACTAGATATCTACACCAAGAAACACTTAAAACATCATTATTCTAGATGCCTAGATTTCACCACAAAAACACAAACATGAACAGCCAATATAATATGCTTCCTCCAGAAGCCAGTAATCCCATGGCAACAGGCCCTGAAAAATGCACTCTAGCTAAAGCACAAGATAAAGTAGCAATTATGAATATGTTCTAGGACCTTAAAGAGGATAAAAACAAATGCCTTAATGAAGACAGTGAATCACAAACAGTTGAATGAAATAATGAAAGCATTTCAAGGCATAAAAATAGAATCACCAAAGAAAACTCAAACTAAAAACCTCAGAAGTAAGCCCCACTAACAGATTACAAGACATGGAAGAGAGAGAATTTCAGGTCTTTAAGACAAAATAGAAGAAATGGAAAGAAAAATGTCAAATTAAAAAAAAATCCATGTGCAAAATATCCAGGAAATCTAGGGTACTATGGAAAGACCAAATCGGCAATAATAGGGGTAGAAGAAAAAGAAGAAACTCAAGTCAAAGGCAAAGAAACTATTTTTAACAAAATAATGGATGAAAATTTCCCCAATCTAAAGAAGGGGGTGCCTATCAAGGTACAAGAAGCATTCAGAACACCAAATATATAGGATCAGAAAAGAAATTCCCCACAACACATAATAATCAAAACGCTAAATGTACAGAATAAAGGAAGGATATTGAAATCTGAAACGGAAAAAGACCAAGACACATATAAAAGAGGCCCATTTGTATAATACCTGACTTTTCAATAGAGATTCTGAAAGCCTGAGGGCCTGGAGAGATGTTTTACAAACTCTGAGAGACCACAGATGAAAGCCCAGACTACCCCGCAAAACTATCAATCACAATTGACAGAGAAAGAAAAATATTCTACAACAAAACCAAATTTAAGCAATTTACCAATCCAGCTTTACAGAAGGGACTACAAGGAAAACCTGAGAGGGTAACTATACCCAAAAAGGCACAAATAAATAATCCTAGAACAGTAAATCAAAAAAGGAGGAAAACCCAAATCCCACCATCAAAATAACAGGAATCAATAAACACTGCTCATTAATAACTCAGTATTAATGGTCTCAATTCCCAATAAAAAAGACACTTAACAGATTGGATTAGAAAACAGGATCCAGCTTTCTGCTGCATCCAAAACCACAACCATCAAGGATAGACATCACCTCAGGATAAAAGTATGGAAAGAGGTATTCTAAGCAAATGCACCCAAGATATACCAAGCAGGTATAGTCATTTTAATATCTGATAAAATAGACTTCAAACCAAACCTAATCAGAAGTAATAGGGAAGACCACTAAGTACTCATTAAAGGAAAAAATCCACTGTAAAAGAGATATTAATATCTGTGACAGCCTCAATAAAGAGCAAGGACAACTCTCAGAGATGCAATAACAGACAGCTTAGGCAGAGGTCTTACCTCACAAGCTTCTCACATGGCTCCTCCCTGCTTCTGCCTCTAGGTCCTTTATTCATTTAAAACTCCTCCTACCCTAACACAGGCCTTAATTATACAAAGGAATAGAACTAACACCCCTCAGGGTCTGCCAGAAGACTTGTAGTCAATCCTGGCAGGTGTCCAAGCTGAGGAAAACCAGAATCTTCTCTGGCTTCATAACCTGTAAGGGTTATAAGGATTCTTCATCTGCATTAAAATAAACAAATGGACTGTTTATGTGGAGATCTAGGGCGCTACATCCATTGTTTTAAGCACAGAGGTGTGAACAAGTGCAGGAAGTAAGCCTTTTACAGAGTGAAACAAGCTGCAAGGCATTAGGGATCACCCCCCACCCCCCATACAGCACAGAAAGCATGTCCACAGGAACATCATTTCATAAAGACAGAGTATATAACTATAAAATATCTAATTCAAATATCCCACTACAATACACCAAGAGTATATTACAATTCTAAATATTTATGCACCAAACACAAGGGCATTCAAGCTCATAAAACAAACACTACTTTAGCTAAAATTCATATTAACCCTCACATTGTGATAGTGGGTGACATCAATACCCCACTTAGCCCACTCTTGCCAATAAACAGGTCATTCAGACAAAAAATAGAGAAATGCTAAATAAAATGGACCTAGCATACATCTACAGAACATCTCACTGAAACACTAAAACATATAAACTTTCTTCTCAGTAGCTACTGGAACTTTCTCCAAAATTGACCACATACTAGACACAAAACAAGTCTCAACAGATATAAGAAAACTGAAATAATACCCTTCATCTTATCTGGCCATCATGACTAAAGCTGGATATAAACAACAGAAACAGCAGAAAGTATACAAATTCATAGGATCTGTACAACATACTACTGAGTGAAAAATATGTGAAGATAGAAATTAAGAAGGAAATTAAAAGCTTTAGAATTGAATGAAAATGAAAACACAACATATCCAAACCTATGGGATGCAATAAAGTCATTTTTTAAGGGCAAGCTTTATAGCACTAAGTGCCTACATTAAAAAACTGGAGTAATCTCATATTGGTAACTTACTGAAACATTTGAAAGCTCTAGAACAACAAGAAGAAATAATACTAAAAAAAGAATAGATGGCAATAAATGAACTCAGGGCTGAAATAGAAGAATAGAAACAATACAATACCAAGAGTCAACAAAGCAAAGAGTTGGTTCTTTGAGAAAAATCACTAAGACTGACAAATTCTTAGCCAAACTAACTAAAAGACAGAGCAGCTCCAAATTTAAAACAGAGATAAAAAGGGTGACATTACAATTGACACCAAGGAAATTCAGAGAATCATAAGGATATACTTTAAAAACCAGTATTCGATCAAATTGACAAACCTAAACTAAGTGGATGAATTTCTTGTTATACGCAATCTGCCAAAGTTAAATAAAAATCAAATAAACATTTTAAATAGGCCCTTCACCCCTTGTGAAATATAAGCAGTAATTAAGTCTCCCAACCAAAAACAGCCCAGGGCCAGATGGATTCAGTACAGAAATCTATTATACCTTCAAAGAAGAATTAATGCAATACTCAAGTTATTCTGCAAAATAGAAACTAAGGACCATTTCCTAATTCTTTTTAGAAAGCCACTGTTACCGTGATACCAAACCCACACAAAGATCCAACAACAAAAATTATAGATCAATATCTCTTATGAACGTAGATGCAAAAGTTCTCAATAAAATACTTGCAAACCAAATCTGTTGTGGTACCAAATCCATGCTCTGTACCTGCCCCAGCCACCTGTCTTGTGTCACCAGCAGAGGACTGTAGCCAATTCACATACAACCCAGGTGGGCTTCAGTCTCCTTCTGTGTCTCTCACATTATCTATTATATTATGTTGATGATATTAAAGTGATATTATTATATGTAACATCCTAATTCTTCATAAAACTTTATGTTATTTAATAAAGAATAGTTACTAGATAATTGATACATTATCTATTGTATTATGTTGATTATCTATTACATGTGTAGTTAATAAATAATTGATATTGGAATTTAATAATATAATGTACTATTAAATGTTATTAAACTTATAATGATCGGTTATATAATATTTGGTAGTTGATAATAATTATTAATAATGGTTATTAATTTTTATTATTAATTATTATTGTATGCTTATAATCACACAGAGTACTAAGATTCTTTAATGTGTTCAAATATATACTTATAATCATGCAGAGTACTAATACAATTAATTCCAAAAATAAACTTTATTTGGCCTCCTGTTATATATTTTGTAATCATGTAGAGTACTAATTAATTCCAAAAGTAAACTTCATTTAGTTCCCTATAGGTATGTGTTTTCAAATTTAAGTCTAAAGCAAATAACTAAAAATCAATATATTATATATATGGCATTTTAAAATTCAAGCTTTCCATAATAAACACTGAGCATTCCTAATGGTAACCCTCAAGGTCTCCAAGAAATTAATGGGGCTCTGCAATGAAGAATCCACCTGGATCGTGGTAACGCTAACCACTAGGTAAAACTGCCCTATGCCTCACCTGCCACCAGGCTCTGAATAAACTGTGGACACATTTGGGTTAGCTGCTTTGCTCTATCTAGCCAGGGTAAGACCAGTTTCCCAAGTTCCTTCCCACAGGAAAGAACATTTTAGACCTGGGCAGACAGAGGCCTGCACCATTCTGTATGACAGCTGGAAATCAAATACTGTTCTATGCAACTGATTGATGTCTGCCCCCAATAAACCAGAGGAGCCTCAGGGTACCTACCTAAGTAATGGGCCCCTGTCATTTTTAATTGATACACAGACCATCTAGATTCTACAATTTATCCTTCCTCATATCTCTGATGGCTTGACAGCTAACTATAGTTTTAGGAGCAACAAACATCTACCAGTCCCATGATTAGATAAAAGGTCTCTGCAAGTTCCGAAGATCTAAAAGATGTTTATAAGCTATATAGATACAATTTGTAAAGGCATTAGGATACATAAGAGATTGGTCATTCAAAGGAGTTTGCCTTACAATGCCTACACCCCTCTCATGGTAAATGATTAGATAAAAGTCTATGCAAGTTCTGAGGATTTAAAAAGATGACTTAAGATGATATATAGATATCTTAAGTCACTAAATATATATATATATAATATATATATATATATATATATATGTATTAGAATATATAAATGATTGGTTATATTTGGATTTCAAACACTCAAAGTTTTAACATTGACAAAACTCTGGATAAGTGTTCTTAATGGTGTTCTGATAAGCTGGTACCACTATTATAGGATTTTAAATTTCCTTTGGTTGTTTGTCTTCAAAATACAGATTTGGAGATGCTTCTCACCAAGCTAAAACGTTTCTGTCCAATTTGTGTACCCAGGTCTCTAGATACACAAAATGCTCATTCTTCTGGCCCAGGGCCATGGCTTTTGATGACTCAAAGGTTTGGATCTGCTCCATTTACAAATCTGCTCCAACAAATACCTATTAGCTGCTTTCTTTATATGTAGTTCAAGTAGATGGCTTTTGTTATGACTCAAAGGAATGTGTGTGTACTTCAGTACAGATTACAAACAGTGGTAACCTAAAGTATCTATTTCTCTTTGTAAATTTAAGAAATTTCTTGTGAGCTTCAGGAAGTCGACATGGAATTACCTCCCACAGGTCACACTCCAGATTTAAGTTTCCCCATCTGCTTACTCATGAGGGTATGATTTATCTCTCTCTTCCCTAGATTGGGAACCCTTCCCCTCCCCACGGCCAAAACTTAACAAATGTAAGATTTTCCTTTAAGTTTCCTAAACTACAACCTCTGTTCCTAGCATATGTTTCAACAGATTTCCACTCGGCTGATAGACACTACCCAAAATCAGCTCTGTGTAGAAAACTACTGTCTTTTACCCTCAATTTAGGGAAAGAGAAAGGAAGGATAGAAAGAAATTTTCACCGTTTTTGCAGGTGGCCTTGATATAGAATGAGAGAAAGATAGCAATCTTCACAGCTTTTTAGGCTGTCCTAAGCTTGAAGAGGTCTAGCTGACAGTGAATCAGACTAGCATCTCAGCTCACGATCTGTAAACTCAATCTCTCCAACCTCTGCTCTTTTAGGAATCAACACACTAAGGACAGACAACCCAACCAATGAACCACCAACCAACACCCACACTGGTTCTCAGGGCTTTAGACCTTTTATACACTAAGCCAAAAGTTCCCATAAACCCATGAGGCACACAATCCCAAGAAGAAGCTACAAATGCCAGAATGACTGTACCTAACTAAATTATAGCCACCTGCAGCAAGCATTGCAAATCCAACTCACAATCAACTGTACCACAGCTGGGGTGGAAACACAAACCTAATCCAAACGCCATTTTGCGTTTTTAAAGAAACCAAAATAACAAAAACTTCTTCCAAGTGTTCCACTACAGCTCTGAACTACAAGCAGCTCCCAACGGCTGTGAGCCCTGGACTTGCTGAGAGCTGATACAGACCAGTTCAGCCAATGTGACCATTCCTATTTACTCATCTGAATCAGTGGACCAGATGCTTCTGATGAATACCCCATTACCTGAATCCTCCCCTAGCTTTTGACTAAATTACCAGCCTTCCTGGAGCTTCTGACTACAATGTTCTAGTTTTAGCAGGAAGCAGTCTAAGAGATAACAATGTTCTGTTTCCTCAGGCTAGAATTTTTATTCAAAAGAAAACTCCCTGACAAGTGGGAACATAATAATTTGTATAATGCCTATTAGCATACCAAGAGGGGTACTTACTTAAAAGCCAAACAGACCTAGATCTATCAACAGATAGATTCATTAACTTAGATGGTTCTAACTAATGTCAGCCATCACAGGGCCTCTGACACTTTCTGCTAATTCTGTTGGCCCTTACCTCACTATTTCCCTAATTGGATACAATAAACTGCCCACTCCTAATTTTTGGGTTCAGCCACAGAGCCTGGACAAGTGAAACAGCTTGCTTTTCATGTCCTCAACTAACATTCCAACATTTTGGGGTCTTCAACAAAGCCTCCATTCCTACCTTACCAGTCAAGCTCCTATTTTCCTTGCCTTTTTAATAACAAAAAGGGAGGTATGTTGTGGTACCACCTCCACAGTCTGTACCTGCCCCCAGCCACCTGTCTTGAATCATCAGCAGGGGCAGGTGCTGATTCTCATATAACAGGGTAAGCTACGGTCTCACTCTCTGTCCTGTGTTTCTCACCCCGCTGTCCTGTCCCCCCTTCTCTCCCCTCTTTTCTCTGTTTCTGTCTCAGCCCTTCTCTTCCACCATGCAGCTTCTGTCCCTCTACAGGGTCCTACTCTACCCCAGACTCAGCAACCCTCCCCCTCCCCCATAGAAATAAACCTTTGCTAAAAGTTGCTAGTGCATCCATGCGTCTAAACTACATCTATCACTTCCATGCATATAAAAATATTACAAAATCTATGAACACATCAGAAGATTATCCACCATGGTCATATTGACTTCATCCCAGAAATGCAGGATGGTTCAACATTTGTAAATCAAGAAATGTAATCCACCATATAAACAGACTGAAAGACAAAAACCACATGACCATCTCATCAGATGCAGACAAGACCTTTGACAAAATCCAACACCCTTTCATGATAAAAGTTCCGGAGAGACTAGGGATATAAGAGACATATCTCAACATAATACAATCATCTTACATCAAGTCCACAGACAACATCAACCTAAATGGAAAGAAACTCAAAGCATTTTCATTAAAATCAGGTACAAGACAAAAATGTCCACTCTCTTCATACCTATTCAATATAGAATTTTACAGTCTTAGGTAGAACAGTTAGAAGGAAGAAGTCAAAGTATCTCTATTTGCAGATAATATAATTTTCTACATTAAAAACCTTTAAAAACTCCACTACAAAAAATTTACAGCTAATGAACTTTTTTTTTTTTTTTTTGCAAGGTAGCAGAATATAAAATTAACACACAAAATTCAGCAGCATTCCTATAAACAAATGGCAATCAACCAAGAAAGAAATTAGGGAAACAGTACCTTTAACAATAGCTTCAAACAATAAATAAAATATCTTGAGATAACTCCAATCCTGCAAGTGAAGGACTTATACAATAAAAGACTTTGGGACACTGAGTAAAAATACTGAGTAAGCATACACCAGAAGATGGAAAGATCTCCCATAATCAAAGATCGGTAGGACTAATAGTGTAAAAATGGCCATCCTACCAAAAGCAAGCTACAGATTCAATGCAATCCCTATCAAAATTCCGTCACAGTTCTTCACAGAAATTGAAAAAAACAAACTTCAACTTGATGTAGAAACACAAACACACAACACACACACACACACACACACACACACACACACACACACAAACCAGAATAACTAAAACAATCCTGAAAAATAAAACAACTGCTAGACATATTACCATTTCAGATTTCAAGTTTTATTACAGAGCTATAATAATAAAAACAACATGGTATAGCAACAAACATGTGATAAACAGAATCGAATTGAAGACACAGACATAAATCCACACACCTATGGACACCTATTTTTGACAAAGAAGTAAAAAGTACACACTGGGGCAAACACAGCACCATCAACAAATAGTGTTGGTCAAACTGGATGGCTGAATGCAGAAGAATTTAAATAGATTCATACTTAACAGCCTGCACAAAACTCAACTCCAAATAGATCAGATACACTGAATCTGATAGAAGAGAAAGTGGAGACTAGGCTTGAACTCACAGGTACAGAAAAGACTTAACAGAAAAGCATAGGTACTAAAGCCAACAATTTACAAATGGGACCTCATGAAACTGAAAAACTTCTGTACAGCAAAGGACACACTGTATTTGTGCAAAACTGCAGGCTACACAATGGGAAAAGATTTTTATTAATTACACACCAATAGAGGAAAAGTATCCAAAATATATAAAGAACTAAAAATAAAAATCAAGAAAACAAATAACCCAATAAAAAAATGAGGTACATAACTAAGCAGAGAGTTTTCAAAAGATGAAACACAAATACTCAGAAAAACATAAAGAAATGTTCAACATGCTTGACCATCAGGGAAGTACAAATTAAAACTATTTGGAGATTTCATCTTACCCCAGTCAGAATGGCAGAGATCAATAAAACAAATGATAGCACATGCTGGTGAAGATTTATCCATCGCTAGTGGGAGTGCACAGTTGTACAACCACTATGGAAATAGGTGTGGCAGTTCTTCAGGAAGCTAGAAATGGATCAATCTTAAGATCCAGCTAGGCTGCTCTTGGGCATATACCCAAAAGAGTTTATATTCTACTACAAAAATACTTGCTCATCCATGCTCATTGCTGCTCTATTCATAATGTCCAGAAACTGGAAACAGCCTAGAAGTCCATCAACTGATGAATGGATAATGAAAACGTGGCATATTTACATAATGGAATATTATTCAGCTTTAAGAAAAATGAATTCACAGGTGAATGGGTGGAGCTAGAAAAAATAATCCTGATTAAGGTAACCCAGTCCTCAAAAGACAAACATTGTTTTCTCTCTTATGCAGATGTTAGCTTTTAAGCTTCTGGCATTTGTGCTTTAATAAAAAAAACCAGAGGTTAGGTACCTAGTATGGGACTACAAGGGAAATGAGGATCCCCCAAAGAAGGGGAAGTGGAATATAGTATTATGAAGAATAGGAGAATTAAACAGGGAGGGGGATGAGAGAGAAGAGTAAAAGAGGAAATACTGGGAAGGACAACTAACTCTAAAAGCCATTTGAAAAACCATATAGAATCTACTACTGTAGAAACTTCCTAAACTATATACATATATGAAAATAATCTAAATGGAGTCACAAAATAATAGGGGAGACAATGCCCCAGTAGACATCTTATGCCACCAAGTATAAAGGAACACTTTGCCAGGAGGATTTTTGTGCTGCGCAGCACCAAACCTTATGGTTACATGCCACCTGGACTTCTGGGAACAGCTGGGAGGGAGATATATATATATAAGAGAGAGTATGTCCATTGAAAAGGCAGTTGGGGTGGAGACAGGGGAAGAATGAGCACCAGGTTTGAGGGTGATGTCAGGGAAGAGGAGCACCAGAGTTAGTTGGATGGTGACAGGGAAAAAGCAAGCTCCAGAAGTTGATGATAAAATGGAGCTCAGTATTAAAAAAGTTACAATTTAGAATCTTTCTCAGTAACTGCCGAGAGAAGCTGAACTAGAGGGAGTGGAGTTCCATTAGGAGTCCAGTTATGAGTGAAAAAGTAAGTTACAAAAGGCTTCAAAGCTTAGATACAGCACTTAGGAATGGCTGCAGCCTTTAAAAGCCCAGACCCAAAAGGCAGAAAATAGTTATATATCCATTTTAAAAGAAAAACCCTTTACAACCAAGTAAAACCTCCAGTGACAGGAACGAGTTACATTGTGTTGAGCTGTTGGCCAAAGGGGCCCCATGGAAATCCCCTAAACACCACAGGCTGTTGCCAAGGCTATTAGTTACTCTCCACAATCTAATGGTAAGGCCCTATTCTATTGCTTATTTTTTGCCATTTATGCCATTGCACATGGAGAAGCTGAGCTGGTACCTAACTAGAAACTTCACCCCTACTGACTAGCAGTCAGTACTGGACAGTACTCTACTCTACTGGAGGAGAAAAATAATCATTAGTATTACCCAGCTGTAAACCCTGTGACCTACAACAGTGACCTGTCTGCAAGACATACAGGTGCAACAGTCACACAAATGTTACAGGAGTAATTAAGCACTTTTTGATTAAACTTAAGGCTCATTCCATGAAATAGAACTCATACCAGACACTGCTAATGCTCCCAAGAACCTGAGACTAGCTGGATCTCAGGTCTTGGCAAAATCTCCTAGTATTACTCTGCTAAAGGAACACAGCAATAAAATGACTCCTAATAACATTCTGCTATATCCACATATCAGTGCTCTGCTGAACTCACATCAGAGAAGCTTCTTCTTGCAGTACATGGGAATTAACACAGAGATCCACAACTGGACAATGTGCAGAGAGAGTGAGAGACTTTGAAGCACTTAAATCTTAACTTAGATGTTTTCATCAGCCCCCAGCCCCTGCCCACCTCAAAGCTCAAGGAGCTATGCAGAAGAGGAGGAAGAATGATTGTAAGAGCCAGAGGTGAGGGATGATTCCAAGGAAAGTGTCTTACAGACACTTACAGGCCCAGTACACATATGAGTTCACAGGGACTGTGGCATCACACACAAGACCTGTACAAGTTCAAGCCAGGGAGAGTCCCAGCACCGAGAAGAGGGAGTGGAATGGGGTCTGACTCCTAACCAAAAGGTCCCTGCAACTGATATCCTCTGGCAAAGGGAAATTAGTTTTCTCAAATGGAACTTCACTGGATATATCAATCATACACTTCAGGGTGGGGTCCATGCCAATGAGTAGTTACCCAACACAAAATAAACTCAATGATATTTTTGTGGACATTTTATTTCATTATTCTTTGTTTTGTCTTTTGTTGTTGATATTATTATTGTTCTTTTTCTTGTTTTCCTTTTTGTGTTTTGTGAGGGTTTTTCTTTTTTTTCATATGCATGTTTTGTTTTTGAGAAAGAAAAAAATAAGTTGATCAAAGTGAGTGAGTGAAAGGATTTGTGAGGAGTTGGGGAAAGGGAAAACATGATCAAATATACTGTCTTGATTTATTTTCAATCTAAAAAAAAACAAAAAAGATTTTTGGATAAGGGGATAGTAAAGATTTTGAATTCTTGCAGGCCAGCCTGGGCTATACATAGCAAGTTCCAAGCCAAGCTGAAAACAATGAGATTTTCTCTCAAAATGGTTTAGGTATAAAAATAAGATTAGTGATACTCATATAAAAACTTAATAGGCATATTTTGATTATTATTCAGAAATATGGAGAACATTACTAATGATTACTGATTATAAGGGTTTCTAAATTCACAAGGTTTTAAGTTTTTTCTGTTGAGTTATGTATACTTCTGCATTATTTATTTGATAACTGAAGCACCAATCATACATTTGGATCTTGCTTCTGACTTGGTAAACTTATGAAAGAAATAAATATCTGCATGATGTAACACAAAAATGGTCTATACTTGCTCAATAAGAGGATGAAGAAATGTCTTCTCCATTTTAAAAAATATTTAGTCTTTAAAAAGATCTTTCAACTAGCAAAGGCATGTATCCACTTTGTTTTTGTGTCAAATAGTAAACTTGAAGTAAAGCTCCAAATGGCTTTTAAATGAATTCATCACCCAAAAAATATTTGTAAATATTTTATTTTTGAGAAGTTATAAAGCTGTTCTGGAACATTCACTTATTTTATATTAAAAAATACTTGACACATAATATACTCTTTTTTCCTTAGCCATAAAAGAAATATCATGTCATTAAGTATATCCAGATAAAATAATGTCTGAGATTCGCTTCAAAAAGACATGGATGAAGGGAAGAAAGTACAAGTAGGAATGAAAGCAGACTGGCTGTGCTTGATGGCTTTAAAGCTGAGTAGTGGGTAGTGGGGGTTCATATACTCTTTGTATTTTTGCATTTTTGAATTTTCTCATAGAAAAAAGATTAACAAAAACAAAAAACAAAAAGAAAGTCAGGCAGTCGTGGCACATGCCTTTAATCCCAGCCTTTGGGAGCCAGAGGCAGACAGATCTCTGTGAGTTCGAGGCCAGCCAGAGTTACAACAGAGAAACCCTATCTCGAAAAACCAAAAAATTCTAATGAAGTCTGAGGTTGTAGCTCAGTATGAGAGTGCTTGCCTATCATGTTACAGGCTCTGGGCACAATACTCATTCCTTAAAAAGAAAAATAATGTTAGAAATGAAAAAAAAACATACAGGGGTAGACTTGGGGATTGTTTAGCAGACATTTATAAACACAACCACAGAAAATTCACCTAAATGGCCTTGCTATTATGAAATAATACCTTGTCACACTCACTGGGAGGTACAGGAGAGGCAAGGATATACTAATGGCCAGCAGGTGGAGCAATATTCAGTTAGCATTCTCAGGCTAGCAGAACTACTACAGATGTCACTGTATCCCATGCATGCTGGATACAAAAGAAGCCGTAATCAATAAATTCCTCTCACTGTCACTTCATCCAAGGAAAACTCAACATTCAGAAAAATAAAACCCAAATGTAAATTTCCCCCTCGCTTCCTTCTTCCTCTACTATAACTGGGTATAGGAGGGAAATGGGAAAATACGTAACATCCTTCTTGCCATTAAAATCTCTAATGCAGACTAGTCCTGTGAGTTGTGACTCTCCCCTTGAAAATGGACAAAGGGTAGAGTTTCTGAGCCAGGACAACCCAATCCAGGACAGCAATAGCAGTCAGCAGAGAGAATGGCAAGGGTAGATAAAGAATGATGAACAGCGATCATGACTAAAGTTTCTTTTATTCTCTCTAGAAGATGTGGCAAACATAGCTAAAATGGCTTTACCTGTTGACTTCCTTGATCAATCTGTAAATCTTGAAGTGCTTTTTCCAACTTTGACTTCTCATCCAGGGCGTTGGTAGCCTACAGTCAAATGTGAACAGGATACACTCAATATTCACTCTCTAGCTTGATTTTCAACAACTGCATTGAAAGATTTCTCAGTTACCTGTATTTCAATGGTCTTCAGCCTTGACTTCAATTTCTCATTCTCTTGTTGAAGTCTTAAAATTTCCTTTGTGAGTAAATTCAGATCTTATTATTATTATTTTAAAGATTTATTTTCATTTTATATGTATGAGTGTTTGCCTGCATGTATGTATATGTACAATGTGTGTGCCAGTGGAGGCCAGATAAGGGCATCAGATAATCTGGAACTGGCGTTACCAATGGCTATGAGTCAAATTTAGATCTAAGACTTACAGTAGCTTTTCTCTCAGAAACACCTTTTCTCCTTCTATTCTCTGCTTTCAGCCATTTTCTTTGCTTACCATCTCTTACCTAGCTTTCTGATCCTGCAACTTGGGTCTGGTCTTAGTCACACTACTACCATTTACCCTAAAAACACACTACTTTCATCATTTTATTACCTAGTACTCAACTCCTGAATGGCTCTGAGCAAAGGCAAAACACTTTTGTTCTTATGCAGTCTGACATGAGATGCACATACCAGACCAGTCTGATTTCACACTTTATTCCAATATGCATGCTGGACTGCTTAGAGGGTACTGCACTCAGTTATTCTAAGTCAGGCCAACCGTCTGCCTGCCTCTGGCCAGTAGCCATTCTGCTCCTCCTGCCAGTAGCCCCTTTTTCTTCCTTTGATAACTTGACCTGTCTTCATCTTTAAGATTCAGCTCAGAGACTACCTCACTCAAGCACCTATTCTCACTCCTCCCATCCACACAGAACTACATCTTCTTTATTACACTTTGCCACCCACAGATCCCTTTAGTTCTCTCATTCTTGCTTTTGATAATATTAGTTCCTACTTTCCAATGAAGAATTAGCAGTTTTGAGAGTGAGATACGACGTATTGTACTGCTTTTTATCTATAATAACATCTGACATGTATAATGCCAAGAATATGGGAGTTGAGAAAAATATTTTTTATGCTGATAGTTTCTATAAGCATAAAAAAAAACATGTTATTATGTGTTACAAATTTCAAATGCACACCAGAAAAACATGGCCCAAAATTCCATGCCCTGGCACTTTATTGTGAAAAAAATGTATCAGTAACTTCAGTCTACAAAGTAAGCATGCCCTCTTCTGGTCACTTGGTTCCATTCAGTAAAACTGTGACAGACTATGCTCAGTGGGCCAGAGCCTGACTCAGTCTCCTATCCATTTCTCTTACCCTAGCATTGTTCAGGAAATGGTTGGAAAGGAGGCAGAACTAAGGTTTTTCCCATTTCTCAAAATAATGAGAATATTACCTTGTTTAGCAGTTCTGTTGTTCCAGCCTCGTTAATTGGAACAAGTTTAGGCTTTGTGATATCTATGATGGGCTGTAACAAAATGAAGAAACCAATCTAAAATCACCAGAGAAAGCAGGAATCATCATTAAACATTTGTACTTTCTAAGTGGACACAATCTATAAACATATCTACCAGGACCTCAGCTCCACAGATGTAATGATTCTTGTTGGGTTCATTCTGTTATGTCCAGTGCCTATGATGTGTCCTATGAAGCCCAATATGACAGATAAAATGAAACCCAATGTCCCCATATCTTTTTATTAATACACCTAGAAAGGAGGAAAGCAAGGCGCTCATTGCCAGATTTGATAAAAATCTCTAGCCTGTAGGATTGGAACTTTCATCTGTGGTAGCTGAAAATGATTTTTGCATGAACCTTATACCACAAAGCTCTAATGACTGAGGAATTACAGATGAACAATAATTAGCACAAATAATTGTGTATTTTACTAGTGTGTATTAAAAATAAAAAAAAATCCCTTCTGACCCAAAAAATTCTTAATCAGAAATATGCTTCAAAAGAGTTTTTAGAAAATATTTTGTGTGTCTACCCATGGATTCATTCCAGCAGTATTTAGCTATCTGATAAGAGGGACTATTTATGATTTAGGATATATCTAGTAAGTGACATCATAGGATGTAATTGTTCAGAAAGACAACTAGACTGCTTCCACTTGCTATCTTGGGTAACTTGCCTATGGTACAAAGTTAAAAAGCAGAGTCAGGATATAACCATAGGTCTGCTCACCATAAAGCAATGGTTCTGAACCTTCCAAAAGCTGTGACCCTTTAATACAGTTCCTCATGTTGTAGTTGCCCCCAACCATAAAATTATTTTCATTGCTACTTTATAACAGTAATTTTGCTACTATTATGAATTATAACATAAATATCTAATATGCAGATGGTCTTAACTGACCCCTGTGAAAGGGTCATTCGACACCCAAAGGGGTTTCAACCAACAGGTTGAGAATCACTGCCATAAAGTATTTGCTCTGTATTAGTTGAATGAAGGGTTTACAAGGCCTGGATTCCGACTGGATTGCAGGGATTGTGTGTGTGTATATGTGTAAATCATATCAGACAAAAAGTTTCTCAGTTACTTCTAACTATTGTCTGTACTTTCTAGCTATTGCACTTTCTAAGTGGAAGACACAATTTATAAACATATCTTTTTATGTTTTTGTCCGCAAATGTGAGTGGAAATTTGAATTCTACTTCCAACTTGAATGTTTTTCCTTTAAAGGTCTCACTTTACCCTTCACTAGTTATATCTTGAGGATTTTAGATACCAACTATTAAGAAATATGGGAGGCTGAGGAAATGCCTCAGTGGATAAAGCACTTACCATGCAAATGTGAGGACTTAAGTTTGGATTCTCAGTACTCATATAAAAACCAGGCAGGCATGGTAACCTGTCTGTAATCTCTGAGCTCAGTAGACAAAGACAAGGGATTCCCAGGGAAAGCTGACTACCTACCCTAGATGAATTGGTGATCTCTGTCTGGGTTTAGTAAAAGTTTCTGCTTCAGTAAATAAAGTGCAAAATGATCAAAGAAGACATTCAGCATCATCATTTGGCCTCCATATGCAAGCACACACATGAGCACAGGCAGCTGTACATATGTGCACCCATACATACACAAATAGGCATATACACATATGCATAACCACACATGCAAAAATAAATATGGATTTAAAAATACTAAGTTACCTTTTTATTTGAAGATGTAAATTCTGCCTTTTCAAATTCAGCAACTTGTTCTAATAATTCTCTGGAGAATAGAACCAAATTTAAGAGAATATTCATTGACAATATACTTCCAGCATAAAAAGAATATTTAATCACAAGAACCAGCCTATCACATGCCAGGGAGAAGAGCATAAGATTGTACAAAGCTGATATTTAGCTACAAATGGTTGAATCTCACCCCTTGTAAGCAAATCTGAATCATCTACAGCTCTTGGTATTTTGTACTTAGTAGGTATATAATATATGTAGTAATGCACATATGAATGACGTTTGTATTTCTCTGTATTTCTGAGGTACAACATGATTTCTCTATTACATAACATTCACTGTTACCTGAGAAAGAACATGATTTGTAATAGAGTTGTCTCGGATATGAAATTAGTTCACATTAGATATGAAATGAGCAAGAATACTAGTATATTCCACGGAAAGATAGATGGTGTGAGCAAGCCCCTGGTGATCTTTCAAGATCGATATATGCGCTATACTCTTGCTTACAGACTACTCTTCTGTCTTCATCACACATTAGCGCTCAGCATTTTCTTACCAGTCACCTATTGAGAAACTGATAGTTGTAGAAGCCAAATGAATTTTCTTCCCCGCTTGGGGACTGTCCTTAGCATTGTTCATCATTTTGCACTTGAGGAGAGACTGTTTAGAGAAAAATTTTCCAGGACTTGGCAGTGAGTCCTTCTTGATTTCTGGCATTTTCCACCCCACATAGGGTGCCACTGTATAGCCCTAGCAGCCTTGAACCCAAAGAAAGCCTAACTCAGACTCTTAAGTGCTGGAATTAAGGGTGAGCAACACTCTGATGCCTAACTGGCATGCTAAACTTCACTGATCTTATTCAAGTTTTTGAATTTATGAGCTTTTGAATATTGTAAAGCTTTTAAGCCTTTTACAGTTTAATTTTCTAAGATAAGGAATGTATGATTTCAAACGTAGTTACCTAGAAACAAATTTGCAATGTATTAGTCTGAATAGATGGAGATGATACTTCAATCATGACACCGAAGATGCTGTAAGGAAAATTACTTTAAATAGATTGAAAAGTAGTTTCATGTAACTCAAATGCTTTTTAGCACCTAAGAATAGTAGAAACAGTATTTTTAAGAGGACTTTGAGTGCTACCCAAGGGATCATCTAATGACTGTGCCTTGCTACCACCCTACCTACATTGTCTTACCCCCTGCTCAAGGAAAGCGCCAGCAAAGTTATTTGCTAACTTTTAAGATCACGCTTGGACTTCTATATATCAACTGCAGGTACAAATTTTACCTGTTTTCAAGTTCAGAGATGTCTGTCTGTAGCTTTAGGTACCACTTCTCAGCTTGTGAGAACAGCTGCCGCAGGAGCAGCACATTGGTGTAGGCTGTATTGATGAGCTCGGACTCCACCTCACTGTGTACCACCGCTTGCAGCCCATTCAGAACTTCTGAGACCTCGTCTATGGTGAAAGTCTCCTCCACTAGCCTGAAAACAATATGATTCCAATAGCTAATCACAAGAACAGCTTACAAAATACAACCAAAATCAAGAAACACACATCATGACATTTAAAAACATTAAAGATTATAAAACAAACAAACAAACACATTTAGCCTCCAAAGAAATAGTATACTTTTGAGAGCCAGAACCGTAAGTAGTGTCTTCTAATAGTTTTGACAAGGGAAATAAAAATCCTTTCTCATGTGCATTGCTATTTTAATGCAATGTATTAAATTTATACTTTAGTGTTAGTTAAGTCTTAGTGCAAAGAGTCACAAGACAGAATCTACAGAGACATTTGCCATCTGCCTGAAAGTAGAAAAGCTTTGGAGAAAGAGGGTACTGATTCAAGCAACCTCACATCTCTTGAGAAACCACCAAAGGTGTTTTATAGGGAAGACCCTCAGAAAAGCACAGTTGGTTTCTCACTTTCTGTAAGTAATACGTTATGTATGAATGCTAAAGATAAACTCCTGAAGACCAAAAAGAAGAAATGGCCTATCAGAAGGACTCAAAGAAAAAATACTATTGTGTAACTTATGGCTTAGTAAATGGGTAGGGGGTAGAAGAATGTTTTGAAGTTTTTTGTTCTTTTTTTTTTTTTCATATGTAGCTTTTTCTGTAAAATCACATGCCAATTGGACTTCTGGGAACTTTGCTTAGGGTTAGCAGGGGCAGTTGGCAGGTTGGTTTGATAGATGCTAATTCTCTCTTGTAGCTCCTGTTATCCAAGCTAAGGACATCCAAAAAGGGTAGCGAACATTTCTTTTTCTTTCTTTCTCTCTTTCAAGGCTGCCAGCAACAGTTTTAAGCAGCTTGCATTGGTGCTGGGTGGCATGATGGCCTTGGCAGTACAGAATGTGCCTGTTGTATGTTCAGAATCAAGGTTGCAGAGAAGTCACATATAAAACACTGGCAAATGCTGCCAGGACACTTCAGATTATGAAGTATTCAAATTATGAATTAATTTTTAGTGATTTAATTTTTAGAAATCTTTTGCTACTGCCAAGTTTTCAAGGCACCCACATCCACTCAGTTGTACGACCTACAGTTTTAAGAAGTTAGGCTTTAAAATCTCTTGATACCTGCTCTCTTTGAGATCTTGAAAGCAGGAATCTACTGTTTTAAGTCTCAAGCCTCTTTTTGAACGAGCAAAACGCATGTAATTAATAACCTCATTTTGATGGTGCTCATTTAGGCCCAACTCTGCCTGAAAAAGAAAGAAGTAATTTGTTAGTCCTGAGGATCTGACAAAAGAACTAACAATGGAAATAAACAAGACACTTTGTAGAACCAGGTGTGGTGGCGCACTTGGAAAGCAGAGGCAGGCTAATCTGTGTGAGTTTGAGACCAGCCTGGTCTACAGAGTGAGCTTCAGGACAGCTACAAAGAGATCCTGTCTCAAAATAATAACAGAAAATGATGATGACGATGACGATGACGGTACTGTGTTGTAGTAACTGCTAGATGTGTATCAGGTTGCTTTCTTCTCTTCTTTCTACCTACCCACTTGCAGTCAAATACAGTCACATGACTACTGCTCAGGAAGAGAAGTAATATAAAGAGGTATGGGGTATTTTTAAAGTCTTAAGATATGGGATATACCTTATACCTTTGTCATTTTCAATTTCTCTAAAAGTTGGCATGGGGGCAACTAGAATGAGCCTCACTAACCAGTTTTATGTTCTAGGGCTGGAAGAACAGAAAGAAAGGGACTTCTATCCTTACCTCATAGGGCAACACTGACCCACTCACTAATCTAAATGAGAGATGACTGCTATGTGAGAGAGAAATAAACATCTGTATTCTGTAATACACTGATTTTCAGATTCCTATCACAGAAACTTGACCTTACCAAATATAACCTTAAAAAGTATATTTGGTTTGAAAACAGCCATTAGTCTTTGTTATAAACCAGATGCTGCTTTAAAATAACCAAGAAATCAAGAAGCTGCACAAATAAGTGCAGCTCTCAGACCTGATCAGAGGTTTCTTTGTGCAACAGATGGTGATTTATGCAGAAACTCACAACTGGTCAAAGTTTAGAGAATAAATAGGCTCAGCCACAACCCTCCCACAAGGCTCAGAAACTACCTCTAAAGCAAGGGAGCAAAAAGACTGTAAGAGACAGATCAGTGAGGACCAAAACAGTGTCTTTTAGACATGACAGGACCGCTGAGTTAGCAACTCACAACTGTGGTTGCCTGCAAAGTCAAGCCAATCAACAATTCAGCATGGAGGCAGGGAGGAACTTAAGAGAACCCACCCATAGCTGAGGAGTTATGGACAGTTGATGGCTTATGGATGGTGGAGAGTCAGTTTCTTCTAAGCATGTGGCCTATGGTAGGTAGATCATGCTCCAATGGACAGTACCATACCCATGAGTATATGGGCAGCACAAATTGGATTAGGTGGGGTTTTTTTGTTGTTGTTTTCTTTTGTTTTCAGAGGACAGGAAGTGCAGAGAGATGCAACATGAATTTGGAGGAGCTAGGGGGAGGAGTAAATATGATTTTAAATTCATTGCATGCATGCATTAACTTTTTAAAGGATAAAAATATGTTTTTTAATAAAAGGGTTGGCTATCAACCAAACAGGAGTGGGCCAAATATCGCAATTTTTCACATTTTATGTGGATTATTTGATGAATTATTTTACCATCCTTTATATAACTTCCAACTTACTAACGAATAATTTACACCCAATTCCCAAGTATTATTAAGCTGAGAGAAAATAGTAAGAACACAAACATCAATTTTTATTTATTTTTTTGACACCACTAGCATCATTTTCTCATTTTTGAAATCAAGAGAAGCAGGACCAGTTCTAAGCTCAGGATTGGTTAAGGAACAGTCTATTTCGTTAAGATGTTTACAAGATGAAGGATAACTTGGAATTCTGATTGCTGGGATATATCAACAGCCCATTTGAGCAGCGATCTCAGACTAACTTCGCCCTCCACACACACTTCATTTTCATTTCCGCGCTTTTATCTATGTACAATTTTAAGTTGGCAAGCTGTTGGATGAACTTGTATTTTCCTTTCAGTCTTAATTGTCTTACGCTAAGCCCGAACTCTAATACAGAGCTACATTCTAGCCCAATGGTCTTCACAAGTCCAAAGGAAATACCACCCATACTTAATCATCTGTAAAATAATATGCTTCAGAAAGTTAGATTCAACCAACACAAAAAGTTGGAACCAGCCTGTAACTGTTCACGACGGCAAAAGCGAGCCTGCTGGGGTGGCCAGGACCATAGTCAGCTAGGCATGAGGTAAGCAGGCCGGAGAAAAACTTCAACAAGGATGATCTCATCGCGGCTCGGCCGAGGCGATTCGAGCCGCCCTTCCCCACCCAGGCCAGGCCAGCAAGGCCCTGCTCGTTGTCGGTGCCCCACCCTGGCCCTCTCCCGACGCGGATACTCACCATGGCGGTGGCGGGATCAGGCAGGAAACAAGGAGGCCGGCGCCTGGGGCTTGAGGAAAATAGGTTGTTTAGAAGCCGCGGGTTGCTAATGGGAACGGAGGCACGTGGGCCCGCGGTGCTACACCGTCACTGGCCCTTAGTATCACGTGATAGAAAGTGGGCCATAACTGGCTCATTTTCGCATGTACATTGGCTTTAAGAGCCGGAAGTCCCGCCTTTCTTTGCCACGCTAACCTGGAGCGGTGCCTGCCGTTGCCAATGGTAACAGAGGGGCGGTGTCGCTTGGGATTCCCAATACTTTTGTGTATTTGGAATTGGCACCGAAGTTGGGCTTTTTGGGCTTTGGCACCAGGATCCAGAACGCGATTCCAGACCTTTTGTCTGCCTCTGAGAATAACAGGCATGGTGTTCTGGGCTTCAGGGTGACTGCATCAGGTCCAAAAGCCAGCGGTGGCAATGATGTGCGCCCTTCCCCCATCTGTATTATTTTATAATGCTGGCAGAAGTGACTAATTAAGCTTTATCTTTAAAAAAGTGCAAAAACATAGGTTTACATAGAACCGTGAATTAGGGAGCTAGAGACAGACACTAGATTTGCCAGGAGACGTTGTTGAACAACGTCTTGATCTCCCCGGTGGAAATTTTCACTTCTGAAGTCTAGCTTGAGTCATTAGAATCTGTAAGTTTTACCGTAGTTCCAAAACAATGACGACCTCTTATTAAGACACTGTCCTTAGCCGATCATGGTGGTGCTTGCCTTTAATCCCAGTACTTGTAAAGCTGGGGCAAAAGAATGTGAGTCCAAGACCATCCAGAGCTACATAGTGAGATCCTGCCTAAAAAAAAAAAAAAAAAAAGACACTGTCCCATGAAAAGCAGGTATAGGAAAAGATTAGGACAAATGTTGGGCACCCCATCCGGTGAACACACAATCACTATAAGCCAATGCCATTGACTATATAAGAGTCAAGGGGAGGGAAGCTGCCTTTCCACTTACACATATGCATGAGTGTGCACACAACTACCACACATAATTTAAAATTACTTCAATGAACTTGAAACTTTTGTTATTAGAACAAAATGCTAACAGATAAACCTTTTTCAATTAAGCCAATTTGCTATCTTTAGAAAAAGGTACAATAATGAAAACATACTCATAAGTTAAATGATCAGTACATCAAAAACAGAAATAAGTTAAATGGGTCATAACTAGAAGGAAACTATTTTCATAAGAGAGAATGTGTTCAGAAAAGCTCTGTGCTATGATTAGTTAGGGGAGGCAGACCAGGTATATTACCACATGATCACTGCCAAGGGTCTTACGTCTTAAGTACAGATAACAAAGATAATAGGGTTTTCTTGTGCATACCTAGCACTACCACAACCACCACCACCACCCATGCACAGAGTTAAAGTTCTGCCTTCTGTTTAGGGGAGTGTCATGAGCAAGTATCAGAAACAGATACATTTGCATCTTTTCACAATATCAGAATTTAATAACAATAGATTCACAAGCTGCCTTAATTTTATTGGCTGCAACTTGCTAAGTCCTCTTGATTTCCTTTTTTCAATCTTTACTAATATTAAGTTTGGGTCACACATTATATATCACTCATTAAATCTATAGTATATAGAAATATATATATATATATATATATATATATATATATATATATATATATATATATATAGTGTTAAAGAGGTCATAGCAGAGTTCCAGAATACCTAATTGAAAGGAAGAAGCAAGAAGCTGATATGAATGCAAAGGGAACCTTTACAAGGAAGGGAGTGGGGTACAAGAGTGGGATCAGATCAGATAACAAACCATGTTGGAGATTGCTTGGAGATCTGCTGCAGAGTCAAGACACAGAGGCAAACTGAAAGGGTCTTCAGGGCTGGGCTGCTTAAGTGAGATGCAGGACAATGATGGCCATGGTGGTGAGGTGCTGGACCAGACAAGTGGGCAGACAGACTGATGGTAATTCAAGTAGGCTGCATCAGCAGTGGAAGCTCAACTTAGCTGAATCCGCTGGGACATTTGGAAGTTCTTTGCCAGTTACTCCTTTGATATACATACTGGATGCTCAGATGTCAGGTCAATGGGGCTTTTACCATTGGCTGTGTTAGGTATGTTAGGTTGTATGTGTTAGTATGAGGTCCAGGTGAAGTTGTTGCACCCTTTCCATAGTTTGGTGTTTTGATAAATTCTCTAGTGTTCCTGATATGCTGTATGATCCCAAATTTATAAGTTGATATTCTTCATTGTTGAGACTTTCCTACATGCATGCTTTGTGTTTTGATCAATTTCACCCCCTATATACTTTCTGTTCCAATTTCAACAAGGAGTTCTTGAGTATCCTAGACTGTTGAAATGCAAGAGGAGAAGGGGAAGTTTGCTACCTTGTTGAAGGGTATTCACCAGAAAAGACTGTTCAGGCATGGGTTTAAGCCAATAGAAAGTCTTTATTATCTGGCCAGCAGCTTCACTGGATGTTTGGGATCAAAGCCCCAAAACTTTTTCAGGATGAGCTTTTTAGCCCAAAAAACATGTTCTAGGTTGACATAGTTCAGTTAACAAGAACAATTAGCCAGAAGCAGAACTATAGAACCAAAAACAAAAACAAAACAAAACAAAACAACAACAACAAGGCAAGGTTAGTACATTTTGAGACTTTGCTAGAACTGATGGACTTTGGTGGATTAGGCCTTTGTTTTAGGTTTGGTTGGTGGTGCTGTCTATGTGCTGAGTCTTACATCCCAAGTGGTACCTCCATAATGGAGTCAGTTGTGCTAAAGTCTCAAGGCCTAGTAAGGTCTGGGTCCTGTTACATTCCCCATTGGTCTTAGTGAATGAGTCATGGACTCATCCTGTTTAGGTTAAGACTCAGGGCCCAGCCATTAATCCAGTCAGAATGAGATTTAAAGTCCTAGTCAGTACTGATAACAGAGTAGTTTGCCAGGGGTATCAAGAGATAGAGACTGGTACTGTATTTTTTTTTAACCTCTGGCAAAATTTTTTTAAAACCATAAAATCAGTGAGCAAAGGTCAAGCTAGAATATGGGTTGTTGGACTGTAGTCATGTTACTTAATACCTTTCCTGTATCTATCTTCCTCAGTTTCCAGGTCCAGACCTGAAGGCAGTTGTGGTTGGACCATGACTCTGTATTCATATCCATAGTGCAAAACAGAAGACTCAGGAGTAGGTAGAAGGGCAGAGAGTAGATAGGTCTAGGGCTCAGTGAAATCTTAATTTTAATGGATCCAGAGACAGTCCATTTGGCAGCATCTGAGGGTTCTATTTTCTTGACCTGAGTGTGGTAGATCCATAGTATAATATCAACTAACTTCACATCCATAAGAGTGGACAGACTTATCATGTAGAGTCCTTTTCAAGAGGTTTTGGTGTCCCTTTGACTACCTGCTTGACCCAGACAGTATCACAGGATGGAACAAAGAAGAACCTGATGGTGGACTTGGAGGTTGGCTGAATCTCTATTATTAGTTTAAAGAAGAGCCCTTTTGGAGGACTGGAATGCCTTCAGTGACTTGAAAAAGGTTTCTGAGCCTGGGAAGCAGTTGGAGATGTCTTCCAAACATAATATCATACAGGGTAAATGCCTCTCTACATGGGATGCAGCAGGCCAAAGCAAAGCAAGGGAAGGAGGCCTGTGCATCCTTTGCCAGTGATAATTTTATTAGAGTTTCTTTTAGTGTCCTGTTTATTCTTTTTACATGGCCAGAACTCAGATCTATATATACAGTGAAGTTTTTAATCTATGTCTAAAGCTTTAGCTATTAAATGGGAGCTTTTGGCTATGAGAGCCAGGCCATTGTCAAACCCTGTTGTTAGGGAGAGGCCAAATTAAGGGACAAATTCTTGGAGGAACTTTTCAGCTACTATTTGAGCAGTTTCAGTCTATGTGGAGAATATTTCTTCCCACCTGGAAAAGGTATATGTAAAAACTAGCAAGTATTTTTATCCTTCCCCAGAAGGCAGGATCTTGGTGAAATCAATTTTCCCAGAGTTTTCCAGGGTGTTGGTCTCTCATTTGGATCCCTTCCTGGGTAAGAGCTCTTTGTTTTGGATTCACTTGGGCACAAACTTAGCATCTGATTGAGATATAATGAGCTAGGCTGTCCAGACTAGGTATAACATACCTTGGTCTGAGTAACTCAAAGTTTTTAGACCTCAGATGAATTTCCTAATCTGGTGAAGATTAGTTACCAGAGTCCTGCCAATTGTTTCTGGGAGAATGATCTTTCCCTCTAGTGTCCTTGAACAATTTGTGGGTTTGAGTTGTCCATGTCTTCTTTACCATGGAGTCTCAGGCAGTACTGGGTCATGGTATATCATCAGAATATCAATAGGGTCACTGGTCTTAGGGCCATTTATTGGGCAGCCAGGTCAGTAGCCTGGCAGCAGAGGATAGCACTTTGTAGAGGAAGCCAAACAGCCTCTAGGAGAGCCAAGATTTTCAGCAGTGAGAAGCCCTCTTTCTCTACCATAGGAACATGCACAGTAGCAGAAACATAGCCATTGTATGTGTATACAGACATGTACTTTCCTTTTCCCCATCTGAGATTCTGGGTCAGATAAATCACTTCTGCTCTCTAGACTAAGCTACCTGGATCTGGGCCAAAATCTTTTCATTTAAAGTACCTTCTGTAGCTCCCATGTTCGTTCTTTCTTTCTTTCTTTCTTTCTTTCTTTCTTTCTTTCTTTCTTTCTTTCTTTCTTTCTTTCTTTATGTCCTTACAGTCATGGATGAGCACCTGCAGCCATAATCAGGCAATAGAGTAGCAGGATTGATGGCAGTGGATTTCTCAGGTCTGACTACTACCAGGAGTAGGGCCTGGCACTGGGTCACACACTCATTAGACAGTCAGCATTCTGGTGCTCCTCAGAAGAGGGACTCGACTGCATAATGGGGTGCTGTGAGTATAAGATCTTGACCCAAAATTAATTTGTTTGGATCATCATCATCATCATCATCATCATCATCATCCTAGCAGAAGCCACCATGCTCTTAGACTGATGGGCCATCCTGTGAGTACAGAGTCCAGTCGTTTGTTCAGGTATGTCACAGGGCATTTCCATGGTTGCAAAGTTTGGATTAAATCCCTTTTGTAATGTCTTGTGTTTTGTGAACAAACAGATGTAAAGGTTTAAGACATCTGGAAGAACTAGGGCTGGAGCCAAAGTTAGAGCTGTTTTTAAAGCCTCAAATGTCTTTTGTTCAGTCTCAGTCCAGATTAGGGTGCCTACTTTTGCACTAGTATGTAGAGTCTTTGCTATTTCTGCAAACCTTGGTATCCAGAGGCAGCAATACCTAGTTGTAACTTGAAATTCTCAAGCCTGTCTTTTAGTCTTTGAAGATAGGATCTGAAGGATGATGGCAGCAATTCTATTCTGAGACAGACTCCTTTTGGCTCCCCTCAGCTGATAGCCAAAATAAGAAGCCTCCAATGTACAAAGTAGGGATTTCTTAGTTGACATTCTATAGCTCAAGGTCTGTAACTCTTGCAGCAGTCCCTCAGTGGCCCTTTTATAATCTGTTTTTCCCAGGAAACCTCTGATTGAAGGGCAGGGAATCTGTCTTTAGTGTCTTTAAATCCTGGGGCAACCTTGTCCAGGTATGTTGCATTCTGTAACTTCCCACTGGGTCTGGGTTAAAAGGAAAGATGGGTTTATTCACTGTAGTAGTTCAGCTGCTGCTGGGGCAGCTCAGCAAGGATGAAAAGGAGGCAGTCTCATAGGTGTAAACCCTGCCAGACCTCAGCAGAGGGAACCACCATCATGGCCAGCACCATACTCTACAGTGGAACCCTGAGCATCTGAGCTCAGGTGTTTTTATTGATCCAGAACTCCTCAGGTGCAAATCATTAGCAATCAACATCCCCCACATAAATCTAACACCTGCAGACAATACAAAATGCCAAGACCTAGGCAGACCCTCACCCAATAATACACAAAAGAATTATTTTATACATAACTAAAAATAAACTTCTACAACAACTGACCTCTGCCAATGGGAAGCTGAAGAATGAATTTTTCAGGTCCAAGACAGTGTACACCTGTTTCTCTGGAAGAATCAGATTCATGAGAATCAGAGGTCCCATGTTTCTTCATAGGCAGGAGAGGCATATTTTAGGGTATCAGGATGCCTGTCTCTTTAAGCCAGGCAATATGGACTGTAATTTTCCCTTTTGGGTCCAGAATCATTGGTATTGTTTAAGAACTTGATGTTGGGCCAGTCCTGGGGAGTTGGCTTCTGCCCATACCCCTGGGAATCATTGTTGTCAATCTGAGAGATAGTTCAACTATATCTTTTGATTGAAGACAGGACTTTCAGTTAGGAGATATTCATCTGACAGAGGGTAACATAAAATTTTGCTGGGTATCTGTAAATCTGTGTCTTTTTATCAGAGAAGGTGATGGTGGCTTTCAGTTTATGCAAAAGGTCTTGTCCCAATCAGTTTTTTGTATTAAACACCTTTTGAGTTCCCTTCAGCAACTATTATAGAAGTTTATTTTTAGTTATGTATAAAATAATTGTTTTATGCACTGTTGGGTGAGAGGCTGTCTAAGGCGTTTTGTATTGTTTGCATGTGTTGGATTTCTGTGGGGGTTGTTTAATTGCTAATGATCTGCATGTTCTATCAGTAGAATACCTAAGGAGTTCTGAAAGAATAAAAACACCTGAGCTCAGATGCTCAGGGTTCCACTGTTAAGGATGGCACTTGCCATGATGGTGATTCCCTCTGCAGAGTTCTGGCAGGGTTTGAGGGTATGAAAATGCTTTCTTATCATCCTTGCTGAGCTCCCACAGCATTGTACTACTACAAATGGTGCCTGCAACATGGGGTACAACATCATACCAGATAATCCAAAGTGGAGACAGGAAGAATGAAAAAGAAACTCCAGACCTCACAGAGTCCAGTAAAGTACATTCAGGGAAGTTCCCAGAGGATACTGATTAAGCTATTAATTGAAGATCCCTGAAGGAAGAGGAGAGAGAAAGGAAATGAGCCTATATGAAGGAAAAAGTCTGTGAAATTAATAAATAAATGGGAAAGAAAGCTCTGAGGTGAGAGCCACAGAATGGAGACCTTTAGAAATAAAGAATTCAGCTGGTAGTAGGAAAAAGAAAGGTTCTTACTGCTTTTCCTGATCATGGAGCTGATGCTCCCTCCTGCTATTTGTGGTAGTGTACTGTTTCACAAACTGATTTTTCTGATAGCTGCATTGTATGTGTGTGAAGCTCAAGATGTTGTGTTTGAGGTCTATGAAGAAGGATATATGTTTTCCCTTAGTGATGGTGAAAAAGAATACCAAATCACCAGAATGTTTCAACTGGAGATTCTTCCCACTGGCCCAGGACCCCCTGTTGTCATTGGAAACCGTGGGTTAGAGCCAAAAAGCCACTTAGTTAAACTGACCAGATTTTTTTTTCCCTGCAAACCTGACTAAGAGAAAGACACCAGTCCAGATACTGGTGATGGTGATGAGAACTCTACCCACAAGGGGACCCTGACTGCAGACATAGTGACCAGATATTTTTCCAGCAAACCAGACTCCATCTTAAAATCTAGAAAGTGTTTCCTCAGGGTCAGCACACAGAAACTGTCTTCCAGAACTGACTGAGGTTGTATCTCTTGCTGGTAGCTGAACTTGGTACTGCAAGAGTCATTCAGCTGGTGCTGGTTTTGAAGGCATGCAGGGCTCTTTGGAGAGCAGCTGAGGCTCGGCACTGTGAGATGCCAGGAGAGGCCATTGGTAAAAGTTCAGCCTCAATAGTAGTTGAAGGCCCAGATGAAGGGGTCATGTAAAAAAGTTGAGGCTTGGCACCATGAAGAGAGCCCAGAAGAGGCCTTTGATAAAAATCAACCTCAGTAGTAGTTGAAGGCCCAGATTGAAAGGGTCATACAGACAAGTCGAGGCTTGGCACTATGAAGAGAGTCCAGGAGAAGCTATTGGTCAAAGTGCAGCCCAGTTTCAGCAAGGGACCCAGCAGTGTTCTGAAGATGCCAGTACTGTGGGATGCCACCAAGAACATCAGGAGCAGTGGAATGGAGCCAGCCAGAACCCAGAGGACAAACTACGTGTACTTCAGAGGGCAGAGCCAGAGAAGTGCCCAAGCTCAGAGGAGCCCAGAGTGAGTGAAGATTGTGAGTGAATTCCAGATAATTGGACATTGATAATGTTTTTTACCTGTCCAAAGACATTGTGAAAGGCTTGATAGATGTTTGGTTTCATTTGGTCCTGTGCATTAGCAATCCTCATGATTGTTCCTCTTATAAATGGTTTTGCTGGTGTAGTGTTAAATTGTGTTGTAAAGATAAAGCAACATTTTTTGATTGGCTTATATAGAAAAGGGGAAATATTGTAGAAGTTTATTTTTACTTATATATAAAATAATTGTTTTATGCACTGTTGGATGAGGGGCTGTCTAGGGCGTTTTGTATTGTTTTCAGGTGTTGGATTTCTGTGGGGATTGTTTAATTGCTAATGATCTGCCTGTGCTATCAGTAGAATACCTGAGGAGTTCTGAAAGAATAAAACACTGGAGCTCAGATGCTCAGGGTTCCAGTATGAGCTGTCCAGGATGATGGTTCCCTCTGCTGAGGTCTGGCAGGGTTTGCAGTTATGAAATATGCCTCCTTGTCACCCATGAGGAGATGCCACAGCAGCCTAACTACAACAAGCAACTGGGACCTACTTGTATATCTTTAAAAATATTTTTTTAATATCTGGGGCTAACTGGGTGACAAAAGAAACCATTTTATCATCTGTCTTTGCTCTTTCTAATCATTACTAGTGAAAATTGTTTAGTTCATTGGTCATTGTTGGACAGAAGGGAAAATCTGTTCTGTCCGAGCTGCATTACCTGGCAGCCATCCCCATGCCTAGCCCAGTGACAGTTTTTATGTACTTTTTTAGAGAATGGTGGGTTTTTATGGATCACTGGTTGAAACAAAGACATAAATTATCAAGGAGAAAGGAGTGGAACTTTCTCTTTTCTTTTGGATTCAGCCCAGGAGAACCTTTCCCCTTCCCCAGGGCTGCTCAGAGAAGGCATGGAGCAGGGGAATTACTTCCCCCTTTCTGTGTTCATTCTGCTTAAATGCTTAGATATCAAGGGACCCTGGATAAGAGGGTCCCCATCTCTATACAGGGATCAACCATGACAGTGAACCTGAGTCAAGTTAAATTTCCACTTTATCATGCTATGTCTCACATTTCTGATCAGTGTGAATGTTTTTGAATTTATTAACAACAATCAACATTATTTAGCATCTACTATGGAGGACATATTCTTAATAGTACATCCTCAAATTTGATTCTTTCTTACATCAGTAGATATTGGGTTTGCATATAAAGAAAATAACTTTACTATGCATTATGTTTGCAAGTAAATAAATAAGGTTTTTCATCAGACTGCACTGCTGAGATGAGTATTTCCCACAGGCAAATTCCTGTCATGCTGTGAAGGTGTTTGTGACTTGGGGTATTTTTGAAGTAAGAGTTATAGTCAATGGCTACTAAGGGAAAGATAACCAATTTCTCCAGGAACAAGCCCTTTGATTAGTTATCTGTGGGACTGTCCTGGAGCTAAGGTAAGGTAGAAGGTGTGCTTAGAACCCCAGAACTCTCATTCTGAGAGCAGCAGGAATTTGGCCCCTCCCTTCCATAACTCTGACAGGTGTAAGCTATGCTGTCTGCTCACAGCAAGGCACTGCCCCTTCAAAGGTACGCAACCTGGAAGAGTTGCTTATCTGGAGTTATAGCACCTTTCCCTATATAATCATATAAGGTCTCTCCCTCTGGTCCCCCCAAAATACTTAGGTCCAAGCTGCAACCTGTAATATTTAAATGGGACTGTTGTACTTGCACTGTCCTAACCAGTGAACTTCCAATGATGTCCCTGGATAACAGGGACCATTCCTCTGGCTATATATGTAACCTGTCCCCCGCAATAAAGGTGAGTCTTGCCCCCTACTGCAGTTTCCCGAGAATTCTTTACATTCTCCCCAGAGAGCTGAGCTGTTCTCTGATCTGAGACACATGGGTCAGCTGTAGACTCATGCAGCCCAACCAGCTGCTGGCTGGCAGAGTTATGTTGAGGGGTCAAGAAATCTGAGGCAGAATTTTTTTTTAATTTTTAAAACAACAGTTATCCAATCCTAAGTGGTCATCACTAAGCACACACACACACACATGTGAGCAATACTAAATAGATTTGTAGACTATATTTATATATAATTGTATTTGTTTATATGCAATAATAATTAAAGAAGAAGTTATGAATTCAAAAAGGAGTTGGGGAATTGGAGGAGGGAGTGATAATGGTGCAAATGATGTAAAAACAGTCCTTATGTATGAAATTCCAAAAAAAAAACTCATAAAAAATTAACTCATAAAAAATAAAATAAACGCATAAAAAGAGGAAAAGTGATAAAGAAAATGGCAAAGGAAAAAATTACAGGTTAACAGAAAAAAAAAAGCAAAACTCAAGAAGGTTGCATGGAAAGGAGGAAAGGTTGAGAAATTGAACTGGAAGTAGATGGCATAGAGTTTGGAGAAAACCACTTTGGGGAATGTTGTGGTATATTTGAACTTATTCTCAAATACCATAAAGCTACATGCACTTCTGTGCAGTAATAAGAATTATAAGCAGCTGTTGATCTAGCAGCTTGAGCTAATGCCAGAAGGTCACCTTCCTTAGCTGTTGGAACCAGCTCCCTGGGTGTGGTTTTGGAATGCAGAAAGCATGCTAGTTTGGAGCACCAACAATTGTCTACCCAATGGTCCTTGAATGGAGCATTCGTAGTTCTAATGTTGACTCTGCTCACTGAGATATTTGTGTTGAAAGCATCTGATTGTATTAATGCTAATGGAGGAAATTTACAGGGTCCTCCTTCAGGTCAGGGAAGACCTTGCCCAGGGACTTGACTTCCTGTAAGATGGCCTCATGTCAGCTGAAGTTGGGGATTGGTGTACTGTGGAAGCTCTATTCATTAAACATTAAGGCCTGTGCATCAGTGGCAGTACTTCCCCTTAATAAAATGCCTAGGCATCGTGTGTTCTGGGTCAGCACCATGAGAAGCAGGTTGGAGCCATGAGAGGCTGAGGTCGGTTAGTCAGCCATGTGAGGCAAGACCCTCTGCCCTAGCCATCCAGGTTTTCTATCTCAGAAAGTTGTCTTTGCTCTTTATTGAAACTCATCATAGATATTAATATTTCCTTTACAGGGGAACCATCTTAAATCAGAGTCTTTGAAGTATAACTTCTTTTATAGAATTCTCTCAAAGATCTTGTCTGACTTCTCCAGATAGCCCAGTTAATTGAGGAAGTAGCCAAAACTTTAAAGAAGGAAAGGTTCAGGATGGAAAGTGTTCTGGTTAGTTTTTAATTGTCAGTTTGACACAATCAACAGTTACTCTGGTGGGGGTATGGGGGTGGGGTGGGAGGTGGGGGCATCTCACTTGAGGGATTTCTCAGATCATTTTGGCCTGTGGCCATGCCTGTGGGGAATTGTCTTTTTTTTTTTTCTTTTTTAAAATTGATGTAAAATTGATGACCACTCATGGGCAGGTGGTCCTGGGTTGTATAAGAAAGCTACCTGGGCATGAGAGTGAAAGGGTTTAAGAAATATGAAACATAGAAATGCAGTCACATATAGGGGGAAATGCCTTCCCAAGTACAGCCATTAACAGTACTCTTCAGTCTCCTCCCCACCCACAGGGAAATGACCATTAAGCTTATCAGCAGGATTCATCCTTCCCCAGCATACCAGGAGCCACCCTGTCCCAAGGGGCTAGTCCAAGGGCACAGGTTGACCACGCCCCCTGGATCCCGCGCGCGCGCGCGCAAAACTCCTGACCAATTAGTCTAACATAGAGAGCTCGAAGCCAATCAGCTGCACGAGCCCCCATCCCCAGACCCCTTTGCCCTAACCCGATAAAAGGGCTGGGAGGGAAGGGATCGGGGCCCGCCATGCTCATCTCCTGCGTGGGATAGGCGGGACCCGGACGCGCGCCGGTAATGCCTCAAAAAGCTTCACCATTTGCTCCTTGGGGCTGCTTCTATCCTGCATGTTAGAACGGTCCCAGTGCACTGGAATAAATCCTCTTGCTATTTGCATCGATATCCCGTCTGTGAGTCTGTGGGGATGTGGCGTTCCGGTTTGGACCCTGGGGGTCCCAGTTTGGATCCCTGAAGTCCAACAAGAGAAGGACAGAATGAGTCAAGAAGAAGCTTTCCTCCATGGTTCCTGTTTCAGCTACTGCTTAAGTTCTGTCCTGACTTCCCTCAATGATTGAACTGACTGTTACCTATAAGTGAAAGCTGAAATAATCCTTCCCTTCCCAAATTGCTTTTGGTCAAAAAGTTCTACCCCAGCAACAGAAGAAAAATTAGATCAGAAGGGCTCTGTGAGGAGCCATGGAATTTCGTTGCTTTCTAGGTTGCAGAAGGCTATTTTCAGTCATTTTCAAAATTTTCTAGGGACAGGCAAAGTAGGAAAGAATGCTGACAAATAGACTAATGAAATATGTATCTCATGCATTAAAGGTCAGGCAAGGAAGTGGTTAACCATAAAATACAACTCCCTTTAAGATAGTGTGGATCGTGGCAAGACTCAGCACAAATCATTGATTGGTTTCACTGATAAATCTCCATATGTTGACAACACATATGGAGATTTAAACAACAATTTAAAAGAAAATAAACACCAAAAAGTGAAGCTTATCTTAAGAAAAATATCAAAAATTAGTTGTAGAGAATACTTTCTTAGGAAATAAGAAAAGTTGCTTGCAAAGATGATCTCTAGCAAATCCTTACTTCACACCTCATGTACTCATTTTTGTTACTCTGTTAGCTCAGCCTTGTGCTCAGTAATTGTTCATGCAAAATTAGATACATGAGAGACAGCAAATAAGATGAGATTGATCCTTTTCAAAACTGGCCCTGTTATCAAGTCAAGGGAAATGTAAACTTGGAAAACAACTTCAAAGAAGACAACAAATAGTAAGGCACTTTAGAGGAGGGCATAAATGGTTGTTTTTATGATCTGGAGAGTGGAATTTTAGAAATGTACAACAGAAGGCAGTGGGATTTTGATGAGGCCTCAGATGTGTGGAGAGAGCTGTGGGAGATGACTGTGGATGAAAGGGTTATCCCAAATGAGAAATTAGATTTTTCATCAGATCTAGAGATGTACATTTATATTTCTTAAATTGTTTCAGGAATAAAATTGAAAGAAAAGAAAATTTGAATGAATTTCTTTCTTTAAGGAATATGAGCCTTCTTGGGGTTGTGGTCTATCCTGTTTGCCAGGACTATTGGCAAACTAGTTGCATCTCATTGTAAAAAATGAAATAGAAGACTTCAGTTTGCTAAGGGAGTTTTGCCTACAAAGGCAAGGCTGTGTAATCTGAATAGCCCTGCACCAACTGTGTTCATAAATGGAAATTATCTCCATGAGACCATGTGTACGTGGGAGTGTTGGGTTCCCGAACCGGACCCCAACTTGATGACGTGCCCACAGAGAGACACAGTCGGATAATCGATGCAAAAAGCAAGAGGTTTATTAACCAGCACTGGGGCTGTTCTAACACGCAGGATAGAAACGGCTCCGAGGAGCAGAAAACGAAGCTTTTTATACAAAATACACTTGCTAGGCATAAACTGATTTGGTACAAGTCGATTGGTCCCCAAATTGTTTTTCTATTTTGATAGGTTAGGGCCAATTAACCTTTAAGCTGATTGGAGCTGGCGTATAGCAAGGTCGTGGGCACCAGGAAATGTACAGTTAGAGTCTTAGTCAATGTGGAAAGTTCCTTGCCCAAGGCTATTAGGCAGCAGCTGCAGCTGCCCTCTCATACTTTAGTTTTGGGAATTTGGGCTGGGTCACAGTGCCCTTGAATTAAGCCTGACAATAATTGTTTTATGGTTTCTGGAGTGGGCTAGTTCTTGGAACAGGGAGTTGGAAAGTACTCAATAATTATTGTATTGAGTAGAGAAAGCCTAAGTTCCTGTTAAGAGTTTAGGATTAATGTCCAGGGCCAGGGGTCTCCGGCCTCACAGGAGAACCTAAAATATGATGAGGGTAAAAAGGAAATTCCATTCTCAGCCAGTTGATGCAGGGTTGACTTTCCTACTACCATAATTTAAGTTGGTTGAAGGAAAGCACCTTTATTACATGGCCAACCTCAGCATCCCAGTCAAGGCTGGTTTGTACTTTGCTCCAAGCTATGCTTTCAGAATTGGACAGAAGAAAAGCAGGAACATCTCAACAGACATTTGTAAGTTTCTGCTGTACCTAGACACTATGTCTGTGGGTTGTTTTTTGATCCTGGAGAAACCCTGCACTCTCTTGGAAAGCATATTCTGTCATTTAAAAAATACCCAGTTGTAGTATGGCGCTTTGCCAAGAAATCTTTTGTACTCTGCAGCCTTCCTTATGGTTATATGCCCCTTGGACTTCTGGGATAGCTTAGAAGCCTTATTTAAGGGAGTATTGCTAGTTGCCAGTGACATTTGCTGGGAAGGCTCAGACAGAGGAGAGTTAGTGCAGAGGACATTGATGGGAAGGCAGACAGAACTAGGCTCAGATAGAGGACAGTTGACGGGATTTAGAGGCACCAGTTCATGTTAGAGGACAAGTTAGTGGATGAAGACAGTTAAAGGATAAAAGATGTTAGGTATTAGTCCAATTCTCCAGGCTTTAGATAGATAAAGGAGCCAAAAAAGGGGGTCTGTGAAGACTTCTTCCTATTTCTCTATCTTTATATATTTCTGAGCTAGTTAGGGTAAAATAAAATATAAATGGCACATGGAAATCTATACACGTTGGGATTTAGTTACAAGTCAAGAATTTGTCTTAGTAGCAGTTGGGGCAAGAGAACAAGAAGGTGTTGCAGTAACCTTCAGTTAAAAGTGGCACTACAGCTTGGGGCAAGAAGACAGCTTTCAGTTACAAGCAGTTACAACTGGGCGGGAGATCCAGGAAGCAGACTTCAGTTATGAGTGAAAAAGTAAACAGATACATTTGGTTCCCAACAAAGAAAAAGCTTCAGAGCTCATATACAACATCAGAAAACAAGTTATATACATCTATCCCTATTTCCCATGTTAAATGAAAATTTGAGATGATTAATATGACTTTTTACAATTATGAGTGCTTCTTTATTACCAATCCTATGAACACTTCTCAAACTCTCTCTCCTAAATCTAGTCTCTGACATCACTGTATCCTATCTGTGATCTTTGACTCTTTCATTTTCTTCTGGTGCATCTGCCCTCCTACTTGACTCACTTCACTTGGTCTCAAGTCAGGACTTTCATGCAGCCATTCAACCACTAGCTATTTCAGTTTCTTGTAATGATAAGTTTATGGAATCCAACCTTAAGTTCTCCCAAACACAATTTTTTGTTTGTCTTTGTTTGTCATAAAATTATTTTGACATTTACTTTCTAATTTCTTTGGGCTTCATAAAACCATTTTGACATTTGCTTTCCAATTTCTTCTAGACTTTATATCATTTTTATACATTATTGGTCAATCCTGTTCCACTTAACCCAGGGGTTGTCTTTTAAAGTCTTTTCTGGTCCTCATTCATTGTCCTTAATCCTGGTACAACTTCTCTTCTATTTTTCTAGAAAGCTTAGCTCCTTGGTAACTCTGAACTACTGTTTAAAACAAATTAAGTTATAGGTGAGAAAATATTTAAAGATTATCAACATTTAGTACTGGAACTTTCTTGAGGACAAATGTACTTAAGAACTCTGATAAGAAGATGAAACAATATGACCTTTTTTGGGAAGACAATTTAGAAACTTCTGTCAAAACTGAAAATGCACAACCCTTCCACCCATTAATTTTACCTTCACACCCAATAACTTATTTAAGAAAAACAAATGTGCAAAGATGTGTTACAGATGTCACTGCAGCTTTCTTGGTGTGGCAAGCTACCTTGAGAAAGTTTTTTTTTTTTCTTTTCCAAGAGTAATTTTCTTCAGTGGACCAGAAGAATGAGGACAACTCTATATGCACTGGGCTAGAAATATATCCATTCTATGTAATATGATGAAAAATAATTAGAGAAGAGTGGTCACAGTACAATTCCAGTTTTATAAATGTGTGAATAAATAAATCAAAAAGGCAGTGTTGATTCTGCATACCAATTATGCAAATAGGGACCGAAAACAATAGAACTCTAACTTTATACATGCCAGTCACTTAAATTTATTAAGCAGTTTTCACTATTATAATTTAATGACACAAAAATAAAATAAATGGAAATTATTGCTGAACCACCTTTGTCAAATTTTTCATTGTTCTAGGTGGCCACATTGAAAGAAAAGTGCACAACACTACGTAACAGGCAACAGGATCTCATGCAAGAGGTTTATTGGGGTGGGATGAGACAGGAACAGAGTGGAGGGACAAAGAGAGAGAGAGAGAGAGAAGAAGGAGGAGGAGGAGGAGGAGGAGGAGGAGGAGGAGAGGGGACAAAAGAGGATTATATGGGACTGCTGATGCAGGACAGGTACTTGTCTGGGGGCAGGAACAGGGGTGGTACCTGGCTAGAGGGTGGGGAGTGTTGGGAGTGTGGGGGATGGGTGAGCTCCAGGGAGGGAGCTCTGGCCAATTCACAACACACATAGCCATGGTATCTTTCTCCTAAGACTCAGGACTTGTTTTAGCAAGAACCCCCGCCCCCAACCACCACCACCACACACACAGGCAGCTCACCATCACTCCTTTCCATTCTTTCTTGCTGTCTATGAAGGTTTTTCAGCAATTGTCCCTAAAAATTGGATTCTTTTTTAGTTTTTCATGTTACCATTGGACTCTATTTATAGAATTTGATTTATTCCTAGTGTTTCATTTTTGAGGATAGACATCAAATATGCACTCCTGTCCCATGCTTCTAATGTGCATACTCAGATTGTGTTTGTGGGAGGTGGAAAACATTTGCTATCTGTCTCAAAACCGACTCTAAGTCAATACATCTAAGGACAGTTCACAACCTGCCAGTATGATAGTCTCACTCCACCATTAGCCACTCCTCCTCCCCGCTCCTCCGCACACATACCATGGATCATGCCCACTCATCTGTGAGTTCTTTCTCTCATGTTGTTTCCAGCACATCTTGGGATCATGCTTCTGAAATAGCTCAAACCCATCTGTAGGGTGAAGCTTTGCCAGTCTTCATTTATTATCCATAATGATGTAATCTCAGCATTTGTGTAAGGCACTACTATTTCTGCTGGATCTGTTCCTTACAGCTGACAAAGTCTTATTCTTCCCTTTATAATTAAATCAGCAACTTTTTCTATATAGGTCTTTAATTTTTTACTCTGTTTATGTGCCATAAATATCCATTCTAAGATATTATCCTCTCTCTGCATCAGAATTTCTGGAGGGGAATGTTTTGAATGAATGATGACCAAAATACAAGTCTGAGATGGCTCTATTAACTACTGCAGTTAACCTTTGTAAGAATCAGTAAAAACTTCATTTGAGCCTTGTATAATTTTTGTGAGTGAGTTGGGCTTTTTTTCCAGGTTCCTCTACTCTTTCCCAAGCACGTAAAGCTGCTAGACGACTTTGTTCTATGGTCAAGTCATCGAACATAATCTGTTCCTGCAATTCAGCATACTGACCTCACCAAGGAGCTGATTTCGATTAATATCTATTCCTTTAGCCCTATTCTGTTGTTCCATAATTGTTGCTTCTTGTCTCCACCAAGTGAACCATTGAAGCTGAGGGCCTGCCTCTACTATAGCTGATACTAACCCTTTCCAATGGAATGGGACCATCTGATATTGCAGTGCCCAGTTACTCAGTATCTGCTTTACATAGGGCGAGTGCATGCCTTACAACACCACAGCTTCCTTCAATTTCCTTAAATCGCTCATTTCTATCGGATGCCATTGTGTCTCATTGTAACCTTGGGAGTCATTCTCATCAGCTGGAATATGCTGGGTTACTACTGGAAATGCTGAAGGTGACTTTATGATGCTAAGCTGCCTTTTTTGATCATTTTTCTGTACAAGCTCCCCTCTTATATTTCTTCAGGGTAAAATCTCTGTCACTGGGAAGGAGCTCAGTTGTGATTCCTGTTTCTCAGTCTGTACTCCCATTTCCTCAGTGTTTCCATTTCTTTCCCTTGACAGTTCTCTCCAAATTTGGGTCCTCTTTTCTTTAGTTTGTACACCCATTCTTCAGTGTTTCCATTTCTTTCTCTTGACCATTCTTTTCCATTTCTTTCCCTTGACAGTTCTCTCCAAGTTTGTGTTCCCTTTTCTTTAATTTGTACATTTATTTTTTCAGTTTGTATTTCCAGTTCCTTAGTTTCCCTTTTTTCCACCCTTTCAAACTTCCCCCATATTTCCTTTAACAGCTCCACCAATTCCTTTCTTGAAGAGAAAGAAAAAAATTGAGCCCTTTTGTTTTGTTTTTCCCATTTTTCCTTCACCCTAACCCATCACTACCCTTCTTTATCGGAAGAGCTACTTCCCAGTGTAATCCTCTTAAATGAAATAACTACAACTACAACACCCAAACAATGTCGGCTCTGATACATCTAAAGCTCTTGTCAATTTTTAGAAATTCCCCTACTGGGAATCAGACCATCTTCATAGAGGAGTCACTGAAATGTATATGGGGAGTGTAAAACTGATGAGTGTTTTCTACCTTCTCTATAAAATGAGGGTTCAGAAGTTAGATTAGATTAGAATTAGAATGCATACCTAACTTTGTGAACAATGACATCAACCAAGAAATCAGTCAACAAAACTGCAGAATGGCAAAACTTCACTTTTAAATATTTAAAGTAAAAATTGAAATCATAGCAGCAAAGTACTGCCAGAGATGTCGTTAGGTATTTAAATTTTACATGCTATCTCATTGTGTCTTCCAGGCTCATTTCAAAATTTAGGCTCAAAGTATCTTACCACTTTAGCTTTTGCATGGCTGGAACTACAGGTCTGCACACTGCACCCAGTTTAAAAGACCTTTTATGATAAAATAATTTTAGAGCAATTTTAGGCTCATAACAAAGTCAAGAGGCTGAGAGATCTATGTGCCCTGTGCCTCCACTGGTTACAGCTCTCACCGGAGTGCAGAAGAGCTGAGTGAAGTACATATATGGGTGTTGCCCAAAGGCCCCACCCACAGTAACTGCTTGTTTTCAGTCCTTGTCTCTGATGTGTAAACAAGATAATAATTTTGTGTTTTTCAAGTTGTTTAATCATGATAATTAAGTTTTAAAGGAAATATTGTTTTAATGCCTACCAATTTTGCATTTTTTTCTTAAGAAATGTAATGTATCATAGCTTTTTTTTTTTTTTTTCAGGGATCTCACACTTTAATACATTCAGTTTTCAGGAAAAAAAAAATACTGGCTAATTTACATCCATTTCTAAAAACCAGCAGATTAAAAATAACTATTGCCATTTGTGACTTTTTTTTCAGCAAATCTCAGAGTGTATTGCAAAAAGAAGGAGAAGGAGAAGGAGAAGAAGAAGAAGGAAGAAGAAGAAGAAGAAGAAGAAGAAGAAGAAGAAGAAGAAGAAGAAGAAGAAGAAGAAGAAGGAAAGAAAAGGCATATTAATTCACAACAGAATAGTTTTGTGTTGCTCTTCTTTATTTTTTAAAGGGTTCTGTAAGGCTAGTATTTTGTAAGTGCTTTTTCCCAAATGGGAAATAGCCTCCTAACCTGACCTCTCAGTCAAGGAGGATTTGGGGGATGGCAGTATACAGGACTATTGCAGTAAAATATGGCAGAGAATCATTCAAAGTGACAGATGCTGAGCAAAATAATGATTGCTTACATGTTTGCAGAGTATCATGGATGTAATTTACCAGTGCCCCAATAGATTTTTATCTTTTTTTAAAGTTAGAGTCATATGCTACATTTTATAAACTGTACCTACATGCTTATACAAGCAATAGAGACTACTAACAAAAAAACAGAAAGTGAATGAACACTTGCCTTAATCTTGGTTTTTAATACTGTGTAGCTGCTCTGGAATTGCCTTTTTTGGGGGGATCCCGAAAGAAAAGCAAACAAAGCTGACAAAAAAAAAAAAAAGATTGAATCTGAATTAAAAAAAAAAAAAGACATGAAGACTATAATGTCAGCATTTAAAAAATAATTCTTAGAATTGTTATCATGAATCTTGAGGTCATGAATCTTGAGGTCATGAATCTTGAGGTCATGAATGTTTGTTATGTTTGCCACAAAGGCTGGTGTTTGTTCACATTGTGGTTTTCAGAGGAGGCCAATCCACTACTTGATGACTGTGGACACACTACCTCTGAGTTCCCTAAGAAGTGGGAAACCCTTGGAGGTATTGCCCCATGTAAATACTGTTGAGTCAGAAATTTGCCTCTCTAAGGATCAACGAGGCCACATATGTAAAAAGCAAGGGCACTTTTATTCTGCAGAGAAAAACCAGCATGCTGGGGTCAGCACGATGCAAGATGGCTGATCCTGAGCAGAGAATTACAGCATCTTTTATTGACAGAAAAAGGGGGTTTCCACATAGGTGAGGCAGGCTGGTTTCTAATTGGTGAACAGAAGTGCAGTTTAGAAGTGCCCCAAGTGGCTAACTGTCCACATTCTTGGGCGATACCGGGCAAGTTAGTCATTAGAATTAGACATCTGATTTTATGGACTTCAGGGCTACCTGGTCGGATGAGATAATTTGCTTGTTGGGGAGTTTTACTAGCCTGCAGGATTGAGGCCTGGAGCATGTATACAAAATGGGGTCTCTGAGGATACACAAAATAGGCCTCTGAATGGGGGCTCTAGTTTCTTCAAATACTATTTTATAGGTAAACACACACACACACACAGAGCTCTGAAAGCTAAGCTTCAGGCTCTTGATTCCCCTGAATATAACTTTACAATGATATTTAAGAGACTGTTGTAGGAAACAACCCCTTCCCAGTTTGCTATTGTTGATGCTCTGTAGAGATAATGTAGTGCGTTTTAGTGAGCCTAAAAGTCTGGTTAAAAAAATCATTCATACTGACCAAAAGGGGCACCTGACTCTCCCTAGGCCTCTGATTTGTGTCAGTAGTATTGTCTTTCATCTAGTTGAAAGTTGTCAGATTCAAAATGGAGCCGCTTGTGTCAAACTGCCAGGGAGGCTGTGAAGAAAGGTCTGTCAGAATGTTTCACCTAGCTGAAAGTATCCCAGTGAGCAGAACAAAGCAGCTAACTACTCATAGAGAGCACCACTGCCTATTTCACTGTCTCTCAAGCCCCATCCAGTGAGACTGCTCTGACAGAGAGACTAATTTTATCTTATTACTACATCCTTGGCCAGACAAAACTCCTGGCTCCTCTTACCCCCAAAACATTTCAAGTGCCAGTGGGCTTTCTTTCAAAAACGCTTTAAGTAACTTTTCTTTTTCCTTAACAAACTTAAATCTTACCTTTGTTCCTTGGGTATACCAGGAGTCACTTAGCCTGTTTTAATACTTTTTTTTTGTTGTTGTTGTTTGCCAAATAAAACCTTTTTGCCTTGAGTGTTGTCTCTGAATTTTGGTTTACTTTGATAAAAAAAAAAAAAAATCAATCGACTAGTTTTCTCACTTACAAATGTCAAGAAAACAATGAATGAATGCTAATCTTACACAGAACATTACACAGAGTATATAAAATCCTGTAAAGAGCTGAACTAAAACTCATTCTTGAAAAGGAATTTCAGAAATTTGAAATGGAATGACATTCATTATAAGATAATCATAAAATATGGCTTTGATATGCTCCAATGATCACAATATCTTGCAGAGTTTTATTTTTGATGGGGAGTTCTTGGGATTAAACCCAGGCTTTGTGCATGCTAAGCATACACCCTAACCTCTGAATGACACTCCCAGTCCTTAACTGTTGTGGGATGTTTGAATTAGCTATTTTACAATTACTATGGGATTATACTCCTTTGGACATACTGTATGGGGGAAGTGTTTGGGAAATTTATTTTTAGTAATGTTTGAAATTGTTTTATGCACTGTTGGAAAAAGGAATGCATAGGCCTTGGTGTTTTGTACTGGTTGCAGGTGTTGGATTTCTGTGGGGGTTGTTTAATTGCTAATGATCTGCGAATATTATCAGTAGAATACCCAAGGAGTTCTGAAAGAATAAATAAACCTGAGCTCAGACACTCAGGGTTCCACTGTGAGTATGGCACTGGCCATGATAGTGGTTCCCTCTGCTGAGGTCTGGCAGTGTTTGCAGTTATGAAATATGCCTCCTTGTCTTCCTTGCTGAGCTACTCCAACAGCAGCTGTCTACTACAGGGAAGGGTGCTTCCTGATGCCTTGTAGCAAGTAAAGGACTTGATTCCTATACCTGTTAACACATCTCTGCTAAAAACAATGGAGTAACCCCCAAGATCTCCATATGAATAGGCCATTTGCTTACCTTAATGCAGATGAAGGTTCCCTATCATCCTCAATGCTCTGCAGCCAGGAGATCAGAGAAGACTCTGGACTCACCCCCAGCTTAGACACCCACAGGGATAGGCAACTGAGAAGTATTAGTTTCCATTCATTTGTAAAATGAAAGCCTGAGTGGGGAAAGAAAAGAGTTTTGAATGAATAAAGCAACTAATGGCTAGAGCAGAGAGAGGAACAGAGGAGCAAGGGAACCATGATGAGGAGAGCAATGTGAGGAGGCCATGAGAGATGATATGGTCTGAGTTTTCTGCCTAAGCTGCCCAGGATTGCATCCCTGAGAGTTGTCATAGCGTGTTATTAATATATTGTTATTAATATATCACCGCCATATTAATGAATACTTTAACACTTAGCTACTGTTATTCTAATAGAGAGAAATAAAGATTTAATGTAGATCCTAAAATTTTTATCTGATAGTAAAAGTTTTTATGAGAAATTATGTCAAGAGAATGACTAAGGAATGTGTGTGTGTGTGTGAAAGGGCCCTGGAACCTGGGGTTCAGATTCAGAGTCAGAACCAGGATCAGATTCCTGAGTTAAACATGACCCCTTCAAGTCTCAGGATTAAGTAACAAACTTCCTCAGGCTTCATTACCCAGGTGCTAGCTGTCGTAAGAGACTCCCCACCCCCCCCAGCAGACAAGCAGAGCCAATCAGTTTAAAAGATAACAAAGGCAGATTCCCACACACGGGAATCTGAGCCAATTAAAGTTGTGCACGCCCTATCCCCAGCCCCCTTCCTCTGCACACCATAAAATGCCAAAAGACAAAGGAATCGGGTTCGTCTCCCATTCTCCCTGCGTGGAGATTTGCTGAAGGTGAACCCCGACGTGCCCGCCGGATATTAAAAGCCTCATGCGGTTGCATCGATCCTAAGTCTCGTGGGTTTTCTTTGGAGGTCGTCTCTCGGGGCGTGGGGCCCGGGTCTTTTCATGTGCACATATAGTTTGTATACATACATACATATGTGTAATGTGTATAATATATATTCATTATATATATAAATATTATCATGTGTATGTACTATATATATATATGAATGCATGGACTATTCAACATCAAATCAAACATTTGAAAAATTATCTCTACTGAATTGGAACAGACTTTTCTCTCTATTGTTATCACTTAAGCAATGCAGTATAATGACTATTTCCATGGCATTATGTTGTCTTAGGTACAGTGTAAATACTATGGAAAGAGTTACGTATTATGGATATTATAAGTAATCTGGAAAGGATTTATAGTGTTCAGGGGAACATGTGTAGGCTTTATGCAACTGCTACATCATTTTATATGATCTGGGTATCTAGGAAAAATCCTGAAACCAATTCCTATAGATATAAAAGGAAAACTATATATACATGTATGTAAGTATCTGTGGGTGTGAATGTGAGTGAGTATATGAGAAAGGTATGAGCGTGTGAATACCTGTGTGTAAGAGTCTGTGTTAGTAGGAAGAACATAAATGAAAAATCTTGGACTCCTATGGTAATTCAGTCCATCTTAAAGAATGTTTTTGTTTTTTTTATAATTGTATATTCATCATATAAAATGATGGGTTTCATAGTGACATTTCAATACATGCATGTAGTACACTTGATCATATCCCTCATTATCTTCTCGTGGTCCCCTTTCTCTTCCTTTAATACTTTGGACTTTGATGTCTTTTTAAGAAGTCTGTTCTGCTTCTGACAGAAAATGTTATGCAGGTCTCCGTGAGTCTGCTGCATTTTGATGATCTCCAGTTCTACTCATTTTCCTACAAACAACATATATGATTCTTTTCTTTTTCTTGCTTTCTTGCTTTCTTCTTCCCTCCCTCCCTCCCTCCCTCCCTCCCTCCCTCCCTCCCTCCCTCTTTCTTTCTTTCTTTCTTTCTTTCTTTCTTTCTTTCTTTCTTTCTTTCTTTCTTTCTTTCTTTCTTTCTTTCTTTCTTTCTTCCTTTCTTTCTTTCTTTCCTTTTAGAGCAGGGGTTGACACAAGATCTTGCCACGTAGTTTACACTGCTGTCCATAGTGAAATTCACTATGTAGCACAGGTTGTTGGCCTTGAATTCTCAGCAATCACTTTGCCTCAGCATTCCTAGTGCTGAGATTTCCAACCTGTGCTACCATACATAATGTTGTTTATGGCTGAATACAATACCACTGTAGATGCACAGCATATTTTGTTTTTCCATTTATCTTTGATGGAATAAATGCTTCTGTTATGGGTAATAAAAATAATATCATCAGCAAATGTGCAAAACCTACTTTTATCTTATTAGGGTTATAATATTTTCTTCAGAAGGCAATTTTTCTTTGCCTGACAATAATCTTTTATTACTTTATATTTTGTTAGAACAATTAGGCCAGAATCAAAGATTTCAGTAAAAGATCCCACTATGATTTTCAGAGCATGTGAAACACAATCTCTTGAGAGTTGGTCACATGGCCTGCTGGGTCACACTCGGCTTGTTGTAAGTGCTGACCTTACCTGGTCTCATGCAGTGATATAGTAAGGAGACTCAGTTTCCAGGGTCTGTGTAGTAAACATGGACTGGTTGAGCTACTTACTCCATAGGAACTAGAGGTGCCTTTCTCACCTTAATCTTGAAAATCACTTTTCTTTTTTCTGCTGCTAGGAAAGATTTTCAGGTTAGGTTCCCCCAATCGGCTTCAGAGAAACCCATCACCGGCATATTTCCTTTTGACTCTCCTGTGAGCATATTTCTTCTATGTCTTTTACTGGAGATTATTTTTAGAGACAAGATGTGAAAGAACGTGACAAATCTGAGCAGAGCCCAGCACACAGCAGTGTGTGAAGTGTTTTCAGCGTGAAGGCAGGAGCAGCTTCCAGGAAATTAGAGCAGTCCTAGGGAGTGGGGCTTACCCCAGGCCCAGTGTTAGTTAGCACTGAGACTGCTTGTGGGCTCTGTAGTTATTTTGAAAGAAACGAAATGAAAGGACAAAACCCTATAAGAGATAAAAACTTCAGAGGGCAAAAGTTTAAGAAGGGATCTATTTTTAATGTTAAGAGAGAGGGTGAATTATGAGTAAAACTGAAAACCATGGTTCAGATACAAACCTCCAGGAAGCCCTGAAATGCTTTGTTTTGTTGGGTGTTTGCATTTTCTGGGTCAGAAGCTAGCCATGTGTACCTGCCTGATTCCTAAAAGGTGTTCTAACTGTTAGCTAAGAGAAAGATTATTTAATGTATGCAGAGGAAGGGTGAAGGATAGATTAAAAATTTTAAAGTCTGATGAGCAGACTGGTATTGATGGAGTCTATATGAATGTGCTGTACATACAAATGTACATGTACATTTATGCATATGTTTTTACACTGATACTAAAGGCAACATCACAGATCAGTAAGCATATTGCTGAGAACAAAATCTCTCACCATTGGTTTTTATGTACAAACTGAAACAGACAATTGGTTTGAAGTCTGTGACTTTCTAAGTCTTTGTGAATCTCATCTTTCTGTGTAACCAAATGAAAGAATGTACTCATCTCTTACCTAAAAAAGAAACCTACTCATAGAAGTTGAATGCTATGAGGGAAGTGATCAGCTTGCTACAAATTTGTTCTATATGAACTTCCCCTTTCCCCCAAAAGTCATGTGGCTTGCCTAAGGTGCCATGTCACTGTCAAAATATTTCTTAATTTATTTTATGTATATGAGCATAGTAGTATGCTACAATCTTTTGCCCTCTATATAGGGAAGGAGAAAGGAAAGATAGAAAGAAATCTTCACTGCTTTTATAAGCAGCCTTGATATAGAATGAGAGCAAGGTAGAAATCTTCACAGCTTCTTTTTAGGATGTCATAAGCTTGAAGAAGACTAGCTGACAATGAGTCAGACTAGCTCTCAGCTCACAATCTATAAACTCAATCTCTCCAACCTTTGTTCTTTTAGGAATTATCATACTAATGACAACAACCCAACCAACACCCACCCCAACTTTCGGGGCTTCAAACTTTTTTATACCCTAAGCCAAAAGTTCCCATCAACCTATGAGTCACCCAATCCCCAAAACAAGCTACAGATGCCAGAACAACTGTACCTAACCAAATTATAGCCAACTTCATCAAGCATTCCAAATCCAACTCGTAAACAACCGTACCACAGCTGGGGTGGAAACACAAACCTAATCATGCCATTTTGCATTTTTAAAGAAACCAAAATAACAAAACCTTTTTCCAAGTGTTTCCCCACATATATGCATTTGCCTGGATATATGCATTTGTACCATATGTGTACCTGGTACCCTCAGTGGCCAGAAAAGGACATTGGAAACCCTGGAATTGGAGTTACAGTTGGTTGTATATTGCTATATGGGTTCTGGGAACCAAATCTGGGTCCTCTGCAAGAGCAGCAAATGTTTTTATCTGCTGATCCATCTTGCTAGCTCCTGTCAAAGCATTTTATTTCCCACCTGGTGGTTATTATCTTTCTTATGGAGCTCACTTTTTGACTGAAGAAATAAAAACTGTACATGGCTGGTTATGGAGTCTTGGTTATAAAGTTTTTTAATTTGTCCATCAGATGCACACTGCATGCCTGGTACACATGCCAGGCAGCAGCTGAGGCTCAAGTCACAGTGGTGAGACAGACATGGGTACTTGCTCTTGAAAAAATAAAGTGAGTTGTAAACCTAAGCACATTAATTCTATACTTTGCTTTTTCTTTGAAGAAACTCACAAATCCATTTTAACCTCCAAATCCCCTATCTGTAATACCAGATACATATTGGAAGAGCCAGAGACTGCCTCAAACTTGCTTCAGGGTGACAGGTGAAAAGACCTGAGCTGTGCACAAAATGAGGTGCTGTGGTGATGTGGCCTTCTTCAGGCACACCTCCTTAAGGAGGAGACATGGTGACACAAGACAGTCAATTGTAGCCTCTCAGGAGTGTGGAAGAGACAGGATTTTAATGATGATGTGTAGTAATAAACTACAATCTTTTACCCTCAATTTAGGGAAAGAGAAAGATAGGAAGAAATTTTCACTGTGTTTGCAGGTGACCTTGATAGAAAAGTAGAAATCTTCACAGCCCTTTTAGGCCGTCCTAAGCTTGACGAGGTCTAGCCGACAGTGAGTCAGATTAGCGTCTCAGCTCACTATCTGCAAACCCAATCTCTCCAACTGATGCTCTTCTATGCAAAAATCAATTCACCAATGATGAAAAAATCTGCCAACAAACCACCAAACAACAACCTACCCTGACTCTTGGGACTTTAACCCTTATATACTCTAAGCAAAAGTTTCCATAAACCCAAGTAACACATAATCCCAAGAATAAACTACATATGGCAAAACAACTGCACAAATTATAGCCACCAGCATCAAACATTCCCAATCAAACTCACAATCATTCACTACACCTCGAATGGGAACATAAACCTAGTACAAACACCATTTTGTGTTTTTAAAGAAACCAAAATAACAAAAACTTCTTCCAAGCATCGTGTTACAATGTTGGGTTTCTCCAATGTTTTCTCCTCAAGCCTCAATAAGGAAACAATATCTTACTAGAAGAACCATCTAGAACAGATGCTATTTCTCTGGTTTCTACTATTTGTTATATAGGAAAGAAAAAGAGCAAGACTAGGTCAAACTGAAACTTAGAAAAAAATGATGTTTGTGGCTTGGAAACTTCTCAAAGTATGGGCCAACCAAGTACCTTTGAACTTAGGCTTGAGTTTCTCTACTTACTGTCTGTACAGTCAGTCACTGTCAGTTAGGGAAGATCCCCAGCATGGCTTGCAGCTTTCCTTTAGATGGAAAATCTTCTTGTATCTTGATGTAGGCAGAACAGAGTAAAAAATGATATCTCTCAGGGCTGTTCAACCTTTTGGCTTCTTTGTCTACATTGGAGTAAAAAGAATTTTATTGAGGCACACATGAAATATACAAACACTACTGAGAATATATATTAATTATTATATATGTTATATGTAATATGTAATATATTATATGTAATATATGTATGTATTAATATCTGTGACCAGAGATAACAAAAAATATTCTCTCATAATAAGGGTTGGATACCCTGCTAGATAATTTGGCCATTGTTCTCTGAGAAAGATGTGCTTCCTCTTTCCAGAATGCCTTATGTTATACTTGGAACTTTTCTTGTGAAAGTTGGTTTTACATTAACTCAGTTTTGTCTGTACTGGCTTCTGGTGAGAAAATTATCATCATGAGATCTAAGAATAACTCAATAAAAAGACATTCATTGAGTGTGTAATTCATAAGTCCACAATGATACTCAAAAAGGAAAAAGACAGAGAAGCTTATTTGAGGCAGCTCATATAAACTCTGACAGCATATAATGTTAATGAAAGTATATTTAATGCATTTTGAGGGGGAACTACATTTCAAGGTAACCAAAAAGTCCCAGTGGACAAGATCAAGCTCTGTTTTGCAGAATATCAGCTAAAAAAGAAGGATAATTGAGCATCAGGATCTGGTACTGGCTAAAAGGAAGGTAGACTTAGGCAAGGACTATTAAGTTGCTTGGGACCTGGACATTCATATGGTGCCAATGTAACACAAGCAGGATATGAAGCAGAATCATATAACATGTAGATAGGGTGTACTCACACTCATGTCAGTCTTATCAGAGATGCTTTACTAGGGAATAAATAACTATGGATGAAACATCTAGGAAATATAGGGAGAGAGAAACATACTAAGGGACACCACCAGCCAGCAAAGCAGGGCTTCCACACCTACTAGTCCAGTGGCAGCAATAAAGATATACTTTTAGAAAAGATGCTAGAGTCTAGAGACTAGACTAAAAGATGAGAGGGGGCTGGGAATATGTTTCAGTAGTAGAGTGTTTGTTTAGCTTGTTCAGGCTCTGGGTTCTATCTCAGCTGCTGAAAAAATAAAATGGAATGAAGGAAGAAAGTGGAAAAAAAGAAGATAAAATAGACAAAACACCCAGGTGCAATGGATTGGGAATTGGTTCCTAGTTTGGACAAAAAAAGGCTAGAAAGGACATTTGGGAGACATCTGGAGAATCTGAATAATTTGTTAGCTATTAGATGGTGGTTACACATAATTATTAATTTTATATGGGAAATTGTTTTCCTATATAATAAAGTTGTTTTTGTAAAAACATTTTGAAGTGTTAGAGGGTATAACACAATGTCACTAGCTTATTTTTGCATACATCATACGGCTATATATTACATTTGAAATGAACTGTGACATCTAGACTACCCTGGGAATGAGGTGTGCATGGATGTTTAATCCACCCCAGTTGCCAGGGACCAGCAGATAATATAAGTTTTAGTTCTGAGCACAAAGTCTATATGTTTTTTGAAGGCTGAAGTCTGAGAGTAAGAGCAAAAAGAGAATGACATAAAGCACTGAGTTCAAAATAGCAAGAAAGGTGTTATCGTAGGAAGATCATTTAAAGTGGGGGCACAATGCATGACTTCATTATAATGTTGCCATCTGAATCTAATTTCCACCTATTGCCATGAATAGTGTATAGAAATAACTTTTTCCACTAGTGCTACCCCAAATCTTCATTGGCTAGTACAAATCTGTTACCATGAGGGAATTGTAAAACAAATCATATGTCTATGTGAAGTACTGTGAGCCACTGGCAGTTAAAGTTTCGGTTGAACTTATCATTTGAGTTACTATTCAGTAATGCAAAATGTGTTCAGGATAAAATGTTCAAGGTAGAATGTACAAATCTATTGTAACACAGCCCCAATTTTATGTAAAGCAGGTGATTCAGCCTTCGATCTTGCTGAGGGATGAAAGGATGACATTTAATATGGCCCCAGGAATGCTGTTAATTTAAAAAATGAGAAAAATGCATATGGGGTGATATTGTTGTCTGTTTTACATAAGACAGGTTCTTTCACCACATTGGCACATGCGGTAAATTTTCTGACAAAATGATAACTCTTAAATTTACTCATCTCTGAAGCTGAAAGTTGAAGAGTTGAAGCCCTTTTGCCCTTTTCAGAATGACTAATCCTCTGAGAGCTTCCTTCTCACCAAGTAAGAGGCTTAAGGTTGGCCTGAAAAGGTGACTTTGTTCTTACTGATGGGACTTGCAGAAAGAAGCCCAGAGTATGGTTCTTTCCTGAGGCTCACCCAGCAGAGGCTGGTCCAGGCCTGTAGTGCTCCAGAAGGATAGTGCTCTCTCTGTCTCTGTCTCTGTCTCTCTCACTCTCTGTGTGTGTGTGTCCAAAAGGAGCATAGGTTTTCCCAGGGTGACCTCTCACAGGCTACCAAAAGAAAAAGGAGCTTTCCAGATCCTGATGCCAGCTGAAAATTCTGAAGAAACTTGTATCTCAAGGTGGGAAAATGATTCAAATTGAATGAGTAAGAGCAAGTGCTTGCTGAGCAGGCATGAGGCCTTGGGTCCAGACACCTAGCATTCATGTGAAAGCCAAGTATGATCACATGTGCTTGTAATACCAGTGTTGGTGGAAGAGGAAAGAGAAAGACCACTGGGACTTGTAGGTTGGCTAGTTTAGATGTGTGTGTGTGTGTGTGTGTGTGTGTGTGTGTGTGTGTATGTATGTGTGTGTGTGTGTTTGTATGAGAGAGAGAGAGAGAGAGAGAGGGAGAAGAGCAATTTCTATAAACTCCAGGTTCAATGGGAGATACCTGTCTCAATGGCATAAGATGGACTGTGATGGAACAAGACACCCAACATCCTCCCCTGGCCTCTGAATGCACACACATGTGCACAACACCCTCCCCTGGCCTCTGAATGCACACACATGTGCACAACACCCTCCCCTGGCCTCTGAATGCACACATATGTGCACAACACCCTCCCTGGCCTCTGAATGCACACACATGTGCACAACACCCTCCCCTGGCCTCTGAATGCACACACATGTGCACAACACCCTCCCCTGGCCTCTGAATGCACACATATGTGCACAACACCCTCCCCTGGCCTCTGAATGCACACACATGTGCACAACACCCTCCCCTGGCCTCTGAATGCACACACATGTGCACAACACCCTCCCCTGGCCTCTGAATGCACACACATGTACACAACACCCCAACTCAAAATTCCACCTTTCCTTTATGAGTATTGAAATGAGAATGTCAGCAGCGATTCAAAAAACTATGGAAAAACTATATGCCCTGCCCAGGGAAGATCTCTAAGCTTCATTGTCTAGTGAATAAAGGCAGAGTTAGAGCAACAGAGCCCATGGGATCCTATTTACACACACACACACACACACACACACACACACACACACACACACACACACACACACACACACGAGCATACTATACAAAGAAAAGGGGACACTCACCAAAATCGGAAGACTATGAGGAACTAGAAGGGGGATGTCATAAAAGGAATTATTTGGGAATTGTTTTTACAATAGTATGTATTCATTTAGTCCCTGGGTAAATATTTTTAAAAAGAAAAAAATATTTTTAAAAAGAAAAAAAAATCTGGGGCTGGAGAGATGGCTTAGTGGTTAAGAGCATTGACTGTTCTTCCAGAGGACCCGGGTCTACATTCAATTCCCAGCACTCATATGGAAGCTCACAACTGCCTGTGACTCCTGTTCCAGGGGATTTGATACCGTCACATAGACATACATACACCAATGTACATAAAATAAAAATAAAATATTTTTTTTAAAAAAGGAATCCGCCTACTCCTGGTAGAAATATAAAAATGATAGTCATTTGAAAACAGCAGTTTTTCAAAAGTTAAACAAGGTCATCACAGACCCCAGCTTCTTCACCACTAGGTTCTCACCTAGGAAAGAAAGAAACACATGTCTACACAAAGACCTGAACAGAATGCCAGGTATATAGTGAGACCCTATCTCAAAGAATAAAACAAAACAAAAACAATAAAAAAATAAAAAGAAGCCAGACAACAAAAGAATAAACACTGTATATTTAAATTACTAGGAGAAACTGAGCTCTGATAGAAGATCAGTGGTTGAATGGACATAGAAGTCAGTAGGGTTGGAAGGGAGGCAAGAGTGATACATATTTAATATAGAAAAAATTAAACCATATGAGAACAAATAAACAAAAAGACTCCTTTCTCCCTTGAAAAGGAAGCTGCTAACAATCCCTCTTAAATGCCGCTCTTCAGGATTTTTGCCCTCTGGGATCCTGCTGTGTCAATTTGTCTAACAATTATACTTGAAGAATCATCCAGATGGGTTGAAATTAAATGACATGATTTGAAGTTTACTGTTGTTCTCGATGCTTTAGAAAACATCTTGGCGAAAGATAAATGCCAACCCTGAGAGTGGAATGCACCCAGTGTCCTGTGTGCAGTGGTGATGAAGGCTGAGGAGGGGCAGTGCTTTCTCAAATGGATTTCCCCCAGCTTTCTGTTGAAGTTCAGGACTGTGCAAGTGAAACTCGCTGGAAACCACTATCTTCACAGCATGGTGGTGGCAAACCATAAATCATTCTGGCCTTAGAAAACATCTGAATTAGCAGCCAAGTTCAGATTCTCACACTTAGCAGAAATGTTTGGTGAGTTAAAAACACACACACACACACACACACACACACACACGCACACACACACACTGGGGGGGGGGGAGAAAGAACCTTTATTCATTAACAAGGAGAAAGTTTAATATGAATATATAACTATATGCATAGACTCAGAAAAGTCCTAAAAATATTCTAAGTTCTAAAAAAACTTTATTTAAAGGGTAAAATTCCCCTTTATAGCTAATAAAGGAGCAATTTACCCAAATCCCTAGTTAGTTAATGCTAAGAAGGATACACATGTTTCTCTCTGATTCCACAGTAAATAATCTATACAATGTAATTAATACCAATAGACAACATTTCCTAGTGCATTCCAGGACAGCAGGGTATTTTTTTCAGTCTCATAAGGTTTTTATAACCCTTCTCTGTTCAGAAGGGCTACCCAGAGACAGGCCTTGTTCCCACACCCCTAGCTGTCTTGCTGCTCAGCAGGTTCTAGTCTGGCATTATGGGCATTGCCTGGATGTTTATTGGAAAGGGAGACTCCGGTTCCACTCAACACTTTTTTTTCAGAATCATTTCAGACACAGACACAGAGAATAGACAAAGTGTTCACACTAGCAGGTCTTGTGTGACACTTGTCAAAGAGCTAAAGAAAATATGTGGAAGAAGACATGTGCAGGGAGTGGGGACTGGACACAGAGACCACTGCTGGTGGGCATTGCTGGTACTATTTAAGATGGGGGTTGTTGGTCAAACTGTTCTGTGGTATGAGGGTGCAGCAGGCCTCCAGGCCTCTCTCACAGCATATTTATACTTGGGAGCTCTCTCTCAGTAATGTTATATGCACATTGTCACTCATCTGTCTTGGTATGCACATTGTCACCCATTTGTCTTGGTAGGGCTTCTTGGCTTCTCTTGAGGATAGGATATGGAGGAAGCCATGTTTGACATGGTAAGACTGATGTGCCTCTTGAACCGTGCTTTTATACTCTGTGTTACTCTTGAAGAATGAAATCAGTGTCTCAATGAAGTAAGTGATGGTATGTTATCCTGGACGTCTAAGTTCTGTCCTCCCCTGCCTAAGGTGTGACCCAGCCTCCTTGACATTTAATGGAAATGCAACTGGTATTGAGCCTGCAATTGCCCATACTTTTGCTAACACTCCTTTTAGAGAAGATACCAGAAAGTAATGTGGGTAAGGTCTGGGGATAGCTTGGCAGAAAATGTATAATTTGTCTCACTTGGGAGATCCGAAGTCTCCCTCTTATTGAAAAGAAAGAAGTCTATCCCATAGAAAAGAGATTACTTTGAGGTCTAGGAGAACTTGAGGTGACATTTATGCCATCTTCTAATCAGTACGCTGAAGCCATTTCCTCCAGGGTTGTCATCTGGTTCTTCCATAATCAAGAGTCTGGTTATGTCAACTATTCTCCAGCCCTCATAGACTTGGCTTTATGATTTCTTCCAAATCTCCCTGTCTTTGCATTAAGCAGCAGTAAGGTGTATAAATTAGGAAGCTACAACAAACATGTCCCTTGAGATGGCTTCTAATGTATCAGCCTTCTTCTGATTGCCCCACTGGTCTGTTCTGAAGCTCAACCTGGCAGCAGTGACAAGATGACATATGGCTAGAGCCACATGGAAGTTATATGGTTTGGGGTCAGGAAGCCAAGTGTCTGTGGTGGCACCCACAGTTCAGGCCCCACCATCATATCAGCTATCTCTGGGTTTCAGCAGTTCTAAAATTATGAGTTGACAGCCAGGTGGCACGGAAGTTTGGAAACTAAGCTATCGACAGATCATCCAGGCCTACTTGGATGTGGCTTAGACATCCTGAAACACAGCACAGTGAGGCAACAGATGAAAATCACATCACCAGGATGAATTATGGCCCTGTGTCGTGTGCACATATGTGTGTGTGTGTTTGTGGTTGGGTGCAGAGAACTGATCTTTGTTCTTAATCATCAGATGAATGAGGACAGATTAACAAATAAGATAGTTTTTATAACAGCTTTCTAAAGAGCAAAGTCTATTTAATATTAAAAACAAATTCCTGATTTTGTGATGTTGCCCAGGAGATAGAAAACTTGCTAGAATCTTAAAATGCTCAGTGTTATTGTGTTAAATACCCTGTACTGCACACACAGTTATGCAGTTTATTTCTCAGAATACTCTCATAGTAAAATATCAGTGATGGCAAAGTCAAATTCTTCCTTGACTGCCTCTCACCATCACCTTGACCTTCTTCTTAGAGGTAAGCATTTTAGGCAATTGGTTTGACGTCTTCCCAAAGCCTTTTGTATACCATTATAAACATACATATCTTGATGGTTTGTATTAATGTGAACCCAACAAGCTCTAGAATCTCTTGAGAGATGGGCCACTGAGCACACCTGTGTGCTGGGGGGTGTGGTGTGGTGCAGTGGTGGTAATTCATGTGGGAAAAGATACATCCAAATAGTGGGTGGGACTGTTCCCTGAGCAGGGAATCCTGGACTGTATATAAGAGGCAACTGACTTGATCATTAGCATAGCATTCATTTATTGTTTATTGATGTAACAAGATGTTTCAAGTTCCTGAAACTTTTCCATCATCATGAACTTCACCTAAATTGTGAGCCAGAATAAATTCTTTCTCTTTTATGTTGCCTTTGTCAGGGTATTTGATCATAGCAACAGAAAAAGAAACCCCAACACATTCATTCCCAGACAGTTTGATTTTATTATTGAGAATGCCAGCACATTGAGCATGTGATATACAAGTTGTTTTGATCATTCAAAACCATAGAGATCTTTCCATGTTTGTACAAGTTGGTATACATCATCTTGTTTGCTGCTGCATAACATTCCACAGAATGAATGTACTATACTTTATGTAATCCTCTCCTCCTGATTTTCCATCATCAGCAATATGTGCAAGGTTGCTTTCATCCATGTGACACTAGTAAAATGCTGTGAACCAAGAGTAGACAAGTTTATATTTTAACAGAGTTGTCATAGTCCTTCCCAATGTGGTAAGACCAATTTTCACATTCTCAGGAGTCAGTGAGAGTACTTGATTCTCCACCTCCAATGTTTGCTTCTAAACTCAAAACAAGTTACCTATTTGAAAAATGAAATACGATACAGCTGAACATGCATTTCTATTTTTATGATCACTACTCTGTGTGTGTGTGTGTGTGATGAGTGTATCGTGTTCACATTTATGTTTACAGGTATACAAGCAGGGGGTGTGTGTGTGTGTGTGTGTGCATGTGTGTGTCTGCGTGTGTATGTATGTAAGACAGAAATTGACATGAATGTCTTCCTTGACCTTTCTTCACCTTAAATATTGAGGCAGGGCCCTCATTGAACCCAGAACTTAATGACTGAGCTAACCAGCTTGCCCTGGGGATCCTGTTTCTGACTCCTGAGTCCTGAGATTACAGGAGAGCCACTATATCTGCCTGAAATGTGCATGGATGCTAGGGATTTGATCTCAGGTCCTCACACTTGCATGGAAAGTGGTTTACTCTTTGAACTATCTCCCTAGCCCCACAATTACTACTTTTAAGGTATTTTTCTTTTTTCATTTGGAAACTGTTTATATTTTTGCACATTTAAAACTTGGGTATTCTATTTTTGGTTGATGGGAACTTAATTTATTTTCTAATAGAAATTGCAAAGAGCAGCCAGGGACCCACAGAACTATAAAGTCACGAAAACATTGCTCACATGGAGAAAAAAAAAAAAAGCTGTGGTGTGTGTTTGTGCATATTTTGTTTCCATAGCGTGACTTTAACACCCACATACCTTTAGCAAGTGGAATGAAGCCCCCAAGACTGCAAGGGTAAAGATGAAAGAGAGAAATCAGTAAGTCTACTATATGCTTGAGCACCAGAGGGACAGTTTCTCACCTCTGAAATCCACCCTCAAGTCCTGTCCAAAGCTTTATTTCAGTCTGATGGGACTCTCCTATAAGAATCTTTCCATATCTGGAGTTTGGAATTTGGGCTACTGTTTGTCTGCTGCCCAACTAAGGAAATGATGTAAGCTTGTGGCCCCTGCCTGGGGTTATCTGAGAGGCTCATCATACTCTGCTACACAGCAGAAAAGCAGCCAGGTGGTAGCAGGGGCCCAGGGCTAGGGTGAACCAAGTTCAACCACAGCACAACTTATCTCAGCACCACATCTCTCAGGGAGAAGATAAAGGCTGGGGGTTAGAGAGAATTGTAGCATGATGCTGAGGGGCCAAGGACAAAGAAGAAACGAAAAAGAATAACTGTGAGAGGAGAGCCATTATTTCTAGAGATAGTTCTGATAGGCATCGATGGGACCCTACAGCCAATAGGGTTATAAGACGGATAAAAGAGATCTATGTGTGACATAACCCATTTAAAATTTTGTTTTATATGGTTTCAGAGATTGGCTGAAGCAGGTTCCTTCTAGTCTAAGAAACAGCTCTGGCTTAGGTGATATCTACATCTGCATAGAAGTGGTTAGTAGGCTGAATCTATCACTGAGAGCCCAGGTAAGATGTGTAGCATATCCAATTAGTGATAACACAAGGACAGACATGTATGCATCACTTTCCTGTAGGGTGTGTGAAAGTCTAGGTCAACAATGTCTGATTGGGAAGGTCTGAGGCATAACAACTCAGGCAGATTTCTAGGTGATGCTTCTTCAGTTGCTGCTGTCCCAGGGAACATGCTTTGAGAACTGTTAGGTGGGTGATAACTTACCTGAGACATCCTTAATTTTGGAGGAAATAAAAGATAGTGGGAGCTCATGAAGGCAGCTGTGGCCATGGTCTCTCCTCTCTTGCTATTAAGAGAGAGGATACAGAGACTCAGAGCAAACACTTCAACAGCTACATTTGCAGATGAGATGAGGAGCAGTATCTGTACTGCTCTAAAAGCAAGTAGGACTGAAGTAAAGCTAGGGTTTCCTTGAAAGACCAACTTAAGCTAAGGGCCCATTCAGGAAAAGTAGACACTGTGAAACATCTGTAGGTCATGCTTTATATTTTTTACATCAGAAGGACTTTTGGTTATCTTTAGACATTTTTTAGATGAAATAATGTTCTATTTCCCAGGCTTATCTTGAACTACTGGCCCCAAGTGACCCTTTACCTCAGCCTCCCAAGTTGCTGGGGCTACATGTAGGCACCTCTAAGCCTCGCTCAATTTAGACAGTTTTCGGTTACTTCCTGTGATAACGAAGATCTCATTCCTACCCTAGTCTCACTTCCCAATTTTACAATACTAATAAATAGCTTATAGTGACTGTAAAGTTGTTTACTGCAGAGCCATGTAGCAGGCAGTTATGACAATTCATTATTTATACAGACTTGTTTTTCCTGGAGTTTCTAATTATTTTTCTTTTCTTTCTACAATGTCATATTCCCTAAAATATTATTTTTTCAGTCTGGAAAGATGATTCGGCCCTTAAGAACACTAGCTGCTCTTCCAGAGCACCAGAGTTCAGTTCTCAGCACCCAATGGTAGCTTACAACCATCTGTAACTCCAGTTCCAGGGAATCTGATGTGTTTCTGGCTTCTGTGGGTACCAGGTACTCACATGGTGTAAAGTTATAGATGTAGGAAAAACACTCATACACATAAAATAAAAATAGAAAATCTTCATTTATTTTTTAAATCTTCTTTTAAAATACTGTTTCTACCTGTCCATCCAAAACTCACTGTAACAGACATTTATGAAGTCCTCTTTCTTTTGGAAGGATTTCCATCTCTATTCCTTTTATATCTTCCCCAAAATTTAGTCAATCAATCAAGATAAATAAGCAAACAAAAAAGCCTTTCCAGCCTCTGAGCATTCTTCAGGTTTCTCAACCTTCTTGGACCCTACCTTCTCTGTCCTGTAATCTCTTCCTCACAGGTTTATGTGCTATGTCCTACATGGCTTGGTATTAGAAACCTGACTAGGGCAACAACGGAATGAAGAAAGGACAGACACATATACAGAAAGCTGGATCAGGTGGGCTATGCACTCTGATGAGATGCAGCAATGACAACAGCAACCTGAAACTTACTTGTTTTATACATCTGAATTGAGGAGGGATGTTCACTGTATATAACTGAATAAGGAGGTAGATTTATGTATACAGTAGAACAAGGAGGCATGTTTAACTAAACTTAGTAGGAGGCCTCTGTATGGGACCAGTCTCAGACTAAAGTCATCTTAGAGGAGAAAGCTGTGGTTTACAGTTTTTGCCCACATTCTTATTTGGACTAAAGTAAGACTTTGCCAATTCCCTGAGCCTGACCCAGGGAAAGTTTTGACATTCCCATGGGTCTGAGGCATTGGGGTCCTTTGACTGTGATGTCCATATCAACAATACACATGTACTCATGTCTTCATCTGCTCCTCACACTTACATGCAACTTATTGACATCTTTATCATTGCTCAAATTTAGTACAGCCCTCTGAAGCCCTCCAATCCCATCATTAGAGATGTCTACTTTTGCCTCCCTTTATCTCCCTTATTCCTTCATTGTACATGTGTAGACACAATGTATGCATGTATATTCATGCACATACTGTGATCTCATTCATTCATTGATTCTAAAGTATTTACTCTATGTCAGAAATGTCCCGCTCTTACTGTTCCATCCCCTCCCCTCCCACTTTTTCATTAATGATCTCCGATTTTCATCTTCATTCTTCATCAATACTCTTTCCCTTTACTTCTTTCTCTTATCTATTCTTACTTATTTTTAATCTACTTGTATCAATGTGGTTTTTTTTTTGCATGCATGCATGTATGTGTACCACATGTGTGCTTGTTAGCTTGCCTGTAACTGGGATCATGGATGGTTGGGAGCCACTAGGTAGATGCTGGGAATCAAACTTGGGTCCTTTGCAAGAACAATAAGTGCTCATAACCACTGAGCAATCTCTCCAGTCATCCCTTATCTCTTACATCCCTGTTTTAGAAGTCATACTTATTTAAGGATCCCAAAACCTTTTGGAGTTACAAGAGGCAAAAGACTGAACAGTTTGAACATGTGTGCTGTTATTCTGTGTGCTTTCTATGAAGTCCTTTCCTGGATATATGCTGGTCCTACGGTTGGGTATGCAGGAACTTTTGCTATAAGAAATGTACCTTTTATAATAACTTAACCCTAGATGATGTTCATTCCTGTACTTTCTTGTCACTGCTTTTCCTTTTCATACTTCAACTCTGAGCATAAGTGTCTCTTCCTCAGAGAGGCTGTCCTTGTTCTCCATTTGAAGCAGCTCTGTTCCACTTCCTTCCCACCACCCATCCACTTCTGTCACATTACCCAGTGTAGTACATTAAAGTCATTAGTGACTCAAATTAGTAGTCTCTTTATTGTTAGAACATAACTTGAACAAATACTGCTAGACCCTGACCAAGGGTCTATATTGTAACTCCAGTCCCTTGCCCATCACTGCTATTGCAAAACTTAGTCACCCACAATGATCCACATCCTGATAACTGGGACAAGGCAGTTTCTAAAGATAAAATGGTCTTATCTGGACAAATAACTCCAGGAAGGAGAAACTATACAAGCTTGCATGTAGCCCCAGCAGTTACATTCTCCAAACCTTCTCTATAAACCCCAAATATCCCCTTCCACTTCAGCAAACACCCCACCCTGTTGTGTCTGCCTCTCACTGTTTGAAAAAAAAATCAGTCCCTTCTGCTGAAATCATACTGGTCTTTCTTTCTGCCTTCTGTCTCTTTAAATCGACTCAGAAATGTAACATTATGTTGGTTCATAGATCTAACACTTATATCCAAACTCTACAATTTTCCTCTTGAAAGGTAATCATTTCCTTACCCCTTGAATCTGGACTGATATTGTGACTTCACTGGCCAATAGAATCTGAAAAAAAAACCGATGATGTGCCAGATGTTGAATTTCTTTTTGTATTTCTACCCCTACTGAACCTATGTATCACTATGTGTACAAGCACAGGCTAAGAAGCTGGCAGATAGGAGACAGATTGGATCAAAGTGAAGGCCATCCTAAACAGTTATCATTAGCTTTGTAGCTGACCATAAACACCTGGTATAGCAAGACCAAAAGAGCCACCCAGTTGAGACCTGCTTAGGTTTCAGTCACTTATAGGATTTTGAGTGAAATAAATATTATTTTTAAATGAGTTGTTTTGTTTTTTACCAGATCCAGCACCAACATGGATTCAGCAGTCCGTGAGGGAGAGGCAGAGTAGGTTAAACAATAAGAATAAAACCATATCTCTTATGAATGGGACAAACTTCTCTCTTTATTCCTTCTGTTCCTTCTTACTTCTCTATTCTCCTTCTTTCTTCTTCTCTCTCTTCTGTCTCCTACTCCAGCTCTTTTTTTCTTTTTCTTTCTCATACACCTATATACCTTTTAAAACAATACCCTCTACATAAGAAGAAATCATATCATAATCACAAGTCCTATTTTTCCCAGTGAATGATTAAATATTACATATTTAAAAAACAGGTTATTTTCAATGCACGAACACCCAGTTTTACATGTGCTTTTTCCCCACAATACATCTATATTCCAGAAACAATAATTTTGTTATTATAGATTAATAGAGTTTAAACACGCCAAATATTCTCATAGCCAGCTTCTATTGCAGTTACTAGGAAATGAGTACACATCACAATATCCTAACTTATACAATGATTATTTAGTTAGCATAATGAAACAATGATGAAACATAATGAAAAGTTTAAGTCATGGGTCTTATTGTTTTTATTAGATAAAAGGAGAATCTGCCACACAGTTTTATATCCTTAAGATGCACTCCAAACCCATTAGCAAATTTTTAATTATAGAGACCAGGTAAGAATCAATTTTATTTGTGGTTGACGAAGTTCAAGCCTAATAATGGGCACTGAAACTCATTTGTTATTTCTTGATTATGGGTCTGTTTTTCATAGGCCCTAGCAATTAAGCTTTCTGTTGCTGTTGTTGCTGTTCTAGCTTTCCTATCCCTCACCAAACAAGTCTCTAGCAAAAATATTTTTTCTTCTTAAGTTACTGTTTCTAAGGCAGCTGGCAAAACATCCTAATTTAACCCTGCAACTATATGTGAAAAACACCAACAGTTTTTAACTATACAGGTTTTTTAGTTATTCTTTCTGGAGTTTCAATAGAGTCACCAATTCAAGTACCACTGTACTGCCTTGCCCACGTGACATTACTTGAGGGAAAATCATCATCATTGCTATGTGTGCCCTCAACACTGCCCAGTGAGGGGTTAGAGAACCCCATAGAACTTTCATACCACAAGAGAGATAGGGAAACCATGATAGAAACAAGTACAATAAGGCCCAGCAGTAGCAAAGGGCATTCAGGAGACAATCCCCCAGGAGGCCAAAGGTGAAAACCTACTGTTGCCTTGCTTAATAATTGGCTGACTCCTGAAGCTCCAAAGCTGGCTGCTGTTCCCCTGCATTGCTTCCAGCAGTTTTTGAAGTAGTTTATTATGTAGCAAGAACTGACTGATAAACCATGCTTTTTCTTTAAGAACCCTTATCACTATGTTGTATTGTTTACTTTCTCCTTTCCCATCACCCCTTTGAATGTGAACAATATTAGCTATATTAGATCTGCTCTTGTATGTTTTGTTCCAATGTTTTCATAATTTAGAATAGAATCTTCATGTAGTTATTTGTCAACCAGTCTTGGGTAAATGAATGAGTAAATTATAAATGCTATTTATAATTTATAGCATTTATAAACTTATAAATGCTAATGTGTTGTTGTGTATTGGGGAGGGGTGGGCTCTGACATCAAGGTAACAAAGAAGAACAGGATTTTGGATTAGGTCTAGATTCAAAATTTAGTTGTGTGACCTTGGACAGAAGAACCCTTCACTTCTCTAAGTGTCAATTCCATTATCTTTAAGGAATGAGTACAAGAATAATATCTACCTTCCATGATTGTTGTGAAGATTATTTAACAAGCTGTGAGATATGGCACTAATGTTGCTTGCTATTTTTAGGTTGACCTAGAGAAGAAGGCATTTTATTCTTCTTTAAATTAGTGGGTGAAGAGATGCCCTAAAATAAACATCTAAATTTGTGGAACAGTCTTCTTGAAGGGTGTGAATTACAGCTAGCAAGGAAAGGGGGAAAGACTGGGACTTTAAAAATTAGTCGCACTCAGATTTGAATCCAAGTTGCCACTCATGTGAATTTAGGAAACTCAATGGGCTACTCAAAGACTTCTGCCTTCAATACTGTTACTAGAACTCAGTTTAGGAAGTCTACTTGATGTGTTTCTGGCATAATTACTCCAAATGGGGTTTATATGAAAACTGGACAATTTCTAACCCCGTGGACAAGATGAAGCTCATGATAGGATTTTTCTTTTTTAAAGCATAGTTTATTTTTCATATAATTTTTTGATTAACAATAATTGCAGGCACTTGTGGAGTGGGATGTAATGCTCAAATATATGACTGCATTATATACATACAAAGATTAAAACTAGTTAGTTAAAACCTCACCTATTCGAATTTTCTTTTTATGGTGAGAATAGTTAAAATCTACTCAGTAATTTTGAAATGTAGAAACATTGGCATCACTATGGTACCCACACAGTATGATGACTGAAAGGATTGGATCTGAGATCCTGCATGTGTTGCCTTCCAGGAAGATGCTCTTGGTACTGTGGGCTTAGAAGTTGTGGGACTTACAAAGTCCCACAGAGACTTTTTGCCTCAGCCTGCAGTTCCTCTCCAAGAAGCTCCACTCTGGGCTTTCTGTGCAGGAATGGAGATCTTTTTGTGGCTACTTTGATGTGGCCACTTTGAACCTGAGGACCTTTTGACACAGCTGTTTTGATGCTGTGGAAATTCTCTGACTTTAAAAAAAAACATTAGACATTGAACTTTTAACTTTTGAACAAATGGTCAAGTACCACACAACACAAGGTTGGGCAAAGTTACAATGGTTGGTGTAGAGGGCACAATGTCCTTGTGCTCACAGATAAACACTAGGGAAACCAGAAATGCTAGATACACAGGTTTGTCTCTTCATTTTATTTCTTCTTCTTCTTCTTCTCCTTCTTCTTCTCCTCCTCCTCTCCTCCTCCTCCTCCTCCTCCTCCTCCTCCTCCTCCTTCTTCTTCGTTTGAGGGGGCTTTTTGAGACAGGGTTTCTCTGTTGTAACTCTAGCTGTCTTGGAACTCACTCTGTAGACTAGGCTGGCCTCCAATTCACAGATATCCATCTGCCTCTGCTTCCCGAGGCTGGGATTAAAGGTGTATGACAGAACTGTCCGGCTTTTGTCTCTTCCAAGGAATGAGATGTTTACTTGTTTCCTACCTGGAAAGCTGGGAATGGATATAGTTTATAACCTGGTGGTCTTTGCTATCTCTAGTGCCAGGCCTCACCAGAAAACCCCAGACTATTATGTTAATACTGACGAAGCAACAAGACTAATGGCTCAGTTGCAATATAAGTGACAGTGTATCACATTCCCCCAAAGATCAATAAATTGAATGTTTCATATAAAATAAAAGTAAATAAAAAACTTCTGAACTGCCAAGAGAATGACAGGATAGAATAGACTAGAAGAAAATATTTTCAGCTGACACAGCTGAAATAAGAACTGTTATCCAAAATGTATCAGGAATGGCTAAAAATTAACAGTAAGAAAATGAGCAAGTCAATAGAAAGATCAGCAAAAGATCTGGGCAAACATCTGGTAGAAGATACACAGATGGGAAAAAGCACATGAAAGGTATTTGACATCATGCCATTAGTAAATTGCAAATTAAAACAACAGCCAGAGACAACTACTTATTTATTAGAATGGCCAAAACAACTGGGTTTGTAGCTCAGTGGTAGAGTACTTGGTAGCAAGTGATAGGCCCTGGATTCTATCCTCAGAACCATAAAAAAAGAAAACACACACACACACAAAGAGGGAGGGAGAGAGAGAGAGAGAGAGAAAGAGAGAGAGAGAGAGAGAGGGAGAGAGAGAGAGAGAGAGAAAAGAGGAGAGGAGAGGAGAGGAGAGGAGAGGAGAGGAGAGGAGAGGAGAGGAGAGGTAAGTACACAAAAGTATTACATTGGCCCAAATCCCAAACTCACAACATTAAATGCTAGTGAGGAAGTGGGGTGCAGGAACTCTTATTCATCATTGCTAATGGGAATGCAAAATGGTCCAGCCACTTTGGAAAACAATTTGGCAGCTTCTTATAAAACCTAGTCAGCAGGAGTGAAAACTTTTGTTCACGTAAAAGCCTGCACCTAATATTCATAGCAGATCTATTCATAGTTGCTAAACTTGTGCACAACCAAGATGCCTTTGATGAGAGTATAAACAAACTGTGGTCCATTTGGAATCTAGATTCTAGATCCTAGATGTCTAGACTCTAGACAATAGACTGTTACTCAGTGCAAAAAAAGAAATGAGCTTTCAAGCCAAGAGACATCAAGGAAATTAAGATTTGCACAACTGAATGAAAGAAGGCATCCTGGAAAGTCTGCATAGTACACAAACTCAACTATATTTCCAACCATAAGTCATTCTGGAAAAAAAAGCAATAAAGACAGTAAAGGGTCAGCGGCTGCCAAGGCCCTGGTGGGGTGATGCCAGGTAGAGCAAAAGAAGTGTTCAGGGAGCTCACTCTACTCTGTATAGTGCTGTCGATACATATTATTATACATCTGTCAAAACCCACGGAATCTGAGCCTCTGAGTAGATTGGTGCCTTCAGTAATGACAATAGGTCTGTGTAGATTCACTGATTATAACAAGTACACTTCTCACGTTGCAGGACAGTGTTGGGAAGACTGTGACTATGATGGGGAAAGATATAACAGGACTTTCTTAGTCTTTGGAAAATTTGGGCTGTGAGCTAAAGATTACTCTACCAATAAGCCTATTTACCCTCCCCAGATCTCACTGCACAATTAGCCTCCCCATTGTGAATGAATGTTCCCAACTTCCCTTGCAAAGGGATTTGAGCCTCTGAATCCACCCATACCTCCATGCAGGTTCAATGAGGGGACAGCTGCAGCCTGAGCTGCCAGTGGCATCTGAGGTGATCTTGCCTTTGGGAAGCCACAAGGAGCTATAATTTACCTACTTGTTTCTAGTGTCTTCAGAGAAACCTGAGGGTTGCATTTTTCTGTTGTTTCAAACACAGCTGCTAATGATTTACTGAAAATGGAACTCAGTGATGGGTGTGGTGTCCCACACCAGTAATCTCTGGGGAGATGGAAGAAGGAGAACAGTGAGTTTAAGACCATCTTGGGCTATATAGTAAGACCCTGTCTCAAAACTTGAAAAGAAATAAGGAAGGAAAGAAGGAAAAAAAAGAAAGAAAAGAAAGAAGGAAGAGAGGAAAAAAGAAAGGAAAGAGGAGAGGAGGGGAGAGGAGAAATAGGATGATATCTGTTGCATAAATCCCTGTCCACATAACTGGCTTTGAACAAAGTCATATTCTATGGTAGCTGGCCTTGTAACCTGAAGTGGCCAGCTCCTCCTGTTTCTCTGCCTGCTCTTTCCCTGCTCTGTACCCAATATTGGTCTTTCTCACCCAGAACTTGTCAAGTTTGTCCTGTTAGGAGTTGTTACTTTAATTTTCACATTAGTCAGAATTTCATGTAATTGAGGTCTTAAATGTCACCTCTTTAGGACTGGGTTTATCATCTTCAGAAGAGGCACTAATCTCATAATTCACCTGCTTCAAGCACAAACCCTCAGCAGGTGAGGCTAGCTCTCTTTCTCCTTATCAATAGCTTGTGATCTGCAGTAGTAGCTGAATCCACTCAGTTGAACTATTTATCTTTTTCTGTCTGATGACTTATTAGACACTCTAATACCCCCAGGGTCTTCAACATCTCAGCCAGGCCACATCCAATACTGAGAGCACTGTTGTCTGCTAACCAACTTCCCTTTCATGTTCTTGTCCACTTTACTAAAGGTACCCACACCTCTCTGAAGCCTGCCAGCAATCTTGTTGTCTCTAATGCAGCACTTGCCACCTCCTGGGTCTCTTAGCCTCAAGTCTAGAACCTTCAGGTCCCACAGGTCTCACTGTTGATGTACATGTGGTTACTGCCTTTGCCTTTGACCGTTGCCTCCAGCATGATTTCTCAACCAGGGAGGTTAGAGAGATTAACCAGGGAGGTTAAAGCACTCTTTCACCTCTTTCTTGCTCATTTATGATTGTTTTTTTCTACTAACCACAGAACATGAGGAATTTGAGAAGTCCAGGTATTCTAGGAATGGTTACTGGTAGAAAGAGCCAGCCTTAGCTCTGACCTTTTTTTGGGAAGGAGGAGTTCCCTTCAGTCTCTCTGTCCCAGAGAGAAAAGCCCTGGTTGGGTGGCACCCTAACCTTACTGAGTTTGTTGCTAGGTAGGCATATTAGTGTCTGCAAACAGGTCAGCTAGACCTATATGATCTACCTGAGTGGCCACTGAGTAGCCACATTTAAATTTAAACCAACTGCAATTGAATATTTTAAAAATTTTTTTATTTAATTTTTTTTTCTGAGAGAGGGTTTCTCTGTGTATCCCTGGCCTGGAACTCACTCTATAGATCAGGCTGTCCTCAAACTCAGAGAACTGCCTGCCTCTGTCTCCTGAGTGCTGGGATTAAAGGCTTACACCACAGTGCCTGGCTTAAAGACAACTTTCAAAAGACCAGTTTCTCAGTCCCACTAATTTCAGAGTTATTTCTTGCAACTCTATGTGGCTGCATCCTGGGCAGTGTGGCTTCAGGACATCTCCACTGTTGCCGAAGCACTGGTAGCTCTCTTCTCAATTCTTAGAACTTGTACCTGGCTCCTTCTGTTTCCCCTAATTTATATTAAAATGCTTAATAAATTCCTGGCATATAATTCTGGCTACACCCACGGCCAAGGGTCCACCTAGTCCCTGTCCCACTACGACCAGTAGTGACAGAAGGGTCCTTTCACACTCCTAGAAGTTTTAACTGGGGTCTCTTTGTGCTATACTCAGCAGACCTTTACCACCCAACTGCTCTTTGATGATTCATTATTCCTTGTCTTTTCAGGCCAGACAAAGACCTTAATCAGTGAAAAGGAGACAGACAACACCATTTTTCCAAAATGTGTTTCTACAATGTAACTTTCCTAAGATGTGTAAATACTGAAGGAGATCAAGACTGCTGACGCACCTGGAGAGCAGAGAACCAAAGCAGTGTTTTTGCTTCTGCCGGAGACCATTCTAGAACACGATTTGTGAGACAAAGCAAAAGGTGATCAGATGGTCCTTTGGCTTCAGCAGCAAGGCCAACTTGAGTCTCTGTTATAGATACTAGGGCTTGTGGACTGCAATTCTGGATTCCAGTTCTTCCCTAGTTACCATCAGTTATTGGTACAGCAACTGGCCTGGGTGCCTGAGGGCATAGTGTCCTGCTTTCTAGAACCCACCATAGGCAGAATGAAAATACAGAGGCCCTTTGAAAAGGGGATCATCAACCTCTTACTGCCATCCAGTTCTGAATTCTAATGGCCAATGCAGAAGTCCAGTTGAGACCACAAAAGGATAGTGCTTTCCTTGCAAGGAATAAATTGAATTAGAACTAAAAAGACATCAAAGTGGTCTTGGGCTCCTTTGAGAATCCAGAATCTCTCTCTGGGATGTCCTGACCTTTTCCTGACTCCCTAGCCTCCTCTACATATCCTAGGAGATGATACTTGGGTGAGAGCAGTACCTCTTACAGACTTGATCTCTCCTGGACCATGGGGCCCATGTGGAGGAATGAATCTGACTACAAAACATGTTGACTTTGCTTTCTCACTGTTTTCAACGTCTTCCTTCTTTGAACTAGCCCTTCTGGCTAGTTGCTGATGCACTAGCACTGGTACCTTGGGATACTCTGACCTGGTGAGAAGACAGGAATCAGGGAAAGACGTCCATCAATTTTAGTTTTTCCCTTGTAGAAGCTTTCTAGGCACAAGACAAAGACAGCAAGTTCACTGCTGTCTCTGCCTAAATGTGGCCAGAGGGCTAGAACCTGGAGCATCCTCTTCCTGATGCTCTCTCCTTTCCCATTAGTTTTGGACACTGTCAAATCTGGTAGTACCATTGCAGACACTACTTATACTCATGAATGTGGGGCAAGGGAAGGGAATTGATTGGCTCACTCACAGCATGGTTCCCTGGAGACTGGTGAATCATTGTATCTTTCATTCTTACTGCTCATGTCTCTGCCTTTCATATGTTTATTGGCCTTTTCCCACTGAGATATAAGTTAGAACAAATTATGAGTCCCTTTGTTCTGTGAAAGCTGGTGATGATTGCTGGGCTACATGTGTGAGAGTAACACTGCACTCAGTCCACAGGATACTAAATACACCAAGAGGAAATTAATTCTCTTGAATGAATTGTAATTTGTATATTTTAAACATAAAAAGGACTTTCAAAAATAACGACAACAAGGAGTCTTCACTGCATCTGTGGCCCTTTGAGAGTCATCATCCACGGGCTTCCATAAAGATACAGCATCTGCATGTTGAGACCTTTCAAAGCTTCATCGAAACACCTGTGTTTCATAAAGACATTTTAGCTGTCAATGTTAATGTATATGATGTGTAAAATCTTCCTGTATTTAAGGTGTCCCTGGCCCTTCATACTGTTCTCAGCCGCCCATCACATACACAGATTTCCAAGGAAACACCATCTGCCGAGTGCTCTGTCACATCAGAAATTTTAAGCATCTGCGCTGTTCCTGGTGGCAGCCACTGATGCATGTGTTGAGTGTCACTGAGGAACTACTTTTCACTGTAGTTCCCATTTCAGTGGGAACATTTGGTCAGTAGCTATGGGATTAGGCAACATAGGTCTCTCAAGCCTCAAAGGACACATCTTGATGGAGAGCACTGAGGTGGCCGACATAAGCCCGTTCAGGCAGTTTCACTCAAACAAATCTTATAAATGTGTGCCTCTGGCCAGGAACTCCCCATATTCCTTGCCCCTGTAAGTATCAGGGGCCTAGGAAGCCAATCTGCTCTTAGACTCTGTATAATCATCCACATTGAAGATGGTTTTCCTTAATCCCAGTGGTTCTCAGCTTTGAATTTCTGGCTTCAAATGATTGACATGTGTCGCTGAAAGTTGTAGCAGGTGGCTCCCCACCCTTCTGGGTTACTCCACCAGTGACAACACAGCAGAGGTGGCCTGGCTTCCTTTTTGGTGTTTTGTTTTGTTTTTTAGCGGATAGCTGCCTGTTCAGAACCCACAGAAACCTGCCCCTCATCCTAGGCAGCAGCAGTGGCCCTCTCCCTACAGACCCAGGCTCTACACTTCCCCTCTGGTGAGTAGCACTCTTCCCCTCCTCTGTGCCCTGGCTGTCACCTGTGTCCTTGGCCATATGCTGTCACCATGGCATCTACATCCCATCCTTGTACTCATTTGTTCAGAGGTCATGTGCATCATGCCGTTTGCTAAAAACTTCCAGTATGGGTCAGGCTTCTTGTAGGGTGAGTAATAAGGTTCCTGACCCACAGTGAAGGGCAGGTTCAAGGCAGTTGTTTGTGATTTGTACCTTGAAGGGAGGAGAAATAGTTTTGGGACAGGCAGAAAGGGGGTTTCCAGAAGTCTGAAAGGGGTGACACCTTGAACCTGAGAGAGTACCCATCTAAAGGACTTATATAGCAGAGAAAACGCGGGAACAAAAAACTTGACACCAAGAAGTAAGAGTGCATGGGCTATGGCTCATCAGACAATGCAGTGCTCAGTTGTTCAATCTCATGTCATAACTCTATGTTCAATGCATGAAGATGACTAAAATGTACATGTAAAATATGTACAGTATGATCTTTCCACTGTGTGTGTGTGTGTGTGTGTGTTTGTGTGTGTGTGTGTGTGTGTGTGTGTGTGTGTGTGTGTGTGTGTTTATTTGTGGTTTGGGATTTTTTTTGTGCATTGTGAAAATATTCCTTTATGATCAGAAAAGAAGCCAAGTTATTTTAAATGACCCATCCACGGGAAATTGGTGTGTCTTTTTTTCTTTTCCAATATGTCCACTTTCTTCAATTCTAATCTTTTAAAACAGATTTATATTACTTTTAATTATGCATGTGCACATGTGAGGATAGGTACAAACTTTGTTGGTTGGTTCTGAGCCACCTGATGTGGCTGGAATCCATACTCAGGTCCTCTGCAAGAGCAATATCTTCTCTTAACTGATGAGCCATCTCTCCATGTCTCCCGTCTTGTTCTTAAGTTCTTAATTATCTTGCTCTATAGCCACCCAGCAGGTCAGGGCTGCTGCTGCTAAGCTGATCTGGACCTGCCAGCAGTCACTATCTGAGGGAACCTGTCTATTTTCTTTGCCAAGCAGTCCAAAATAATGACCCGCCGTAACCTGTAGATTCAGAGCCTTCTTCCGATTTCTGTCGACTCTTGCCTAAACTTTACTCACAGTCTTGTGCTGGGAGCCTCTGGGTCGAGCGAAATGAGCACCTGACTCAGGCTTGGTGAATGGGCCCTATGTTAGACAGCTAGAGTCCCTGATCCAATGTAGGAGGGGGAAAGAACACACACACACACACACACACACACACACACGTTGATTCAACTCATGAGTAGCAAATAGGACAAAGGTCAAAGTATAGACCTGGGTTCATAACTCCTGTTCACAGTAGCTGAGCTACTGCCAGTGGCAGTGGCATTGGATGGGGGAGGTGACAAGGCACCTCTATCTGATTTCAGTCTCAGTTTCTTAAGGATAACAGAGAATAGGAAAATAATGGCAGATAAAGATGATTTCAGAATGGTCTACCTCATAGGCACTTTCCACTTCTTTAGAGTGAGCATCTTTCCACTGCCTCCTGGACACTGCTTTTAATTTTTATGTCTTGGTTGATGTATTTTTCTTGCTACAGAGTAAAAATATTCCCTCACTTTATTCCATGTCTCTATACCCTTCAACTCTCCAGGATTAGCAAGAGTTGCCTCCTCAATGAAGCCTTCCTGGAAATTCCCTGGTGCTGAAACCAGGATTCCCTTTTCCTCATCCCTACAATCTCTCAAGACATTACTATTGTGTCATTTTCAGCCTTAATTTACCCACTGATGAATGTGAGCATCTTGAGGGTGTGAATTATCACACATTTTGTTTATGCCCAGTTAGTGTCCAGCACACCTGGCCATTGACTAAGGCAGCTGAGACATGAAAGTGATATCAGCTCTCACAGCTTATGTCCTGAATGAACATTTTCATAGCCTGCTACTTGATTGTTCCCCAAGCTCTCAGATCAGGTAGGACTGTCATCATATTCATTTCCTAGATGAGAAATCCAGGTTCTGTGAGGGCATGTGACTTGTTGCCAAGCCCTACCAGCAGAAAGGATAAACCAAAGGTAGAGGAGCTATCATTTCTGGTCCAGTGCTCTCTCTGTAGTTCAGCCCACCATGTAGACTTATGTGTCAGGATGCCAACAAAGAGGACATAAGGAGGACAGACCAGTGCTAAGTTGAAGCCTGCTCACTCCTGGAAGACAGTTGAGTGGTTCCTTCCCTCTCTGTGTGTTTTGGTCATATATGGGCTTTCCCCTTTCTTCCTCTTTTTTTTTTCTCTTCCTTTTTAAGGCAAGAAGAAAATGAAAGCAGGCTCTGAGACTGGCTGTGTAGTTATAATGCATTTGACAACTATCTGGGCAAAGATTAAGAAGAAATCAATTTAAAGTTCCAAGGCTGCCTGAGGTCTTCATTCTCCTTTGGTTCCCTCTAAATTTCCTATGAGCTAGAATCAGATTTATAATGGAAGAAAGATCAACTTTCATAAGAAGGTAGTGTAGGATTTCAGTCCCAAATAACAGGCCCTGGGAGTGGATTGGCAGGCTTGGCTCTTGATGAGCTCGCTGCTTTCCACTATGGCTGAAGAAGGCTTTGTGAGCAGGTATGCTGAACAGAAGAGCACTTGGCTGATGCTCTTTCTCTCTCTCCTTATAAAAAAAGCTGAGAAGTTATTCTTATGATAGCTCTTACAATTTCACATACTCAGTAAAATATTCTAAAGCATCTCAAAATTTAAAAGAAAAAAATCAAAAGTCTCGTTTTTCACTGGTTTAATCACCAGGGTTAGAGTTTTGCAGGAGCTTTTGTTCCAAACAGCAGCAAAGGGTACAGGCTCTTGTATATATATATATCTCATAAAGTATAGTCTTGTACATTTCACACTTTAATCTAATAATTCTAGTGGCCTCTTTTTTATTAGCTTGAAGCATCCCCTCCTCTGTTTAATTGGCTATGTGCGGTTTTGGAGTAGGTATATCACAATGTGACCTGCTGCTGTATATTTATGTTGTTTCCGAACTTTTGTTCTGTAAGAAAATGTTCTAGCATTGAGAACAGGACATGTTCTCAGCAGAGCGTCTGCTGAGCAGAAGTGCTCTGCTCTACAAATTCTGATACTGATTATTCTCCCAAAAGGATAGTAAATACCCATACCCATAGCTAGACAGCCTGTACATGAAAGTTTCTTCATACTTGTACCAACATTATCACTATCTATTGCTCCTCTTACCCTAAAACTTGCTGGTAACCCAAACCACCTGCTTTTTCTGGCTTCTTTCTTTTGGAAAAATTTTCAGATGTCATGTAATCACTGTTTAAACTCTTCATGCAAGGAAAAGTCAGGTGACATAAGTCATTGGTACTAGAAATAATATGGAATGATTTCTGACACATGTTTCCACATCAGTCTTTGCTTCCCGAAGCTATTTGCTTAGTTAGGGATACTTTTTGTTTAGTGGAAAAGCAATTTTTGTCCCCCAAAAGGTTACTTTTCTCTGTTTAGATTAATCTCTATGGGCTTATTGATGTCTGATGACACCCGGAATTTGGCTGAGCAGAAATCCATCATCCCCAAAGATCCAAGAACCACTGAATAGTTTAGAAATGCAACTTGGGGAGAATTTGTGATTCTCAAACCCAGGAAGAAAAGAGTATAATTTTTCTGAAGAAAATACATGTTTCATTTCTATTCATCCAGAACTATTTCAAAGTAATTATAAACAGAAACTAGAAACAAGTTAACCATCCTCCCAGTGGGAATGTTTAAATGACTTATGGGCCAGGCCCTGTTAGAAGGCCACGCAGCCAGCTTGTTTAGGTGGGGAAGAATACTTAACGATGGACAAAATGCTACAATTTGTTTAATGAAAAGGAGAAAAATTAGAAGTGTACACATGTTTAGGAACAAGGCTGGTAAGAAAAAGAAAGTTGATATCAATTATTTACAGATGTAAATGTTTGGGTATTTTGATTTTCTTCTCTCAACTTTTGTATATTTGTCAAAATATTTATTAAAAATTTTTGTTTTTGTTTTTTGAGACATGGTTTCTCTGTTGTAACTCTGGCTGTCCTGGAACTCACTCTGTAGACCTCAAACTCACAGAGATCCACAGGCCTCTGCCTCCAAGTGCTGGGATTAAAGGCGTGTGCCACCACCACCTAGCTAAAATACTTAAACATTTTTAAAGATTTATTTTTGGTGTGTTTTTGTCACTGTCTCTGTGGGAGTATATGCATGTGAGTGCAGATTCCTGTGGAAGCCAGAGTTATCAGTTTCTCCTGGATCTGGAGTTACAGGTTGTGAACTTCCTGGTGTGTGTGTTGGGAACTGAACTCAAGGCTTCGGTAAGAACGGTATACTCTCTCAACCAATGAGTTATTTCTTTAGCCCCATAATTTTTTTTAAATAAAAGTCACAAAACAAATCAGTATTTTAAAGACAATATAAGGATTTCCCCAGCTACCACCAGGTACAGTGAAATTCCATGAGGCTATGGCCAAGGTTGAGATCCACACTGATTCAGATTCAGCCCTACTCTAGGCTTCCTTCTGTCTTGGGGTCAATATCCAAGGCATTTTTTTCTTTACAATCTTTTTTGTAACTTTTCCAGATGTAGAAGACACAGAGCCACAGAAGTGTGTGTGTGTGTGTGTGTGTGTGTGTGTGTGTGTGTGTGTGTGTATCTGTTTATCTTCAGTATATTTATCCATTTGCCTATGTAATGAATTTTACTCTTTAGACAGGGTCTTGCTGTATAGACTAGGCTGCCTGGAACTCGCAATTCTGCTTTTCTTCCCAAGTGCTGGGATTACATTGCTATAACACCACACCTACCCTCTACTCTTTTAAAACTGAGTTTGTGTGGCTCCCTCATTTCCAAAGCACAGAGGATCTGGTGCCCTCTTCTGGCCTCATCTGGCACCAGGTAAAACACTCATATGTATTTAGAAAAAGAAAGGTAGAGAGTGAGAACACTCAATTTTAACCTATGACCTTCCCAGTCACAAGTATACACATACACACATGCTTATACACACATAAAACACACACACACGCATGCACGCACAGGTGTGTGCTTTAGAAACTGACAAACTGTTTTCCAGAATTGTTGCACCTCATTTTGTGTAGTAAAAGCCACGGTACTTTAAGACAGTCAGAGTAAATGAAAGCCACAGGAAAGAAGGCAGCAGAACATGCTGGATTTATGGAGCAAGTCTTCTAGTACCAAGACATGTGGTGAGGGTAGGGGTAGAGGCACAGACTCCTTTTCAAAGGAGTTCAACTCTGGTTATAGGTACCTGGGTTTCTCTTCCCAGCTGGGTGCCTGGACACCTTTCTTCAGGGACCTGGTATTGCTAGCTCATGCCTAGGCAATAGAATAAGATGGATGTGGGGAGGGGTGGAGCCATTTCCAGACTTTATAGAAATTGAGTCAGGAGGAAATGAACTACCCTGTAAGAATGGCCTGGACACTAACTAAGAGCTTCTGTGGTTCCTCATCCATAGTTGCAAGTTTTGCTAGTTTCCCAAGTTACAAGAAATTAAGCATTAAATCTAGGGCCTATCAGAGTAAAGAAGTAAGCAGTAACTCTGGAACTGTTGCTTTCATTCAATTTTATTTTCAGTTATTCTGATATGCTACTATAGTCTGAAAACAGACATGAATTCTAGCACTTTCTCGTGATTTTGTTCACAAACACAAACAAGTTTACTGTTGAATCTCCATCTTTGGTGTTTGATTACCAGAGTACATCTATAAGTCTGTCCTCTTTCTGATTTTTGCCCTTTCTTTCTAGAAACTGGCTGGCATCTGATCCACTATGACACCCACAGAACTCACGGTGAGTATAGCCATGACCTCAGTTGCCTCAGAAAAACCTACTCTCACTCTGGTTTTCCCTGCATGGGGATGTGGGAAGGACTCTAATATGGGGATAGGGTACCTGTGTGGTGCTCCAAGGTGAGATCTCTGTCAGCAGCGCTCACCACCTATGTGGGGTCTTTCTGGCCACATCCAGTCTCTTTGTGAACCCAGAGTCAGGGTTATGAGGGGCATTCTGTGAAGACAGAAAATTTAAATTTTAGATTTTATTAATAGCTGGGGGGGGGGTTGTGCTCTTTGACTAGAATGGTATTTGTCCCATGTGTGTCTGAAGCTCACACAAGAGAAAGCAAGAGAGAACCCACTTGATTGGCTGATAAAAGCCCTGAGATAGACATATAATTTGTTGTCTTTCTCTTATGACACCACACAGCTCTTTCAAAAGCACATCGTGGTATTTCTCTGAGAGGCCAAGAACTGAACCAAGTCTAGCGGTCAAATCATTATCTAGAATTTTTTTTAACACAAAATGTAATTATGTATAGAATGAATTAATTATAGAATAAAATCCAAGTACCTTACAACAATATTTGAGGGCTTTTGTTTTGTTTCTGTAAAAGGAAAAATTAAAGTTTTACATGATAGTTGAAACTAAACTTCCTTGGTGATGCTAACACATTTTCCTTCCAAGTACCTTGTAGGCTTCCAAGACCTACAGAATGGGGCAGCTAATTAGGTTGTCAACAAAATTATTTATGACACACCAATATGTCCTTAGCATTGTTTGGGAATACCTATATGTTTGCACATACTGTTCATTTGATCCCAATAATGTGAGGAGGCAACCCTGATTTTCTCTGCAGTAGAATTTGGCTCCTGGCCCCTGAGGCTGAAGGATGAATGCTGAGCAGGTTGCTTCTAAGATATCCATCACTTGTTTTTCTCATTTGGGATTTTGGAAAATAAACAAACTTGAAAAGGCAGCCTAGATAAAAGAAAAAATAAAAGTAGAAGATAAAAGTGGGGGTTACCACTCCCCTCAGTGATGACCCTCCAAGGTCAGAGAAGTCTTGATGGACCACAGGAGCCAGGTGAACCTCAATGAGAGAGGGACTCCCATACTTAGTGTAAACTAGCTATGACATCTTGATCCTACCTCTCTGAGCCTGTCATACGTATAGGGTATGTCAGAACCAGTGCCTTGGGTGTGTGACACTTGTGGTCACACAGGGGTCATGTGTTTAATATTGTACTTAATTTAATGCCTACTATCTTGAAAACTTTAATAATTTTTCAACAAGGGTCCTTGGAAACGCTATAGCATTCACACACATGTGCAGTTGAGAGTGTTATATATATGTGCAAATGTGTGTGTGCAGATGAGTTTCATGTTACATGTTTACACTTCTGGGGAGTTCAGAAAACTCAGAGGTACCAAGTGGGTTTAAGAACTCCAGTTGACTTTTTGTATTTGTAGTGTTGAATAGTTGGGTGTAGCCAATAGCTACTGTGTGAGCACAGCAAGAAAGACAAAGAGACATTTTCATAGACATAAATCTGCCAGATCTCAGCAGAAGAAAATGCATGTCATGGCAAGAACCATCTTGGGCAATGGAACCTCATCATCTGATCTCAGGTGTTTTTTTATTGATACAGAAGCTCCTCTGGTGTTTTATTGATTACCCCTCCTCCAATCCAAGGGTCTTTTTGCATAATGAAGGAAACTTGTAGCTTAATCTCATCCCACAGTCCTTTAGCAACTGAACTATGTCACCTTTAGAGTGGGGAGCTCAAGGCCCAAGAGGATCCCACAACCCTTTAATGGCTGAGCTATGTCACCTTTATGGTGGGGAAGCTCTAAGCCTAAGGGGTGTCTTGTCTCCTTGTTGCCCGAGACCGTGGGAGCAGGACAATAAGAATTTCTCCATAGCAACTTTGCTCTTCACCACAATGGCTCTGCCAGAGAGCCATGAGCAGGCTTAAGTCATGAAGCAAATATCTGAATCACAGATTTACATCAAGCCAACATGTGCAGGTAAAACAAACTTCCAAAGCTTAGGCAGCCCTTCTCCAAACAATGTACAAAACAATTGCTCCAAAATTCCATGAGCACAACTAGAAATAAATTTTCCCAACAGTTGGGGGAAAGGATTGCCATATGTCACAGTCACACAGTTCAAGTAAAATGCCCATCTGTGGTGCCAAAGTTCTCTTTCCTATAATATCAGAATACTTGTCAGCCACACTGTGAGTGTTCATTTGCTTCTCTGTATTCTTCCCGAATAAGTTCAGATGAAAGTAGAAAGCAGAATCGTTTACCTGTTATCTTCAGCAGTTAGCACAGTAACCAACTTACAGATAGGTAGTAAACATTTACTAAATAAACATTTCTTTCATTGGTCAATTTCTATTGTTTTAACAAAACACCCTATGTTGGGTTGTATATAAACTTTTCTTTAGCTTACAGTTTGGAAGCCTTAAGGTCTAAGATGGGGAAATCTCATTTGATCAACCTCTGGTTATATCACAGTATGGCAGAAGGCAACATAAAAGAAGAAATACACAGTCATATGGCAAAGGAAACAGTCATAGAGATTCAAGGACCAGGCTCCCCCTCTTTTGTGACAACCTATTATTGCAGGAACTAACTGGGGTCCCAGGAGAACTCATTAATGCCTGCCATTACATAACCAATAGTAGGCCCTGTCTCAAACCATGACATTGGGTGACCAATATTACATAAACCTTCCAAACTCAAACTAAACTAAATCATAGCACAGTCCTCCTCCTAACAGATATGTGCCTTTTGCTTTATCACAGAGCTTTGGCACTAGGTCAGGTTTTCCTATCTCTACCATAAGACAAGACCACTCAAAAGTTATTCTTGACTGAATGTCATTCATATTCTTTACAGAGCCTTATTCCTGGTATGTTTGATGACTACAGCTATGACTCCACTGCTTCCACAGATGACTACGTGAATTTCAACATTAGTAGCTTCTTCTGTAAGAAAAACAATGTCAGGCAATTTGCAAGCCATTTCCTTCCACCTCTGTATTGGTTTGTGTTCATTGTGGGAACCATGGGCAACAGTCTGGTCATCCTCATCTACTGGTATTGCACACGAGTAAAGACCATGACTGACATGTTCCTTTTGAATTTGGCAATTGCTGATCTGCTCTTTCTTGCCACTCTTCCCTTTTGGGCTATTGCTGCTGCTGGCCAGTGGACATTCCAGACCTTCATGTGCAAGGTCGTGAACAGCATGTATAAGATGAACTTCTACAGCTGTGTACTACTCATCATGTGTATCAGTGTGGACAGATACATTGCCATTGTACAGGCCATGAAAGCTCAGATATGGAGGCAAAAAAGGCTGCTATACAGCAAGATGGTCTGCATTACCATTTGGGTGATGGCAGCTGTGCTCTGTACCCCAGAAATCCTGTACAGCCAAATCAGTGGGGAATCTGGCATTGCCATCTGTACCATGGTCTACCCTAAGGATAAGAATGCCAAGCTGAAGTCAGCTGTCTTGATCCTAAAGGTCACCTTGGGGTTTTTCCTCCCCTTTATAGTCATGGCCTTCTGCTACACCATCATCATTCATACCCTGGTACAGGCCAAGAAGTCATCCAAGCACAAGGCCCTCAAGGTGACCATCACTATTCTCACTGTCTTTATTATGTCTCATTCCCTTACAACTGCATTCTTGTAGTCCAGGCTGTTGATGCCTATACTATGTTCATCTCCAGTTGTTCTATTTCTACTAATATTGACATCTGCTTCCAGGTCACTCAAACCATTGCATTCTTCCATAGTTGCCTGAACCCAGTTCTCTATGTTTTTGTGGGTGAGAGATTCCGCCGGGATCTGATGAAGACCCTGAAGAACTTGGGATGCATTAGCCAGTCCCAGTGGGTTTCATTCACAAGGAGGGAGGGTAGCTTGAAGCTTTCTTCTATGCTACTGGAGACAACTTCGGGGGCTCTCTCCCTCTGAGAGAACTTCTCACTGAGGCAGATGTTCCTTTTGAAAATAATGAGATATATAGATGTAACAGTCTCACCACTGATTAGACTAAAGAGAAAGTAAACAAGGAAATGAGGGGAAAAAAACTGGGATGAGCCTAAACATCTTTCTCATACATTAGTAAAGATTTGCCAAACAAAGCTTTCAAAATTGACCACCCCAGAAGGGTACCAGCTAGTTTTTGGCTGTAGTAACTGTAATTCTGAGGAGAATACTCAAGCAGCAGTGCAGATACCCCAGCCACGCACATGCCAATCATCAATGCAGCTGGCTTCTGAAGGTTTTCAGTTTTTTCGGTACTCCAAGTTTTTGTTACTTCAGATCTGCTACTCCTCTCCAGAGGTGACCAGTACCATAGTCCACAAAAGTAGCAAAGCTTAGTGACGTTTTCCACCTTGGGATCTTTTCTCTATAGTCCTATTGGTGGGAAGACTGTGTCTGTATATCTCATTACTTATAGTTTTTTTTTTTTAAAATCTAGGATACACCCAAACAATCTGAGATTGAATGAATGCCACTCTGATCTCCTTGGTCTAAAAATAGAAGAACCATTCTTCCTATTTTGAAGCCATCTGTAAGATAGGTTGGTCAACTCATGTACACCTGACCAAATCACAACATCACCTGAAGTCTGTTGCTTCCAGGCCACTTCTGTGTCTGGCTGGAGATGCCATGTCCACACCTAGCTTCAGGCTTGATCTAGGAAAGGATCTAGCCTGTTCCCTGGTGTGGTAGAAGTGGCATTCACAGACTAAGAGTAAGAATATTTTTAGATGGTTTGGCTTTGGCTCTGATGGAACTTCCTCAGGGGAAAGGCACTTGTTGCAGGTTCTCCCATTTTCTCCCTGTTAGTGACATATTCTTTCCTGTGAGGCTCTCAGAAGGGTGTCAGCCTCCCCACTGCCTCCCTTTTCCTTACTCTGTATTGCCAACAGCTTACATGCATTTAACTTTAGAGGGATTAAGCTGAAAATATGTAAAATAATTAACTTTCCATCTATGTTTTTAATTACTTGTCAAATTTCTCATGTTGGAAAAATCATTGCATATCTTGGAAAAGTGCTTTATAATGTATATTTAGGAATGTTCATCACTTACTACTTGTTTACCCTTTACCAATTTTATAATTGTGAGCAATTAAAGATTAGATAGAAATACATTAATCGTAAAAGGTAAGACTATGGTAAACCTTTACACACTTCGAACTCTCCTAGATCGCGTTTCTATCTCTCTGCCTTCTTTCATATTTCACACACATGGTAAGAAATAAAGTGAGCATTTCTGAGAAGGCCAGCAGGTGCCTCAGCAAAAGGTGATGACAAGAAAGCTATGGCTTGGGACTAGCACATCCATGTGGGCCCCAGTACCACAGGTACCACTTCCATAATCAAGGTCAGTATAATGTTAGAGCCATATATATTATTGACTGTCATTTCTATGAGACTTGGATGTCTGCCCTGAGGAATTTGGACAAATAAGCAAGAAGTATAAGATATTCTGTTTTAAAACTGTTCCATTGCTGTGAAGAGACACCATGACCAAGGTAACGTATAGAAGAAAGCATCTAATTGGGAGTTTGCTTGGAGTTTCAGAAGATTAGTCCATGATTGTCAAGGGAAGAGCATGGAGGCAGGCAGGGAGCAGAAGCTGAGAGCTTACACATGATCCACAGGTAATCAGCAGAGAGAGTGAGACTGGGCCTGGTGTGGGGGTTTTGCAAACTTAATGACCACCCCCAGTGACACACCTCCTCCAACAAGACCACATTCCCAGTCCTTCCTAAACAGTCCACTAAGTGTAGACTAAGCGTTCAAATGTATGAATCTATGGGGGCCATTCTCATACAAATTACATGTACCCACACAGCATCACACAAGTGGCATTTTGTTTGCTCTTGAGTGCTCATTTGATGTTGTAGTTCTAACATTTTGTCCTTGAGTCATGATGGTGCTGAAGGAAAGGGGCAGAGAGAGGAGTATACAGTGAATCCTCATTGCATTTGCTCTGTCTATATGCTTGGCCAGGAGTTACATAAAGGAACCTACAATGGAGGCCTGCTGGGAGTTGAACATAAGTACACATTAATTAGAAAAAATTCCAAGGTTTCCATTTCACCCTTTGGTTTGTGAAGACGAGGTCAGGACACTACAGGAAACTTGGGCTTTGTGCCATATCCAATATAGTGATCACACTTAGTTTTAAGAAGTTCTTGGAGGTCTGGGCAAATGGATCAGTGGGTAAAGTGCTTATTGTACAAGCATGAAGACCCAAGTCAAGGTCTCTAACACCCACATAAAAAGCCAGGTGTAGATGTGCATACCTGTAATCACAGCTCTGGGAAGAGAAGACAGGTGAGTTCCTAGTGATCAGTTGCTATTCAGTCTAGCCAGTTGGTGAGTTTTCTAGATTCAGTGAGAGACCCTGTCTCAAAAAATAAGGTAAAGGGCTAGCGAGACCTTGGTTCTGGCTACTTTCAAAAGATCCAGGTTCAATTCCCAGCACCCACACAGTGGTCACAGTTGTCTGTAACTCAAATTAAAGGGGATCCAGCATTCTCTTCTGGCCTCCACGGGCACAAGACACAAATGTGGTACACATAAATCCACACAGGAATAACACTCATATTCATAAAATGAATAAAAATGTTTAAAAAGGTAAGGAGGAGAGCATTAGAGGAAGGATTGGGGTTAAGGAGCCAGAAGTTGAAGAAATTTGACTTCAACTTCTGGCTTCCACATGTGCATGTGCATGCACACACACACACACACACACACACACACACACACACAGTTCTGTCAGTTTTGGATTGTTATGTCTAGCAAAGCTCAAAAGTAGGACAAGCGATTTACTACAACAGTGCCATATTATGAATATTTTCAGTGCCTTCTGTCTATGAAGTGTTTAACTTTTTAAATGATTGCATAAACAGAAAGAGAAAATGATAGCATACACTTTAAATTTATACTTGAATTTAATCTGACTATAGTAACAGGTTAATCATAAAATAAAAATGCCATGAGAGCAAATATAGACAAGGCTATGAGCTATGTGGAAACTGGACCCTCATTCCACACATCTTAGACACATGCTTCATGGGTACTATCGAAGATGATGATGAGGCATTTAATATGACTACATTTTACTGGAACTCTGTAAAATGGAGGAAATTAGGAACCAAATTCAATATGACATAGTTTATAGTAGCACATCTGCTGTGGCAGCTCAGCAAGGCCTACAAGGAGGCATATTTCATAACTGCAAACCCTGCCAGACCCCAGCAGAGGGAACCACTATCATGGCCAGCGCCATACTCAATCAATAGTGGAACCCCAACCATCTGAGCTCAGGTGTATTTATTCTTTCAGAACTTCTTAGGTATTCTACTGATCGCACATGCAGATCATTAGCAGTTAAACAACTCCACAGAAATCCAACACCTTCAAACAATACAAAACACCCTAGACAGTCCCTCACCCAACAGTGCATAAAACAATTATTTTATATATAACTAAAAATAAACTTCTACAATATTTCTCCTTTTCTGTATAAAATATTGCACTACTTTTACAATACAGTTTAACACTACACCAGAAGCAAAACTATCTACAAGAAGAACAATCATGAGGGTCAGTAATGCACAGGACCAAATGAAACCAAACATCTATCAAGCTTTTTCATAATGTCTTTGAACAGCAGAAAAACATCAGAGTCCAATTATCTGGAATTCACTCATGATCTTCTGGGCTCCTCCAAAGGGCTTGGGTCACTTCTCTGGCTCTGCCCTCTGCAGCACGCACAGTTTGCCCTCCAGGCTCTGGCTGGCTTCACTCCACTGCTGCTGCTGTTATTGGTGATCATCCTGTAGTACTGGCATCACAAAAACTGTTGGGGTCCCTTGCTGCAACTAGGCTGTACTTTCACCAATAGCCACTCCTGGGCTCTTTTCATGGTGCCAATCCTCAACTTCTCTGCATGATCCCTTCATTCTGGGCTATCAACTGCCACTGAGGCTGCACCTTCACCAATGGCCTCTCCTGGACTGTCATAGTGCCAAGCCTCAGTTACTCTCCATGAGCTCTTCATGCCTTCAAAACAAGCACCACCTGAGTTAGCTCTTATAGTACCAAGTTCAGCTGCCAGCTCAAGATACAAACTTGGCCAATTCTAGAAGATAGTTTCTGTGTACTGACCCTTAAGAAACACTTTCCAGATTTTAAGATAAAGTCTGGTTTGCAGGAAAAACAATTGGTCACCTTGTCTGTAGGAAGGGTTCCCCTGTGGGGTGGAGTTCTCATCACCAAAGCAGATGGGTCTTGCCAAGACTGCCTCACTGGTAACTGGACAGGTTTGCAGAAAACAAAGGAAAAAAAAACAAAATGGACTCTGTGAGGTCTGGAATTTCTTTTTCTTTTTGTTCTTCCTTGTGTCCACGTTGGATGAGCTGGCGTGATATCAGTGCCCCACATTGGTACGCTATTTGTAGCAGTACTACTCTGTGTGTTCAGTAAGGATGACATGGAGGCATTTTCATGTGTGGAAGCCCTGATATACCAAGGCAGAGAGAACTACCAGCATGGCCAGTGCCATACGCACAGTGGAATTTCAAGCATCTGAGCTCAGGTGTCTATTCTTTCAGAACTCCTCAGGTATTCTACTGATAGCACATGCAGATCATTAGCAGTTAAACAACCCCCACAGAAATCCAACACCTGTAAACATCCTAGACAGCCCCTCACCCAACAGTGGATAAAACAATTATTTTATATATAACTAAAAATAAACTTCTGCAACGATTGTTTTATTGTCTAAGAAATCTGGGTTACTAGAAGATAACTTTTTAAAAATTAAAGTACCTTTAAGCCAAAGCATCATAATATGCTGATACAGACAGGGCCTGCTGCTTCAGAGGCAACTGTATAATGGGAGGTTTGATCCTAGTATACAGACCTGCAGAGCACATACCTCTCATATCCATTCATTCAGTACCATGTGCTCAGAGTCAGTGCACTCGTCAAGTTATAACAGGATTACAGAACTCCCTTCCATCAACACACTTCTATTCTAGCAGATCAGGAACCAGGTACCACATGACCCTACTCAGTAGACTTCAGAGCTCTAGCCCCATTTAGGGCACAGCTCTAGGTTACACTCCCTGACATGGAAAGATTCAGGTACAACTTGCTGCTGCTTCTGAAGTTAGTCAGCTCTGAAGCAGTGGCTGCCCCATCCCTGTCCTCACAGCAGGCCCAGTGGGGTGGCAAACATGGGAACATCCATGTGGAGTGTGTGGTTATACACAGGAAGCATTGAGACCAAGGAATAGTGGAGACTTATGGTAAACTTGCTAGAAGGTTCTGAGGTATGATAATGCGTTATGATGAAAGTATCACAATCTGAGACTACAACTTTGTTGGATCTCATAGCCACAATTAATAACACACCTTGAGGTTATTTACAATTTAAACTTACTAACTTACTGTGTACTCAGCTGTTAGTTTAACTCACCTTTAAGAGAACAGTGTAACAACCAACCTTACTTGTCTTGGATTTCCCATGTAATCTACTTTTACAATGTAATGCATAGCTATAATCTTAAATTATGTATTCTGCTATGTCCCTGGCCTCAGTAATACATGTGTGTTTGTATATTTGTAATAATAATCAACAGCAAAAAATAGAGGTTGAAAGCAATCTTATAAAACAAATATCCACCATAAATTCTGAACACAAAATATTGATATTGTTTGATAAACAATGATGCTTGCTGTACCACTTGTTTTCTGAGTCAAAGTCTATGATTTAATCCTTTGTAAAACTCCATTAAAGATTTCTGTAAAGTATCCCTCATTCCTTTCCCATATGACAATTTTCTGTGCTGTTCAATAAATACAGAGCTAAGTCCTTTATTGGGGACAGACACACACAGCACATACCACACACACACACACACACACACACACACACACACACACACACACACACACAGAGAGATTCAAAAGATAATCTTCAGGCAGGCACAGATTCAGATTCATATTATAGAGAGACAGGATAGAAGACAAAGGAGAGCACAGTAGAGAATTCAAATCTGAGCCTGCTCTTGGTTAAATGACACCAAGGGGAAATGTTTTGGTTTATTTCCTTAATGGACCAAAACATTATTGGTGACTCAGACTTTATTGTTAGTGCAATCAAACCAACTGCACTGAGGCATAATCAAAGAAGACTGTGTTTGGTTAAGATGAATACAATTGAGACATGAGGCTTTGGAAAGAACGTGTAGAAAAAACTATGCCAGGAGTAACTTAATAAGTTTTTTGAAATCACATTTGACTCTTTCACAGGTCAGTAAGTGATTTTAAGAGCTTTCCTGTAGTCAGTATAGCTGTGTCCCAATTGCTGCTGCCACAAAATTTAGTGGCATAAAACAACAGTCCTTTTCCTTTGTTCACTGTTTTGTAGGTAGGGAATTTGGAAAGGATTTCTTTGCATTTTTAGCTTGGGATCTCTCATGCAGCTACAGCCAAATGATGGATGGAGCTGTGATCAACTGATGCTTGAATGAGAGGGCCAGCCTAAAGTCAAAGGGAGAAACCTCTTATGGAAAGTGGGTCAAGAGACCATCATTTTGGCCATGTTTCTTAAAAACTAATTTTTTATTAATTCTTTGTGAATTTCATATAACATACTTTGATCGTATCATCTCTACTCCTCCAACTCCTCCCAGATTCATCCTCATCTCCATACCCACCACAGTTTCATATTATAATTTTTTCTAAATAAATCACTGAGTCCAATTTGTACTGCCCATATGCTCCTGGGTATAGGGTCACCTACTCAAACATTGACAAACTAGGAGCCACATCTTTAAAGAAGATGTACTCTTCTTCTCTATGAAGTCATCAACTGTCTATGCCTTCTCAATTATGGGTGGGCTCCTAAGTCATGAGCCCCTTTTCATTCTAACTTAGAATATTGATTGGTTGATCTTGTGCAGGTGATTACAGCTTCTGTGATTGCATGAGTATCATGGTTCTGTCATACCCAGAAGACATTGTTTTGCTTTGGTCCTCTGCCATCTCTACTCTTACAGTCTTTCCTCCATCTCTTCTGAGATTATCCTTGAGCCTTGAGGGAGGGGGATGATGTAGGTGTTAAATTTATGGCTGAATATTCCACTGATACTTTCTGTATTTTGACCAGTGGTTTCTGTATTAACCACCATCCTCTGCACAAAGAAACGTTTTCTGATGAGGTCTGAGGGATGCACTAATCCATGGGTAGAGAGATAAGAATTTAAAGGCCAGTTTGAAACTATGTCCATTTAGCAGAATAATATTAATAGGCTCACCACTGAGGCCTGTGTATTCCCCAAATATAGGTCCTCTGTTAGATTTACAGGACCAAGTGTGTGCTTCCTCTTGTGGAGTGGGCCTTAAAGCTAATCAGAAAGTAGTTGGTTACTCCCATAGTATTTGTGCAGTAGTAATTGTACCTATAGAAATATCTTGTCATTATTGTAATTCACAAGGTTCACAGATGGGTAAGACTTGATGACTCCCTGCCTCTGGTACCCCCCCAACCTCCAAAGCACCTTCCAATACTATGAGAGCTAATGGACATATTTTTAAATTACCACAGCCTAACTTATTATTCATTTACTCCAAAACTTGCATTTCCCCAATTGTTTATCTACTGATGCCAAGAAAGTAGCAGAAGCAAGAAGAAAGGCCTGGGTAGGTGTAGATTTTTTAAAAAGTAATAACAGATCAAGCCCCTAGCTCTCCTGGTCAGTTTATACTATATAATCATCAGGTAGCTCTCTTGTCACACAGGCTCAGAGTCAGAAGAACAGGATGGCCCTATGTGAACCATTCTATATGCATGAGAGCATGAAACCTAGCCACACTGTGGCTTTCTCCTAGGCTATCCCTGGGTAGCTTCATACTGTCAAGTTTGCTCAGTAGGTGACTCCTTGGGAATGTAGGGAGATATTGTTTGCTGGATCTTGTATTTAAGTTTGAATTGATTTTGTGTATGTCACTGTCCAGGTTTCCTGGAACTATTTATTGGAGATACTATCCTTTCTTCAGTTTGTATACACACTTTACAGTTCAGAACTAATTTTGTTGAAAACCATTTGGCTGTAAATGCCTTGGTTTATTCTAGATTCTCTATTCTGTGTCATAGTGTCTATACTTTTTACATCAGTACCATGCTGTTTGGTTACTATTTCTTTGTAGGTACTTTTATTTGTGTTTTGGTTAAGAGAGGATACCTTGCTATGTTGTCTAGGTTGTTCCCAAATTACTCTCAAGTGATCCTTCTGCCTCAGCTTTCTCAAGTGAGTGGGTCTGCAGATACATACAAAGTGAACCCTGTTTAGAGTAGGCTTTGAAGTTAAATAGTGTCATGATTACAGTTTTGTTCTATAAACTTTTCTGTGGATATCTGTTCTTGTTTGCAGTTTCAAACACATTTAAGACTGCTTTCTATTTCTATGAAGAAGTCATTGGAACTGGGATTGGACTCACATTGATACTATAGATTACTATGGGTATAATCAGCATTTCAACAATAGCCATTCTCCCAGCTTATAAACACATAACACTCTTCCATTTACTTGTGTGCTCCTCAATTTCTTTCATTACTACTTTTGTAAGAGCTTTTATCTGTTTGGTTATATTTATTCCTAGATTCTTTTATTGGGTAATTAGTGTAAATTAATACACTTTCTTGATTTTGTTTTCAGATAATTCACTATCAGCTCCTCAATCATTAATAGTTTTTGTGAGAGAAGATGGTGGTGAGGCAGTAGGCAGAGTCTGATAGAGGGCTCTTCCCATTTCCTATGCCTCATTTAGTAGACATGGAGAAGCTATTCTGTTGTTGAGTCCATTGGGGAAAACTTTGAGAATTAAATGTGGCTGGAAAGGCAACAGATCTGGAAAACTGCCCATGAGTAGAAAGAGGAAAGATGGCAGAATACAGCAGAGTACACAACAGAGAGCTAGAGTTGTGGCAGGGACAGATCCAGAAATGCTCTGAGCTGCTGCCACCCACTCCACCCTTCCACAGGCAGAGAGAATCTGAACTGGATACATAGTTGGGGTGGTGGCATGAACAAGATGTCAGACAAAGGAACTTTGGGCTAAGTGAAAAAGCAGGGGGCTCTGCAGACAGGGGAATAATGGCAAGTGTGACTAAGAAATGCATAACTGGAGGTGGTGGTAAACATGAGAGTACACCCAAGGTAGATAGGGTACCACCATTGGGCTACCACTAGACCCACATGGCCACTTCACTGCCCACCAGACCAGAGCTGCTACTACCATAGCTGCAGCTGCCAGTTGTAGTGCCCTCCATGATGAGGTAGGAGAGGGCACAGACTACAGTGCTGATTGAGGGCTGCATTCATAAGCTAAGGTAGCAAGCTAAACAGTGCTGAAGGCAGGGCAGTGCTCAGTAGCTAGGAGTTCTAGTGGGTCCTGATGTCAAACCACTGGATTGCTCTGAACCAGAGCAGTGGCAAGATAGCTCTGCAGAAGTGTCTCATATTCTGGGCAGGATCGCCGTACAAGGGACTGACCTTTGCACTAGAACCAGTTCCACCAGGCCGTTTCACTCCCCATCAAACTGGAGCTACCAATCCCATGGTTGTGGCTGCTGTTCTTTGTGCCTCCCTGATAGGGTGGGGAGGGAAAAGTCTGAAGCAGTGCCACAGGGCTGCAAGTGCAAAGGCCAAGGTAACAAGATGGATAATGATGGTGCTGAGGGCAGAGTGGGGCCCAGTAGCCTGATGTTCCAGTAGGTCCTGTCCCTGAACATGCTGCCAAATATTGGGAGTACCCTGACCCTGAGCAACAGCAAGATGTCCCATCCAAAGAATATTCTATCAGTGGGGTTCAGTATCCTCCTTTTGGAGGTTTTAAAAACCTCAAGATGGTTGTGTGGACCAGGATGACTAGAGTTCCATCAGCATTGCTGATGTGGGTGTTGTCAGCAATGGTGTTGGACCCTGGCTTCATTTGGCACTAATTCTGGCAGGCATTTGGGGCGCTGGATGATGTCCTGGTACCTTTGTGAAATATGGGAGCTGATGTGATATTCAGGAACCTGTGGGATGCCTGGGTACCTGTGGGATACCTGAGAATCTTCAGGATGTCCGGGTAACTGCAGGATGGTTGAGTGCTTGCAGGGGACCAGGAACCTCCAGGTGTCCAGATGTGTGATAACTGGGACCCTGCTTGATATCTTGGTTGTGCTGCCAGGCTGTCCAGGCAACTCTGGATGCCTTTTCAGTGTCCATTTGCTACTTTGATGTCTGAGTGTTGGACTAATACCCTGGTACCGTGGGATGTCCAAGTGCCTGCTAGATGTCTGGGCACCTACAGGATTTCCAGACACCTGTGGGTTGTCTGGCCCCTGTAGAAAGCCCTGAGTCTTGCGGGAGGCCCTGGTGCCTACATGATGTCTGGGCACTTGTGGGATGACCTGATACCTGTGGGATGCCCTGATAGTTGCGTGCTGTCTGGGTGCTTGTCAGATGTCTGGATGCTCGTGTTATGTCTTGGTGCCTACAAGATGCCTTGGTGCCTGTGGGATGTCCAGGTGTCTGTAGGACACCTGGTGTCTCCAGGGAGTATGGGTACCTGTAGGATACCCTTGTAGTTGTGTGCTGTCTGGGTGCCTATGGGATGTCTGGGTGCCTGTGGCCTATCCAGGTGTCTGTGAGATATCCTGGCATCCTCAAGATGTCTGGGTACTTGCAGTATACCTGAATGCCTGTGGGATGCTAGGGGCCTATGGAATGTGTAGGTGCCTGAGGGATGGCCGGGTACCTGTGAGATATCCAGGTACCTGTGTGTTTGGGTGTTGGGACCCAACTTCAGTTTGAACTTGATCATGCTTGATTTCAGGCTGGTGTGGGCCAGGTGAATGTCCATGATTGGAATGGCCTGCTGCCTCCAGGAACCATGGTGATGCCTGTGATCCATGCTCCCACCACCCAGGCTGGACTCAATTTTATTGTTTTTGTTGTTTGTTTTTGTTTTTTTAATGAGGGCACAGGGGTTGGGGGGTAGGCCTGGAGGAATAGGAAGAAAGTGTGATCAAGATAAATTGTATGAAACTCTAGTAATTAATAAAAGTACTATGAAAAATATATTTTTGTGAGAGTCCTTATCTGTTTGGTTAACTTCATTCGTAGGCTCTTTTGCTGGGTAATCAATGTAAGAAGATTTACTTTCTTGATTTTGTTTTCAGATAATTCATTATTCGTATATAAAATACTATTTTTTTTTTAAGATGGGTTCTCACTATGTAGTACTGGCTGGCCTTGAATTTACAGAGATCTACCTGCTTCTGCCTCCATATTACAGAGATTAAAGTCATGGGCCATTACACCCAGAAATACTGATTTTTATGTTAAGAAAAAAATTAGAAACATATTTATTTTTAGGATGTATTTGTCTGTCTGTCTGTCTGTCTGTCTGTATGTGTACCATGTTTATGCATGGTGCTCATGGAGGTCAGAAGAGGATGTTGAATTCTCTGGAACTGGAGTTGTAGATAATTGTGAGCCACCATATGGATGCTGGGAACTGAAGCTATGTCCTCTGAAAGAACAGCATGTTCTTTTTACCACTGAGCCATCTTTTTAACCCCATATGCTGATTAAAAAAAATACTGCAACTTTAACTGATTCATATATTAGTTCTAATATCCTAATTAGATATATATTTAAAGGTGTAGGGATAAGACTGTGGGGGAAGGGACTGCTTTCTGGGATGTATGATGGGTACGCCTAGTTTGGGAAAAAGTCTGTAAATCCAGTAACTATTAATGAGTGCTTCCTGAGATTTAACCTGTACCTGATGTAAACTCCTGGCTGAGGCAATTGTTAAAAGTACATTGACCCTAACATTTCTCTTGCTAAAAGGTGTTTGTTTGTTTGTGGTTTGGGTAATGAAGAAATTTTATCATTCCTGCAGCCAATCAGCAATGAGTAACACCTAAAATGCCTGGAGACCTCGGATTATCTGAGCACTGAAATGGTGCCAGAAACTTAAGGGTGATATTGTTCTCTCCATTAAGAAAGAAATAGCCTTTGTATCAGCTGGAGGAAGGTCAGTTAACATTGCCTTACAACAATAAAAGCACTTCAGCAAGTTAGCTTGGGGTCCTGTCCTTGAGGCTGATTCTCTGGCTTTCAAGTTTGAAATTTGCATCCTGGAAGTGGTTTTCTGTTTCTTTTTGTACCCACGAGTGATTCAGAACAACCACATTTGGCACTGAGGGGTTAGGAAAGAGGAATAAAGGGATCCAGACACTCCTGGACTGGAGGAAATGCAAGCTCAAAGGGTATGAGAGATGCCAGGATTTGGTAGGCGTAAGGAAAATGTCCATCTCAGGAGCAATTATATATATATATGAGGCTCCTGAGACAATCATAAATAACACAGAAAAAGAGTTTTTTCCCACATTTAACATGGGAAATTCTCCATCTCAGGAATGACAGTATGTGCCGTTGCTAAAAGGTTTGTTAAAAGGAAATAGAGTAAATGTAAAGGAAAAACAGTTTACTGAGCTTTTTGCACTAATTAGGTGGCATTGTTACTGGTTTCAGGAAACTTCTCACAAAGGTTAAAACAAACGGTATGGAAGCAAGTGTCAAGAGATCTGAGACACATCAGAAAGGGAACACTATACAGTCAAAGATTTGGATTTTATGCAATTTAATTTCAAATGCCTTGGAATCATTACAGAGTGAGGAGTCAGATACAGCTAAGTCAGAAGTAAAAACAGAAAAGGACAGACATTCCAGCTATGAGCCGTCTATCAGCAGATGAAAATGTCTCTTCAGAGAAGGAAGTGAGGATGGCTAGGATGACAGAAAAGAATCTTCATGCCTTCCTCCTCCCTCCTCACCAAAGACAGACTTCAACAAAGGGAAAAGCTGAGGAATTGATTGTTAAGGGTTTTCTTTTAAAATGTGTTCATATTTGTTTTCTGCTGCCGTTTGGGCTCTTAAAGGCTGCAGCCATTCCTAAACGCTTAAAGTTTAAGCTTTGAAGCCTTTTGTAACTGTCACTTTTTCACTCATAACTGGACTCCTAATGGAACTGTACTCCTGTCTGGTTCAGCTTCTCCTGGAGGTTTCTGAGAAAGATCTAACTTGTGACCTTTTTTTAAAACCTCAGTTAGCTCAAAGGGTTAAAAAGGAAAGGAAAAGAGAAACCTTTACAGCCCCTTATGGCTGTCTTTATCTATATTTGAAGATTCCCAGCAACTGTCTGCCTTCTTTCTTATTCTCTAGAACTATCTGTCTTTATCTGAGCCTTGTTTTGTCTGCTTTCTCTATCATCAGCTTTTGGAGCTCACTTTTCCTGACACCAACTCTGTGCTTACTCTTCCCTGACACCACTCAACCTGGTGCTCACTCTTCCCCCATCTCCACCCCAACTGAACTTTTCAATGGCTATATTCTCTCTTATATACCTCCCTCCAAGCTGTTTCCAGAAGTCTAAGGGGCATGTAACCATAAGGAAGGCTGCACAGCACAAAAAGCCTTCTGGCAAAGCATTTCACTATAATTGATTGAGCAGTTGCAAAAATTACAGATATAAGTAGAAGGTCTCCTGAGACAAAAAATGAATCAAATGAGTTCTTCCAGACAGAAAAATGGGAAATATTTAATCAAAGGAAGACTCCAAAGAGAGAAATTAGGGAAAACAAAAGACTTTTCCATTAGGAGATTAGAAGACTTTAATCAAAGGCCTACAGCACCACCTTAGACAGGGCTGAGGAATGACAGCCTAGGGTCATAGCACTGCCACTCGCCTTTCCAATTACTGTGCAGCAAATGTCTGCAAATAATCGACATCCTCAGGGGTATGTTCAGATTGATTGGAAATCTACAGACATGACAGATCCGAGGTGATTTAAGGAGGCAGTGGTGGTATATGGAATGCACTCACCCTGTGTAAGCCAGATTTTAAATAATTAGGCTATTCAAAATGAATCATTCCACAAGACTGGAAGGATTTGATAACAGCTATACTAGAAGCTAGTCCTCAATTGCAATGGCTTATATGGTGGAGAGAAGCAACAGTCATGGAACAGTGTAATTGGGCTAGAGGAGTGGATATACTAAAAGATCAATTACTAGGTGAAGGCCAACATGCTGATTTACAAAGAAAGGTTCAGTTTGATAACACCACTATAGTTCAATGTCATTTAGTGGCTTTAAGATAAGGTTGATAAGGTTGAAGACCCAAGAAAGAGATCCACATCATTTACAAAAATTATGCAAAGCTCTGGGAAAGCCTTCACTGATTTTTTTTCCCCAAGGATTAACTTCAGCTGTACACAGAACAATATCAGACCCAGATGTTAATTAGATGTTAATTGAGTCTTTGGCTTTTGAAAATGCAAATACTGAGTGCCAAAAAGTTATATGGTCTTTAAAGGCACAAAGGGCTCCTTTGGTTGAATGGATTAGGGCTATTGCTGACATTGGAGCTGCTCTTTATAATGCCCTATAATTGGATAGGCCTTAGCTAAAGGTCTTTAATCTTAGAACACCCAATGCTTTAGCTGTGGGAAACTTGGACATTTAAGGAAGGCCTGTAGGTGGGCTATTTCAAAAGGCAACATTTTTCCTGAAAATAATCAGGAAACCCTAGCCCCAAGTGTCTGTAGGAGGGGTAAAAAGGGTAAACATTGGACTAACAAATGTAGATCAACAAGAGATGTACAAGGTAATCCTTTGCTGTCAGAAAACTCGATGAGGGGCTTAGCTTGGGGCCAAGTAACAAACAACATGAGCCACCAGTTTCCTACCAGCAATGGGATAGCTCATCAGCAACGCAAACAGAGAAACTCAGGTTTGATATTGAAGATCTGATGCACGCCAATGCAAGCACTGCTGCTCTAGACTAGCAGTGGGCAGACATCTTATACTGTCCCCAGAAATTCCATGTCATAAAATAGCTACCGGGGTATATAGTCCTCTTCTCTCCGGGAGAGTAGGGATAACTTTGGGAAGAAGTAACTTGACATCTCAAGGGTTTATCATGCATCCAGGAATTATAGATGAAGATTTCAAGGGAGAGATTAAAATTATGGTTTATGTAAAGAGGACTATGCAATTAGACACAGGTGATAGAATTACTTGATTATCTTTACTCCTACATATTAAGACAAGGTGGCTCCAGTAGATAGAACAGAAGGGTTTTGAAGTACTGGAGAAAGGTATTTTGACAAACTATTATCAATGATTAAAAGCCAAAATTAAGATTACAAGTGAATGGCATTGAAATCGAAGGTTTAGTGGACACTGGATCTGATGCATCTATAATTTCACAAGAGTCTTGGAATCTGAGTTGGCCTCTTTAGGAGGTATCTACTCAATTAGGAATTGGAATGTTATCTCAGGTAAAACAAAGTATAGAGTGGATTAAATGTGCAGGGATAGAAGGTCAAATAGGAGAATTGAAACTTTGTGTGGCTCATATAGCCATGAATTTATGGGAAAGAGATTTATTGCAAGAGTGTGGAGCTAAAATTAGTATTTCTTCAATTTCAGAAATAGCTTGTAAAATGCTAAAAATGGAATATGCTCCTGGTAAAGGTTTTGGAAAGAGTTATCAAGGAAAATCACAGGCTATACAGGTTGTCCAGAAGCAGGACAAGACAGGAATGGGCTATTAAAATTTATAAAATGGGCCACTACTAATATACCAACTGCCCTACCTTTAATATGGTTAGTTAACAAGCCTATATGGGTATAGCAGTGGCCCTTAATTAAGGAAAGTTACAGGCATTTAAGCAATTAGTACAAGAACAGCTAGAGGCTTAACGTAGAGAGGAATCTATTAGTCCTTGGATTCTCCTGTATTTTGTCATTAAAATAAATCTGGAAAATGAAGAATGTTAACTGATCTAAGGGCTGTAAATAGAGTAATTCAACCCATGGGTCTGTATAGCCTGAAATTCTCTTATCTTACTTAGTACCTAAGACTTGACCTAAAACAGCTATTGATATAAAGGACTGCTTCTTTACTATTCCCTTACAGGAGCAGGATAAAGAGAAATTTACTTTCATAGTGCCTACTTATAACAATGCTCTACATATAAAAAGATATCAGTGGAAAGTACTTCCCCAGGGAATGTTAAATTGTCTAACTTTATGTCAATATTTTATATACCAACCACCGGCCATAATTTGTAAACAATTTCCTCAAGTCATTATTTACCATTACATGTTTGATATCTTATTGGCTGATTCTGATGCAGATACATTAGAAAGGTGCTGGTAGCAAAGCAGAGGAAAAGCTGCTGGCATTGGGGCATGAGGAGTTTAGAGGAGGCCACTGTTTAGCAGGGTGATGATGGGTTTATCCTGGAATGGCAAGGCCTCCAGGGGATTTTCTCCTGAATGGCCCCTTTTGCTACTGCTGCTGTTGGGCTCTAGCATGGTAATTTTCTCCTGAATGGCCCCTTTTGCTACTGCTGCTGTTGGTCTCTAGCATGCTAATTGGAATCATAGTCATTTTCTCTCTCTGGTGGCACAAAAATTCTGTGGGGAGTCTTCAGTCCCTCACTAAATATGTAAATACAATTAACAATAACAGTGGTGATTTTTCCAAAAGGCAATGCCACCCAGAGAGAATAGATCAGGGTGTTTTGCCAACTGCTATGAAGCAAGTTACCTAGGGAAAATAAAACATATCCTTAGTAGCTGAGGACTTGCTAAGATCAGGAAGCAAAAACAAAGGAAGCTCAGGTTACTAGGGCCCACAAGTTTTGTCTATGAGAGACAGGTGTATAATTAATAGGCAACAATGATTTTCAGTGCCTACTGTTAAGTTTGAACTTCCTTGACCATCATTAAACTTAATTTTCCTGCTTTTTCAATTATGGATTTCCTGATGGGTTTTGGTGTGAACCTCAAGAACATAAAGATAATAGAATAGGTAGATTCTTTTTTGTATGATAAAGAAAAAATAAAAATTCTGAAACATATGATCCTTTGATTAACCTTAATAGAAATATATTAGGATTGTATTAAACAGAGTAATAGATTGTTACTTGGTTACTGCAAACTGCAGCCTGCCAAGAAAAATACGTGGTTTCCATAAACTCTGTTAATCTGCAATAGAAAATTCATTGCTTTGTTGTACAATGTAACTACGGGAACAGAACATACAAGAGATGTTTAGTCATGTGTGGGTACTTCATGGTAACTTGCTTAAAGGCTTTGTTCAAAGGTTATATAAGGTTTATTGGAAAAATAAAGTTAGAGTTGAGATTTTCATTAAAAAATATGTGTGTATGAATGATTTCTTCCCTTGACCCCACATCTATCTATTCAGAACCCTGACCTGCTGGGGCTGGACCCTGGAAGAAAGGGCATTTAATGAAACAAAAAAGATTTTTAACATCATGTTACTAGTAAAGGCTTAAAGAAAAAATTGCCCATTACTTGGTGACAAGCTAAGGAAATTATATTTAAAAAAAATGTTCTACTTATCCTTTGTATAACCAAGTTTCCCTATCTGCTGGAAATAATCTTAAAGGTACCCCCCCAAATGAAATCTGGCAAATGGATGTGTTTCATTTTACAGAATTTGGAAAATTAAAATATATACATCATACCATTGATACATATTCAGGATTTCAATGGGCATCTGTCTTGAGTTCTGAAAAGACTGATTCTATAATCACACATTTATTAGAAGTGATGGCTATCATGGGATACCTTTACAAATTAAAACTTATAGTGCCCCTGCTTATATCTCTGGTAAAACAAAGCATTGTTTTACACATTATAACATAAGACATATTACAGGCATACCATACAATCCTACAGGACAAGTAACTGTAGAAAGATCTAATCTCACTTTAAAAGAGATGATCATAAAACAAAAGGGAGATGAGATCCTCCAGGGATAGATTGCATAGTGGTTTACTAACTTTAAATTTTTGAATGCTAAGTAATTTAAAATTGAATGCTAATTAAAAATTGAATGCTAATTAAAAGTTGAATGCTAATGAGGCAGGGATGACAGCTGCCAAGAGGCACTGGATTGTGGGAAAAAATGCTGAATTAAGTCATCCTGTGTACTATAAGGATGGTTTAACATCAGAATGGAAGCCAGGGAAAGTGTTGTGTTGTGGTCAAGGCTATGCTTATATTTCTACAGGAGACAAAAAGTTGTGGATACCATCAAAATTGACAAAAATTCAATGTGAGGAGAAGCCTCCTGAATACCTTGGCTGCTGACATGGGTGACATGACTCTAAGATGGAAGATACACAGAAAGACCTTGATGCAGGTGGCTAGTTGCCCTACATGGAGACAGCTCAAGAAATATGCTGATGAAGGAGAAACAATAGTTTGACAGATTGAAAAAAACCTTTAAATGCTGCAACCTTGTATCTTGCTATGATATTTGTGGTAACTGCACAGGTAACAGGGACCATTCATACTTACTGGGTTTATATTCTGTGGGGGGCTCCCTTAAGAGGGGAGTTGAAGCATGCTTTGAACCCTAGAATTCTCACCCTGAGAGGGAAGGCATTCAGCTGCTCCCCTTTTCTTAGCCCTGACAAAACCCAGCTAAATGGCTTCACAGCAGACCACTGACAAAGGAATGTGGCCTGATTGGTGTTTATCTGAATGCCATAGCTGGAAGGCCTAGGGCTGAGCCCATTTTCTGAGAAGGTGTCTTCCTCTTTCCCATGTGAGACCACACTTTATGCAGTAGGTGCTCTTCTAGGACTTTGACTCTTAGAATGATAATGAGCCCCCCACATGCAAATAAGGCTACTTCAGTATCCCTGTCTTAATCAATGGCTACTGTCCCTGGGTGCCAAGGACCCTCTCCCTCCTTTTCCCCTATAAATGTAACCACCCTTGTTAACTGAGCTGTTCCATCGACAATAGTTTCCCTGGGAAATTCTGTTTCCTGTGTAGCTCTCAGCCTCTGATAGAAGATATGCCCAGACCCACAAGGATCTGATCTCTTCTTCCCTGGAGCTGCACCACTGGCCATGGCTTAGCTACTCCCAGAGAGGAGAGGGAACAAAGAAATCCACAATACTAGTTCTCCAATTAACAAAGAGGTAAGTTCGGGAGATATGGATATTCCTGTGGTAGTCAATGAATCTTTTTGACTATCTGGTCCTTATGACTTCAGAGGACCTGCTAAGCACATGGAAGAAGGCAAGGATATTATTCTGTGGGAGTACAAGGAATTACCTTGTATGGGTAGTGGGACACAATGTTTAAATATAACCTCTCAAGTTTGGGCATCTGCAACCTTTCATAATACTACCCAGAATTTTTATGATAAATATCTTATGCTTTAAGAGAGTTTAGATTTGGGGGAGAGGCAAGAGATTAATGCCACTAGTTCTTTAAATCTATCAAATTGTAAATTGTGATATGTTATCAAATAATCTAACTGGACACATTGGCAAAGATGTAAAGGTGAGAACCCTTGGGTACTTATTAATATCTCCCAAGGAGAAGTTATTGATTGGAGCCCTTATGGCTCCCCCAGAGCAGGAATTTCTCACTCAGAATTGATATGGCAATGGTCTGGTTAGAATAAAACTGTGGATACTGTTTCTATTGTTTATGACATTTTTCTGAAAAGTCCAGCGCCCCTAGTGGTAAAGGAACTAACCTCCTCCGTTTAATGTTAGTACTCACTATCCCATAAACCTCTCTATTTTTCCAGAACTCCTTGTTGCCAAAGAGCCAATCCAGTGCCTGGGTTCTGACCAGTCAGAGAGCTTCCCCGCTCCCTTTTAAAAAGTCTAGCTGGAGGCTCCTCCGGGTCATTTTCTCCTATTCTGACGCCCAGGATACAGATGCCCCAGTGCATCGGATAATAAAAGCCTCATGTTTTTTACATTGATGTGGAGTCTTGGTTCCTTGAGGTCACCACTTGCCGGTCCTTTCATTTCGATGGCAGGGGGTTAGGATGTTACAATTTGGTAATTCAACTTATAGAATTGACAAGTGCCTTTCACCCGCTTAAGGCAAGGATAAACATTACCAATGACAAGATTAATTTGTCCTTTAAATTAGATCAAAGCCACACGTTTATAGCATGTTGTACCATTGCCTTGTTATTAAAACCATCTGTGCTGTACCACCCTAACAACTATAGAATCACGTGTGCATGCTGCACTCTAAATACCTGTGTTAATACTGAAATGTCCCTAAATGCTACTTTTGAAAGTTTGTATATTTTCAGAGCAAGACCAGCCATCTGGATATCTGTGAAATTGAAGAGATCATGGCAAAACTCACTGGCAATGATGCTAGTGCAGAAGCTTGCTGAAAGAATATTAAGAGGAACTTGACAGATGGTTGGACTAATTAATGGGAATTATTGCATTGCCTGCTACTGTTGCTACAGCTGGGGTGGCTCTTTATAAAGAAATTCAAACTGCTGAGTTTATTAAGGACCAGCATAAGCATTTTGCAGAACTTTGAACTCAACAAAGATAGTAAAATAGTTAATGAAATAGCTGACCTGAGACAGGCTGTGATACTAATAGGGAGTAGCTAGAAATTTAAAAGGAACAGATAAAGTTAAAATGTGATTGGAGTGTTACTTCTTATTGTATTACATCTTTAAGGTTTAATGACAATAAGTTGGGAAAAAGTTAAAATGCATTTGTTGGGTTACCCTAATTCTTCTAAGATGATCTATGGTTTGCAACAATGGATTAAAGATACTTTCCCAAGAAATTGCCAGACATGACCAGGATGGACATTATGGAAAGCCTGGCAGATATTTAGCTTCACTTAATCCTATGCATCACTTTAATATATTTCTTATTCTATGGATCATTATAATTTTCTTATTGTGCTAGTTTTACTGGTGTTGAAATGTGTTCTGATTACTCTACATAAAACTGTCAAACATCACACTAGAGATAAAGCTGTTTTTTCAGTGAGGCTTCACAATCTTCAACACAATTAACAAAAAGGGGAAACTGTAGGGATAAGAGAGTGGGGGGAAGGGACTTCTTTCTGGGATGTATGATGGGGTACACCTGGTTTGGAGAAAATCCTGTAAATCTAGTAATTGTTAATGAGTGCTTTCTGAGATTTAAGCTGTACCTGATGTAAACTCCTGGCTGAGGCAATTGTTCAAAGTACCTTGACCCTAATGTCTCTCTTTCTAAAAGGGATTTATTTATGCCTTTGTTAATGAAGAAATTTTATCATTCCCACAATGAGCAACTCCTGGGACACTTGGAGACCTCAGATTACTCAAGCACCAGAATGGTGCCAGGGACTTTAGGGTGGTATTGTTCTTTTCCTTAAGCAAGAAATAGCTTTTGGTTTGGCTGGGAGAAGGTCAATTAACATTGTCTTATAACAAAAACACTTCAGTAAGTTAGCTCAGGGTCCAGTCCTTGAGGCTGACCCTCTGCTTGAGTTTGAAGTTTGCATCCTGAAAGTGGCTTTCTGTTCCTTGTCCTACCATGATCAACCACATAAAGGAGTTGAAATTATCATTTGGAAGAGTTATCTGTCTATCTGTGTTTATTGAAGCAAGATTTACAATAGCTAAGATACACACTCAACCTAGGTATCCATCAACACATGAGTGTATAAAGAAAATATGATAAATATACATAATAGAATAAAGAGTGAACTCTGACCATTTGTGGTAACTTGGATGAGTCTGGAGGACACTGTAACAACTGAAAAACAACAACAACAAAACAAGCACAGAAAGACAACCTGAACAATTTAATAGGCAAGACTCTGGCCACTGTAGTTACTCAGCCATATAGTGGGTGGGGTGAGGTGGGATAGGTATTCTGACCTTAACATCCCTAGATACAGCATGCAAGACACACATGTCTTGGGTGATTCATGTTCTAGTCTTCATTGCAGAGTCCAACTCACTGTTGTGTTAGCCAAGGACACTTAGATAAACCTGTCTTCCACTTCATCCAGTCACTAGAGTTGGAGGTGTGATTTGAAGGCGTCTTTAATGTAAGAGTATCCAGTGAAGCCAGGTATGGTGGTATATAATTACACCTCAGTATTTGAAGGTTTTGAGGCCAGCTTTGACTACTCAGTGAGCCCCTGTCATGACAATTATACTTACACAAACATGAGCGCGTGCGCGTGCGTATACACACACACACACACACACACACACACACACACACACACACACAAACACGACTAAGAGACTACACCATACCCACTTATCCCACAGCCTTTCTTCAGGAGCTGTCTCCAGCAGAGTTGGCTGGTCAGTGTGATTTGATTGTTGAAGACGTTTTTTTGCTAACCTAAGGCATTGGGAATGACTAAGATCTTCACTGGTATTTTTTTTCTTTTATTTTGAGCTTATTGCTTTGTATGGTGGGGGATGATAAAGATAAATGTGACAGAATTCTTTGCCCTCAAGAGAGAATCAGAAAATGTGAATGATCCAATCAGGAACCATGAGAAAAATTCCCCTAGTGGAGGGAAAGATTGGAGGAGGGGGTTGGGACAGGTGCTCAGAAGTGTTTTTTTGAGGTATGGGATACTCAAGGGGGTGGAGTACTTGGTCATCTCAGAGTTAAGGTACTAAGCACCAGTTCAGGAAAAGTGCAACAGTTGAGCAGCTTGCACTTTCTGGGCCTGTCTCCAGCCTCCTTGCTGCTGAGTAGATGCAGTACACACTGTGGTGTGCAGAGGGAACCAGCCTTTTCTGCAGATGGGTTCGTGAGACTCCACTCGGGAGGTGAATACGGGTAGAAAGGAAATTTATGGCAAATGAACAAGATAGTTCATTCTTTAAGGCAAATGAACACAATAGTTCATTCTTTTATGGGATCCAGACACGGCATGCTTACGTACTTTAAGAAATTTACACAGGCACAATTGTGCTTTAGGAATAAAAACACAGAAGCGTTTTTAATAAGAAAATTTAACATTAGTGTACATATCAAGGGGAGAAAGGGGTAAGGTAGAAAAACAGGGCACACTGCTAGCATGGAGCCAAGCTGAGAGTGACTTGCTGCTGGCTGAGAACTTTTAGAGCCAGTCAGATGAGGGCAGGGGCCCTCCTGGTATGCAGGTATGATCCAAGATGGAGCCAGCGTCTTTCCTCCTGGAGGCCGGCAAACCTGCAAAACCTGAGGTGATTACAAACATCTGAGACAATGATTGGAGGCTCCTGCTGGCTGATTTCAGTTCTTCTGGTGGGATTCATTATTTGGTGTGCTAATAGTAATGGCTGTCTATCTCTTCCTGGAACATTAACACCTGCCCCGGGGATGGCTATTATGATATGCTTGCAGTATGCCAGGACTTAAAGAAAAAAGGCCTGCAAGGTTTTTCAGGTGAAGTGGCTGTATTCCTTTCCCAGCCAACAACTGCCAGTTCGGGTAGGCCATATAGACATTCTCATTAAAGATGAAAATTTAGCAAAGAAGAGGAGCAATATAATCTGATGGATTAATATTTCCCTAGCTAAAGTATCAGGATCTCTGTCAGGCAGACTCTATTTAGCATCAGGGATACTCATAGGCCTCAGCAGTGGTAGAAGTGCTGTTCTCTTTCTCTGCCAGGTATCAGTGCCACATGCTTACTGACAATGAGCTTGAGCCAACTGTTTATTTTTTTAATTTCATTATTTTGGTAGGCTAAAAAGTCTGTTCTTTGAGAACTCTGATACCTTAGAAAGCTGGAGCCACATGAATGGGCAGCTCAGCTGGCAGAAGTGGGTAGGTAGAAGGGCTTGCAGGCCTGGGCAGGTCTCAATACCACCCTCAGAGAGGACCAGGGAGTACAGAATGCCAGGACACATCTGACACTTACAGTCTCTTCTATAGGGCCTCTGTGAAATGTTCTGCTTCTTGTTGGGTAGCTGTATCACTCATTTTATGATTTATTCTTGTCAGAAGAATGAAAGACAATGCTACTCCAAATGCCATAGTGTTTGCTTTATTTAAAACCTGAGGTTAAAGAAACATTTCCAAATGACATAGCAGACAGTGTTAAAAGAGTATATTCAGAGATATCAAATTTTTATTGCTTTGTGTAGATAAAATGCTGGTGTTTGATGTGCTTCTGGGTAACTCTTTGGCAGAGAAGAATAAAAGGGGATCCCTGACCTATTGTCTCATAAGGCCACATGAAGTGAGGATTAGTCAATTAAAGTGCACTCCAATTGTTAAGCCTTCCCAAAGAGGCTCAGGGTCACTACAGTTACAAAAGCAGAGCATCTAGATGAAACATACATCAAAAGGCTCTAATAATGTCCCTTGATCAGAGAGGTCTCCTGAAATTTTTAAAAAAAACTTGAGAGGGGAAAGGAAATTATGAATTAACTTTCCTGTTTCCTTGGAAGACATTAAGTGAAATGAGGAAATAGTGTTGATTCTCCTAAGTAGTGTTTGTTTTTGTAAATGTAAGCAATACTTGATAGTCTTTGTATTGTACTCCCTGCTTCTGAGCACAAAGGATGGTTCCTCTCTGCCTCCTTTCCCAAACCTCTGAGCAAAGAATGTTTTCTCAGTCTAAAGAACTCTCATAGGTAAAAACAAAACCCCATGAACTTCAAACCATATCTGCAAGAAAATTTCCTTCTTTTTGGGCCAGGAGTGGCTTGATTACCTGGGGAACAACTGAAACTCTTTGGAAATAGCACCTCTTTTGTTTATATATGGTTCTTCATTTCTACTTCCCAAACCATATGGAGATTTTCAGTTCAGGATTTCTGCTTGAGAATTCCTTTGCCTGCTCTTGGTCCAGGGCTAGCTGGAGTCCAGGGTGCTTATGTCAGCAATGCTCTCAGAGTTCACTTAGACATGGAGGGCACTGTCTCTGACATACTTCCCTATGTCTGGGTGGCTGGTTTATTTCTTGGGTGAAGTCTAGTAGTGGCTTCAGTGGCACTGGTGAACAGGCAGCTGATAGCATTATTAACATGACTGTTATGAGGGAGTTGGGCCATTAGAGGAAAGGCTGCCCTTAAAAAAGAATGGCCGAGGATCTCAAGGATGCTTCCTTATGATATTTTAGTGTAATTCAGTCCAGCTGGGCCACCATCTTCCTCAGTGATTCTTCAATTGTCATTTGCATTCTTAAAAATGTTACTCCAATGACTAAAGCTCAGTAAAATTTGGAACTACTTAAAATAATAAAGCTATGTATGAATGGCACACTTACACAGAACCAAATGTTCTTTAGTTACAGAGATCTGAGCAAACTGGAGCATGAACAGTGAACTAATATATAGTACAGTACAAAGTCCATTCGGCACAAAAATAAATGTACTATCGAAAACAAAGAGTTGGTAAGTATCTATTAGAACACTAAGCAGTTGGCATTGGAGTCTCCCAGTTCTGAGTTGGCTTCACAAGAACCACATGGTCTTTTAAGATGCAGCTGACTTCCTGGTGAGTGACAGAGGTTTAAGATGAACTCAGATGAACTCAGGCCCCTCCCAGGCCACCAACACCACAGCTACTCAGTGAATGGTGGCTCTTGATGCAGATGGTAGCAATGACACCATCAGAAGGCCATGAGCTTGGCCAGTCTCTCCATCATACCCTGGAAAAGCCAAGCAACAAAAATGAGATCCTAATTGATGCTGTGTGCTTTTGGCCTAGTGAACAAGCTGGCTTCAGCATTCCATTTGCAAGAAGGTAGAAGGGTTCAAATGCAAGATGATTTGGTCCTCAGCAATCTCAGGTCACATAAGGACCTACAAGGACCCATGTTAATCTTCAAAGAGTGAGCCGCTTCCTCAAACACTCTGCTCTAAGACATAGCTGTGTAAGCTGCTCTCACATTTAACAAAGTTGTCAACCAAGGGAAATTCTTGGCAGTGTGAGTAAAAAAGGGCCACAGAGAACAGGAAGCTATCTAAACTATCTATTTGCCTGTTCTAGAAAAGGAAGCAGTAAGTTGTCTGCAGTATCAGATGTGACCTGTCTAACAGGATATAGGAAAAGATGTAGGGAGGGAGGGACTGGCAGATTTAGGCCAACAGGAAGTTATGCCTTGCTCTTCTAAGTTGCTTAAGTTACCAAAGACTTTTTAGAAAGGTTCCAGGTATTGAAAATGGTTCTTATATGGACTCTGCTCATTAGTAAACAACTGTCTGCAGGTGAGGCAGAAACTCTGGTGTTTATAAAAAAAGATGGGCTAAGGGGCTGGTACATGAGCTCTGAGGCCAACCTGAGTTCCACTGTAGGGAATTTAGCCTGTATTTGCACTCCTTCCATCCATATACAGAGCTGAAGCCCTCAGGTAGCAGCTGCTCTTTCCTAGACTTCTGGTTGGTTTCTGAGTGTGTGAGTATGGGTATTTAGAGATGCAGAGTAGCCTGGCTGAACAGACAAAGCCCTCAGGTAGCAGCTGCTCTTTCCTAGATCTCTGGTTGGTTCTTGAGTGTATGTGTGTATGGATATTTAGAGAAGCTGAGTGGGCTGGCTGAGCAAAGGCCCTGAGGTAGTGGCTGCTCTTTCCCAGACCTCTGGTTGGTTTGTGAGTATGTGTATGTGGGTATTTAGAGATGCTGAGTGGGCTGGCTGAGCAAAGGCCCTGAGCAGACAAAGACTCAGGAGGACAGCACAGCTCAGGCCTCCCCCAAATGGCTGAGTCAGGGAAGCAGCCCCCACTTATGGGGAAATTAAAGGATACGGGCATCTCTCACATGATGGTCCTGTGGCCAGGGCAGTGGCCCATGGTTACTAGAAATCCTGGCTGTTTAGAGTTGACATATAATCAAGGCCACTTCTGGCCTGAGAAATCCCACAGCAGACTGTTCCCAACTGTGATCCCAGGTGAGGGCAATGGTATCCGTAGAGTATAAACATTTGGCTAGGTGTCCCTTTGGGTGAGAAGACAGCTGAGTCTCTTATCTAGTCCTCAGGAGCACTGGAAACAGAGTGATGACTGCATGGAGTCAAGCACAGTGTGAATCTTGATGAGCAGTTTCTAAGGTATAGCCCAAGGCCTCTGCCAGAGCTGCAGAGCTAGTGAGCTGGGCACAGCTCATTTTCTTTCCTTTGTTTCTAATTTTTTAATTTCTAAAATTTTGTGTATGAGTGTGAGTGTAAATGTTTAGTGAGATAGGTGAGGAGTAGTAGTGTTTCCTGTGGATGACGAAGAGCTATCAAAGTTCAGGCACTGATGCTAGGGAAAATCACTTCCATCGTAGATCACAGGCCGGTCAACTGTCAGGTGGTAAAATACTTTTTTGGAGATAAACCTGAAGAAACAAAAATGGAAAGGGAAAAGTGTTACTTCTAATGCAGACCAAGGGTGGCAGCTGCTACTGGAGCCTTACTCCATGTGCTTGGTTGGGTACAGGAGCCAAAGTCTCCAGGGAAACAGCTTTTGGGGACTTGACAACTCATGGACCACTTTAGTGTTCCTTGGTTCCCTATTTCCATCTTCAGTATGTCTAGTCCAGTGAAGTTCTATCCCTTTAGAAGTCCAAGTAATGTCACTATGGGCTTCCTGGGGCTTGAGTGAAAAGTGGGGCTAGAAGTCTCTGCCCTCATTTGTCTAGCTGCACTAAGGTATCAGTGGTCAGGACTGTATGGGTAGGCAGATTAGGAGCTACAGTAGGTCACAGCAGAGGCCAGAATAGATGTCCCACCCACTGGACATCTGTGTCAGTTCTAATCTCATGTGCCATAGGCAGAGTTTATTCTCCAGAGCACTACACCACCCAGTTTTTCCAGGAGCCTTCTGGAAGGCTGTGTGCTGCCTTCATCATACTTCTCTTTGGATCCACAGCAAGGCTCAGTGAGGCACTGATACTTCTTAGGGTCATTACACAAAAAGAAATGGCTAACTAGGGTTGCCTCAGAAAGAACAGGGCTTAGCTACATGGACACTGATCCTCTTCCATCCCTGCCCCCAACTGCTACTGCTGCTCACCCAAGGTGGGGGCTCCACAGCCAGCTCCCTGGAAAGGTTGAGCATGCTTTAAAGTCCTATAGACTCAGGCAGAGAGTTTTATGACCCAGGGCAACACAGGACAAAGTGGGAAAGTCACTTCCAGCCTCTTGGGTGGCAGACAACCCTGTCCACGGGCCTGAGAGCTCAGGGCCTGAGGAGTTGGGGTAGGGTAAGGGAACAACTTTTGTCTCGAGTATCCTATCAAGTTACTCTGCTAAAAGTCAAGTGCCTGTGAGGGAGGGAGATGGTCACAGCCAAGATAAGTCTATTATAAGAGAGACGCAGCGAATAAGCTATTGGAAACCAGAAGCCATCCCTAGGGACAGATGTCTTGATTGTGTGCATGACAGATGCTCTCTGTCCTGTATAGGTGCTCTGTCCTGTTCTCTTTTCTAGCCACTTGCCTATCATTTCTTTTTATATTTTCATGCTGACTATTCATGAGATCAGAACCTCTTGAGCCTGAAGCTGACCCTCAGAACTGCCTGAAGCAACTGGGGAGCTCAAGATGGCAAAGGCTGCTCCTATGATATACAGCAAGGCCGAGAGTTTTTTTTCCTTTTTTTTCCCCTCATTTCTTTTTCACTTATGTGCTCTTGGCTTTTCCCTTGGATTGTCAAGGTCCTTCTATTAACTGGCAGTGGGAATCAACCTGAGAGAGGTGAGTACCACTGAGATGAATCTAGCCTAGAGTTAGGTGCCTAGTTCCAGTCTGGCTCCCCAATAGCCATGTGGCTGGAGTGTCACTATTCTACCCTCCAGTCTTTAGTCCTCTAGGAAAGGAGGAAGCTGTATGCCAGAAGTGAGTGGTTGGTATATGGTGAGACCCCATAAGTGTTGGCTTACTGCTGTGGTTTGAATAATAAATGTCCTCCATAGGTTCACATATTTTAACTCTTGGTCCCTGGTTAGTTATGTTTGGGAAGGTTGTGAGACTTTCAGAAGGTGAAGCTTTGAGAATTTGTAGCCTTGCCCTACTTCCAGTTTGCTCTGTTTCCTGCTCTCTTTGTATCCTGTGAATAAAGATGTGATCTATCTGCTTCCTGCTCTGGCTGCCTGCTGCCATTATGGACCCTCCCTCTGAAATTGAAAGTCCGATTAAACTCCTTCCTTGGTGTTTCATTGTAGCAACAGGAAAGTAATTGACAGACTTGTTTTATAAAACCTACCACGAGCACTTGAACAGAGCAGAGGGGTCTAAATTTGAGAATCACTAACAAAAATCTTTGACAACTAAGTCTTGATTTTTTGAGTGTTTGCCTCAGTGCTAGAGAATATGGGCAATGATGCATAGCAACAGGTAGACTCATGAGATTCTATGACTGAGGTACCTACCTGGAAAAGGTGTTGTCAAAGATGAGCAAGTAGATGCCAGGGGTTCGGACTTTCAGCTGCCCTCGGATGCTCTCCTTGTGAGAATTGCATCGGGTGGTGGGAATGAGGACCTGGCAGGGAGAGCAATAAGATATCACAGAAGCCTATGAGTCCTGTAGGTAGGCTAACACTCTGAATGAGATCACAGCTCTGTAGGGCTGGGATTAGAACTTAGCCCCAGCAAGGGTGAGGTGTTACCTATCCCACTTACTATAGGGAGATGGTGGGCATGAGTTTCTTCCAGAATCATGAACCAGTCCCCAGCATCCCCGACCACACTAGTGCCAAGCTGCTCTACCTCCTAGAGAAGCAGACCTTTCATGCTTTAGGAAGCCAGAGCTAATTCTAAATGTCCATTTGACAAGTTGACTCTTGTAGGTCCTAGTGCTGTCCTTGGTTCTCTTGGACACTAAGTCTTCTTTCCAGATGATGACCATTCATGCTCTCTATAAAGCTCCTGGACCCACTCTCTTCCAGGAAAGACAGCCCTGGCTCCACTCATGCCCTCTTAAATGGCATCAACACAGGCCCTTCTCTGGGCTGGGTCCTGGCTGGTTCATGTGATTTTTATCTTCTCAAGCCTGATACTTAAGCCTTCTGTTTATTCTCCTAGAATCAAAATTTGTCCCTAGAAACATTTATTTTCTGATGGCTTCATTGCTAGAGGGCAAATGTGGGCACATAGTGTGTGGACCAGAGCTAGTCCTTTCATGGTCAACTTCATCCCCACTAGGGCCTATCTGGCTATCAGCTAAAGTACAGGCCTAATCTTAAAACTAAAGTTATATGGGCTAACAAAATGGCTCAGTAGGTAAAAGTGATTGTTTTACAAGTCTGATAACCCGGAAACCATACAAAAAGATGAAAGGAGGTATCCTCTGGTATCCATGTACATGCCATGCATGCATGCCCTTCTCCCATGAATAATAAAGGAAACAAAATAATAAATAAAACAAAAACAAACAAACAAACAAAAAACAACAACTGAGGTGAAAGGGAGAGATGACCAGTATTCTAATTTGTTTCCTTTCTTCTTTCTCCCATCTTAGAAAGTCTTGCCTCCTAGTACCCTACACCGATCATATAGGAAAGCATATGCATTAAGGGTTAGATAGACCAGCAGCTCTATAGATCACTCTGAACTCCTAGTATGGCAAAGATGCCAGAAGCAACTATTTTTATCCATCTCCCTTACCCTTGTCACTGTCTCTTTATAGGTACACCTATAATGCCTACCTACCTCATATTATGATTTCTACCTGGATTCACAGGGGTTTATTTTCTCAGGTCTCTCTCTGTTTATACTTAGAATGCTTCAAGAACAGATTTGGGTTATCCTGTATCTGTCTGTCCACAGTAGATGCTATAGAATCTGGGATACAGCAAGAGTTCAACTTTTAGTTGTCCAAGAATCTAGCAAGATTCCTATGTATTCTTATGGGACCTGTGTATGGCAATCTGTTTTTGAAAGGTCCAGGCTAGTCAAGGGCATGACAGAAGTCCTTTCAATAAGTATTAAAAATGTGGACCTGGAAATAAGCTGTCTAGGCTCATGACTTTTCAGGAGACCACAAGCAGAGAAAACAATATCCTCCATAGTTGACTGGTGACCCGGGCCTGGGAGGGCAGAGGAACAGCTAAGTATCCTATATATGGGCCTTTTCTGTCCCCTTTGCCCCACCATGTTCACTGTGGGAAAAGGCAAAGATGGTCATTAAATCTAGGAAGGATACCTTTGGAAGTCTGAGACAAAGCTGGCTGATCCTGATCCCTAAGCTCTATTGTCATGAGGACTGGTGGGTAGATAACAGAGCAAGGGAGAAGCCTACAGCTCAGTGACACTTACAGAGCTAAGGACCTGGCATCTGAGACCTGCAGTAGGACTATGACAGCAGAGGATTCCACTTGCTGCTGCTTCTTCTAGCCTACTGTTGCCGAATACAGAGAAATCAAAGTTGTTGAAAAATCAGCACTTTAGAGCTTCTTGCCTATTCATGATTGATTTCTAGAGCAAAAAAAAAAAAAAGTCTCTGCCAGTTCACTACCTAGAACATTAACAGCCTACAATTCACTTTTTGCTCCAGCCCAGTATGTCTGATAGGTTTTAACCATTCCTTTCTCTAGGGATCCAAATACAACTTGCATTTCCTCCATTCTTTATTCCTCTCTGCCTTATAATCATGGGAACTCAGATGCTAGGCATGGATATCCCTCTTCCTCACCCCACAGTGAATCAGATCCCCAAGCTCTAGTCAACCCTTGTCCTATGCTGGGTATTCTACCCAGTCCTTTTGTGGCTCTGAACTCCTCAATTCGGGCTGCTCAATGGAGTATCTGAGGGTTGCTTGCATTGTATCCCTGATTCTCTGATTTATTGGTCTGGTCTTTTGCTTAAAGATTTGGGGTTAAAGGCTCCCACTGAGTTTCTAGTGTGTAACTACATGGTTGAGAACTGCAGTCCTGCACTGCTAACATTTTACAACTAGAATATCCTGGATTTTATAAAGCTTAATTGCCCAAGTTATATAGGGGGGTTATATTTACTGTTGTCCTTGTAGGTGACATACAGAACATTCAAATTGAGTAACTGGAGATGGAGCCCATATATCCCAAATGTCTCAAACCTGTTCTGCAGAGCTTTGTGAGAAAGTGATCATTAAACAGAGTCCTATCTCTTGCATGTCTGAGATTTACCTACAGCTCTATTCCAAGGTCAAATAAAACATATGAGGCACAGAAGTAACCTTTAGACATGTGAAGATATCTCTCCTGAACTTGACTTCTGGATCATGTTTCCCCAAGGTAATCAAGTTTTAGTTGCTTTGTTTGCTCTTGGGAAGGTCTGGAGTGTGTGTTAAGGACTCTGGTAGTGAGCCTGGCCTACCTTGCACTGGTCGAGCGGTGTGTCTTCTGTCTCTTGGAAGACCACACTGAAGGAGATGCTCTTGGGGTCAGAAGAGAAGACCCAGCTGATGGTGAGGCCGGGCTCAGCTACGGTGATGGGGATCAGGCTGTAGGTACTGGACCTCACAAACAGCTCCCTGTTACCCTCCCCAAAGCTGGTGATCTCCTCTACTGTGAGGGGTAATTTGATCCTAAAATAAAAATGCAAAGAGAAACCTGGTTCAGTAGATTTTCTGAGGCTTTGAGGTAACTGGAGATCTGAGATTCTTGGTAGCTTAAGCCTGGGTACCCCTGACCAACATGTTTATGAGATGCTCAGCTCAGACAAAAGCTTTAGTTTGAGTGCCTACCACACAGATGGCATGGTTCTGAATATGAACTGTGAAAGATATAGTAAGTCCCTGCCCACATGGAGCTGAAAGCTCACAGAAACTATGGGGATGGCCTGACTTGGTCTGAGTTTCTTATGGGTAAGATGTGAGTGACAATGATTTTAGTTCTATCATGCCTATGAGGCTGTCCCACAGCTCAGTCATCCTCTTTTCCCTTTAAGTTATGTCTCCTCCTTTCACCTAATTAGACAAACCTCCCACAGTCTCTCTTTGCAGATTTATGTGGTGTGGAGGGGTTGAAAGGCTGCATGGGAGTACTCTGACCTCTTCCTATAGGCAAACATACTTGGATCCACTTTGCAGGGGACAGTGCTGTGTCAGTCTGAGGCTGGGCCACCAATACTGCATTACTGGGTGAGATGACATCAGAGGCTGAGCGTGACTAGGTAGGAATCCTCAACTGCTACTAATTTCAGGTGCCTTACAGCTGAGTAGCGTTCTCTTCTTTCAGCAACTCAAAGGCAGCAAGCTTAACCCAGGATTATGGGAAAAGGCCTTTAAGTAGAGCTAAGACCTTTCAACCATGAAGCAAGGCCTCCCCTCAGCTCTACAATCTTCAGTGTTATCAAAACGATCATGTGAGGGAAACATGGTTATTTCCATTCTATAGATTTGGAAAACAAAACTCAAAACAACTGTGAAATCTGATCCAGGTTCTCTAAGGTTTAACCTAAAGCAAATTACCTTTCTACTTGAAGAGGACCTGTGTTCAGTTCTCAGAGCTCATGTGGAATGGCTCACAACTGCCTATAATTCCAACTCCTGGGAACTCTGGTCTCCACAGGCAGTACATGTACACACACACACACTTAAAAATAATTAAACTTCTAAAAAACAAATAAACTGGTGTGGTGGTGCATACTATTAATTCTAGCCCCGGGAAGGCACTACTATGCCTGGCTAAACATGGTGGCTTTCTCTGCCCTAAATTTTATTTGAGAAAGGGTCTTGCTGCCCAGTCTGGCCTTGAACTCAAAATTTTCTTGCCTCAGTTTCACAAGTACTTATGATTATAGGCACACATGTTCCACCATGTTTGATTCAAATATTCTTGGAACAATGAAAAAGAAAAAAAAATATAAATACATAAAGCCCACGAAAGAAAAAAGATTTAAGAAAGAACAGAGTAAAAATTTTAGGACTTAAAGGTATAACAACTGAAGTTTAAGAAAACATCATTGGAAAGCCTCAAGAACAGAGTGAATATGATAGTGAAACTTGAGAGAAAAAGATCTAAACAATATAGTAAAAAGAGATTGGGGACAGGGTGAATAGAGTTTGAAAGACAATATCAAATAACAAACAAATCAATCACTGGGCATTTCCTATTTGAGTTGTGCCTGGTTCTGGTTTTTCAAGACAGGGTTTCTCTGCCTGTTGTAACTCTGGCTGTCCTGGAACTCACTCTGTATACTAGACTGGCCTTGAACTCACAGAGATTTGAGTAGCTCTGTCTGCAGAGTGCTGGGATTAAAGGCAATACCACCAACTCCCGGCTGTGCTAGGTTCTCAAATCTGGAGGCTTTACGCCATTCATCAAATTTGAGAGGTGCTTAGGTATCATTTCTTTTGAGTATTTTCAAGATGTGCTCTTTTTCTTCTCCATTAGAAACTCCAAAGAATTAATGTTAAGTACTATTCTAAGTAAATTTCTAAAAATAAAAGAAAAATTGACAGCAATTGGAGAAAAATGTCTTTTGCAGGGAACACCAATTTGGAAGATAGAGGACTCTTCAAATAAAACCATGGATAACCAGAGGAAGTTGTACCATATTTTAAGTGCTGAGTAACAATGGACAACCATAAATTCTGTATATACTTCAGTTATTTTGTTGAACTTTGTAGTGCATTAAAGGAATTATAGGATGGAGCTCAAGGTTTAGCTTGGTGACTGAGCATTTGCCTTGCATATGAGAAGCCCTGATTCAGACTCCAGAACCACAAAAAACAAAACAAAACATTTAAAAGAGGAATTATATACCATAGCTAAGTGTGATTTACCTCTAGTGAGCAAGGCTGGTTCAGTTTGTTAAAAATCTGTCACTGTAATCTATCACAGCAACAGGCTCAGAAGAAGAGGTCTATCATTATCAACAGGCAGAAAAAACATCTAACAGAAGTTAATACTCAAGTTGTCTTTAATGGTTTCTAGTTGTCACTTTTATGATTGCCATGCAAGGAACATTCTGGTGGCATCATCTTTACATAAACAATTGTTATTTCCTTAGAATAAATTCTATGGCTGGGTTAACGGAAACATAGGATTCTTGAGCCTTTGGAATATACATCCTGCGGACATGTGGCTCCAGCATGTCCAACTCTTTCAATAAACAGCTTGAGAGCAGCCTAGCTATTTAATTGTTCATGTCTGGCCAGCCCAAGATCCAAATTCAAGTGTAGTCCAAAGATTATCTAAAAACTGGCTAAATATATAACCAACCTGTTCTTGTTGCCATATCTAATCCTTCAGAGATTCTGTCAGTGACATCTAGAGTGTGATCTCTCCAGTCCAGGATTCTTATGTTATGGTCACAATTGGACTCTCTGTTTCTGCCCTGGCTCCTTCATAATGTCTCCTTCTTATAACAACCACATAATTCTTTTCAAATGTAAATCAAGTCATTCTTCAGCTTCAAATATAATTTTTAGACTCTTGTTCTCCTCATATTAATATCCAAGCCTTTACAATGGCCAATAAGGCTCCGTTGATACAAACCTCTGTTCCATTTGGATTCTGTCTTCCTCACCTTCTCTGCTTCAACTTACACTGGTTCTTTCTCATACTCTTGTTAAGAAATAACAAATATGTGTATTTTGTACCAAATACTATAAAATTTGCATTTAGGACATGGAATTCAAATCTTTTTATCTTTTTATCTCCTCCTCTACTACTATATTCCAGAAATTTGATAGCCTGAAAAGTCACCCTTTTCTTCTTGAGCAGTGACCTCTTTCGCCTTTTTCCTTCATTTCTTGTGTAAGACTAGCCTACTGAATTAAGACTGTGAGGTCTGACTCCAGACAATGGAGAAAAAATATAGTTGCCACCTGTATTAGAATAAAAACCAAATGCACTTCCTGTCTCTTCTAAGCACACCCTCTCAATCAAGAATAAAGTTTGTCTTGTCCAGAGACTTCAACTAGAACTGTGGTCTCTTTCTTTGCATCTCCAAACTTATTTCTAAAACCCTAAACTTGCTAGGCACTATTCTGTCTTAAGGCCTTGTCCTGGCTATTCCTTCTGCCTGAAATTCTATTCCCTCAGACAGCTATTTGGCAACTCTTTTACCTCCTTCAAGTCATACCACTGTGGTGTCAGTCTATATGAAATTGTAAATTCCTCTCTTCTCTAATCCTACTCTTCAGTTAGGTTTTTGTATTTCAAGCACCACTTTATGTTTTCTTGTTTGTTCATTTTTCTTGTTCATTGTCTGTCATTACCTAGTAAACATATAACCTCCAGGAAGATGTCTTTTGTCTTCTTTGTGTCCTAATGTGCTTGATATAGTAATAAATAAATATTAGCAGATGACAATGTAGCCACTGGAACCCACACCAGAAAAACTGCCTGTATGGTGTCAAAAAATAGTAAAGTTCAAAACAAAACAAAACACCCAAAAACAAACTTAAAAGCTTTTACGTGCTGTAACCTACACTTGGAGGCAGAGGCAGTAGGATCAATAATTCAAGGCCAGCCCAGGTTACAGAGCAAGTTTTAGGCCTGAGGTACATGAGATGCTGTCTTTAAAAACTAAAACAAAACAAATAAAAACTTAGAATATACATGTCAAAAAACTACCAGCATATATATATATGAAAGAAAATAGACAGTTATGGTAAAAGTAGTGAGAACAAAAACAGTTGAATTTCTGAAACCATTGTAATTAGCTTTCTAGATCTAAAGCCTAGATTCCTACTCTTCCCACCCACTGCAGAATCCTGATAATGGCTGGCCATAAGAGATACTTATCTTTCACTTCTTATTTTTTTACTTACCATTCTTTCTTTGTCCATTCCTAGCAACTCAATTTCCCCAACCCCCAACCCCCAACCTCCAACCCTGTTGTGGAAGTTTATTTTTAGTTATATATAAAATAATTGTTTTGTGCACTATTAGGTGAGGGGTTGTTTAGGTCTTGGTGTTTTGTATTGACTGCAGGTATTGGATTTCTGTGAGGGATGTTTGATTGCTTATGATATGCACCTGAGGAGTTCTGAATGACTAGAAACACCTGAGCTCAGATGCTTGTGGTTCTACTGTTGAGTATACCTTTGGCCACAACAGTGATTCCCTCTGAGGCGGTCTGGCACAGTCTGCACATATGAGAATGCCTCCTTGTCTTCCTTGCTGATCCCACAAAGCAGCTAACTACTACAAATGGTACACCAACGTGGGGCAGGACATCACACTAGCTAATCCAACATGGAGACAAGGAAGAAAAGAAAGAAATCCCAGATCTCACAGAGTCTGGGAAAGTATGCTCAGGGAAGCTACCAGAGGATAGAGATTAAGGTATTAATTGAAAACTCCTGAAGGAAGAGAAAGGGAAATAAGCCTCAATGAAGAGGAAAGGCTGTGAAATTAATAAATAATCAAGGAAAAAAGCTTCAAGGTGAGAGCCACAGACTGAAAGCCCTTAGAAATATAGAATTCAGCTGGGAGCAGGAAAGGTTCTAACTTTTTCCTGATCATAGAGCTGATGCTCCCTCCTGCCACTGGCGGTAGCACATACTGTATCACAAACTGAGTTTTCTGATAGCTGGACTATATGTGTGTGAAGCTCAAGATGTTGTGTTTGAGATCTATGGAAGGGGTTGTATGTTTCTCCATAGTGGTGGTGAGAAAGAACACCAAACCACCAGAATGTTTCAGTCAGAAATTCTTCCCACTGGCCCATGATCCCCTTCTATTGTGAAAGCCAAAGTTTGGAGCCAAAAAGTTGCTTAGTTAAACTAAATAGTCTTTTTTTTTCCTGCAAACCTAACTACAAGCGGTCCAGGCAGTGGTGATGGTGACGAGAACTCCACCCATGAGACAAGGACCAATTGTTTTCCAGCAAGTCTGACTCTATGTTAAAATCTGGAAAGTGTTTCCTCAGGGTCAGCACATAGAAACTGTCTTCCGGAACGGGCCAAGGTTGTATCTCGTGCTGGCTGCTGAACTTGGTACTTTAAGAGTCTCCCAGGTGGTGGTGGTTTTAAAGGCATGAAGGGGTCATGGAGAACAACTAAGGCTTGGCATTGTAAGAGGCCAGGAGAGGCCATTGGTGAAAGTGCAGCCTCAGTAGAAGTTGTAGGCCTAGATGAAGGGGTCATGTAAAGAAGTTGAGGCTTGGCACCATGAAGAGAGTTCAGGAGACACTATTGGTGAAAGTGCAGCCCACTTGCGGCAAGGGACCCCAGAAGTTTTTGAGATGCCAGTACCACGGGACAACTACCAAGAACACCAGCAGCAGTGGAGTGGAGCCAGCCAGATCCTGAAGGACAAACTGTATGTGCTGCAGAGGGCAGAGCCAGATAAGTGACTCAAGCCCTTTAGAAGACCCCAGAAGATTGTTGAGTGAATTCCAGATAGTTGGACATTGTTGATGTTTTTCTGCTGTCCAAAGACATTGTGAAAGGCCTGATTGATGTTTGGCTTCATTTAGTCCTGTGAATTAGGAACGCTTGTGATTGTTCCTCTTGATTGTTTTGCTGACATAGTGTTAAATTGTGTTGTAGAGATAAAGCAACATTTTTTGATTAGCTTATACAGAAAAGGGGAAATACTGTATAAGTTTATTTTTAGTTATATATAAAATATTTGTGTACTGTTGGGTGAGGGTCTGCCTAGGTCTTAGCATTTTGTATTGTCTGCAGGTGTTGGATTTATGTGGGGAAAGTTGGTTGCTAATGATCTGCATATGGTATCAGTTCTTAATCAATAAAAACACCTGAGCTCAGACACTCAGGGTTCCACTGTGGAGGATGACATCTGCCATCCTCCACAGAGTTTTCACATATGAGAATGCCTCCTTGTCTCCTTGCTGAGATGCCCCAGCAGCAACTTACTACTACATACCCTCTTCCTCCCTGTAACTATCCACACTTTTAAGTAGAGGGCAGGATCTAATTCTGATTCTTACAGAGACTCCCACCCCTTGTAGGTTTTTCTCCCCCAAATAAAAGCCTGTATTGTCTTTAAAAAGAAAAAAATTGGAGTCACTTTTGCCAAAACATTTTTTAAAAGCAGCAGGTTGTAAAGGTGCTCTTGTGCTCACAAGAGCCAGCACAAAAGTCTTCCAGAACCACAAACTTTCACAAAGGCTCCTGCAATTGCACATGACATATCTCTGCAAGGATGTATATCCAATGTTGGACTGATGCTACCCTTGTTATGAATCATGGTAGCTAAGTATTCAAAACAGTAGTTTTCCTCTTATCTCTTTAGCAACAATTCCTTTGTCACATAGCTTACTAGGTATTTCATTCCTATTGCAGTGTTAGTTCCAGATAAACTTAATACTCTTTGGAGAATTTTTCTGTTTGGTATTTAGGTAGATCAAAATAGTTGCTTATCTCTACAACAAAAATTCACAAACAATAAACAACATAAAAATAAAAACAATAAACAACAATAACAACAACAATAAAAATGGGGCTAGAGAGATGGCTCAGTAGTTAAGAGCATTAGTTGCTCTTTCAGAGGACCAGGATTCTATTCCCAGTACCTGCAAGACAGCTCACAACTGTCTGTAATTTTAATTCCAGGGGATCTGATGCCTTCTTCTGGCCTCTGTGGACACCAACCAGGCTTGTTCATGCTGCATAGATAAGCATGAAGGTAAAATACCCATATATATACAAAACAAATAAACAAACAAACACCAAACAAGAAAACTCACCCAAACCAACACCCTAATATTAAAAAAAGGGGGGGCTAGGGGTAGGGAAGGAAGACTATAAAAAAGCTCAGGGAACGTTTCAGTAACAGACTGATTTCTTAATTATGTTGCTTATGATACCATATTATTTGTTAAAATCTAAGCACTATATACTTTAAAAATAAAAAGTACAATGTGAAACCCCAGATGCAGTTAAAACAGACATCAGGGTTCAAACAGAAAGGACTGAAATACCAAGGAAGGGGAAAAAAGAGCTTACATCTGGATATGAGATAGCCAAGCTGACCACATAAGAGGAAGGGCAGCGCTCTGGGAAAAAAGCCAGTGTCTGTATGCTCTGGCTGGCTTTCACTTCCACAAAGACCTGCTGAGAGATATAATAGGCACTAACTGGATCCTACTATCACAAAAGACCTATTGAGGAACATATGTAAGTCTCTGGGCTGGTTCCCACTTCTACAAAGGGCCTACTGAGAGACACACACAAGGCACTGTTGCCTTTTCACATATTCTTGCTTCTAATTCAGCTAATTGCAACAGACTAAATTGTGGGTAAGAACAGCTTCCATCTAGTCCAGAAGGAGACTACCCCAGGCTACCCTGTAGACTAAGAGCTGGATATGAATCAACAAAGAAAAACTACAGCCACATCTTAGTAGGTATGATAGGAGTCATCTAGCTATCTACAAACAAGTACAAGGGTCCATGGTAAAATTACAAGCTGATGGGGTTGGGATATAGCTCAGTGGTAGGGCACCTGTCTATTGTGCATGAGACTCGAGTTCAATGTCTAAAGCAAAACAACAAAATGAGACAGGACCTACAAATTGGCCACATAGAAGTAATAATAACAAAGAGAGGAGTTTAATGATCTTCCAACAGACTCTACCAAGTTCTGAGACCAGCACCACCTGTAAAATCAACAACAAGAGGTCTAGTAGCCAGCAGACAGCAAAGATCAATAGCTAGCAAAGCGAGTCAGAGATGAACAGGACGCTTCAAAATGTGATTACTCCCCTGGGTGAGCAGCATGTGAAAAGCACACAATTATCTCCCCAGTTAGGTGAGGAAAACATGCAGAATGTGGGACTCTTCAATTGGCTTGACTTGTGATATGCCCAAAGACTTAGCCCATGCCAATAGTAATCATTCCAGTCTTTGTCTAGTTTCCTGCTATAGGTCTTGACTCCAGAAACAGCTCAATGTTTTTTCCTCTCTTAAAACTCTTCCTACTTTCTTTAAATTTTTACTTTTTGTAAACTTTTCTTAGTAAAGCCTGGTTTTCTGTATTTACTCCTATAGTGTCTGAGTCTTTAATCATTACCTCTGTGGCTTGAGGCCTATCCTTTGGTTATGACTGATTGTATGGCATTTGAGTCTTTGAGTCATCTATACCTGGGCTGAGAAAGGCCCTGTTGCCCTCAAAGATCTGTACCATTCCACTGGTAGTAAAATAGAGCACTGGGTCAGGCCAACTTTGGCTCTGATAGTACCAGTGTCCTCCTCTAGACACCATTCCCCTGGGACTCGGTTCCATTGGCAGTACAGGGCTACTCAGCAGCTTGTCACTTACATCAGCTCTCCTGACCTCAGCAAGCAGATTTCAGCATCCTGTCCCATGGGCATGTCTTCAGTATCTTCAGGAGTTAGTGAGTTTGATGTGGTGTCCCTGAAATATCACAAAGGAAAACAGGCCATTAGACATCAGCACACAAAATCCTATGCCTGAGGTATACAATGAAGTCATGCAAAGAACTTCAGTGGGGACAGGAGGGTGAAGACAACAGAGCTGCAAGAGATTGTCTGGAGGGAGTGTGAGTGAGTATAAGTGCCAATGAGTCACTCTTCCCTTCCACACCAGCAAATCCTTCTCTATGGGTTGGTGTGGCAGGTATGACATCAGCACCATTGCCTCTTTCCTTCTTAGTACTGGTCCTGGGCACAAGAACTAGAGCTCTAGCTGTTCCTTCATGGTGGAGTTGTTCCACAATCAGATACCCTGATTACAGCTCAATCAGTACAAGAATAGCTATAGGAAGAGATAGGACAGATCCATACACAAAGAGGTTAGAGTGAATACTTACTTACTCTTCCTCTCCTAAATTACCATCAGGAGTACAGAAGGAACCTTTGCACTGGGGTTTTCCCAGTTTCCAAAGTGTGCTCTGTGGCCACCAATACACAGGAGCAAGTTCTGAATATAACATCTCCCTCTTAGAAAGACAGTGAACTTAAGCAGTTGTCCAGCTGTTTCCTCCTCATTAAAACATTCCCTCTTGGATTAATAAACGTTCTAAGACTCAGTTTGCCTGATGTGGTAGTGCATGCCGTTAGCATTTGGGAGGCCAAGCTAGGTGTATCTCTGTGAGTTCTAGGACACCTTGGTCTACACAGAGTGTTTCAGGACATTCAGGGTTAGCCACATAGTTAGATCTTGTCTCAAATAAATATAAAAGAAAGGAAAAAGAAAGAAAAAAGGTACAAAACTCACAAGTCCCATCCCCTCACCCTCCACTCCCAGTTTTAAAAGCAGTAAAAACAATTGTTAGGGAGAGAAGAATCTCTTTATAGAATGATCTGAAAGCTGTACAGAGAACTTCAGAGATGCAGCTTTTATGAGTTCTCACCTAGAATGTGGTTTTTGATGAGGCAGATCCCCATTTTAACCATACTCCTGAGGGTAGGACCATTAAATTCACTGACTTATCAAGCTAGATTTAGATGGAAATTTCTTTGGTTGTTATTGCCTTATCTGGTGTGTTCTTGTATTTATTTGATCATGGAACATTGTGAGCACCTGCAAAAATACTGACCCTCAAACCACAATGGCAGATAAAGTTCTTGGGTGGGGACATGAGCCAAGAGCTGGTGCCAGAATCAGAATCAGATACCCTGACTGCAGCCCAGTGTGCTCCCAGCCAGGACTCTATGCCCAGCCTGGCTAGTAGCTCTCAGGGGTCTCATAATCCAAACAACTTCAGCTGATGACTATGCCCAAGAAGACACACAGGTCCAAGAAAGAAAATGTTTGCTCCCATGTGAAGGCCTTAGCTAGGAAGGTCTACCAGCATGACTTCTTCCACAGATGTTGTAATTAGTCCTTTTTCAAGAGTTCTAGAGAACTCTCTCCAAATGTCCTAGGAGTTTGGTCAGTATGTCTAAAATTTTCCTCTTACCAAAGGCTCCTGTCTGCCTGGATCCTAGGTACATTCACTTTAGTCTCATATGCTTTCAAAAGCCTCAGGGATAAAGCAAGTTTGAGAAGGCCCAGAAACACATGCAGGACCACTAGAGGGCACCCTATCTTCTTCTATAGCCATGTAATTTCTTTCCTATTGAAGTGGTTTTCTCAGAACAGAAGCAAGCACATTAACAATCTCTGTTCTCAAGTGACCTTCTTCCTTTTCTTGCTTCAGTGGTAGGGTCTACCATTAGCCTCTCTGGCTTCTTTAGGTGACAAGTCCACCAATCCATTGATGTGCTCTTCCCTCTAGGGTAATAATCCCAGTGTTCCTAGGAATCCTATTGCAAACACATTCTATGCTTAATAAATGTCTACATTGTAAGCTTCAGTGTTAAGAACTTCCCTATCCCAAATGTCTTCAAAAGTGGATGTAATCAACACTCTAATTTAATTTACTAAAGAAAAAGTCATGGATCAATGGTTAGGAAGGAGTTCTTGCTAGTCTTCCAGAGGACCTGGGTTCAATTTCTAGCACCCATGTTAGGAGGCTCACATTTGCCTGCAACTCTAGCTCTAAGCGATCCAACACCCTGCCCATTTTTGGACTTTTTAGGCACTAACACTCACATGCACATACACACATAGATATACCTAACTTAAAAAATAAATCTTTAAAGCTGGAGAAATGGCTCAGCTGTTAAGAACACTTATTGCTCTTCCAGAGGATCAGGCTTTGGATCCCAGTACCCACATGTTGGTTTACAACTGTCTGTGATTCCAGTTCTAGGGGATCTGACACTCTCTTCTGACCTCTGCAAATATTGAATGCACAAGATGTACATACATACATGCAGGCAAAATACCTGCACACATAAAATAAAAATCTTAAGAAAAAAAGAGTAAAGAAGTGCTGAAACAAGACAGAGACTAAGGCCCTATCCCCAAAGTGATGAGGAGCTCATACCTCTCTGGTCAAGGAGTCACCTGGGTACTTTTGGTTAGGGCCCTAGCATTTCTTTGTCATAAGTTTAAATATTGTAACTTGATTTTTATTTTATTACTAGACAACAATTCTCTAGACTTCCAAGAACAGAAGTGCCATCTGAGAAATGCCTGGAAGCCTGTGATGTCTTGCTTATGGTCTTCCCTAGAGGTCTTTCTCCATTTTTTCAATTGGTTTACTGAATCCCAGGCAGGGGGCTGGGAGTCTTTAGTTCAGACTGCACTGTCCAACAGTGATCACTAGCCACTAATGTAAATTAAATTTACATTAATCAAAATCAAATAAACTAAGAGTTCAGGTCTTAGTTTGTACTAGCTATACCTCAAGGGTTCAGTCAACACACAGGTTGATGTTACAGAGTGTGGTATAGGACACATCCACCATGGTAACTGACTTCTTTTCTGTGTAACAGCACTTCTAAGATCTTAGTTTCTGAAGACTTGACCCCTATGGTCTGATCACAACACACAAACCTGAAAGCCCACCCTTGTGACCAGCAACAGGTACCAATAAGCAAGCCATTCCTGACTCACTTGCAAATGGCTGGCTATTTTCCCAGGCATCTTCAGCCATCAATTTGTCCTCCACAGCTCTACCACTCCATGCTAACCTCTCCTCCCAAATGCAGCAGGAAATGCACAAACACTCTGGGTTCTAGAGGAGATACCCTAATAGCTCTGGCTCCAGAATACCAGGTTTCTAGAAAAAGTGAGAGGTCAGGTTGTGCTGACTTCCCAGATAAGACTGGAGCAAAAGTGCCTACCATTTCCCTTCCATTCTTCTCTCAATTCTATTTTAGATATTCAAGTATTCTAGAGGAAATGCAGGACACAGACAATTGGGTACTCACTTTTGACAAGTTTAGATCTTTGATTCAAAGGAACTTAAGGCCCTTAGAACAATTAGTACTACAGATATGAACAGTAAAAGTTTTTTGGGGGGATGGGGTAGGGTGGGGACATAATGTGGTTCCAAATGGATTAGTTCCTTGAATTTAGTTGCAAATCTTTTGTTCTACACAGAACTTTTCCTTGCAGAGTAGCTATGACAAAAGTATCATATGCCCTCAAATATACATACCCAATCACCCCACATTCATCCATGCATGTACCTACAGATGTTCATGCACACACAAAAAAGAAAATCACAGAGGACTAAGTTCCTCTGTTCTCCTAGAGGAAGACAAATGATTTCTGAGAAGAGTACAGCAAAGCTTGACAAAGCTCAGGCCACTCTAATGCCAACCTGTGAATGTAGAAAAACTGTTCCCTCTGAACTTAAATATCCCAGGACCAGGTGGTTTTGTCTAAGGAGCTGTCTTGTCCTAAAAGGTATCTTTGAAACTAATTAATTAATTAATTAACTAGTTAATTAATTAATTAATTTGTGGTTTTTCGAGACAGGGTTTCTCTGTGTAGCCTTGGCTGTCCTGGAATTTGTTCTATAGACCAGGATGGCCTCAAACTCACAGATAATCTGCCTACCTCTGACTCCTGAGTGCTGGGATTAAAGGCGTGTGCCACCACTGCCCTGCCCTAGAAGGCATCTTTAAAATATTTTTAGTCTTACTTTATGTGTATGAGTGTTTTGCTCACAGATATGCACAGTTGTGTGCTTCCACATGGGTGCAGGTAATTAAATATATTTTTTTTTTCTCAAGAACAAGATGTACTGTTAACTACTGAGCTATCTTTCCAGCCTACTAAAAGATTCTTTTAGGAGAGGTGCTTCACCTATCTCCCTCTCAGTATCTGGTGCAGTTTATACAACTACTTATCTGTTCATTGCTCACTGCATCCATGTAGAAGGAAGTAAGCAAAATCCAACAGTTGTACATGGAAGCCTCTAGCAATAATGCCTGTCTTACAGCAAAATCGAATACTTGTTTCTAGATTCTAGTCCTAACCCAGTTCCTGACTTCCAACAGCAATGCTAGCTCATGGAAACTAATAATCAGACTGCATTATGATCATAATGTGTACCACATGGAGAAAGGTCCAGGAGGGCAATCCCAGGCAGTTCTAGCCAAGACAAACACGGTAGGTAGGTGGGCACTGCCTGTCAGGGGACTGTTGGGCTGGAGTACAGGGCTACCAGTCCTTCCAGTACAGCCAGTCTCCTAGGAGCTAACTGGTCCACTGGTCTGGGAATGACCAGAAACCTGAACTTGAAGTCCTGAATCACCATTTATTTTAGCTCTGATTCCTATGTTCTCATCTATAAGTGGAAATAATACCTGGTCCCCAGGGCCACTGTGAGACATCTATGGCACATGTAGGAGCTACATTCACACAGAGCTTAGTCCATAATATGGGCTTTGTGTTAGCCTAAACCCCAAATGTTCCAAAGACATGGGTGACCAGTGAACAAAGTAATTTTAATGGACAAAGTCTATCATCTGCAGTCAAGTCTACTTATTGCTCTCCTTTAGTTAACAAATAGAAACCCTAGCAGGTTTTAACAGCAGAATTTGTGCCAAGCCAAGAAAAAGGGAGTATGAAGCATCAGAATCATGCTTTATCTTTGACTCTCAAATTAAGTGGGAGGGCTTGTCAAGCTTGTCATGTGGATTTAGCCTGTGGGATGAAGGGAGGGGTAGATCACTAGCTGAAGGCACTTAAATATCTGACGGAAACAAAGACCACATCACAGATAAGCAGAGGCAGACCTTGAGCGTGAGCACACTTTACTTTGGAACAAAGTTACTGGGGCTTCTCTATCGGTGAGTCATCTGCTTTATTTTGTTGGGTCTCGAGGATTCCTGCCTGCAGCAATAACCTGTATACATGATGCGAGTTACCGAATTCAGCTACACATGGCTCCTATTCCCCACTGCCATAGTTGCTGAAAGGGTTAGAGAAATGTAAAAACTACTTCATTGGTTCTGGCATACAACAAGTGCTTATAAGAGGAAGGGAAAGAGTAATGGTGTAACCAGACCACCCAGGGACATAAAGTAGTCTAGTAGCTGGTCTTCTATTTTTACCAATAATTTTTCTATTTTATGTTCTTTTGTATCTTATAAAACAAGCTATAATCCTCAATTACCATTCATCCTTTTTTCTAGTATAAATCAATGCACAACTGTAGACACTGTAGAGTACAGAAAAATAAAAAGGAGACAAATAAGTAATTTGTAATTCTGCCAGCAAAAGGCCAAAGCCGATAGATTTGGGCCTCTATTTTAAAATTGTAGTCAAAATTATAAATGTTATCAGAGGTTCTTAAATAAGAGTTTATAAGATATGTGGTTCATGAAGTCCTAGAATTATTATTTCTACTATTCTAATCATTATTTCTCAGGGAAGGTCTACAGCTTTAATGAGATTCTCAAAGAGGTCTGTGACCACAAAAGGTTAAGGAGACAGGTTGGCAGCAGTCTTGGCACTTGGGAGGTGGAAGCAGGAAGATCAGAGGTATCATCCATTTGTTGTAAAAATAACAGCTCGTTCTTTTTTTGGCATGTTTACTCATATTTATTGTTTTTAGCATTTAAATATACTGAAGCTTCCAAAATAATTAAAGTGCTTCTTAAATATTTAAGTTACATTTTATGCCTTAGACACAATTATCAGACTTTTATTTATTATCAGTTTAGTATCAGGCTTTTACAGTATGTCCAAAGTTTTATTACTTTTTATTTTCATAAATCGGTATTTAGATTATAGATAAAGAAATGTTTTTAACGTTTTGTATAAGGGGCAGTGATTTTGTGTGTGTGTGTGTGGGTACATGTGAATATGTAAACAAGTGTTTTTCTTCAGACACTGTCCACCTTTTTTATTGGGACAAGGTCTCTCACTGGCCTGGAACTCATCTCATAAGCTATACTGTCTGACCAGGGAGCCCCAGGAATATTTCTCTACCTTCCAGGTTACAAATTGTTACAAAAATGCACCAGGATGCTTTTTTTTTTTTTTAAATGTGAGTTTTAGGGAATTAACTCAGGTCCTTATGGTTGCAAAGCAAGCACTTTACTGCCAGCCAGTTCCCCAGTCCAGTGATTTTCAATACTCCATTTGTATAGTGTAGTCTCTATCTGCCAACATAACATTGAATATGAATTTGTACATTTTCTGAAGTGTCATATAATACTAGGGTTGGATCCAGAAAATCTAAAATAGACAACAAAAGACAAATACAAGTCAAATAACAATAGAGAACTAGATGATACTCTTAGGAGAGCAAAGCTGTTTATATTTTAAGTGATGAAAAATAAACTGTCCCTATGTGAATCAATAACATACACATCAATACCTGACCTCATTCTAGCACCTCAGAAAACTGTGGACCAGAATGCCTACCAATCTATCAAGACCAGAGATAAAAGCCTTGAGGTCTAGGCATAGGGACTATTTACTTTACTATAGGAAAGGCCCTTTCCTTGATGGTGAACCAAAAGGCATTATGGCTCTAGGGAAGGCAGAGGCTGCAGAAACAACAGAGTAGACACTGTTTCTGCTTAGGACTCAACTTCAGGACAAGAAATGACCACAAGGATTATAAGGGGAGGATACACGCCTTAATCTGATCAGGGAATATTTTGCTTTGGTAAATCTTACAGGGATTCTGCCTAAACACTTGCTCTTGTAAGGACATCTAGAATCCACACTGGCAGGATATGAATCCAGGACACTGGTACTTGCAGGCCAAATGCTGACACAGCTGCTCCTAAAGTTAGGCACAGGTTACATTGCCCTGTGTTCTACTTGTGGTCTTTGGTAAAGTCATAGGGCAGAAAAGGGTCAGAGACATGACAGTCATGGAGGATGAAGTCTTGGGCAAGAAAGGTAGGCATGTAGCCTTTGCTATAAACCTACTGAGTAGCCATCCTACCTCATTTACCATTCTAATTAGCCTTCCATTTGTGAAGAAACCCTTAGGTCTTGAACTGCTAATCAAGAAAGTTAAGGCCATGTCTCCTCATGGGACAATGCACCTTCCTAGAGATCCAAAAAATGAAGGAATCTCCAGGATCCGAGTCTCCAACATTGATGTCATAAACTATTTGAGATGATAAATGGAAAAGTTTGGTTTGGAGAGTCTGGACAACACCTTAATTCCCTGGTAACAAAGTGAGCTCAGTCAAAGTTCTGGGCACCTAAGGGTTTTCTTTCCCTTGTTTCCCCAACAATTGCCCTTTACACTATACAGCTGAGAAACAGGAAACAGGAAGTACTCCCCAGTCAGACACAGTCCTTGCCATTCCCCAAGCTCTGAGGATATCAGTAAGGAAGCCTCCTAGAAGGGACACTTGCTTTGGCATTCATGATTTAACAGCTAGTGAGGCTATCTTTGTCAGGATTTCTGTTGCTATGATAAAACATGACCAAAAGCAACCTGGGGAGGAAAGGGTTTATTGCATATCACATGTCCTGATCACAGTACATCGGGGCAGGAAATGAGAGCAGGAACCTAGCAGAAAATGAAGAATAGGCCTTGGAGAAGTGCTGCTTACTGGCTTCTTTCCTAGCTTGCCTACCCTGTTTTCTTAAAGCATGCAGGACCACTAGTCCAGGGGTGTTATCACCCACAATGGGCTGGGCCCTCGCCCATCAATCACTCATTAAGAAAATGTACTACAAACTTGCCTATAGGCCAATCCTATGGAGAGATTTTCTCAAGTGAGAGCCCTTCTTCCTAAATGACTCTAGCTTGTGTCATGTTGACATAAAATTGACCAGCACAGAGCAGAGTGGTAGGCACTTGCATGAGACTCAAGTAGATGGAGATGGGCCTTCCTGATAAACAGAAGTCCTGTATTTCCAAACGGTTGTTGTGGGCCTGGAGAGATAGCTCAGCAGTTACGAGCACTAGACAATCTCCAGAGGACCTGGGTTTGATTTCCAGCACCATATGGCAGCTCACAATCGTCTGTAACTCCAGTTCCAGGCAATCAAATACCCTCTTCTGGCCTTGGTGAGCACTGCACACACACAGTTCACAGACATACATGCAGGCAAAACATCCATACACATAAAATACATAAATACATAAAATACAAAACAAAATAAAACAAACTACTATGCCCACTTGATTGCATAGTGTCTTTAAAAAAAAACAACAAAACAACTGAGCATAGTGTTTTATGGGATATGCATGGGAGGAGTCTGAATTTTTAGGTTTAATGAAGAGTCCCTTAAGCTGGCTAAGCAGTTTTCCCTGGTAACTGGCCATCTTCAGCACTCTGCTATTACTGAGCATGATAAAGAGTGGGGTTAGAACTGACAGTCTGTTTCCTAAATGCAGTTAATAAGAACAGTGGAAAAAAGAGCATCAGACAGACCCAAATATAACTCTTGGGTTTTAACTCACAGATATTTGCCACAACAGAAGCCATGGTGGATGAGTACTACGAAACAGATCCCTGGCTCTTCAACAACTCCAGTGATAACAGCCAGGAGCACAAACGCTTCGTAAAGTTCAAGGAGGTCTTTCTGCCTTGCATGTACCTGGTGGTGTTTGTCTTTGGACTGGTAGGGAACTCCCTGGTTCTGATTATATACATTTTCTATCAAAAGCTAAGGAGTCTGACAGATGTGTTCCTGGTGAACTTGCCCCTGGCTGACCTGGTGTTCGTCTGTACACTGCCCTTTTGGGCCTATGCAGGCACCTATGAATGGGTCTTTGGCACGGTCATGTGCAAAACTCTTCAAGGCATGTATACAGCGAACTTCTACGTATCCATGCTCACTCTCACCTGCATCACGGTGGATCGTTTCATTGTAGTGGTCCGGGCTACCAAGGTCTTCAACAAGCAGGCTAAGTGGAAGATCAGGGGCCAGGTCACTTGCTTGCTTATTTGGGTGGTTTCCCTGTTGGTTTCTTTGCCACAGATCATCTATGGCAATGTTAAGCATTTTGACAAGCTTATCTGTCTGTACCACAATGAGGCAATTTCCACTGTGGCTCTTGCCACACAGATGACTCTGGGATTCTTCCTGCCATTGCTCACCATGATCGTGTGCTACTCAGGCATTATCAAGACCTTGCTTCATTCTCGAAGCTTCCAGAAGCACAAATCTCTAAAGATCATCTTCCTTGTAGTGACTGTGTTCCTGCTGACCCAGACACCCTTCAACCTCACCATGTTAATCCAGAGCACAAGCTGGGAGTACTATACCATGACCAGTTTTCAGTATGCCATCTTAGTGACAGAGAGTATAGCATACCTTCGGGCCTGCCTTAACCCTATACTCTATGCTTTTGTTGGCTTAAAATTCCGGAAGAACCTCTGGAAGCTTGTAAAGGATGTTGGCTGCCTCCCTTACCTAGGAGTCTCAAGTCAGTGGAAGTCTTCTGAGGACAGTTCCAAGACTTGTTCTGCCTCCCACAATGTGGAGACCACCAGCATGTTTCAATTGTAGTAGGCCTAGCCAGATTCGGAGAAGTTGGCATCAAAATTCTTAGGAGTGAGGCTATGTCCTCTGAATGCAACAAGAAAGGCTTTGCTTATAGCATGTGTATTCTCACAGAGAAGTCGCTGAAAACTGTGGTTGGTATACAAAGCTTCTTAGATACAAACATATCCTATTCTTAGTATCTAAGTCTAATTAATGCTCAAAGGAGAATGTCTTGAGATATTAAAGCACTCTCTTCCACTCCTAAGTATGCTGAAACCAAGGTTATAATGGTTAACTCTAAAAGTTTCAGGTTCTCTTTTACCAAGTTTGAGGCTGAAAGTTGAAGAGGAGCTGCATCAACAAAGCTGTTGATGACAGGTGATGTACAGGGCTCTTGAGTTCAGAAGATTCTTCTATAGGCAAGCAATGGAGAATTGAGAACCCCTCACACAAGTACTGGCCTATGAGGCTCAGACCTGTCTCCAGACACCTAACAGTATGAGACCAAGCTCTGACTCACCCAGGGGCCTGACTTTTATATTGGTGGATGCTTATGTTTTCTTGGATTAGTCTTGGAAAGAGCAGCATAAGGAACTGAAAATAGGCCAGAATAAATTAGTCAGCTGAATTTCAGTGGTATGTAATGCTAGAAAAATGTTTAAAACAGAGCTTAAGAGTATAACAAATCTAAGCAGCATTATTTGAGTGGACTCTGGTAGCTTTGCTCATCTAAAAAAAAATGGACTTTCCAATGCTTGTCACTCATAATAAATATGTACACACAAATGTATCAAATATTATGAGTTTCATGGTTAAGAAATAAAATTTAAAAAATTTTTTCAAACCGCTTTTACCTTTAGGTGCATTCTACTTTAATTTGGTATGCTTGCGACACAAAACAAAATAAAACCTCATAAACATCACAAAAACAACCAGTTAATCTCTAGGCTTAGAATGAAAGAATTAAGTTAAAACTAAACTTTGGGGGCAGTGGTCTCTGAAGGAAATGGACTATACCAATGGTAATAGGTGGTTTCCTCCTCCTGCCTAAGATGTGCAGTATACTTATTCAACTTCTATAATACTGCTCCAGGATGAGGTAATTTTACAGGCCAGATTGGATACAGACTGGATCCTGGTAATTAGGTAAACAGGCCTATAGGTGCTTGTTGGGTGTTTGTACCACCAAATAATTCACCTAAATATGAACATCTACTTAAAAGACTGACCAGAATGCACAGGAGGCTAATCCTGGGCTCAAAGGCTGGAGACAGCAGTACAGGGCTGCCTCCCTGCCCTTCACTAAGTAAGACCTGGAACAAATCAATCTCAACCTCTCTCAACATGTTTGCACCCACACTCATTTGTCACTCCATTTGTCTCCCTCCTCCCTCACTATGTAGCCTTATCCAGTCTGGAATTTGCTATGTAGACCAGCCTGGCCTTGAACTCACAGAAGTCCACTTGCCTCTGATTCTCAAGTGCTGGGTTAATGACATATGCAGCATGCCTGACTTGAACAAATTTCTTAACCTTTGGTTATTTCTTTTTAGTAAGACAGCTGATCTGAGGAGGACTTGAGATAACACATATGAAACACCTAGCACAATGGTCTGGGGAGGTAGCCTAGTTTGGTAGAGTGCTTGCCCAGCATGCATGGAGTACTGGGTTTGAACTATAGCACTACATAAAATTGGGTGTGGGTAACACATCTGTGATCCCAGCATTTGGAAGGTGAAGGAAGGAGGGTCAAAAGTTTAAGGTTATTCTCAGCTAGAGAAAGTTTGAGGCCAACTTAGGCTACATGAGACCTTGTCTCAAAACAAACCAAATCAAAACATCACATAACATAATATAATTTGTGATTAAATGGTCTCCAAACTGGTAGCAGTTATTATTTCTTACAAACTCTAGTAGAGGCTCTTTATGCCCATCCTAAAGGTTAGGGTGGGTGTAGTGACATAGGCTGTTGTATGTTTTTTTTCTGGACATGCAGAGTGTGCCACATGAGTTCTGGCTTAGCAAATTTTAACCAGGCCTTGGAGTACCCACATGGTCCCATGTACTGTTTTATCAAACACACATGTAAGAGCTGTAATATGTTTTCTTGCTTGCAAGTAACATGCAACACCAAGTGCTTATTCAAACAACTAGGCTATTCTATATAGGATGATAGGCTAACAGAATGATGAAGGCTAACCTTCAGTACATTCATCTGTATTTGCAACACTACTGATCCAGGGGTCCTGAGTCCCTGATTTCCCTAATATACCAGCTCAGGAGACAGAGACCCTAAAAAGGAAGAAAGATGAGTCAGGTGACAGAGCCCTGTAGCATCTACACAGGAGGCAGGGCTGGTCACTCAGCACTCAGAGATAGAGGCACTCTAGGCCAATCCTAGAAAGCCTCTCCAAAGTCTTGGCTTATCAACTCACACTGCCAGCTGACAATGCTCCCTGGGTTATCCCTCACCAGCTATCTGCCCAATGAACAAATCAGACAAGATGGGAAAACCTGCTAGATCATTCACTCTTTCAGGCTCTCCACAGAAATGTTTCTACTGGCCTTTATGCAGCTTAAGAGATGCTTGCCTTGTCTGTTGCTAGGAAAACACAGCAATAGAAACTTCCTTTTCTCTGCTTCCTCAGCCACTATTTGCCCTATTCTCTGGGCACCTATTTACTACACCTGGGGCAGATTACTATCTATTCCTGTATTAGCTATAAATACTCACACATACAAAACAAAACAAAACAAACAAACAAACAAAAACCCTGCATGTGTTGAGGAGGGCTTATGTCTAGCCTGCAGGCTACCTGCACCATGGTCCAGGAAAGGCTGTTGCTACAGGCTACATTCCTTCAAAGGTGTTAGAGGTCTCAAAAGCACTCGGCCACCTCTTTTTCCCTGCTTTTGGTTCCTCTTCTTGCTCATAGCAGCAGATCATATCAAAGGCTGGGGTGCTATGGTAGAACTGGGGGAGGAACTGAATAAATGCGGACTCTGCTTGAAAACTCACTGTCCTAGATATGTTTCAGGGCCTGAAAGCGAAGACTGTGTTGTGTGCTCCTCTTCCACTGGGATTCCCATTCCTAAGGATGGTGGAAGTGTTATGGGCACTGGTTCTAGTCAGACATATGAAGGCCATAGATATTTATGTCTTCAGAGAGGCAAGTGCATGGTGACTCCCTTCTAGGGGCCATCTGATCACCCAGGAATTCTTGGTGAGTGTCTTGGATGAGGAGATGGTGCCACAAGACAGCAGAAAAGGGAGCACAGTATGCAGATGCTGTTGGTCACTCTGGCTTCCATAGGGCTTTCAAAGTAGCACTTTGGCCTGGTTCCCAGTTCTTTAGGCACATAGTCACTAGTGCTTATTTACAGGCAGCTTGATACTATTGTCTCCACAACTCAGAAAGTGGAGTGAGGGCTGGTTCTTGTTAGCAGCCTCTCTGCCCTAAACACACTGGCCACAAAACTTTCAGGTAGGTGTTATACCACACAGAGGGCCTGCCAACTCTGTTCTCCTTTGTAGTCAGAGGCCCTGGGCATAAGAGGCATAAGGCAGCTTTTGAACTTTAACCATAATTACCATATCCTGTCCTTGTTTTGTTTCTGAGATAGCAGGCATCAGATCTCTTGGCCAGTAACCACAGTTCCTCACTAAGCACTCTGACCACAAAACCCTGGTTCTGAAGCAATTGCTGGCAAGCAGGCTCTAAGGGTAGGTTTCAGATCATTTAGTGTAATCTGGGTACCTGAAAAAGGTTTGCTTTTTTTTTTTTTTTTTTTTTTTAAGATGATGAGGCTGCAAGGTGAAGATACTGAGAAGCATGTGTATACAGTAGGCATACGCAACCCAGACTAACACAGAAACCCAGCATCAATATCAGGAAAAATCCCATATCTCCATAGGTTCCTGGCCCTGGCTGTGTCTCCAATTGCCTTTCTTAAGGAGGGATATATGGTATTCTAGGCTCCCTTGTATAGCTAAAAGAGCTGTATTCAGGGGCTGCATGACTAGGGCCACAGAACCTGGAGGCTTGTTTGGGTGTGGAGCTTAAGTTCTTCACTCTGAATGGCCTGTGTATCTGGTGCCTGGAGAGAAGGTCAGGTCTTGGGGCCTTGGCTATGTGTTAGCTGGGCAGAGACCAAGGGAGCCAATTACCTATCACCTCAGTTCTGAGAACAGCTGGAAATATGGGTAGTAGAGATTGCTAAAGGTATTTAGGTCACTGTAGAAGAGGTTGCAGGCATGTCTGAAAGGCTGTAAAGGACATCTATCTGCTACAGGTGAGGGTTGTGTTCCTGCTAAGTGTCACCATTCTAGATAAGCCAGGAATCGGGGAAGGCAGTTGTCACCATGAAATCCAGTTAGGTTTCCTTGTGAGGGTGAGGCTGGAGTTGAAGACTTTTCCTTAATTCCTCTTTCATTACTTTGCTCCTCACATTTCCTTATCTATCACTCTAAGTTTCCTGTGAAGGATGCAAGTCTAGGGTTCTGCTTCCCATACTTTCTCAGACTCTTGATGTCTCTGATTGAGTTTTAAACATGGAAAGGAAAGGAATGCTAAGAAAAAGCTCCCATACATGCTAACATACAACCTATAGTGTAGAGAGGTGGCTCTTCATTCATGTAGGTGAGATACACTGATTACAGTCAATCAGTCAATCCTAGATCTGTGTTGGCTGTAGGCCAGCATGCTGGCAGTTGCCTTTTTCTGGAACAGTTCCTGATTTCCCAAGACCAAAAACTACACATACTGGTCAGTAGTTTGGAAGCTTTCTGTTTCTGTTCCTACTAGGAAAGAGGAAGGTGAAAGATGTGAGAGGAAGAAGCTACAGAACAGTCACCTTATGTAGGTTACAGGTGTCTGTGAGAAGATACTTTCAAATCATTGGCATCCTCCTGGGTTCCTAGCTCCTTCCTGGTCTATTAACCTTACCACCCATCTACTCATGCAGCTTGCCAGGGACCAAGGACAGAATGCAGTTTATTGATAAAGGAAGAGAAGATACTTACTCCAGGGATCACTAGGTAAATATTGATAACTACTGACCAGTATGTGTCAGAGAAGTGTTTCAGGAAGGAGAGAACTGATCCTAAATCACAGAAGCAACAGTAAATAGAAGCTGTCTTAGGTTTGGCAATGAGAGGCTTTGTTCATGAGCTGAATTTAGTGACTATAGTCAGAGAACACACAAATGTGGATACACACATAAGCTGGGCTAACAGCCCCATGAAGATTAAGTACAACCTGTCCCATGTGGTAGAAACTGACATGATAAAGGCAACATGTCACTCTTGGTCCTATTCTGGATTCTAGGTAGAACACAGGGATCTCACTGTGAGTCAGCATGAACTCATAAAAGTCCTTCACCAGAAGAAGAATGGGCCAAGCAATTTTGATTGTATTTGCTACTTTTCTCATTGCTATTTTAAAATGCCTGGCAAAATCAACTTAAGGAAGGATTTATTAGGAAGATATCAGTCCATCATAGCAGGTAAGGAATGATAGAGCAGCTCTACCTGTGGTGGTCAGAGCTTAAGGTAGAGACTTACAAAGCATTGGGCTTAGAACCCACGTTGGAACTGGTATAGGTAAAACTTTCAAAGTCTCATTCTTAGTAACCTCTGTGAGCTCTACTTCCACCAGTCAGCCATACCTTCTAAATGATTCACAGCCTTCAAAATAATGCTACAAGCCTAGGACCAAGCATTCAAAACATAAGCTTGTCAGGGACATTTCAGATTCAAAACAGAACATTTAGCTCTTGACCCGCAAAGGCTCACTGCCATCTCACAATAAAAATGCATTTATATCAGTTTCAAAGAAAGCCCTGGAGTCTTAACAGCCTCAACACTGTTTGAAAGTTCAAAGTTCAAAGTCTCATCTGAGACCTAAGGCATGGTCAATTGTGAGACCCTGTAAAATCAAAATTTAAATTATATACTTCTAATATATAAAAACAGAATAAACATTCCCATTCTAAAGGGAGGAATGAAGGTAGAGCAAAGAAAGACATGACAAAAGACTTAAAAGGGAAAATATTAAGTCCTAGTTTCATGTCTGGCATGTGGGACATACTGGCATTAGCCCTATCCTAACCTTCTTGCCTATCACATATACAGGCTCTTTCCTGGACTGGTTCTACTAGGTGCTTGTAGCTTTCCTTGGCAAATGTTCCACATTTCTGGTATCTCCAATATTTTGGGATCTCCACTACAGTTTAGGCATTACCCTCAAATTTTCATTCATAGCCCATTCATGGGCTACCAGAGACTCTGACCCTACTACATACTGCCAGGCTTTTCTCTAGAACCTTAGTGTGTCCATGACCTGTAACTTGCATTCTGCAATGCCCACAAAGCTGGCACTATGTAGATAATGTCAAATTCTACCACCAGCTTGATACGTATCTGGGTCTTCTTGGACCACAGTTCAAGTAGTAGAGAGTCTATGTAGCTACACCTGGAAAAATACTTCCTAGGTGAAGTATTTTAGAGAAGGGCACTCCTGTGGTTCTATCTTTTCAGATGGTCTCTTTTTAAAGGAAGTCAAATGCATTTATGTTTTTATATTCTGAAGACTTTGATGGGAGGGTTCTTGCCCTCAAGGTACCTTTCTTTTCTACTGTCCCAATGCAAAACAACTATTTCCTTTCAACGGCACTAATCTCTAACAATTTTAGCTACTTTGTCCACATCTGCTCTGTCTACAACTTTATATACAATTTTGATTCTTACCTTGCCAAGCCAGCTAAATACTTCTTTGTCTTTCTGCTCTGCTTTTCCCTCCAATTTTCATAAACTTGGCTAAAATTAGAGAGTACTAACCATGCGACAACCTGAATGTTATGCTTGGCAGGAGTATAAAGTGAGAGGTAGACACTTGTTCATATGGCATGGAGCAGGAAGCAAAGAACGCAGGCCAGAGCATAAATAAATTAATAATTCATTTATTTTTGAAATGTATACGTGTGTATGCTACATGTGAATGCAGGTGGCCATGGTAGGTAGAAGGTGTCTTATCCCCTGGATGTGGAGTTACAGGTGGTTGTCTGATGTCTGATGTGAATTCTGGAAACCTGGGTTCTCTGCATGAGCAATAAGTGCTCTAAAGTGCTGAGCCTCTCCAGTCCTTAGTCTATTTATTTTTAAGTTCAGCATCACTCAAAGTTTAAGACACAAGTGATACATGACAAATTTTTCAGATGGAATGTAACACATATGACCTCTACTCCAATTCCTGATAAAGTCCTTGTTCCCAACCAAAACTTTATTGGCACAGTCTTTATGTACATATTTTATTGTACACATTTAGTGGCATTTTGTGAACAACCACCAAAACAGTTCACTAGGCTCTGCTTATAGTGTTCTAGGGCTCTGCTGGCTGGCATCTCCCAATCTTTCTACACTCTTCCCTAAAGGTTTTAGAACCATGGTCAGAATTAATCATAAAAATGACTACAATTTTCTGTAAAAGCTACTGTTTTCATCACAAAATAATACTTGACAGAAGTAATTTAAGAGAGGAAGGATTTATTTTGGCTCATGATTTACAGGGTTTCAATACATACATAGTAGGTATGGTTTTTACTTGCATAAAGCCTTTAAGGAGGTAATTAAATTAAAAATCTACCAGTGTCCTGGAATGAAATTGAGATTAAGGGACACAGGGGTATACACCCAGTATGACCACATAAAGATGTTGCAAGAAGGTGGCCATCTGCAAACCAAGGGAGAAGAAACTATCTCTGCCAGCACTTTTATCTTTGATATCTAGCCTCCAGAATGGTGACAAATGCACTTCCATGATTTAAGTCATCAACTTGTGGTCTCTTGTGGCAGCCTAAGGTGACTAATACAGTTGTACAAGCCAAAGATGGGCCTTAGTGAAGATGCTGAATCAAGGTACCACACACACTTCTCAAGAACTTTCAGATATAGTACACCTCCGTGTTTCCTGAGCACTGTTACTTTTCAAGAGCTATTCCACTCTGAACACTTTTCTGAGTCACCTTCCCTCAGCAGAGACAGTCAATCCTGTTTTGAGTATTATCTTACTTTTCTGTCCCTTTGATAAGAAAGCATAAGGAACAGGCACTTAATGAGTACTTAGGAAATGGACATGACATCTACTCACTGTTCAGCCACGTTTGGGTCCATTGAATCAGTTTCAGTGGGTGTTTCAGGCAAGGAAGACCCAGATTCTTGGATCTGGCACAATTCCTCATCGGTGATAATATCAAACACAGCATCATCTGGTGGTCTGCATGCTGGGTTTGCTCCTGGGTGGCGAAGGCAAAGCAGTAGAGAAAAATATACACATACCATTATAGGACTGGGAATAACATTGGAAAGTTCTGTGCAGAACAAGCTGATGGGATACATTTTAAATGGTCTCTTAACTGACTGCTATTCTATGTAGATATGAGAGAAAGACTACTGGGGCATTTCAGGAAACCAGAAGAACTACAGAAAATTTTGAATATATAGCCTCAAGATTTCTCCAAGGCATGGTAGAAGTTTCAACTACTTCCACATCCTCTAGGACCTCATTTAGAATATCAGGAACATTATCTTTAAAGCAGAGCAGGACTGCTAAATTGTTCTTACTAAGTAGCCTAAATTCCCTTGCCCTATCTCACTGGTAGATGTTCAAAACTATATCTTGAAAGAACCAAACAAAGAAAATATATTTATCCAATGAGACTTTGCTCATTAAGACACAGACAGAAATAATTTGAAGCATATTACCTGACTTGCATCCCCTCCCCTCCCTTGTGGGTGGAACAGAATATCTTTCTCTCTGGGGAGATGCAGGAGGCATTGGGTCTTGTGTTTGGCCTTGACCACTCAATAGGCAGGCCACTATGCCAGTCAGCTACTCATAAACATGTACCATGAAAATGTAAGGGTAAGTCTGAGGCAGAAGGAAAAAAGAACAGACAGAAAATGAGAGAAACCAAAACAAGCAACCTCAGACATCCTATCACAGAATCACTTTGTTGTTGCTGAACACCTACCAGTGAAATAGAGCTACTCAGTAAGAACAGTTTAGTTGTCCTGCTTTGCTTTAGAGGTAATGTTCTTTCTATCATGTTTCTGTAACAGAGAACTAGAAGAATAAACTGAAAAAAAAAAGGACTGAGTTACACTCCTGAATCTGTCTTCTGAGGCCAACAAAGAAATGGGAAATGGACAAGAGAGAGCCAAAAGGATGCTCAATAGAGAAATTGATCCTGTCTCAAATAAGCAAAAATACCAAAACCCCAAACCCAAACAACAACAAAAACAAAGAATCTATGGTATCCATACAGTAAGGAACTGGTGGGGAAAAAACGTACACGGATAAATAGACTGGAACAAAGTCTAGATACAGACTCAAATATATGAGGTCAATTTTTTAAAATTGGTTTTTGACAAATATAAAACAGTACAGTGTGTGTATGGCACTGGGGATTCAATCTAGTGCCTGTGCATGCTAAGTAATCACTCTACCATTGAGCAACACCTCCAGTCCCCATAGAAAGGCAATTCTGAGGGAAAAAAATAGGCTTTAACTAATGGTGTTGGAACCTCTGGACAAAAATCAAAAAACAAAACCACTCAATACTCTACTTATATATTATCACCATATTCCCAAATTAACTAAAAACATATATATAAATAATATTTCTATATATAATATATACCATATACCTGTTATATATATTTTTATATAATATATAATTACATATTATTATATATTATTATAATTATACGCAATATATTATATATTATACAATTATATAATATATAAAATATATAATTATATATAAAGAAATATATAAAACAGGTGTATATATATATATAAATTTTACTTTATCAAATATAAATTTGGAGAAAACATAAAACATATGATAAATAACTCATATTCAGAATATATAGAGGACTTGAAAAATTCAGTATTTAAAAGACCTAATAAGAAAAGATTTGAAGACCCCAATGCTGAGGAAAGCACAATTCCCATTTCTGAGTGGTAGGCCTACTGATCTATTTAAACAAGAGAGGAACAGAATTCTGAAAGCTTTTTGGCCTGAATCCAGGCTGAGATCAAAGGAGTTCACAAGGACTAACTACAGCCAGCAGTGATGCCTGAACATAGAAAAGCCCCATCTCTGCAACCTCAGCTCTGTGTCCTTGGCTCTACACCTAAAGTCCAATGTCCAGTAAATAGCTTGGGTCATCTTCTAGGATGTGTTGGATGCAGAAGTAGCAGGAATCAAACTCTGTGTTTTTTCCTAGCTGAGTTAGAGGACATATGAATACATTCTCCTTGGCCATTAAGAGAAAGGGAGAAAGATGTTGACTATTGAAGGTACAATTTCTTGTCTTAAGGTTACCACAGGACGGATGATGGGTATTAGGAAGGAGGCTTTGGAGGACAGATTCTTCAGTGTAGGGGGTGTATTCCACTGGTAATATGTTTGTATACATCCTTCATATTAACTCAGACTCAATCATGGCAGGAGAAAGTTACTCCCTTATCAACCCTAGTAATATAAGAAAGTTTTAGGTTGGTAGTAGTATATATTTAACATATCTTAGACACCTAAATTGGGAAACATTCAATGAAGCTTGCTCAGGTTAACTGGCCACAGTGAGAAAGCAGTGACATCTATGAACCCAGGAGGCACGGGCCTGACCTTGTCTTCCTATGGCCTGGGGATCTGCTTCAGCTGGTGATACCATAGGGCTGGGTTCTCCCTGGCTAGTGCCTGAGCCACTGCTATCAGGGGATCCAGGGCCTTCACCAAACTTCTGGAAGCAGGCTCGGCAACAGCGTTCTTTTTTGCCACTGGGCTTAGTCACAACATAGTTGTTACAGCAGTAGTAACAAAAGATGCGGCCACATATCCTGAGAATGAAACAAGCATAGGCTGTGAGAATTCATGTACAATGTATTGCTTGAGATCTGCTCAGTACCAGAACAATTCTCTGTGTTGGGTTCCTAATGGCCCACGACTCTCCAGACCTAGCTCTGATCTCAATATACATTGTGCAGTAAGCCCATTTCATAAGATTCTAGCAAAACCATCATGGTAAGCTTAGCAGAGAATGGTTTTCTTCCTTAGGTCCTTGAGACAGGGAGAAAAGGCATGACTGACATCAGGCTACAGGTGTGTATTCCACATTTATCGAGGGGAGAGGTAAGTCTCTAAGAGAGCATTCACCTATACCCAACTCCCAACCTGCCCTTTCTCTTTACCTATCTTTCCTAGGCCCTGGAAGAATCTGTGTTCTCTGGCACCATCTGTATTCCCTCATAGGCTCAAAAATAGCTAAAGTGTTGCTTATTTCTAAGTACACCACATGCCTGTGAGTTCCCTTAACCCCACCTACATTTCCTTTCAGGGAGCCTTGAGTGTCCTGCTAGGACCCCAACAAATACATATTCTTCTACAGCTTCCCTTGGTGAACCAACAAGGTGCTTTTCCTAGATAATAGTCATGGTACTGACACTTATTTCAGATCCCTCATCCAGAGCCATCTGTTCTAATTCCAGTATGGTGAATTGTCTGCTGCTAACCTGCAGTGGTGTCGTCGTACTATCCAGCTGAACTCCCGTTTGCAGTCATGGCAGTGGTTGGCCTCCATGTCCCCAAGACATTTTTCTTCAGCACTGAGCTTCTGCTGGAATTCCAATGCATCAGACTTCTGCCAGAGAGCATCTTTGTCCCTACAACAATACCATATCTAAGGAATCCACGAGAAGTAGAGAATGACCCCTGCTTCATTTCAGAAAGCTGCTATCAAATGTTACAGGCCATAGACGCGAAGTCACTTCCTTTGTAAATGCCCTCTTCCCAATTTGAGGCCTTCAAAGACACCCCAACACACTGATTATTTAACCCAATATATATAAGAGCATGTAAGAGGAACATGATATATACAGAAGGCTGTGTCAACCAAAAGGAACTGCCAGCATTGATATATCACTCAGGTATCTAATTAATGCTAAAAACAAATTATTACTGGAACTGTAAGCTAAAGCATGCTACCAAGTTGATAATGGGCATGCTATGAGTGTGCATGCATTAAGCAATTTCACACATGTATGTCTGTGTACCATGTATATGCAGTACCTGTGAAGTGTGAAGAGGGCATCAGATTTCGTGGGATTATAGTTAAAGATAGCTGTGAGCTGCCTTCTGGGTGCTGAAAATTAAACCCAGGTTTTCTAGAAGAGGGCTAGGGTAATGTTTAGGAGCACAGAGATAGCTGGCTTTTTTCAAAGATACCTAAATTGTTAGGGACAGGCAGACTCATCCTCTGGACCAGCTTGTTCTTCCAGCTGGTCCACAGCATCTGACCTCTATGTCCCTAGGAAGTCAGATACATCCTGTTAGGTAAGAATGCTACTTAGTTTCTCTACCACATTCCTTGGGAAGTTATCTGGAATTCTAATGAGTGAGAAGAACTAGGCATAGAACACTCATGACTGCTACCACCACAAATGGAAGTGAGTCAGAGCTTATCTGCCTTGGGTTTTATCCAGTGTTCCTTGACACATTCATTTTTCAAGGTGCAGTTGTATAAGAGCTCTTATCTTGGAAGCTAGGTGTGGTAGCACACATCTTTAATCCTAGCACCCAGGAGGCAGATAAGCAGGTAGATCTCTGTGAGTTTGAGGCCAGTCTCATCTACATAGTGAATCTTACACCAGTCAGGGCTACTTAGTAAGACCACATCTCAAAATAAAATCAGCAAAACAAAGCAAAAAGATTTTTTGTCTTGGAAAGTTTGATATGGAGTGTTCATAGATGAAGTAATACTATGTTTGGGTTTTGCTTCAAAGCAATCTAGAGGTAGGAAAACAAGAGTGGCCATGGGTTGATTCCTGTTCTGAATGCTGAATATGCATAATTGGGCTGAATGATGCATAATTATTATGACTTGAGTTTGAAATAACCACCCATGTGTTTGAACCCTTGGCCCTCCAAAGCTAGTGGTGCTTTTGGGATGCTGCAGAACCTTTGGGATGGAAAGCATGGCTGTAGAGTCACTGGGAGTCTCTACTTCCTCATCTGCCAAGACATCGAGTATTACTACCTACTTATTATTATTATTATTATTATTAGTTCCTACTGCCATGAATTGAACCAATCCCACTGTCATGTCTTGCTTCCAGGACTGACAGAAACTGTTTGATCCCTGGGCCAAAACAAATCTTCCTTTCTTGAGCTGCTTTTGTCAAGTATTTTGTCACTGAAAGGAAGAAAGAAAGGAAGGAAGGAAGGAAGGAAGGAAGGAAAGAAAAAAAAAGAAAGGAAGGAAGGTGAGAAAGAAAGAGAAAAAGGAAGGAAGAAAGAAAAACACAGTATCTTATCTTGCATATTTGATTCCTTTAAGAAAGAGTTAAACTTGCCAATGATTTGGAAGCATTTAACAGTCAGACAGAACTTTCTATGTCTGTCTTGGAAAGTAAAGCACAACGGCTATTCTTAAGTGGCAAGAGTAGAACACTCAGGGTCCCTCAGAGCCCCTTCTAGTTTGTTTCCCATATGGACACTGTGGCTCCTAGGAAAGTGGGACAGTACAAGAGGAGAAGAAGGCTCACTGGAGATGGACAAGAGATGGGGAAATGATCAAAGTTACTAAATGTCACTGTCATTCTTGGCCAGGCACCCAAAATTTGAACTTAATCCTGCATCTATGAAAAAACCCAAATTTGTATGAGCACTAGCATGAACTGGAAGATCCAGCCTTCAAGACTGCCAAAGCCTAGTTGGATCCTGCAGACATCCTGCTCCCTGACAGCACACCATTGGGCAGAAATGAAGGGTCCATTTTCAGTGAACTGTCATTTTCAGAAATGTTTTTCCTAAGAAAAGTCAGTCCTGGACAGGGTCCCCAACTCACACTCACTTGAGTAACTCTATCAGCCGCTCCTCAAGGTATTTTTTGGTTCTGTTCAGGTCGTCTAGGTCTGCAAGCATCTTCTGGTCATTCCTTTCCCTGTTTGTCACCTCCTGGCAGAGTTTGTTGTAATATTCTTGGATTTTTGATGTGGCCTTTTCAAGTTCCTTCTGAGTTCTGGGAGAGAAGAAGTAAATTTTCTTGGTTAGTTCTGATATTCAGCTTCTTGGAATCTTGGGGCTCTTCTGGTCTTCAGTGAAAGGTCCTGCTGCCCACTTGGCCTTTCCCCTTTCATGGTAAAGTATGACCTGCTCACAGGTTATACATTACCTAGAATCTGAGACTCTCCCTACATCCCCCTCAAACATGAAGCACTATTCTGGGATGTCAGAGACACCCCAGGATGCTAACATGTTCAAAGTAAGTGGGACATGACACTTTTGTCAGGATTCCTGGACAGGACCTGAGGTTGGAAGGAGCCAGTTGGGAAAGGCTCATGGGGTGGTGATGGAGGATGCACAGGAGAGAAGAGTCAGGACATAAAGAAGAGGTGTGATCTCTCAGAGGTGGTTACAAAGAGGGACCTTACTCTCAGATATCTTTGGGACTCTCTGCCTTAGAGTAGGTGCTGGGCCCTTAGTAAGTCTTCTATCTGATAAGTCCTCCAGGTAGACTGTTCTAGGCCCTGTAGAGTCTTAGTATATAGCAGTGGGGGCTAGTGGAGCTGGTTGTCTACCCAATCCCATACATTCCACATGCAGTTTAACTATCACCTTGGGTGGCAGTTTTTCCAGGTCCCAGGAAGGTGTTTTTAAGAACTCCATTAAACAGAGGTTTTGTTGAAAGCCTACATATGTATGCCTTCTAGCCAAGTTTAGTAAAAGCTATATCAGAGGTTATTTAATATTCAATGTTCATAAAATGATTTCAGACTACACAGCACAAAACATCAAGTGAAGTTTAATCCTGGGCAGATGAACTGTACAATTCTGAGCAGCTGAAATAAATCCTCTGAGATCTTCTACATAATCATTCTTATAGCATTTTTTTGTTGTTGTTGTTTATGTTTTGTTTTTGCTTTGAGACATGGTCTCTCTATGTAGGTCTGGCTTTCCTGGAACTTGCTATGAAGACTAGGTTGGCCTCAAACTCAAAAGAAATCCATGCACCAAGCCTTTGCACTTCAAATACTGGGATTAAAAGCATGTGCTACCATATCCTGTTTTCATTCTTATAGCATTTATAAATACCAATTCAAATGTGTCATTTGCTTAAATTACATGAACAAGACATGGCTAGGAGCTATAAGAAATGAGCCAGTCACTAGGCTTCTCACTGAATCCAGAACAAAGCTAGAAGGCAGATTATAGGAGAAAAGGGATGGGTCAAGGAGGGACTCTCTTCCCTGATCAACTGCTTTCAGCTGGCCCTAGCTGTACTAGCTTGGCCCCATCTCCAGAAGGAGGCTCAGGTTTACAACTTCACATGGTCTCATGATAAACTGAGGAAAAACTAATTGGTAAGACTATGTAGGTAATTATTATAGGTTGAACATCCCTAATCTGAAAATCTGAAATCCAAACTGAACTATGAAAACAGCACCCTTCTGCTTCCGAACCTTTCAGCTAAGGACGCTCAACTTGCACTTAGAACTAGCTGCCACACTGCAGGCAGAACTCAATGCATGTTTTTCCCATTATTCTCATGCTCTAACTGCACTTCCTTCAGTTTTTTGGAAGCATGCAGTTAGTTACCCTTCTGGAGGTAAAAACTTCAGCTGATAAAAGACAACCTGTTTCTATGACAGGAAGACATCCGACTTTTCTATGGTAAGCTTCTGGCCCTTGTGCTTTCTGATGGCATGGCTTTTGCAAGATTTCGTCATTGAGTACAAGTGGCTGATTTTCTAAATTTCCCTGAAGACCACCAGTGGCTGTGTGGGTGACTCAGTGGCTTACCTTTCTAGGCTTATTCGAAGAGTAGTGCCTTCTTCGTCTTTGTGCAGCAAAGCAGCCTGGCACTCTGCAAGGTGAGTGCTGGTACAGTTCAGTTTCTCCTCCATGGCTGCCTTGGTGACCTGGTATAGGACATCAGGGAGAAGACAGAAAGCTTACAAACTTACCCTCCATGGAAGAAGAGACTGTTATGCTACTTGCACTGCCTGGCAGGCCACTTCTATGGGGAAGGTTTCATTGTGCTGAAGCTCATGAGTCCAGAAACCTTTATTCTGTATTTGTGGGGTATGACCTGCTCTTCAGTGGGGTGCTGGAGTGCAGGTGGCATGGAGTGTAGTTACTGGTGAGACCAGTGCCACCTCATTGACACTAGAGAATGTCAACAGAAGTGACTAAGAACAATTTCCTTTTAGCTCAAAATCTAGGGAGTAGAAGGGAGTTATAGCAGACTTGGGATACTGTCCGAACCAATGACTATCTCAGTTTGAGAACTAACAGCATTGTAAAGAGCATCTTTCAATAGTGCAGTAAAGGCAAACCCCCTTGCAGATAGCACATCTGCAAGGCCTACCTTCAGTTCATTCACAGTCTCCTTAGTCATTCGCAGCTGCTGGGCTTGCTCTTCTAGCTGGGCCCTGAGGCTCCTACACTCTTCATTGGCTGTCTGGAAAGGATGAGGAAAGCATCCTAAGAGAGAGGTTCTTGCTCTGAAACTCCTTTACCTTTGCCACCCAGTGTTTTCTAAAAATATGACTACATTGTTTCCTTAAGTAGCTCTTCAACAAGCTTCTTCTCTATTGGTCAAAATACTTGCAAGTTTACTAGGGAAAGAGACTCAGCTTGTTCCTCAAACAGAATTAATTTCTGCAAATGAAAAATGTGGTCCAGGAACATCATGGGGCTTCATGGGGTGGGGTGGCATGGGGTAGAAGGAGCAGGAGAGGGTGCAAAGTGGGCTGGGCACCAAGAGGCTTAGGTACAGACTCATAGTGATACACAACTGGAAATACAGATTTCCAGTGATACATTGGAAATCAAAGTGCTATCTCTACCTACCTATGCTCTCACCTATCAGTCTTTACCTCTTTTCTTCATGCAGTTATCAAAGACTCATAGTTTACTTGGGTCTCACAGATCTTCCTGCTTTAAGGGCCTTGCTTTTAAAAACTGTGCCAATTATTTATACTCTGTCAGCTATCAGGCTGGCACCCAGATGAACTGATTATTTAGTAAGGATTAGAGTCAGGATTCAAGCTGTCATAGACTGGTGACTCTAGAGAGGATGGGGCTCCAAAAGGTAATGCAGTACTAGAAGCTGAGACTTATGTGCCAAAGGGGCTGTATACAAACACACAAAAGGGGAAACAGCAGAAGGTTGTGTGCATTCTTTGAGCTGCTGCTGCCTGCTGCCTTGTGGACATTAGATCTGCTGAGAATTCAAAAGAAGCCACAAAACTGAATTTGTGTACATTCTGCTGTCAATGTTGGCTACTAACTTGAAAAACATTCTGTGTGGCCCAATATCTGCTATAACCCAAGTGGAAGCTTCTAAGCCAAGGCATCACTCTCTATGCTCTGCCTGATGTATTTGTGCAAAGAAATGTTGGAACCAGGACATTCTCTGGTCTTTACCCTTTTCTTGCTGCAGGGCCATCTAATTGTGGACCTACCAGGTGTACCATGAGAGATGACTAAAGCTGGGCTTACCTTCAGTCTGTTCTGGTGGTCCATGATCTCAGCACTTAGCTGAAACTTGAGGGCATCTCGTTCCTGATGTGCAGCCTCTTGGAAGCTCTGGGTCAGCTGCTCAGCCTGAGCTAGCTGTGCCTGCAAACCAGAGAATGAACTAGCTGCCTCCTCAGCTGCCTTCAGCTTTTCCTGCAAGCTCTCCTTCTCTTGCTGTAGTCCCATCACTTGGAGCTCCAAGCCCTTTCGTTCCAGGAGTGCTGTCTCTTTGGAGTCTTGGAGCTCTTGAGCCAAGGTGGCCAGGGCCCCTTCCATCCGATCCTTCTCAGCTGTCAGGGCACAGACCTGTATGCCCAGCTCAGCTGTGTCTGTATTGGCTCTGTGCAGCTGGTCCTGAAGCTCTGCATGCTCTAGGTGGGCTCCCTCAGAGCTGCACCTCACCAGTGACAGCTCTGCCTGTAGGGCTCGTAACTCTTGCTCCTGCTGCTGGGATTTGTAGACACTCTTCTCCTGAAGAACCCCTTCTCGTTCTGAGCAGTGCAGCAGCTCCTGTACATGGGCCCTATTGAGGGCTTCATTCTGCTCTTTCAGTTGTTGCACCAGAGTCTTGTGCTCCTTCAGGACTGCCTCGGCCACACCCAGCTGGCTCTGTAACCTGTCCCGGTCTCCCAGGGCTACCTGGAGCTTAGCCTGGAGGTCCACCACCTCATCCTTTAACCGTGTGGCTTCCCCTTGATGAATTTCCAGCTGTGCTTGAGACAGGACCAGTTGGGCTGTGTTAACTTGGCATTGGCTGAGTCCCTGTTGTCCCTTTTCTGCAGAGAGGGCCTCAATTAGCTGAATCTGCTGTTGGCACTGGTTCTCAAGAGCCCTGAGCTCCTGGTCCTGGGCCTCTGTCCGAAGACGGCACTGATCTGCCTCTTCCTGCAACCGCCGGCACTCACTCTCCTTATTCTGCAGGACAGCCTCCTTCTCTGCCACCTGGGCCTTCATAGTCTCTTTGGCTTTCCTCACAGCCAGAAGGCTCGCTTCCATCTGGTCTCCCAGCTGCCGGATGCTGGCCTGTTCAGCTTCCAGAGAGGCTAAGGAGCCCTGGATGGCTGCCTCTCGCTGCTGCAATGCCTTATAATCAGTTTGCAAGGCCTGTAGCTTGCCCTCTAGTAGCTGGTTGCGCACAGCCATGTTTTGCAGCTCTTTCTGTAGTTCCTGGTTGACTTGTCGCAAGTTCTCCTGGTCTCCCCCTGGTGCTGTGGTATTTTTGACCTGTTCTTCCTGGAGGCACTTCTGTCCTTCTAGCATCTCCTCAGCCTGTGGTGGGACACAGCTCAGGGAGGCCACAGCCTCTCTACCCTCACTGGCTCCATGCAACTCAGCTAGCTGTTCTAGTGTGCCTACTTTCTGGCTGAGATGGTCTCTGTCCTGGATGAGTTGCTTCTTTTGCTCCTCCAGGTCACTCACAAGTTGACTGATTTGTGCTAGCTGGGTTTCTAGGAGCTGTAACTGCCATGTCAGAGACTTGGCTTCCTGCTCCAATAGCTGCTTTTCTTCTCGATGCTGCTTTTCCTGCTGCCTTGCTTCTGCCAGCTCCTCCTCCACAGAGCTCAAGTGGGCCAGGGACTCCTGTAACTGTCTCCGAAGTTGAGTTGATTCTTGCTTCTTTCCAGATAGCTCTTCCTGAAGTGGGGCTACATCCTTCAGTAAGTGCTCTAGGTCAGCTCGGGCCTCCTCCTTCAGCTGCAGTTCTTTAGCCAGCTGCTCTAGCTTGATACTCTGCTGCCTGTTTAGTTCCTGGGCCTTTGTGTTCTCTCCTTCTAGAGCTTGAAGTTTTCCCTTCAGTTCCTGGAACTTCATGGCCATGTCAACGGGAACTGGTTCTTGATGAAACTTTGTATCCAGGGCTGGATCAGCCTTCTTCTCAGCCTTGGCCAGGCAATCTGAAAGGCTGGCTAGAAGCTGGTTCTTCCTACCTAGGGATTCTCTCACAGCCTCAAGCTCTTGTGCCATGGTCTCCAGCTGCAGGGCTGAACGGCTATTTTCCTTCTTGTCTACATTCAGCTCTAGGGCCTGCAGACATGTGTGTAGTTTTTTTACAGCGTTCTGAGTGACCTCTCCCTGCTTCTGGAGCTCTGCCATGAAGCCCATGAGGCCAATGCTATCCTCCACTGCAGGGTATGCCCTCTCTTTCTCTACCTGAAGCTGCTCCCCTTGCCTGCTGATCATCATTCGAAGTGCCTGGTTCTCCCTGTCTAACTGCTGTACATGCTCTTGTAGCTGTTTCTCCCGAACTTCCAACTGGTCCAGCTCCAGCCTCATCTCATCAAAGCCTTCTAGTGCTTCATTGTTTAGAGAACAGTTTAGGTCAAAACCCGAGGCCATCTCCTGAGTCTAGGAGGAAGCAAAAGACAGGAGGCTTTGGGATGAAGCTGCCCAGCTATTTGGTTAAGCTTCTGTATTCAATGAAAGTAGAATTAAAAAAAAAAAAGGAATTACCTAACTTAAGGTAAGCTTTAAAAGCTATTTTAAAGACTAGAACCCCTATGTTCCAAGCACTTGCCACAGAGTCAGAACACATTTAAGGCCCCACAAACCCTAACTGTCAAGGAGACTCACATCTCTATCCAGCTTCCATCAGCTTTATGAGCTTAAAGGATACTGGTTCTTAGAAAATCTAAACTCAGTTGCACTGATAATATGGTTAGCCCACTGTATTATACTCATAGTATCATGACATAATAAAAATCACAAAATGATGTCAAAGAGTAGTCTTTTCTATTTTTAATGCTCTTTTTATATAATGAACATTTTTGTACTGCAAATAAATTTCTATTGTATAGTTATAAAGATTCACATTTCTGAAAAAGTTACTACTTCCTGATCTACTGTTCTTAGCACCCTTTCACTTGCTCCTCCACTTTGGACCAGGATAATTTAAATCCCTCTCTTGCAGAAGAAAGAGTTGAAGCTTCAGAGTTAAGTAATTTCCCTTTAGTTGGATGCTAGTAGGTGATAATATCAATTCTAACCTTGGTGCTAACCTACACTTGTAAGATAAGTTGATATTTTAAGAGTTCAGTTTTAAATTTTATCTGGCTATAAAAATCTAGATTGCAGGATACAGAGGATATAGTTTGAGGGGTGATATTACTCTGCTTGGAACAAGCATTTGAGAAGATTAACCTTGAGTAGCTACAGAAAAAGACATACCCTGGTCACCCTAACAGCCTGCTAATTCCAGTCTTCCAGACATACCTGCAAGTAGTTGCTCACTAAACTGCTCATGCTGGAGCTTCTGCTGGGGGGTTTCCACATGTAAGCAGAAGAGCTAGTGGCCAGTGTCCTCCTGTGGGGTCACAGAATAGACACACTTGTATTGAGATAAGGAAACAAACTCAGACACGCATATTTGAGTACACACACACACACACAGTGGTTCTGATAGTTAGTAGGCAACCAGGTGGTGGTAGGATATGGTTTGGTATCAAAGGGTTCATATGTTTAGTGTAGTGGTACTGAGAGATGGTGGAACCTTTAAAAAGTGTGGTTAATATTAAGTCCTTAGATCTGGGGGTATGCTTTTGGAAGGCATTATGGGACCCTAACCTCTAGCTTATTATTTGGGAGATGTGATCTCTTATATCTGCATAGAATACACCACATTTCTTCTTCACATGCCACCTACTCTGAAATGATAATCAAAGGTATCTCTTGATACAGCCTGGGCCATATTGTTTAGACCTTTAGCCTCCAAAACTATGAGCTAAGCCACCCTCCTTTTTTTTTCCCCCCTAAAAGGAAGACTTTTAGACTCCTTTTTTTAAATTTAAATATATATTTTTATGTGGGTATATGTGTGAGGGGGTTGCAAGGGGGCCAGAAGAGGGTATCAGATTGACTGAAGCTGGAGTGGTTGTGAGCTGCCTGACATGTGTTCTGCGATTTGAACTTGGGTTCTCTGGAAAAGCAGGAAACATTCTTAACTGCTGAGCCATGTCCCAAGACTAGAAATGTCTTTTTTTTATAATGCTAGTCTACTTCAGGTTTTTCATTACAGTAATCAAGAATAGATGAAATGTAGGAGTACTCTTTCCTAGATAGTATAAGAGCAAAAGAAAAAGACAGATTACCTCCTGGAATGCTAGGTGGGGCTTTTCAGGTGAGATACTCTTGAATCTCCCTTACTCAAGGACATAATCTCTAGGATTGTTGAGTAGGGAGTGTCTAGACCTCAAGGTAACCCTACTCTACTGGATGTGCTCCAAATACACTGGACATGCTTGGTTGCTTGTAGGCAGGAGATAACCCAGACAGGAAGTATATTAGGATAGATGCATGCCACTGATTGGACCTGGTGGGAAGTACGTAGCCTTACGGGTTCTGCCTTTTCAAGCACCTGTGCCACATGACTCTGTGCCATTCTGTGGGAGCTCTGGAGGTGAGAGGTCCACTCCTTGGGTACCTCAGAATGGACCTGGTCAGAGTCCATCTTCCTGGACAGTATATTTAATTAATTTAATTAAAGCTTGCTTGATTCAAATTTAGTTCAATTGTGGTGGTCTTATTCTCAACCAGATTTGGGATTTACAATAGATAATGAAGAGGAAAAACACAACATTTCTCTCCAAAGAACAGATCAACATGGGCTTGTGGCAGGCTATAGTTTACTCATGGCATGGAGGTTAGAAATGGCTCAGCAGTTAAGAATGCTTGCTAGGCAATTATGAGGACTAGAGTTTGGATCCCGGCACCTATGTAACAAGCCAGGTATCCTGGACATCCCTGAAACCCTATTTCCAAGAGGGGTGAAGATGAGAAGATCACTGGGGCTTGCTGGCTTCTAGCTTAGAGAAGAAAACTTGAGCCCCAACCTCAGGAAGGCACCTTGCCTCAAAAGAATAGGTGTAGAGTGATAAAGGATAACTCGTGCTCTCCTCTGACCTCTATGCATGTGCACATACATGTGTTCATACACTCACATACACACATAAATAAATAAATCTAAACACTGTAGCTTCTTCCACTGTCCAAAACAAAACAAAAAAATCCCTCATTAAATACATTTTCCAATTTTTAGTTATTTCTTTGAGTTTTTGGTGCCTGTCTCAGTCTATTTGCCAATGAGGAAAAAGCAGCAGTTAATCTGGTTTAAAACAAAGTGTCATTGTGATGAGAGGCTCAAAGTCACCATCTTTATTACACATCTATAGTGTGGCCAAAGAACTGATTGCACTGCATGTGGACACACTGGACAGAGCAACTATACAACGTATCCTTCATTGAAGAAAATTCTACTGGATGGTGTGGGTCTGAAACATAGAAATTTGTGTGATAACTCTCAATTCACAGGAACATTGAAATTTAATCACACTTTTAACCCATCAGAATCAACCTATAGTTACTGAATTATCAAACCTATTAGTCCCCTCAACCTAGCAATGACCCCAGTCAAGAGTGTGCTACACAGCCACACATGTGTGTGAGAAGTGAAGAAGGAGGATGGAGAAAGGAAACTCCATTCTATGGAGAGGTATAATCAGTCTAACTCCACCAGAGGGTGTCACACCCAGTTATAGTTCCCCATGCGGTAGAATATTTTACATTGTGTGTCTGCAACACTGTAAATATTTTGAGCTTGTGAAACATATGGTTTATATCATAACTACTTCTGAATGAAAGCTGTTTCACATAGTGCTGTGGCATGTTTCTACCCCACAGTCATAGAACACAAGTGTAAACACAGGTAAAACTAAACAATGTGAAATGAAAACGGCAAGTACGAAATAAAAACTTTCTCATGATTCACCACTGCGCATAAAATTTTGAAAATTTATACTACATCTAAGACACACCAAAACAAAGCCTTGCTATTGACATGCCTCAACCATGGTGCTGAGTTTACTTTTGGAAAGGAAGAAGGGTGGGGCCTTAGTTAGATCTACAGTATCTTATTTCTTTAAAAAAAGAATATATCAGACACAAGAAAGAAACCCTAAAAGTATTAGCCTGAAAGGTCTCCTATTGGGCAAATATGGGTAAGTTAAGTTCCAAAATAATGACAGAATGTAAACTACTTAACCACAACAAATTCAAAACAAAACAACCCTCCCCAAACAAAAACAAAACCTGACCACCACCAAAACAAAATACCATGAGTAAATACTGATATAAATAAATAAATAAATGGGAAAGGCAGAAAAAAGTCTTGAAGCTATATGTTTTGAATATATATATATATATATATATTTTTTTTTTTTGAAAAAAATTATTTTGAAGCTATACTGAGCAAGCAAAATGGCTGGGCAGATTGGTGGCAGTCTTCAACACATTGAACATTTTTTCCTCAACCTTTTAAAGAAAGCAATTCCCCAAAGTACCTGGCAAATGTTGGCCATGCAGCATCCAGGTCATAGCCCCTCGATGCTAGATCAAACTGAACTTCAGTCAGCTCATATAGTTGGCCCACAATGTCAGAACTCAGCTTTGGCTTCAGAAAGGGGCTTCTTACATAATACCAATCACTGTAGAAAACATATACTATGTGAATTGAGGAATAACAAGGACAAGCAAAGAATAATTCTATTCAAGATCATCTGTGTGGTTCTGCCTCATCAAATCCAGTAACTCATGCTACTAAATCAAAAAACAAACATACAAAAAAAAATCTTTCACTGTTGGGCCATGGGCTCTCAAATAAGCTTTCTTTTCTTCAAAGAAACTGTTATAATGATCTGGATGTCTATTATTTATATAATATCTCTTTTCCTCCAAAGAATTTGAGATGCTTAAATATTAATGATTTACCAAGAAAGGGCAATTGTAGGAAACAGGACACTTTCTTTTGGGAAGATAACCTCAGCTTTTATTCCTTTCACAAAACCCAACAAGACACACTAGACACACATGTTCATATATGAAATTAAAAGCAAGGAACAAATTGTCTATTAAGAATATATGCATATCGTTACAGTGTTTTATCCATTTCATATGAAGCAATATGAAGTTAAAAAGATAGTACTAATGCATTTAAAATATTAGTTGGCTGATATTTGTGGTCTGTGATGCTGAACTGTTTATGACAGTCTTCACTAAATATCTAGAACAATATATTATTCAAATCAAATGTGCAAATGTTTTTAACCTATAAGTCTGTCACATGTATAAGAACTATTCCTTTATGTAAACCAACTGTTTACATAAAGATGACAAAATAAAGCTAAACACTTGCCTATTATTATTTTTAATTCAAAAGTTACTTTCTTTTGTTAACTTGAAATTGCTAGGGAGACAGAGCAGAACTAGAAAAGGAATTAGAACTAGAAAGGTTCAGATGGTGGGCCCCAGACTTGCAGCTCCTAATTTGATGCTTCCTTACCTTCTCTCACTCAGGCCCGCCTTGCTCCTTCCCTTGCTGTTTCCTGGTGAGGCTATAGCACTTAAGAGTTACAAAGGTGGATATATAGACAATGTAGTTGCCCTTCAGTCTTCAAAGACCCCTGATATGCTAATGGGTACTGACTCTGTGGTAGGTGGAAGCCCAGGCTAAGTAAAGGAAAACCTCACAGGCAATTCTTCTGGGAGGGAAGGAACACTGGCTTCAATGAGCCACCACCCATCAGAGAAAGACACATGACATTAGGAGTTAAAGAGATCTGGCTCTAAGCTCTAGTGCCATAGTTGAGTACATAAGAGAACTAGAGAAAGGTAGTCTTCCTCCTCTTCCTCACTTTTACCTTACATGTTCAAAGACTGGTAGGAAGAACAAAGAATAATGGATGCAAGAAACTGGAGGCACTTGTCACTGTGTGACACTGATGGGCACTGTGGTTTGGCTGACATAATTTATGCTCATTGGTGCTATGGGTCTAAGCCCAGCACAGTCTTACACTTACCTGGTCACTTTAGTGTTCATGAAGCACTGCTGCAACGTGTCTGCTAGCCTCTGGTGCACCAAAGAGTAGCGAATGAAGGCTCTGCCTTTCCCCAGAGATGTTCGGAGCTGAAAATGAAGATTATATCAAGATGAACACCTGCCTCATGGAGGATTAGTAAAGGCCACATACAGGACAGAACATGGCATCCAATCTTACTGTGACACTGGCAGCACTCACACCCATCAAAAACACCCGGCACTGTCACCCTAGAGTGAAGCCTGAAGTGGGTGGGCTTATTCCAGGCCTTCATTGAGAATATTCTGCAGCAAACATGTGAAGAAATATGTATTAATATAGATGAAATTATTAATATCTCAAATGGGTTTATTCAGAGTACAGGAGACAATCAAGGTGTGTAAGACTAATCCACCTTGCAGAGGGTCAAGCCTCTCATGGACCCAGAGCATGTGACCTCTAGGTAATTTATTGAGAAAAAGCACCAACCACCAATACAAAGGTCTTAATTGCTTAATGGATAGAACTTCCACAGTGCACCAACCCCCAATTTCAGTTGGCTGATTTGATACCCATTTTATGAGTGAAGTTAAGACCTCAGGCAAGGTAATCCTTGATGGGAGCTTAGGCTACGGGAAGAGACCAAGGGAGGCTCCTCCATATTAGCATTAATATAATTGGGTTCTTTCAATACAAAAATCTCAGTAGGCAAAGTGAAATCTGAACAACAATTGTTCTATCGATGGGTATTTGAGTAGACAGTTGCCGGTGCTCCAAACTAGCATTCTTTCTGTATTCAAGAAGGCTGTGGCCATCCACACCCAGAAAGCTGGTTCTAACAGCTAAGGAAGGTGATCTTCTGACAGCAGCTCTCGCTGCCAGAAACAGCAGCTGTTCAAAGTTCATATTACTGCACAGAAGTGCATGTAGCTTTATAATATTTGAGAATAAGTTTAAATAGTCTGCTACATATTAATGTGACTCAAACACCTGCACATTAGATGGAGTCACCCTTCCCATCAGAGTCTCTGGGTCAGATAGGAAACTTCTTGATTTAATCTGGAGTAAGGAGTGAAACCTGGAGGTAACTGAATGGCTTTTCACACAGAAGCTACAGGAGGAAGAGATGGTAAACTTGGTTGGGGCTGGGCTTAAGGTACTGGGCAGGAGTGGGGGGGGGGTGGTCAGGTTCAGGGAGAGAGGCCTCAGAGGCTTGTTTAGAACCATGTAGAAAGGGGAAGAATGGAAAAAGGGTGTTGTGCAAGGGGAGCTTTGCAAAGGTTTAGTCAGATGTATAACAGACTCCTTTGTCTCCATAAAACCATCAAATCCCAAAGTCTGAATGCTTTCCTAATTGGGCTGGTTTCTTTTCAGATAAGTCAACTCATTGCATTTAGTTAGTGTGCTATGGATGAGATTAGGGCTTTCCAGAAGTCTTATTACTCAGGAGTAGATACCAAAGAAAAACCCAAGTGTCCACAACTTTATAGTGACTATGATGACAAAACCATCAGAGGTTTGGTCACTTATAACATAGTATGCTAGGCAGACTCTGCAATGAGGTTGCAAAGTAGGGCCCTACTAGCTGGAGGCACAAGGCAGCCAAGATAAATGGATCAAAGGGAACTGCCACAGAGGACACTTCAGACAGTTTTACAAGTTAAGATTCGTAACACTGATATATTGGTTCCAGAAGCAGTCAGGCATTCAAAACACACTGACCTACAGTTATCTGTTGACACAGCACTGGAACTTAGTAGAGTAAGCAGGGCCAACACTCTCTTACCCCATTAAAGGTCAGAATGTGGTAGGAGAGGGATGACAATAGTTTGGTCAAAAAAAGGTTTTACTATTCTCTACTATTAAGATGCTAATGGTGGTGCTGGATTGAGGCAGGAAGTGTATATCATGCCACTAAGGCACCAATGATGCTGCAAACACCCTGGTAGCTGCTAATATCTTTAACTCAGAGGTACTGATCTTACAGATGACTCAAGGAAAGAATTTAATATGAAGTGGTTTTAAAAGACACAAAACCTCATAAACTATGGAAGCCATAAGACACTTCCTCATGTCAGTACTGTACAGAGATACAATGGCTGAAGTGGAGGTGGGCGGCAGACTGACTTGATATAAATAACTATGGTATGTTTGAGAACAGGTTAACAGGTGTTCAGAGGACAACCTCAATGACACATCCATGAACATCCACTTTCTCTTCTGATGAGTGAGGTGAGAACAAAGTGCTCAGTGGGGACAGCCAGGATATCTGGGCAGCCAAGAACAACTAGGCAAAACTAGAGTAGTGGTGAAATTTAATGAGACCTCTGCCCACAAAATTGCTTTTGTCTGCCAGCTCCCAAAGCAGGAATGAGTCCTTATTCCTCTTATACGACAGTAAAGCTTCTTAAATGATAATATCTGAGCCCATTAGCTAAATGGATGATTATATAAAGGGAGCTAGCTACTTGCTTTTAAGGTATCTTTTAATGTCCTCTGGGGTAAGGAATATTTCCTTTGTACTGCAAATGAAAGTAACTACATGTCCCTTTAAAAAAAAGTTGTTTGAGGTAATGGGTTAGCTTTCATTACTCAATTCCTGGTTTTCTTAGCATCTAGTCAGAAACCATACACCATGCTGAAAAGATATATAACAGTAGCACAGGACAGGAGACCTGCAAGGAACGTGAGTTGCCTCTGCTTTAAACCAGGCCATTGTGCCATGAGTTTAGAGCAGAGTTGGCCTCCACATACTTCAGGGAAACACAGTCCCAGAAGAGCCCATTTTGAGACTCTAGAGTGGCTTACTTGAATGTTCACATATGTTAGCTCAAATGGCTATCTCCTGCCTAAAAACTACTGAAGAATCCTGTAACTGCTTCTGACCCCTTAAATTCTAGTCACACTGGAAGACCCAAAGGGTACATGAGTACTGGGATAACTGAATATCCAGCAGTTTTTCTACTTAGTGACATTCCAAGACAGAGAACAGAACTTTCAATCATAGTTAAACAACTGGTCCCCATGGGAAATAGCCTATAGTGCTATTAAAACATGTGTGAGCAAGCCAGAAGTCAGCAAACAGTTTTTTTAAACTTCTTTAAAGTCTGTGTGCATGACCTCAAAGGGTCTGAATGAATTATGAGGAGAGGAGGAAAACAGCTAAAAAGTAGATTGTTTGAGTAAATACTTCATGACCCTAGGAATAAAGACTTACTGGTAGACTTCATCTGTCCAGAGTCATACAATTGAAAGCTTCAGTGCTGATGCAATGGGTGAGGAGTTAGAGAAGAGAGTGAAGTGGGAACTTCTCCAGATTACTGATACATTAAAGACTGTTCTACATCATGGATTTGAGTTTTTCACCAACCTCACAAGACCAACCCATACCAAACTGGAATTAAAAATACATGCAGGACATATATTTCAGAGCTAGCATCTTTCCCAGTCAGAGGGTGAAGTTGGCAGAAAACAATAAGCCTTTGATATCAGTTTGCTTAATACTGTTTACATCTATAAGAAACACCATAGCTCCAGCTGGTATGCCTGGGAGAGCTATTGTCAGAACATCCAATACTCTAACACTGTGGCCTCTGAGGCCAGCCAAAGAGGCTATGTACTAATTTTAAAGTGACTCCATACTTGTCAAAGACACTGACAAGACAAAATGCACAAACTTTTCTGACCTCTTTCCCCAAATTTCAAGGTTCATTTGTTCCCCATATGTGTGCTTCACTTCTGGGCTGATGAAAGAGAAAGAGAATCATTGGGGATGGGGCTGGGAGAGAGGCATGAAGGAAATCATTTGGTGTTTAGTCACTCACAATACAGCATGCTGAGCAGACTCTGATATAGGCTTCAACACAGGGCCTTATAGCATCCAGTGCAAAGTAGACAAGACAAATGGATTAAAGGACCTGCCACAGATATATGGAGACAGGATTGCAAATTAGGGTGTATAAATGAAGAAGGGTGTGTAGTGTGGTATGCTTTGTTTGTATGTTTCTTTGGAGTTTTGTAGTAAAGCCAGGGCATTCAGCACTTCCTCAAGTGCCCAACCAGATACAGGAAGTTACTTAGAAGCTTCTCATGATAAGGAACGTCCCTCACCTGAAATCCAAGTTTCCTGAGTAAACTGCTAGAAAAGTAGTGTAGCAACTCTTTTTTTTTTTTTTTAGTTCACATCTGCCCCTTCCCCCTCCCTCTCTGTGCACGCGTGCATGCCAGACCATTTATGTGTCATGGTACATATGAGGAGGTCAACCTGCATGAGTCTATTCTCTCTTTTCACTATGTGAGTTGTAGGGATAAAACTTAAGTTGTCAGGCTTGGTAGCCAGTGCCTTTACCTAATGAGTTGTGATAGCCCCTGGCCTAGCAACCTAAAGAAAATAATTTTTTTCCTTTTTAAAGGAAAGCGGTGTTGCACACTTCCAAAGAATTCTATGAACAGATTTCCAAGTGTGGATAGCCTAGTGGGAAATGACATTTAGGACCAGGCCCATTCTTGCTTAATCTAAACTCAGGTAGTTTCCATGAGTTTGAACCACATAACAGGTACCCAGTGTTCATGGACTGGATTTCTTGGCTTCTTGATTACCCATAGACTTTATGCTATACCTAGCTACTTGTAACTGAGGTGTCCGCAGAGAAGCTTCAGACAGGTCATCCTACCTAAAGCATCCCTGAATGGCTTGGCTTACCTCAGAGATGGATCTAACAAATCGGATCCCATCATTTGCTCCCTTTACTTTGGCTAGGCAGGCACAGAAGTAATCCCAGTAGTCCTTCTTGCTACCCAGGAGGCTAGCCTTTTCCTTCTGATCAAACTGGATAGAGAAAGGAACAGAGAGGAGGTCTAAGTCCACTGTTTTTCATGCTCTACCAATATGATAAACATTACCAGCTTCTTAGGGACAAGCATTTGGGGAGGTCTCTTAATGGTCTTATTTTGATTTACTGGCAAATCAGAGTATGTCCACCTCAAAACAAGAGTTAATGTTTTAATTTAAAAACTTAGATTTGGAAACTAAGATTAGTAAACATCAGCTCAAAGTCATAACTAGTAAGATTTAGGAATAATAGTTATCCCCAAAGATATATCTCTTGGTCCTTGTCTAGCATATACAAAGCCTAAATTGTAGTTCCAGAGTAGCACGCTAGAGAGATGACTGATTGATAGAAAAAGAAAGAAAGAGAGGTAGGAAAGGAGGGAGAAAGGAAAGTAATGAAAGGAAAAAAAGAAAAAAGAGAATGTATCCTCTTAAGGGTTACTATGTATAGTTTGGTGGAAAACCTCTAATGTGATCAGAAAATTCAAGTGAACAGTCTTATGTTAACACTATAGTGTTAACTGTGCTGTAACTTAGGGAATGGAGGCAATGACATTTTATCCATTACTCAGCTCTCAAGAATCAATACTATCTTAAAACATATGAGCCAGGTAGTGGTAGCACATGCTTTTAATCCCAGCACTCGAGAGGCAGAGGCAGACAGATCTCTGTGGGTTTTGAAGCCAGCCCAGTCTACAAAGTGAGTTCTAGGACAGCCAGAGTTACAACAGAGAAACCCTGCCTTGAAAAACAAAATGAAACAAAACAAAAAAACGAAAAACTACCACCACCAACAATTTCAAAAGAATGTCAGTGCTGAGTAATTTCAAATTTAAAACCAAAATAGGCTTAGCTGGGGAAGGAAGCAAACAAACAAACAAAACAAACCCTCATAATCCACTAGTGTCAAACAAAGAATTGGCTGGAGGTATAAAGGGCGAGTCCTTTCATGCCTGTCTTTACTTTTAGCAGCTCTCTCACCCTTTTTTCTTTGGTGGCATGTGATACTGTAAAGTATAGTAGGTATCTTTCTATACTATTTATAGCATTTCCCCTGATTATGGAAACATGATTCACATACGCTATTATCAAATCTAGATACCACAAAACAGTAATGCCTCATACAACTGTGGTAAAATGATTGCAGGTCGATTTCTTTCCTACCTATTTCAAAAGTATGTGCTTCCCAAATCAGCAGAGTTGTCTGGATAAAACTAAGCGGACACAAAAGTTACACTATGAAAATGTTAAAAGAATGTTTGTTTGTCTAACCCTGATTCAATAACAGCCAGCCTCATGGTAACTACGTGTGAGTAAGGCTCTGAAATGGGCCTTGGATGATCTTCCAGAGTCTGCACTCTTAGAAACTGCCTTTTTGCCTGGCTATATACATTTATTGTGTCCATAATGGAGAGACACCACAGGATTCAACACGTTCTCAAAGGGTGTAAGTAACTACCCAAGAGTTAAGAAGAGGTTTGTTGAACAGGCCTGTAACTTGCCTTAAAATGGCTTAAATCTCAGAAGGAACATTTTCAGTTCCCAGAACCATCCTGAGCCACAAGGGAGGACTGAGCTCTCAGGACTGCTTTGACTCTCAGCCTCACCACAAGGGCTTACTTGCTCCACTAAGCTTTCTGAACCACATCCTGGAAACTGATAAAAGTCACTCAAATGGGGAACAAGAGACAACTGTGACAAAACCAACACATGACAGGCTCCACTTACTTGCAGAAGATACTCAAGTTTATAAGAAAACTTGTGCAAGCTGGTGCTGTCATCTGTGATCGGTTCTCCTCCTTCCTTAAATTCATTGCTTAGTTCTGTCACTGCATCTTTAAGACAATAAACAGGAACATGTGACTAGAGAGACACATTTGTCTACTTCACATTTTATCAGCCTTGAAATTGGCATGCATCTTAGAAGTAAGTCTGAGAAAGAAGCAGAAATAACATCAAGCATCTGTTAAATGATCTTTTGATCACTTAATGAGTGTCCAGCATTGAATTTTCCAATGCTCTTTATTAATCACAAGCCATGTCAAATCTCAGGGAATTCTATACCCGGGCAGCTAGGCAGAGAGCTCACTCCAAGGCTTCCTCACCCCATGCTCTCCCCTTCATTCTTCTCCTGCTTGCTAGCTTCTTGTTCTCTTTGGCCCTTGCCCTAGGTGCTCTTTTATTCCAAATCCTCTCTGTCTCCACCCAGTCCTTCAATATCCAAATGAATGGAGCCTAACTTTCATCTGCCTTAAGGCTAAGGAATGTCCTATTCATGTGGAGAGCCGATAGCCCCTCCTTTGTTTACTGGTAGGAAGTGAGTCCTTTACAGTGCTACAAGGACAGTTTACTGGAATATTATCCATCACTATAAAATTTCCCACAACAAGCATCACAAAGAATAAGCGGTCATTGATGGTCACCTTGGGAACACACAGGACATGTAAATATTCAGGTGATATAACTTCAGGTAGGAGAGTCAAAATGCACTAAGAGCCCTCAGATACTGCAACAAGTTGCTGACTGGGCACAGTTCTTATTCATCCCTGTGTGTCCACCACCAAGCTAGCACTATGTATAAACAGCCAGTCAACAAATGGTTGCTATGTGGATTAATTAATTGCACTATCACGAAACAAGTGAAAGGCAAGAAAATGGCCAGGATAGAGTCTGTTTGTTCCAGAATAACAAAACACCCAATTTTAGGTATTCACAAAGTAAAAATATTTATTTAACATTTTAGCAGCTCTGAAATTGGGATTCATGTTAGATGTGTTGAAAATTAGGCAATACTTGCTCTGCAATGATGCATTAAATGAGAAACACATGTAAAAGCAAGGCCTCAGTTTTGGAGGCCCCAAATGGTGGCCTCTAGCACTTAATGGTGTGAACGATTTGTCTTTCCTAACCTGCCCCAACAGGAATTAAACCATACCTAAAAGACCACTCTGTGAACCCAGCATTGAGTTCTTTTCAGGGTGGTCATGACCCAGTCACCTGTCACTAGGTGCCACTTCTAAAAGGTGCCATTTCTCTTTCACAATTGGAGCCAAGCTTCTAGCACAAACCACAGCATTCACTACAACCCTGTCCGCACAGGTTAAACACAGGTTTCAGAGCATCCAGTGAGTACAAATTACAGTGACAATGATAACAATATCTGCTTCCATTAACTGGGTACCCATGAGGGGTCACAGCCTTACATGTATTTTTCATTAATGGAGTGCCTTATTTCAATAAGCCCAAGATGTTATGTAATGTGCAGTCTAATTTTAGCACTGAGAAAAGATGAAAAAATTAAATGTAACATGGAATCTAGGAAATTTCTTATTATCATCCCCATTTTACAGATAAGGGATACAGAGGCCAGAAACTCAGCTTAAGATCCTGTTGGGAAACAGCAGAGCTCTAAAAAAGACATTAGTTCCTTCACTTCTCCAGTGTACAGTTTGCTCCCCTTGCTTGCCAGTTGGGTTTGAGGACAGGATGTAGGTTTCAAGATTATTCAATCAACTGTGACACATCTGTGAAGGTAATATGGTTCATAAAGCTTTCTTTGAAAACTAGCCACTATGTTATTGAAGAAACTATTTTGTGGTGAAACTCAACATTTTATCTGAAAGTCTAATATGGTCACAAGCTAAGACTGGTGGTGTATAATCCCAAGTTTTGTTCATTATTGCTTCTATGAGAGTAGTCAGGTACTCTACTCCACTGTGACTACTTCCTCCACTGCAAAATGGTAGCAGCAATGGCACCTACCTCACAGTACCACGTGAGAAGATTCTATAGGTTACTATTGGTAAGATGTATACACAGCAGTGCCTTATGCACATGAAATACCATGTAAAATATGACTCAAAAAGTTTTGGATTTTGGTGCATTTCAGATTTCACAGTTTTAAATTAGGGATGTTCAACCAGCAAAGTATCTTAAAATTGAAAAATATCCAAAAAAAATTACAAGATCAAACAAAATCAAAATCTGAAACACATATGGGGACTCAACATGCATTAGTTATCAGAGGCCCCAAAGCACTGTAAAAAGCAAATCTGAGAAAGTAGGTTAGACCTTGTTAGCTTTGGATCTTAGATAAGGAATGTGGACTGCACTGAGGCTATCCCAGATCAACAGCATTTACTGTTAAGATTTCTACTTGTTTGTCTAGCCCAAGCAGTCAGGAATGTGAACCTCTAGGTTGTTGGGGAAGTGTCACTGTGGCCTCTGTAGGCACAGCTCTGTGGTAAATGTGTTGGAGCTCTGAGGGCTTACAAAATCAAGCCTGGCAGTAGTCTAGGATGAGAGCCCTAATAAAATTTGGTCCTTGGGAAGTCACTTAAAAGGGTAAAACTTGGACTCTGTAGTCCACAGAAATGCTATCTGTTACTCTGTCAAGGTCTAGCTGCAGTTTTGTCTCCTTCCCTCCCTTGCATTTCTCCAATGGAGAAGAGCTACAAATCCAAGTGGCTCCCTCAGGAAGCTAGGAAGTAACAGGTCAGGGACTGAAATGCATGGGGCAATGGTCATCAGTGACTCGGGACTGGTGTGGGGAGATGGAACATGACACCTTTAAGTACCTTTGTTTTCTGCTTAGAAAGGAGAACATAACTCCCCCTAAAATCCAAGCTCACCAAAGCCCAGCAAGCAGTGGGGTGGGGGAGATACCACCAAAGGTAGCTTAAAGCACACATACCAACTGAAACCAGCCCCAGTTCTCTTAGTGGTATTTGATTCTGTTTACAAGCTAGCTGTATTGCTCTGAGAGGGGAGTGACATAAGCCCTCCTAGTTGTACAGAGGCTGGGTATCTAAGCATCAGATATTTCAATATGATGTGTCCTGAGGGCTCCAATTACTGTGTGTGTCAACAAAAAGGAAAGGGCTGAATTCTGATTATCAAGAGTCAGAGTACAGGCCCAAGTTCCTCATAACCAAGCCCAGTATACCAGTCACACAACCAGACCTTGTAGATCACGGATGATCCTCTGGAGCTGGGTCTCAGCACTGCTAGAAGCCATGGTGTCTCCCTTTCTTGGATGCCTAGGTCCAAGACAGGCTATCACTTCAGTGTTATGTGACTGTAAGTCAGCAGTGGTCAGACTCCATGGTGGCACCTGTACAGGGGAAAAGCCACAGTTTAAAGGGTATAGAGGACCTCCACTCTGGGCACAAGAACCCATCAGGTGTCCTTCCTTGAGGAGAAGATGGCTTGACCTTTTTGTGTTAATCCTGTTAACAGGTTCTCTTAGGTTTACCTCAAACAGACTTGATTCTAAACTGTTATGGGTTGGTTTTCTGTCAACTTGACACAAGCTAAATTTTGTTTAGTTTTATTTGTCAACTTGCCACAGACTGAAGTTATTGAAGAAGAATGAATCATGAGTGAGAAAACGCCTCCATAAGACTGGCCTGTGGACACGGCTCTGGGGCATTTTCTTAGTGATTAATGTGGGAAGGCTCAGCCCATTGTGGTTGGTGCCACCCTGGGCTGGTGGTTCTGGATGGTATAAGAAAGCAAGCTGAGCAAGTCACAAGAAGTAAGTCAGTCATCAGCACTCTTCCATGGCTTCTGTTCCAGCTCCTGCCTCCAGGTTCCTGACCTGGCTTCCCTCAGAGATGGAATGTGACTGGAGAGTTTTAAGATAAAATAAATTCTTTCCTCCCCAAGTTGCTTTTGGTCAGTCTTTATCACAGTAATAGAAACCCTAACTAAAACACAGACTTGAACAAGAAGAAAGACCAGCTTAATAGCACAGCTGGTTCTTTCTAAGCTGTCCATCCTGCCTCTTGGGACAGAACTGTCTCATATTTCATCCTCAGAAAAGTCTCCAGTGGCTCTCTCACCATTTCCCAATAGAGGTCAGATTTGCTTACCCCAGATTCTGACATCCCTAATCCCTGAGGAACCAGTTCTGTTCAGAGGCATTTTTCTCATATTCTTTTCCAAGGAATAGTCAGAAACTTCTAGCTGGGCAGTGTTGGGGCGGGGGGAGCAAGAGGCAGGGGATACATACCCTAAGGCTTCTGATAGGGACGGCCTGGCCTGTCTAGTAGAAAGTAGCTCCTTCATTGTCAGGAGTTTGAGCCTTCTCTGCCTTGTGTTTGGCTGAGTCTGAAGGTAAAAATACTCCCTGGCCTGCCACCCAGGGGCCTACATAGTCCTCCTACAAGCCGAAGGACAAAGTACTATTTTAAGCTCAGTCATAGTTTTCTCTAGCCAAAGAGTCTCCAGTTGGCCCTACTTGGGAAGCTGTTAAATGTGATTTAAGGACACAGTAGTGTTTGAAGACCAACAAAAAGAGATATGAGCACCTGGAAGGGAGGTATGACTGTGCATTTGGACATTCAGAAGTTTTAATTTGCACTTTAGGTATCATGTGCAAATGTTCAATGTCACATTACTGAGAATCTGCCCAGGGCCCTGGTCCATGGTTTACACAGAGCACTTACTTTCTACAATCATCAAGATAGGGTAAGCACCTTTCCTGTTTACAAAGGAAAATTTGATGCTCTGTAACCTAAGGCCCAGGGCCAATGAATAGAACTGGCTTGATTATTGTTCTATGTGATTTCAAACCTGTGTTTTTCCCAGTAAATCCTGGTGAATCTTTAAGACAGCACAATCATCATTACAGAAAATGACCTAATACTTTTACTGGCTCCTAGGAACTATCTTGAACCTCAATGGTTCCTATTAATATGCCACCCTGAGTCTGTCTAACATTGGTCAGCTCTCACTCATTCACTGCTATGGCTCCCTTCTATCTTTAGGAGGTGGGGCAAGGAAGCCCTGGAAAGGAAATGGCTCAAGTCATAAGCAACTACAAATATTTATAAGCATTCCAGTAACTGGTCAGGTCAGCATGGGCTTGTCACTGAACAGATGCCTAGGGTCTATTTTTAACTCACAAGCCAGTACAACCATGACTCAGTGGAAACATAGAGGGCTTCTCAAGCTCAGGAAGAAAAAGTCAGGCATTCGGCTAGACCATAGTCCCACTAATGTATGACGTAGAGCTTTAGAGAGTCAAGGTTCAGGAGTTCTAGAAAAGACCTCCAACAAGCATTGGATAACAGACTGGGGACAGGAGGTTTATGAGAAAACTGCTTCCCATCCCAGTGGTTGAACAAGCTGAAAACAGAGACCAGGTAGGGACCAGTCATAGTTCTAGAGAGGGCTATAATCTACCTACACTCAGTCAGCTTCCTCAGACAAGGCCCAGGCAGTCTCTGTCTTAGTTTGCTTTTTATTACTGTGATAAAACACCATAACCAAAAGCAACTTGAGGGGGAAAAGGTTTATTTCAGCTTACAGTTGTAGTCTATCATAAAAGGAATCCAGAGCAGGAACTTGAGACAGGAACCTGGAGGCAAGAACTGAAGTAATGCCATGGAGACACACTGCTTACTAGCTTGCTCTTCATGGCTTGGTTAATCCAGATTTCTTATTCATCCCAAGACCACCTGCTCAGGGGTGGCACTGCCTGCAGTAGACTGGGCCCTTGCCAAATCATTCATTAAGAAAATGCCCCTATATACCTGCCTTTGAGCCAGTCTGATAGAGACATTTTCCCTATTGAAGTTCCCTCTACCTAGGAAACCCTGGCTGGTGTCAAGTTGACTAAATAAATAAAATCTAACCAGGGAAGATCCTATGGTGAGGCAGGAATGACTCTATATCCTTACTATCTACATGTAGCTGCCCCATCTTCATACTTTATTAGATGTGTTGTATAGGCAGAGAGGCTCATAAGGCACAGACTAGCTTTGCTGAAGCTGAGTTATTGTGATGTCTAGTTTTATGTCAGTTTGACAAAAGCTGGAGTCATCTGAGAGGAGGGAGTCTCAATAAAAAAAAAAATGCTTATATAAGATCAGGCTGTAGGGAAGCCTGTGGGGCATTTTTTTAAGTAGTGATTGATATGGGATGGCTCAGCCCATAGTGGGTAGGGCCACCCATGAGCTACTAGTCTTGGGTTCTATAAGAAAACAAGCTGGCAACTCAAGAGGAGCAAGTCAGTAAGCAGCCCTTCTTCATGGCCTCTGCATCATTTCCTGCCTCTAGGTTTTGTCCTGCCCAAGTTCCTGTCCTGACTTCCTTCAGTGATGAACAGGGATGTGGAAAGCCAAATAAACCCTTTCCTTCCCAAATTGCTTTTTATCGTGATATTTCATCACATCTTAAGACAGAAACTGGTAGCTGGAGTAGAGTTATTTTTGTGTCCATGCTGTTTTGGGGAAGATTGTAGAAGGACTTTAGGAACTTAGGGCTAGAAAAGTCATTGAGTGTTGAGAGTTCAGTGGGCTGTTCTGTAGGAGCTTGGAAGATAAGAATGTTGAAAGTAATGCAGACAATGGAGGCCTGGTGATAGTCCCTTAAAGATTCTACTGGTACTGTTTGCTATTTTGGATTAAGAATCTGCAGTTCTAATTAGCTAGGGCTGACAAATTGGCTGTGATTAACAAAAGATCAGAATCACTAAAGTGAAACCTTTGCATTGCTGGGGCAATGGATGCTGGTCACCAGGGCTGAAGAATCAGCTGTGATTAAGAAGAGACCAGCATCATTGAGGTGAAGTCCTCTGGGAAGTATTTCCTCTGGGTCAGCACATAGAAGTTGTGTTCCAGGAGTGGTCAAGGTTCTACCTTGTGCTGGCACTGAACTTGGTAGTGTAAGTGTAATCTAGGTGGCACTGGTTTTGAAGGCATGAAAGGGTTATGAAGAGCAGCTGAGGCTTGGCACTATGTTGCAGGGCTAGAGTTCCTGAAAAGAACTCAGGGGAGGCTATTGGTCAAAGTGAAGCTCAGTTGCAGTGAGACCACAGTGTTTTGGATATGCAAGGTCCATGGGATGACTGCCAAGAACAGTAGCAACCATACAGTGGAGCCTGGCTGAGCTTAGGAAACAAGCTGTGTGTGCTGAGAAGGTGCAGCAGGAGAATTGACCCAAGCTATTTGGAGGAGTCCAGAAGATCATGGATGGATTTCAGATCTTGGACACTGAGTTATTTACAGAGTTGGAGTTTAGTTTTGCTTTGTTCAGACTTTGACTGTGTCCTGGTTCTTTCCTCTTGAAGTAAGAAAGTATTTAACTTATGTTTGATTTTACAGGGGCCTGTAGTTGAGAGACTTCATTTACTAAAGAGACTGAACTTCTAAAATATTGGAATTTGTAAGACTGGAACTTTTCAAATTTGTAAAATGTTTTATGTTGTGATGTTAACATTAATGTGTGGTCTTGTGGATGAACAAGAAAGGAAAGGTTGTAACTTAACAGAGATGTGTTTGTATGTCAAGTTGATAAGGAGTCAATTGTACTGGCCAGCTTTATGTCAAATTTGACACAAGTTATAGTCATCTGAGGGGACAGAACTTCAGTTGAGAAAATGCCTCCATAAGATAAGGCTGTAGGCAAGTCTGTAGGACATTTTCTTAATTAGTGATTGATATAGGAGGGCCCCAGCTATTGTTCTATAAGAAAACAGGCTGAGCAAGCCACAGGGAGAAAGTCAATAAGCAGTACCCCTTTGTGGTCTCTGCATCAGCTCCTGCCTCTAGCTTTCTGCCCTGTTTGAGATCCTGCCATGACTTCCTTCAGTAATGGACTATGAAGTAAAGGAAATAAACTCTTTCCTCCCCAAGTGGCTTTTGATCATGGTATTTCACCACAGTAATAATAACTCTATCTATGAAGCTGTCTACCAAGGAGAACAACAGAAAAATATCTGGTATCCAGATAGAGTACAAGTGAGCCATGCAAGGCTATAGATAACAACTCCTGGGTACTTGGCAGTAAAGAAGACTGAGTCAAAGAAATATACAACCAGGCATTGAGCCTTTAAGGTTTTGTCCTGAGTTAAAGAAACCCATGGAAAGGCTATATACTTTTTGCTTATGTTAATACAATTTTTTTGCAAAGGCAAAACATTGGAAGAGACATCAAAATACTTGTTGCAGAAAATAGGGGAACTGGTGGGTGTAACTGCCAAAAGGGCAAGTGGTGGTAGAGGAAATAGAACAGTTGTGTTACATACCTTGTTTATTGTGGCGTTTATCAAAACTCAGATAATGATCTGAACTTGGTAGTGTACATCCATAATCTCAGTAGTTGGGAGGCTGAGGCAAGAGGATTGCTGAGAGTTCAAAGCTAGCCTGTTCTATATAACCAGCTGAGCTTTATAGCAAGACCCTTAAAACAAAAACCAGAGACTGGGGATGTAGCACTACTGATAATGTTTGCCTAGGATGCTCAAAACCATTGGTTCAAGCCCCAGCACAGAAAACAAAACAAAATATCATAAACAACAACAGAAAAAACACATGAAATCCAATAGTATTAAAAACTCACCTAACTGTTAATTGTATCTACCCTTCAAAGCAGTAGTGTGATATTTTTTTTAAATGTGATGAGAGCTCACAAAGGGGCAATTTAATTCTGTATGCGAAAAAGAGAGTGACAGATTCTCTGCAATGACCACTGAGTTGCCAATATGTCCCTGAAAAGAGGCAGGTAGAAGTGAGGCTAGATGGAGGTGTAGTGAAGATGAAGGCTACAGCTTTCCTGCAGTAGCTTTCCTGCAGGGCATGTGGCTTCCAGATGTAAACAAGAAGGAAGATGACTTTGCCCTTATTCTATGAAGCCCATGGCTGTATGCACAGGCAACATAAGGGCCACAATGAGGCTGAGGTGCATGCTCCTGGGGCAGGGAATTATGTATGTACCCATACAATCCACCAAATTTTCTGGATTCTAGCTATCTGGAGTCTGGCCTTAAGGAAAAGATGTATGCCATTCAAACCAAGGTCTTGGCACCAGGAAGCCGGACACAGATAAAAATGGTTCCTTTAAGACTTTGTGGATGAGTTTGGTCTGGTGGTGCATACCTTTAGTCCTAGCATTCAGGAGGCAGAAGTAGATGTATCTCTGTGAGTCCAGCCTGGTCTACATAGCAAGTTCTAGGCCAATCAGGGCTATGTTGTGAGACCTTGTTTTAAAAAACAAACAAACAAACAAACAAACAAGCAACTACAACAACAACAAAACTGTGTGGTGCTTGAGCGCTGTTGCCCATTATTCATGGCATGACAGCATGTCCATGGCACTCTCTGTGGGGCCTGACTTTGGTTGTACCTGGATGGTATCAAGTTCCCAGGTCACAGGGTGAGCTGTTTCCTGGATCTGGGGCCTTATTAACAAGAAAAGACTAAGAATGGGACACTTACTCTCTATACTATGGTCAACTTCCTCCTGTGTCTCTACACAACTTCTAGAACAATGAAGTCTACCTTGACATCTGCAATTCTTGAGCAAACTGCTCCCCCAATTCAGAAAATACTAAAGCTTCCATACATGTAGCTATATTGTTTCTTGCCAACAACTCAATGTTATGTTTAAGCCTATCCAAATGCCTTAAGTCATCTAACTTCCCAGCAAAAAAGAAAAGACATTAAATGCATTGTTTAAAAATTGTTGTTGTTGTTGCTGTTATTATTATTTATTATTTATTATTATTATTATTATCTATTATTATTATTATTGTTATTATTATTTTACCTAGGACCAAGTGCTGATTGCTAGTCATGACTAAGCTATTCTTTTAGAGGTGAAGGATGTTCTCTGATCTCCAAATTAACGCTACACCTGTGCAAATACCCTACATGCTATACACAACACATACAATATATTAGTTCCAAACTAAGAAACAAAGACACTCAGCCTAAAGCTTACTGGTACAAATGACTAATATGCACAATGTTGTTCAGGTATGAATAACACAGTGTCTGAGGAGTCACACCAGAAAAAAATCATTAAGGGAAGATAGCTGGGGTGTAGAAGTCAATCTTGCCATGCTTTCCTAAGACAACAACTAAGAACTGACCGAGAAAGGACATGGTATAGCTGGATTTCTCCCCAGTTCCAAACAAAGTGAAACAAGTTATAAATTCCATCTTAACCAAAAGAAATGCATGTCAAAAACCTCTTTCTGGAAGAGTAAATAGCCTTGACCTGGTTCAACACACCCAGCAGTATATCTGGCTAAAACCTTTTATTGGTACCTGTAGCTTTGAAGACCAGGAGGTCCCACTGGCTCAGATGTGGAAACTGTTGGTGAGCAAGCAGGCCTCCTCACCAGAACTTCACTAAATTACTATGGTACATACTCTGTAGAAATTTCCAGAGCCCAGCACATGGACAAGTATTTCAGCACAGTGAGCAAAGGCTCATTAGGTGATCCAATTCTTTGGATCTATAATTAAAGTATTTCACAGCTGCATGCCCGGGTCACCTTCTCTGAACCCTCCCTCTTGCAATCATCTTTTAAAGGAAATGAGGACTTATGACACTGCCACTATTTCTTGAAGCTTCTCTTGGCTCCCTCCCTCTTACCAATCATAATAGGTTCCTTAGTCATTTCCCTATAGCACAAACAAAACCAGCCACAATTTGGCCCATGGATCCAAAACAGGGTCAGAAAGATCTGAGTACAGGACAGTTGCCCTGGATTTGAGAGAATCCAGGTATCTTTTAAAGAAAGTAAGCAGTGGGTCCAAGGAAAAGGCTACACATTTGTCCTTGGGGCTGAAGCTATGGTTCCACTGCTGGAAAGCCCAGAGAAAACATCTAGAAGGTTAGGATGAGGTATGTTTCCTCATCAACTTCATCAACAACTACCTCAACAATGAAGAATAGACTGGCCCCCAACAAAGATACATGCCACTCAGGTGAGGAAACAGTAGATGGCAAAGGCATATTCTCCAAGATCTTTGCTAAACCAGAATGTCAATGGGTCAGTGTAGCTGACTGTTAATTTAAGAAGTGAGTCTTGGATAAGAATATGACAGAGTCCCTTGTAGTTACTTTGCTCATTGCTACTAGGAGACACTTGACCAAACCAACTTAAAGGAGGATTTATTCTGGTTTACAGTTCAAGTAGATATATTCTATCATAGCAAGAAAGGCATGGCAGTATGACCTGAAGGCCAACTGGCCAGCATTTAGAAGCAAGAGTGAACAAGAAATGGGGCGCTAAAGACCTGCCTCAGGTAACCTACTTCCTCCAGTGAGGCACCACCTCCCAAAGGATTCACAATCTTCCCAAACAGCCCTGCCAACTCTGGGCTATGAGTTCAAACACATGAGGCTATGGAGGGCAGGGTGCATTTCACATCCAAACCACAACAGCCACTAAGCATGGCCTTGAGGAAGCCTAACAAGCTGATAACCAGACAAGAAGTATTTCTGGCACCATTATTAAGGAAGAAGGTCTCATTAACAATTGGAGGTGTCATGATTGTGAACAAAAGTAGTAGTGGGGAGCCCTGGCTTTTAAGGAACTTAGCACAACGGGAAAAACAGACATGTCTCCAATAAACTTATAAATAAGAAAGATCATTTCAAGCTTAAGAAATACTATGATGAAAACAAACTGTGCAGTGCTCATTATTCTAAGCCTCTATTGCAGAGTCTCACATTCTCCTTCTATGGCTCTTAGGACTATTTATATTACAATACTTTATCCTTTAATCACTGTTCTTCCTCTTTGTCCTATAACTCCATTACTGTTCATATTTCCCCAGTACTAGTACAGTTCAGGTACAGGAAGAATCCTCAGTAAGTTACTTGCCAAATGAATGAGATAGAATATAGATTCTCAGTACAGAAACCAAACAAAACCTTAAGGACTTAAAATATGCCAAAAAAGGAAATAATAAAAGTCTTTCAAATAATGGAAACATGAGTAAACTTTCGAAAATCTAAACATCTTTCCTTATACTCATGGATATGTGTCATCTTGATCCCTCATCAAGGAAACCTCTCTTTACAACAGATAGAGATCACTATAGAAAACTGCAACCAATCAAAATGCCAAGTTGTGGAGCCCAGTTCCAATGGATACATCTACAAACAACTCCCAAACATAGGGTTCAGGGTACACTGCAAAAGAGGGGGTGGAAAGATTGTAAGAGGCAGGAGAGCTGGGAATTTGTTGTAAGACTGCAACTTTTAGTGATGCAGAAGCCACACCAATATAGTTTCACCAACATATCTGCATAAAATAGCTCAACAAGGACAACAACAAAAAACATGTCAAAACAGACAGGGGAAAGCCCATGAAGCCTCAACCCTACACAAGAACTACAGGCAACGAGAGAATGCTGAAAATGGGAGAAATAGTCCTCCCTAGGAAAGAGCACTCCAATTGGTTATTCAATACCAAGTGGTCAGCCCTGAAAACATTCATATGAATAACATTATTCAGACTGAGTAGGTTATATTTAGGAACTTATATGCCATGTAACAACAATTAATGAGAAAAGATGCCATAAATTTGAAAGAGAGCAAAGAGGGTGTAGGAGAGGATTTGGAGGGAGGAAAGGGAAGAGAGAAATGTTGTAATTATATTATAATCTCAAAAATAAAATAAAAATTTGGAAAAAGTTCTCTTTCTTCAATTTAAAAGTGTTTTGTTGAGCACAAATTATGTGCATTAAAAAAACATCATGTAATTGTGGATATTATATTGTCCTTATTGTGAGACTCTTATAGAACTACTATTCCAAATAGTATGTAGAATAACGTAAACAGGAATAGATGAGGAGTATGTCCTCTACCCTAGCCTGTATAAACAGATCTACAGTGTTCTGAGTACTCAGAAGATTTCTACAAGATCTATTGTTCACATCTTAGTCTGTGACATAAGGTCCCATTTTGGGGGAGTGACAGCACTGTCCACTAATCCTTTCTTAGCTATGTTGGCCTGGACTACCCTGTAGTAGCTATGGCTCTGATTCCAGGTTTCAATGCTCTATACCCCTTATCAAGACTCAGCACTGCCTCATGATCCCCAAACCTTCCCTCAACTAATTCCTCTAGTCTTTCTGGTCTTATTTTGGACAGATGAAGTATGTATTGCAGTTTGTTCTCTAAGGAAGTCTTCCTCAGAAATCTTCACTTGATCCAAAATAATATTTAGTACACCCACCATACAGTAACCTAACCTTCTTGTTCAGGGCAGTGTTGTATCTACTACCTGGTCTTAGGTTGAAGCCTTAACCTCCATATCCCAGAACATGATTGTATATGAAGACAGGGTCTTTACTAGAAAGATAATCTGAAATTAAAAGTTTTGATGATAGGTCCTGATCCAATCTGATTTATGTTTTTGAACATAAATATTATGAACACACAAAATACTAGATAGTGAATATACTGAGAAAGTGGCAATATGCAAATGAAAAGAGGCCTCAGGATCAGCCAAGCCTTATTTAGGACTTTAAAGTTGTAGGAAAATAAGTTTCTGTTGCTTAAGCCTAATTTTGTTGTGGTGGCCTAACAGACCAACACATTTCTCCAGAGCCAGTTTCCATTCCCAGATATGTAAATCTGACAATACCAACCAGGCAAATTGGAGTTACGTAGTGTCTAGAGTCTGGGTTCTGGTGTGACCCTGGAGAAAAACATGACAGGAAAAGAATAAAACCAAGACCCAGGATGGCTGAAGCTTGAGCTAGGGGCAATGGACAAGACACTTTCCTTTATCAGGGGTAGGTGAGTTCCGTCAATTTGTACCCTGTTCAGACTTGAAGACTGCTTAAGTGAACTTTATTATCCAACAAATGTGATGAGGATCATGGCATGGCTAGAGGAAACTCAATGTACATTTAGCTCACTAGAGGAAGTTATTTATCTTGTTTTTCAGGTGCAATGTGGGGGAGGTGAACCTTTATTTTCTTTCTCATGGAGATTGAGTTGCTGTGCTTGGAGAAAGTAGGAAAAGGGAAGAACAGATATACTCAATGGCTAACTCTGACTAAGATTTAAAGTATTTTCTTCACGTTCCTGATCAAGTCTTCAGTTGTCCTGAAAAAAAAAAAAAAATCCAAGGCTACAGCTTCAACAAATTCCTTACAGCTTCATTTCAACTGACCAATCTGGTTCAAATGTCTAGATTTATACTGAACCTCTCTGGGAATTCTCCTCCTGGCCTAGCTTCATGCATATGAAATGTTTGCTTGGATAGTCCAAGTTTTTTGGATCCTAAGAAATCCCCAAAAGTAATGTCCTGCCTCAGGCCAAAGGTGCAGTACCTTAAGGTTACTAGTTGCCTAGGCCTATAGGTACTGAAACCAATTACTAGGTCACAGTATGGTAATCAAATCACAGATTCTTCTACGATTTTTTATCAAACCACAATATGCATACATCCTCATCCCTGCCACTCTGAGCTAGACCAAATGAAAATAGGCCCTTGGTGCTGTTCAAATGCCAGAGAGCCTTATGAACAAAAAGGACCATTGGTGGCTACTGTAACCACCAAGCTAACAAAGTGGCTCCAAAGTCAAGAGAATGGGAATTGGGTGATAATATTACTCTTGCCTAACTGAGCACAGCCAGGGCTATGCTCCTAGGATGGTACAGACATTTCAGTTACTTCTAGTTATTCACCAAAAAATAACTAGAAAGTAGGCAATGTTTTCCATAGGTAGGGCCACAGAAACATTCCAATTTCTACCCTACAATAACTATTCAAATTGAGGTTCAAATGCTGTTTGAGAGAAGCAGGAACACAACAGCCACCTATATGATCAATGTCAACATGGCCACAGATACCCAGCCTCTACTTAAAAGTACCTCTGAGGTTATAGACCCTAGTTATGACCCTTTCTGCTGCCTGGGAATGCTTGCAATGAATATGGCTCCTTTACTCTTGAGTTCTACCAGTGGTTCCCACCATGAAATCATTGCTAGTCAACATACTTCTTCTAGCTCATGTTGATAGTCTCCGGTCTTGAGTTATTAATATTTTGTCTTTGTAATCTCCAGAAATCACAGGTGACCTGTCAGTCAACCCTCCCCTCTAAAGGGAAACCAGGACTAGGAACTGACATTTCTTGAGTACTCACTGTTCTGGAGGCAGTCTCAAGGACTAACATAGGCCAGGGCTACCAGATGTTATTGATCTCGCTATTACAAGTGGTATCTTTTGAGGCTGGAAAGATGGCTCAGTGGTTAAGATGGCTGGTCTTCCAGAGAACCCAGGTTAAATTCCTAGTACCCATTTGGCAACTCACAACTGTCTCTTACTCCTGTTACAGGGGGTACGATATCCTTACACAGTCATACATGCAGGCAAAATATCAATGCACATAAAATAAAAATAAAATATTAAAACAAAACAAAACAAAAAACCAATAAAACAAGTAGTGTCTTTTATCTCACTCCAAAGGACTGGGCTAACACTTGGCTCTTAGCCCTTCTGGTATCCCAAATCTAGACCTAAGGGGCAAAGGAACCTGAGACCATTTCCAAGTACTAAGACAACTGCAAAAATAAAAATACTAAATACACACACACATGCATGGAATTGCAGGACTCTGTATACTTTACCTATTTTCTTAATAAATAAATAATTTTCAAAATAAATGAAGGGGTACACAGACATGAGCATTAAACAATAGCAAATAAACCCTGTTTCCTAAAGCTTTAGCCTTTTCAGGTCCTGAAAGAAGGCTGAGAGTCAGCACTGTGCTGATTTCCAGGATGATAACAATCCTGGCCCATAACTAGTATTCTGCATTTCAACACAACAGGAACTGGTTGTCATAGACCAAGAAGGTCAGAAGGCAGCCATTCCACCTGGGTACACTTCAGAAGGTTGAAACACTAAAGCAGAAACCTGCAGATAGACACCCTTTCCCCCATCCAGCACCAGAAGACAGATTGCAGAGGAATTAACCTTGCCTTAGACCACAAGGCCTTCCGCTGAGAGAGGCTGTAAATAGATTAAGTCCTGATCCCCTGCCCCTAAAAGACCCTGACCCATTTCTGTCTGGAAAGGAAACCGCTGTGATAAATCAGACAAGCAGAGGGGTTAGGGACTCTGATCAACACAGGCAATATCAACAAGTGCTTTTTTTTTTCAAGAGACAGTAATGGGAACACTGAAGGGAGTATTAAACGCATTAATAGGAAGCTACAAAGCTTAGGTGTCAACCACATGTTCTCTTCTTTTATGAAAATAGGATGTCGCCTCACCCTCCTATCCCCAGCCTGGGTGCCAAGAAGACAGGCTCTCTGTTGTTACCACACCAGATACACTAGGTTGTCCTACAGGTGTTTCCAGAAACTTCACCTCAGAGCTACATTGAGACCCCACACCTAAACGCAAGGGCAGTGGGTAAGGTCATCGAAGACACAGAAAGAAACAAACTGTCCTTTCTGGATCAAAGGAGTGTCAAAGAGTCTTGCAAAGAGGAGGTCTTGGCTTCCTGAGGACTAAATCCTAATGCCTGGGAGAACTCTTAAGTTTTAGCTTCTGGGCCAGGGGTTTGCGGAATACAGCCGAAGCTCCGCCTCAAAGGGCGGCTTCACCATGAGGTTCCACGGGGTGGCCCCTCTGCCGACTCGGGTCCTGGAACAGTGTTGAAGGTCTTTCTAGCTGACCCCACAGACAGCCCAGGACTGGAACCAGCCCTTGTGGCAAGAGGGTTCTCCCGCGGTAGCAGGCGCCCTAGGTGGGAGGGGACAGCCTCGGCAACAGGTGATGACCCACGCCCCCGAGAAGCCTCTAGGCTGGGGTCCAGAGCAGTCCCAGTGTCCCCGAAGTCTCGCTGGTCGGCCGCCCGCGGCACTTACACGCTTGTCGGTCCACCGCTGGACAGAAACGAAACTTTCTAGGGCCCAGCGGAAGAGGAGGCGAGCGAAATGCCAGCGGCCATGAAGTGCTTAGTACACAGACAGCGCGCGCGGACTACGATTCCCGGCATGCTTCACACAGGTGGCCTACAACTCCCATCGGGTGCAACAGGCCGGTGGACACCAACTACGACTCCCGGCATGCTTCACGAAATGGTGTGCCTTTCGGGGAAACCTGATTCGGCTTTGCCTACAAGGAGCAGGGCCTGACATTGTCAGTCTAGACTCCTACGCTAGTGTTGTTGGCTACTATTGTTAAACACTTGCAATGTGGCTGGTTGACTTTGAACTGTACAAATACAACATAAAATAATGTACGTAGTTCAAAAATTCCTAAAACAATGTGAAAATAGCTCATTAATATTTTCGTGCTATTAATTTATATTTATTGAACTAAGAAAACGAACTATGTATTGCTGAACCTAAATTTTCAGTTTTTGGTCCCCCTCATTAACAGAGACATATAAACTACCTACCATGCTTGGCTTTCTTAGCCCAGTGTTTGTTTTTGCATTGCAAAACACCCTGAAGCCTGACACAATAGAATGCTGCATTCCAAGACCAGTATTGAGGAAAAGGGACAGTACATAAAAACATCAGCCTGTGAGTAGGTTCCGTTCCTCAGCTCTTGTTGGCCACCTCTCACTCTGCTTTAGTTCTCACCATTTTAGCTAGAAATGCCTGTCAGCAACCCCAGGACTTAGCTAACTAGTAGCATCTGTCAGACCTCAGCATTCCAGGTTTTCAGGATAGATTTATACAGTAAGGGAAATAGATTTCTTAGTTAATTCCATGTTTTACACTAGATATATATGAGACAACATATTAATTTGATGGAATTGGCAGTTTGTGGATGGGGATTAAAAAGAAGCCTCCTGAGCAGAAGTGATTCTCTTTTGTGTTAACAAAGGAAACAAAAAAGGGAAGTGGGAGGAGATGACAATGGAAATGAAGATTTATCAAAATAGTGGACTAAGAAAAACTTGTTCCAACCACAGTCTAAACAGCTTTGGGATGATTAGGATGACAGCGATTTTAAACACACTTGTTTAAACAGACCCTACTGGCAACCAGCTCTGGCAAGGAAGCCAGGGGATGTCCTGGAAGAAAACAGGCATGAGTCTTTTTTTCAGGTCAAAGCAAGCTCTTTCTCTTTATTCCTTCTGTTCTTTCTTACTTCTCTGTTCTCCTTCTTTCCTCTTCTCTCTTGTGAGGAAGAGGCAGAGTAGGTTAAGTAATAAGAATAAAATCACACTTATGGATTGTACAAATTTTCTCATTATTCCGTCTGTTCCTTCTTACTTCTCTAATCTCCCTTTTTCCTCTTCTCTCTTCTCTCTCCTACTCCTTCTCTCCTCTCTCCTGCTCTGCTGGCTATCTGTTTTCCCATGATATATATATATATGTTTTTGACAAAGCCCACTATGAGGAAAGATCACATTACAAGCACATCTTAATCATAAACTTAAACTCTACATAATGATTACAGGTTTTACATTTCAGTGACTACAAGTTCCATATTTTTTAAAAACATGTTATCTTAAAACCCATACCCGAATGCCTAGTTTTCCATACATATTTTTCCCACAGTACATCTATATCCTAGAAGCAATTGTTTTCCATTATAAATTAACAGAATTTTAGCAAGCCAACTAATTTCAGCTTCTATTCTATTGTAATTGCCAGATTGCTAGGGAACAAGTACACAACATAGTATCCTAATATACATAATTCTTACTTAGTTAACACAGTGAAACAGGTTTATCATAACTAGAAAACTTTTAAATCAGGGATCTTTTTGCTTTTCTTAGGTAAAAAGAGAACCTGCTGCACAGCTCTATATCCCTAAGGCATACCCCAAACTCATCAGTAAACTTTTGATTATAGAGATCAGGAAAGAGTCAATTTTATTTGTGGTCGAGGAAATTCAAGCCTAACAATGGGCACTGAAACTCATTTGTTGTTTCTTGATTATGGGTCTATTTTTCATAGGTGAAACTTGTGGGCCCTAGCAATTAAGCTCTCTCTCTCTCTCTCTCTCTCTCTTTTTGTTTTAGCTTTCCTAACCCTGACCAAACAAGTCCCTAGCAAAAATATTTTTCTTCTTAAGTTACTGATTCTAAGGCAACTGGCAAAACATCCTAATTTAACCCTACAACTAATGTGAAAAACACCTACTATTTTTGATCATACATGTTTTTTAGTTATTCTTTCTGGAGTTTCCAGAGTCACCAATTCAGTTGAGTGGCACTGCCTTGTCCAAGTGGCATTGCTTGAGGGAAAATCATCACCATTGTTATGTGTGCCAGCAACACTGCCCAGTCAGGGGTTAGAGACCCCCCATAGAACTTTAATGCCACAAGAGAGACAAGGAGACCATGATAGCAACAAGCACAATAAGGCCCAGCAGTAGCAAAGGGCATTCAAGAGACAATCCCCCAGGAGGCCTTTGCTGAACAGTAGGCTGTCTTTTTGAAGCTCCAATGCTGGCTGCTGTTCCCGTGCACCACTTCCAGCAAGACCCCCAAAAAGAGGAAGACAAGCCTCAAATAGTTAGGTGTTATTAAGATCAATGATACATTTTGAGAATTGCATAGTTAGGAAATTCAACTGGAGTACAGTTACACAAATTATGACAACTATGACATCACTAGACAATTTAATTTTAAGGAACCACAGTCATATGTGATCCAACATTGATCAAAATATTCTGCAGCTGATGATTTTATATATTAAGAATCTGATATGTCATATCCTAACCCAAAACCCATGTAGCATTATGTTTAATGTTGGGTTCAAATGCAAAAAACAAGAGCACTTTTATTCTGCAGAGTAAACCTGCATGCAGGGGCCAACCACTTTACAAAATGGCAACCATTAGATGCAGCAGTGTGGGCTCTTTTAAAAAAGTAAACAGGCAGTGTCTAGGGCATCTCTCTGGTTGGTCAGGACCCAAATACTGGATTGGCTCCTCATACCTCAAGAGTAAGCAAGGGACTTCTTGGATATCGAGGATTTTTTTTTTTTTTTTTAAATCTGGGAAGCAGAGAGCCGAGGTCAGTGCTGCCCACCATTAGGGGGCGCTGGTCCTCACATTTGAAACAACACAATTCTATGATGTAGGTAGGATTCATTTCTACACTTCAAAGATGAGGAGATTGACACTCAGAGTGGTAAAGAAATACCAGGCTCACTGGCTAATGGACAGTGCTGTATGCCAGGATGGAGTGGGAGGTTCCTGAGGCATCTCAGTCCAACACATTGTCAGGTACATAAAATGCTCTACTTTGTTTACAAAAGAAAGAAGGCCCGAAGAGGGCAATGGATTCTCCTAGAGCTAGAAGTTAAAAATGGTTGTGATCCACGACATGGGTTCTAGGAACTGAACCTGGACCCTTTGAAAGAGTAGTTAGTGCTTCTAACTGCTAAGCCATTTCTCTAGCCCCATGAAAGTTACTTCTTCCTGGTAAATCATAGCTATATTATGGATTTATTTTTAGTTTTCATTAATTTTTTAAAATCTACTGTTATATGATTTTCTTTATTTTTGGTTGAAAGAATGGGATCTGAGCTCTACCCCTGGACCTGAGTGCGGACATGACAGTCTAAACAGTTTCAAAGGTAATAATGTTACCTGAAATTCTAGGGCATTCTGGTGGAATCACCTCATATTGCCAGGGAAATCTTGGTCTTTTCTTGAGGTTCTTAGTTTCATTAATAAAATAATTTAAGAAGTTATTCAGAAAGAAGCTTGAGGAATATTTTATTAAAGCTTCAAAGAAAAATCCAGACAAGCTGTAAATCAAAGAAAAATCCTAGGCAGGCAGCTGTTTGAAGGAGGAGGAAGATGGAATAGAGAACAAAAAACCAACAGGAAGACACTGTGGAATAGAGGCCATTATAGCAATGAAGTCATGGCTATGTGATCATGAGAATAAACTTGGGAGATGCTGGGAAGGGAGAATCTACAGGACCTGGTGACTTTGGGAGCTTAGGGAAAGGGAATGCAGTATTTGGGGATTCAGCTTAGCTTTGGAGAATCATTGATAGGTAAAAGCTGACACTATCATTCAGATGGTAGGAAGTCAGTTTTCTCTCAATCTGGAAGGGATGAAATGACAGAGGACTCTTTAACCTGCATGTCTTTGATAAGTGGACTTTGATTATCTGGACCTTCATGAATGGATTGGTGTCACTTGGAAGTTAGCAACCATATCTTTGTGTTGCCCAAATAATTAGTTCAGAAGGTGGCACATTTTACATTCATTCCTTCAGTTATAGGCTTAATATTTAAAATCCAGTTTATGTGTCAGCAGCTGTTGCCAGAACACAGAACTATTCTTCAGTTTAGTGGTATTTTATTATCTAGACTTCAAAGTGACTGTACTTATTTGAGGATGTGATTATTCTTTTTCTGAAGATAGCTTTCCACAGTAGCTGCTATAAGAATAGAACTAGCCATCACCAAAGTGAAAAAATCAGTTGGGACAACCCTATGTGCCAGCAAACTAATTGCACAATTAGCACATACTTTGATTTTTGAGAACCCCCCACCCAAGTCTGCAAATCCTTCTATTTAGGATCTTCTGACCAATAACTGAAAAGCAATCTATGTCTAAGTTGGAGAATGGATGATGAACTGAGTCCAGGAAGTCTTATTTTGGACGGCCCAGCTGGAAGCTACTTTCCCACAGGTGTCATGTCCTTCCTCCCCACCCTTGCAGTAGTTGCTGGCATTTTTACTGTTGTGTCTTCTGCAGTGCTCCTTCCTGATCCAGTTCTCCTTATCTCTTCCAATTCCTCATGTGCCCATCCTACTCTCAGTAGAAGGAGGGGCCCTCATATGTAAAGGCACCAGGGGAGTAGGAGGATGGCACAGAGCTGGATGTCTTCTGCCGGCACAGCAAGACTTGCTGGAAGAGACTTTTCAGGTGTCTCTGGAACTTGACCCCAACAAAGACATAAAGCACTGGGTTGAAGCAGCAGTGGGAGAAGGCCAACTTGCGACAGATGAGCATAGCAATGTCCAGCTGCTGGCTGATCTCACAACTCTGCTTGATGATTCCAATTTTCAGCAGTGTCTGCAGGAAGAGGATGAGGTTGTAGGGAGCCCAGCTGAGGAAGTATGCCACCACAATGGTGAAGATGAGCCTGAATGTTCGATACCTCTGTCTGGACCTTGAGCGAAACAAGGTCCTGAGAATCTGTATATAACAGAATATGATGATCCCCATGGAGATGAGGAAGAAGATGTTGTGCTGGTAGACAGAGGCCAAGAACCACTGAAGTTCAGAATAATCACATTTTGAGGAAATCACCTTGTGGAAGATAGCATCAGGGATGGAGGATAGGATACTGGCTGCCCACACAGATATGGTTACCAGCACACGGCAGCGAAGGGTTTGGGTGCCCAGGGTAGAGATGGGGCTCACTACAGAAAGGTAGCGGTGGATAGTCATGATGGTGAGGAAGAAGATGCTGCTGTAAAGGCTGATGGAGAAGATCAGGTTGAGGAGTTTGCAGAGGAAGTCACCTAGCAACCAACCCTGATGCTGTGCTGAGACCCACACAGGGAGCAAACAGGAGAACAACAGGTCTGAGAGACACAGGTTGAGGATGAAGATATTGGTGAGTGACTCTAGATTCTCATACTTCACCAGGACCCACAACACCAGGCTATTACCCACTAGGCTGAGGAATAATACCAGAGTGTACAGGACAGTGGTGGAGGAGATGGCAAAGAAGACGTTCTTGCTGTCACATAGAAAACTCTCTTTATCATAATCATAGGTGGTATTCTCAAAGGTTGTAGAGGACTCCATCTGGACCCAGGTATCAGGGATAATGAGAGCATCTGAAATGATAGACATGTGGGGTTTAAATCCATGTGGTTGTACTAGAGATCATTAAAATCCATATTACAAAAAAGTAAGGTTCACTGGTGAACTATTTATAACAAAATTGAGAATTGGGGCACTACACAAAGTCATTAAGGAACATTTTTCTTTCCTGTAGAAAAACTTTCTTGAACAAGTACACACAGGCATTGATTTACGTTCTGTCATAAGCCCCATTTCTCCTGGTAGACTGGCAATTGAGAAGTCTTAAGATAGCTCAGATTCATAGTAGATGTGGGAGAAAAGAGAAGTGGAACTGGTCTGAAAGACTTGAAATCAAAGTGGGCCCCACTATTGTGCCTTTGTGCAATTTTAAAAACTTTCCTGAGCCTTAGTTTCTCATATACAAAAGGGCCAATGTTCCCAAATTCATTCATTCCATTATTCAATAAATGCCTAGAAAGCATTTATTTAATGTCATATGACTAGTGAGTGTTCCATGTATCTTCCCCCCCTCCCCTCCCTTTCTGTCTCCTTTCTGTCTTCACTTTCTCCATTCCCTCTTATTTTCTGTTCATAAACTGCATAGATCTTGATGGCAGGCTTACATTGAAATTTTTTTCTCTCTTGGGATAGCTTGAAAAAGTGAGAACACAGACAAAGCAAAAAAATGCCAAGGCTATGGATGAAAATTCTGGAAGGCCAAATCCTTGCCAAAACAGAGGATTAACTCTCAGGGCAGAAAGCTTCTTCAGTTGTGAGTTTAGTTTACAGGTCTTATAGAGGTAAGCAAGTGCCTGGAAGCAGGGAAGGAGGAAAGCAGCTAAGAAAATTATACCGAGCCAAACTTATTTAACTTCCTTGGGTAACTGGGTGTTAGAAACAATGAGATAAAAAGGCTAAGGAAATGACTGGAAGGGCTGGAAATTTCATTTTGATAGGTCATTGAAACTGCTGGACCAAATGAGGAGGAAAATGGAAAACTTGAAGCAGCAGCTGTCTGAGCCAGATGAGTTCTCATCACCTGCTTTGTGTGGTGGTACTGTACCTATGTACCATAGCAATTCCCTGTGTTCCTGCAACTTTCTATAAGATATATCTACCTCCATTTCATAGGATAGGAGAGTGGTTCAGCCTGATGAAAACACTTTCTCAACATTATAAAACCAGGACATTGGCGCTAAGACTGTAACTCAAACTCCTATGTCCTTGTATTTTAAGAAAGATAATTCGGAAAATAGCCTGAGCTTCTCAAGTATAACACTGAAATGAGCTGGGCATGGTAGTGGGTGACTATAGTCTGGCTACTCAGGGATAAGGTGGAAAGTTTGAGCTCAACTAGGGTTATCTAGTGAGACTAGGGTTTTTTTTTTTTTTAATAGTATGTTGTATCATAATAAAATAGCATGGTTGTGGCAAAAAATGTAGATCAATGGAATAGATAGAGAATCTACACAGCTGTAGCTACTTACTAGATTTTTGACAAAAATATAAAAGCATACATTGGAGAAAAGTCAGCTTTTTCAACAAATTGTGCTGGGAAAACTGGTTATCTACATTTAGAAAAATAAACTAGATCATAATAAAAAATAGTTTAAAGTGGATTAAAGACTTTAATGTAAGACTTGAATTTCTGGAACTGTTAGAGGAAAACAGAGAAAACACTTCAAGATTTTGCATAGGAGGCCCTTTAGAAAAGGACTTCGGCAGTTCAGAAAATAAAATAAGAATAGACAAACTGGATTGCATGAAATTAAAAACTTCTGCATAGCAAAGAAAACAATCAGATAAAGAAATGGCCTACATAATGGGAGAAAAATCTTTGCTAGTTATACATTTAACATAAAATTAATACATAGAATATATATACCCAAAGGTCTCTTACGTTTATATAACACAGAGATACTTGCATATCTATGTTTCTTGTAATACTGTTCTGGAATCAGCCAAAGGTCATCTGTCAATCAATGAACTGATAAAGAAAATGTGGCCTGCATATTGGGGTGGCTTGAATGAGAATGGCTCCCATAAGCTCATATATTTGAATGCTTAATTACCAGTTAGTAGAACTGTTTGGGAAGAATTAGGAGGTGCAGCCTTATTAGAGTTTATGTGTCACTAGGAGTGAGGTTTGACTTTTCAAAAACACAAGTTAGGCCCAGTCTCCCTTTCTTTGCCTGCTGCCTGTGGATTAGAATATAAAGTTCTCAGCTGTTATTCCAGTATCATGCCTGTCTGCTTCCTACCATGATGATCACAGACTAATTCTCTGTTAAGCAAGCCCCCAATTAAATGCTTTCTTTTATAAGAGTTGCCTTCATCATAGTTTCTCTTCACAGTGATAGAACAGTAACTAAAGCATAATAACCATAAAGAAAAATGAAATTAAATCATTTACTAGGAAATGGATGTAATTAGAGATCATTATATTAAATGAAATAAGCTGTACAAATATTGCTTATTTTTTCTTGTATTGAAGGACCAGATAGCCAAGTTAGGGCAACTAAAAATACTGGAAAGTTAGGAGTATAAATCACAAAAGGAAAAAGGATAGAGAGTCCCTAGTTTGCCAATATATTCTGCTCAAATGGTTGTCTTTGAATCATAAATGTGCTAGTGATATCTGAAAGAAATGAACTGAAATTTGAAGTATTGCCCCTAACAAAGGAGGCAGAGCTTAGTGTTAGGAATGTTTTCAAATATTTGAGGAAGAAATAACACCAATTTTACACAAATATTTGAAATAGAAGATAGATCTCCTTCAGTTTGCTTTATAACCAAGTATAACCATGATAACAAAATCAGACAAAAATAAAACTACAAATAAACAAAAACTACAGACTGATACTCTTCATGAACATAGACACAAATATTTTCCTTTTCATTTTTGAAACAGGTTTCCCTTGAACTCATTACATAGTGAAAGCTCTTGAACTTCTGATCCTCCTGTCTCTACTTGAGATTGCTAGGATTCAAGGCCTGTGCCACCACACCAGATTTATGCAGTGCTGGGAACTAAATCCACAGCTTTGTCCATGCTAGGCAAATGCTCTACGAAGTGAACTACAACTTTACTCAACACAAAAATTCTTACCAAAATATTAGTCAAATTCAATAATATATTTATATAGTTTTACATTATTTATTTATTTATTTATTTATTTATTTATTTATTTATTTATTATTTATTTATTTGTGTTGATTCATTTATGCATCACACACTTGCCATGGTATGCTATTGGAGGTCAGAGGACAACTTGTGGAAGTTGGTTTTCTCCTTCTACTAAGTGGATCCCAGGGATAGAATATAGTATTTAGGTAATGAGTCTTAGTGGCAAGCACCTTTGTCCACTGAGCCATCTCTCTGGCCCCAATAATATATTTTAAAAGGTAATATAACCAGGTAGGTTTGTCCTAGAAATGTGAGGATGCATAAATATTTGAATGTTAAACAATTTAAGTCACCATATTAACAGAACAGAAATAAAATCTACATTACCATTGTTGTTAAATGCACACAAATTTGACAAAACTCAACATTTGTTCTCACATTCTCAATGCAAACATTTAAAAAGTTAGAACAAAAGTGATATTGGGCTTACACAAAACCATTCAATTTTCTTGGAAATTTTAGAGGCAATCTTGTTCTGTGCTAGGAAAACTTGAAATTTCAAGGAGAAGGGTAGCAAATTCTAAGCTTCCATGAGTAGTACCTGTGAATTTCTCTAGAGAAGTTGCTATATATTGGAGCCTGAAGATTCACTGTCCTTGGTTTACTAGGGTTTTGTGGCTGTGGAGAGATGGGATGTTGTAAATAAAGAGCCAAAGGTATTTTTAGTCTTGTAATAGTCACTTTCTATCAGCTTCTGTATTTGATGTAATATTCCAGCCCTACTAGCACTAATGCTAAGAGGGCCGTACCATCTCAGTCAGACCTGTATAGGAAATTTATATGTCAAACTGTAGCTGCCTACCTGAGGACTCAGCCATGTATTTAGTTAAGACCTTAATTTGTGATTTTCCTTTTTTCTGTGACTATAAAATTCATGTAAAAGCTGAATTTATTGGTGCATGCCTGTAATCCCAGTATTTGGGAAGTAGAGGCAGGATAATTAAGAGATCAAGGTCATCCTCAGCTACACAGTGAATTTGAGGTCAGTCTGGGCTATATGAGATGTCTAATAAATAAAATATCATGTAACTGTGTGCCCAGTACATCAGATCTTTCAAGATAATTTGACTCCATGTTCTGGGTCATGGCCACTCATATTTGGCACAAAGTAAACTGTTTCATTCTTTAAAGTGTAGTTGTTATTTTATGTTAGCATATACAGGAATTTGGCTTCCATTTTTCTCTCATTCCTCCTCCTTGACATCCCCATGATTTATCTCAACTCTAAGGGAGTGAATTTAGTTTTATGGCCCATGAGATAATAATGAGAAAGAGTTTTAAGTTATCCAGATATCAAAAACAATAACTTCTATTGCAACTTGGTCAAACAAACTTCCCTACTTCTTTCAGCAAGAAAAACATTATATATCTGTTCTATTCAAGGCAAGGTACATAGATTGCCTTCTCTAAAAGTACAGATTCTTGGGAAAGTTCAAATGAAAAGAACCTGAATCTCAGAGGTAAGCCTCAGAACCCTTAAGGTTTATTAGCCTGCTAAGTGGTTCTGATGACCACCAAAGCTTCAGAACCCCTACCCCCAGGTCAGGCTAATAAAAGGAGAAGAAACTGTTTTAAATGTATGCAAAGGAACTCACCTGAGTCCACATTTCTTTCCATGTCACTTTTTCAAGTCTGTATGTTTTGTGTTTCCTTTGTTTTCCTCTTCCAGTGCTAGAGCCTCATATATGCTAGGCAATAACCCTATGATTAATACAGGTTCCATTCAATTGTCTAGGCTTGCTTCAAACTTCCTCTTCATTGGGGATAAAGCTTTGGAACTAAGTTTTTTTAAAAAATGTTTCCTTATTCTTGGTTTCAGTATGAACAGCATACATGCTCTCTAATCTAAAATATAAAGCTCTAAAATACTGTATAGACATGGACTGGAAATCTTTTGATCTAATCGTTCAGCCAGGATATATAGCTTTTTTGTGTTGCAATCCCATGCAAAATGAGACTAGATGTGGACATATAGTCACAGCAAAGGTACTACTGATTTCTTGGTGTGGTGGTAAATGCCAGAACTTAGAAGATAGAGGTTAAAAGAATCAGAATTTAAGGTAAACCTACTTATTCAATAAGTTGAAGGCCTACCCAGCCTACAATGAGACCTCGTTTGAACAATCAAACAAATAATCTCAAAAAGGTCTACTGTGTTGGGAACTCTGGGAATGGCATCTGGGCCTGACTTTGTTGTTTATTCACAAGGGTCTCTGGTTTCCAAGAGACTCCACACAATAAACAGGAACTTCTTTTGGGCCACTGCCAAAGGACAGTAGTAAAGGGAACTGTTTCTAGGGGCAGAACCTGAGGCATTGCATCTAGTTGCTCATTCTTTGTGGAAAAAGAAATGAATACTCACATTCTCAGATATGTTGTTTATGTGTTCAAACCTCCAGATTTCAATCTATACTCATTAAATTTGCTGTGTCATAGTCACCACTGATCATTGCACTTGTCACTAAGGCCTAATCCAAATCCAAGAGAAGAGGAGCATGATGAGGGAGAAGGAAGGCAAGCAACAGTTAATGTCACATCTTTAGAGTTAATTCTCAAGGTTTAAGTCCAAACTCCAGGACTCTATGCTTATGTAGTTTTGGGGATTTAGTTTTTCTCTATGAAATATAGATGATGACAGCATACATGAATCTCACTGAGTTGTGAGAATTAAGTGAATTAATATATCAAAGTATTGGAAAAGTGCCTAGTGAATGCATAGCCCTACTAGCCCCAGATGCCTAGATAAACATGGTAGATGGAATACAGGAGGCTGTGGGTAGAGAATAGGACAAAGACAGGTCAAAATTATCATGAAAAAAAAAAGCCAGAAAGCATAGAGAAAAACTAGACCCTCCCTAATAAAGCTGACACATAAAATCATGCCCAGAAACACACACACACACACACATACACTATGTTAATGTCTCAAAGCTGCTAATATTGGGATGTAAGCATGCCAATCCTTTGGATAGTAATTGCCATTGGGCTTCTGACCTTTTCCCTACCTCTGGCACTTTCTTCCTTGGAAGTTCTCTCTTTCTTAATGAATGGCTTCTGTTTCTACCAGTATTTATATGTCCTTGGTTTAGGTCCTTATTCAGACACTGGACCCTGATATCTACCTATAATAAAGCTGTGTACCTCTGATATGTTTGTTGGATGGAGGCAAAGAGTTTTGCCATTGGATGGCATGCCATAAAGTTCAACTTCACATCTGATCTTGGCATTACTCTATATCATGGTGGTTCACAAAGAATAAAGCATGGTTCCACCCTTATGGTGCTCACAGGCTCACAGGTATGGAAGTGGACAGTCCAGAGCCAGTGTGATAAGTCCTATAAAAGGCTTTGGAGAAGCATGGTAGGCTTCTTGTGGGGAGGTTATACCAAAGAACAATCAGAAGATGAGTAAGAACTATCCTGGAAGAGAGGGCTGAGTGCTAGGTTTGGAGATAACTCTTGCATGAGGGTTTGCTATGAGCCACAAAGTGATTTTGAGTTGGTGAAGTGTGGGGTATAAGAGGCATGTGTACCAGAGTTCTGGCTGGAAAGAGAAGCAGCTCAACTTACTATCACACTGGTTTAGAACAGCACTCCTTTCTAGATTAGTAGTGCTTTGATGCCCAGAATCATGAAATGTCACAGAGGCCCACATTCCTAATTGAAGAGTATGTGATTACTTTTGATGGAGTGTTTTCCAGTTTGGGTACTGCCACATGGACACTCTGGGAATACTTATTGTAAGTGATGGCATGGACTGTATTGAAAGGCAGGTAGTAGGAACAGGGAAGGAAGAGGAAGAAGAATATAACATTGAGGGGATCAACAAATAAATAATTCAAGGCCAAAGAAGACTGAAAGAACCAAAGAACCAGAGTCCAAAGAACTCTGTGGTTCAAGAAGTGAAGCGTTTTCTGAATGGTAATAGGGAATAAAGCAGGTTGCTACTAAACTGGAAAAATGACAAAAGAAAATTACCAAAATGTCAACATCCCTGAGTTTGAGGAATCCTGCTCTAAACTGATCTAGTGCTATTAGATTAAATGGGGAAGTGTAGTTGCCTCCTCCTATATATTTGGAACTTGGAGTACAAAGATCCTGTATTCCATTTCAGCTGCTGCTAAGGGACATAAGACACAACCAGATATGTAAATGTTTTTACAAAGCTGTGGCCCTGAGATGTTCCAGATTATGATGGTTAACTTTGATTGTCAAGTTAATTGGTTTTGGAATCACTTTGGAGATACACTTTTAGTGTGTCTGTGAAACTGTTTCCAGAGGGGTAAACTGCAGAGATAAAATCTGAAATTGGGATGATATTTCACTGGCTGAAGTCTTGGACTGAATAAAAAGGAGAAAGCAAGCTGAGTACCAGCATTCTTTTCCATGTACTTTTTTGGCTGTGGATACAATGTTACCAGTTGTTTCATGCTACTGCTGGCACGCCTTCCCTGCCATGATGGACTACATCCCTTTTAAGCCATGAACCAAAATAATCCTAACCTTTCTTAAATAACTAATACACAGTTAGATTAAAAAAAAAAACCTAAGTCAGAAAACATAAATAATTAACAAATGGAAGAGAAAAGATTATAAGAGTTTATATGTTTATATATGTGGCATGGTCCATCTGAATAGAGCAAGGCTATTATCAGCTACTGAATTACTATGCAAGATACAGTTTTTTTTTTCTTTCACCCCTCCCCTTTGTTTTCCTCTTAATACACAATTTATTCCTGGATTTTTCACTTTACTATTGTACTAAATGTGGGGTCTTTTTTCCTCAGACTTTAAAAGTGGAATTAGTTTGATAACTTTGTTAAGATGAAGTGTTGTTGATGGGAAGTGGTTACAAGATTGGCTTAGAAGGTAAATGCTGCCAACTTAAATGCCATATATCTGCTAACCCAGACTCTGACACACTGTCTCTGATATTTCCGCTGCAAGTTTTGGTTTGACCTAATTCTTTTAAAGATGAAAAGCTAACTTGGGTGCCCCTCCCCAAATAGCTTCCTTTCCTGTTCCTCATTTACCATAGTGTTTGCTACCACCTTTGTGTTTGAGAAATGCTCCTTCCAGCATTATGAAATTATCAGAAGGAAAGAATATAAAAACAATAGCAAACTAACTTAATGTTCTTGAAAATCTGAATCAAGTCTTACTGGTAAGCAAATAAAATGCCTGTAAAGAATCCAAGATAACAGAAGTCTAAAAAGAACAGCAAACAGAATAAAAATGAAAGGCAGCAATCAAATTCTGTCCTAGCCAGCACAATAGGAGAGAAGATGTGATTAAGGGCACATAGATTAGAACAGAAGTGATAAAACTACCTGCTTGCAGGTGATATGATGATCTACACAGAAAACGGCAAGGAATCTCCAAAACCAGCAAAAATGGAACAACTCTGAGCATAAATAAACATGGCAAAGTTTCAAGATATAAGTACAACAGATAAAAATTAACTCTATAAGTTTTAAATAGGTACATGATAATCACATTAAATATACCATTTATAATCTCTCAAAAAAGAAATACTTAGGTATCAGTTTTTAAACTACATACAAATCATGTATACTGCCACCTACAAAATACTGAACTAAATCAGAGAAGCTCTAAATGGTGAGATGCCACATTCATGAGTTGTAAGATCGTCATACTAAAGATGATTTCTTCTAAATCAGATTACAGATTATTGACTTCTATCAAGAATTTTTACGTATCTAGACAAGCTTGTTCTAAAATTTTCATATAAACGGAAAAGAGTTAGAGTCACTGAAGTACTTTGAGAAAGAAGACTGAAGAAGAAAGAATCATTCAACCTAATTTCAAAACAATTTTTTTTATAACTTGTGTAGGCTGGTAGAAGTATAGACATAGAGACTAAAAGGAAGAAAATAGAAAAGCCAGATGTCATCTCACACAAGGGATATGCAATTGAAGTTGCTACGCTGGTATCTTTAGTTGTGACTAAGGTATAGACAAACAATTTCTTGTAATTTCATAAAAGAACATCTGTTGGAGAGACTGAGTTCTCAACTAGTGAGCTGATATCCTGGTCTGGCTCACTGTCAGCTCCTGTTCCTAATTTTAAGACAGCCTAAAGGGCTACAAAGATTTCTCTTCCTCTCTTTCTCTTTCTATCAAGGCTGCCTGCGAGAGTGGTGAAGATATCTTTCTATCCTTCCTTTCTCTTTCCCTAAATTGAGGGTAAAAGATTGTAACTAACTGCTACAAGAGGAGTTTGTGCTATTGGAGTAGCTCTCTATCTGGATTGTTACAGGTTATTGGACTCCACACATGGGATAGAATGACACTAAGCTATACACAGCAACGTTCCATTTCTGGTATGGCCAAGGTATATAGTTATAAAAGATGTAACCATCAAAGGAAACTGGGTAATTTTTTTATTATTATTTTAAGTTGTTATTTTGATATTATTGTTATATTTTATTACTTATATGTAATAATTTTATTTGCTGTTATATTTTATATGACTATATAAAATATTGTTATTATTTATGTGTCTTAGGATGGCTTTGAGATGATCATGTAGCTAAGAATGATCTTGCCTCTACCTCCCAAATAGTGGGATAACAGACAGTGCTGGGCATAGAACCCAGTGCTTCATGCATGTTGATCAAGCATTCTACTAATTGAACTATAGTCCCAGCCAGAAACTAGGTAAAGTTTAGATGGAATTTCTCTATACTATTTTTGTAACTTTCTGTTAATCTGTATTTAAGTTGTAGTTAACTAAAAGGACTTGATACTATAATTATTTAACTCAAAAATCTTCAGCTGGAGCTGGAGAGATGGCTTAGTAGTTAAGAGCTCAGCTGCTTTTCCAGAGGACTTGGGATCAGCACCCATATGGTGGCTCACAACTGTCAGTAACTCCAGTTCCTAAGGATCCAAAACTCTCTTCTGAACTCTGCAGGCACAGGCACCAGAACAAACCAATGTCCATTTGCTAGTGACACCACTGCACAATGAAATTCTCAGTGATTGCAAGGGGCAAAACACTAATACATGTCACAATAAAATAAAATACACTGAGCATTAGGAAGAATACATATTTTGAATGAAACTTAAGAAAATCCTGGAAAGATGAATAATATATAGCAATAAAAATTCTGGAAAAGACCAATATAGTATATACTATCAACAGACATATCAGTGATTGCTTGGGTAGGCCATTATCTGGGAAAATGGGTAATTATAAGGGAAATTTTGGGGATGGTGGATATATCTTGAGTTCAATTTATGATATATATCTGTACTCATGTGTATCTGCCTAAAGCAAATGCATCTTATTACTGTTACTTATACTCTATCTAATAAAGCTGATTAAAGAAATGAAGCAGAAAAATAGCCCAGATCTCGAACACTTGTGTCTTGTGACTTTGGGGCACTAGCTCTTTTGGCTGGGCTCCAGACTCAACATAAATGAATAGTAAGAACTGAATGAGGTCTCAGGATACCTGGGTTCCCAACCTTGTTTCAGTGATAACTGGTGGGTTGACCAGCCACCATACTCTCTGTCTTCTCCTCTGCTGTATTTATGAGGTTTTGGGACAACAAAGCAGCAACAAGTAGCAAGGAAACTAATTGGCAAAAAAACCCATCTTTTGTTCAAGACTGATTAGAGGGTGTTGGACAGAAATTGTTCTTTGAAATCATGTATGGAACAGCTCTAGGAAGATAAGGTTTTCAGTAACAATCAGGCTTGTGGGAATTAAAACACCATGCTTCATGTCATATTAATGTATACAGCAACAGATATCCAGATAATGTCAATGGTTGGCTGAGAGTACTGGGGAGCCAGGCCCCTTAAGGTAAGATTAACTCAGGGGCCATATGCAGGAGAACCTGCAGAAGTGATTTTTACATCCTGAAGTTCCTCTCCTGGATTATTCATTCAGATAAATAGCATAGGCCACATAGAAACATGGGAAGGTATTTGCCATCATACTGCTTTTGTCAGAACAGAATGGGGACAAGGTGTCTGTTATGCAGAATTTATAACATTCACACATGGCAAGACAAATTAGCAATCAGAAATATGTTCACTACTAGAACACAGTTATTACTGGAAACATTATACTAAATAATTATTCTGAATGATATTTCTGTCTTAGTGTCCTGTAGACAAATTAAACTGACACATGCTGGAATTTTTAAGAGTACATATGGATTTAAATATAAATATATTCTCCATACAAATAAATGTGAAATGGACCCATTTATTGGACCATTAATGGAAATGAGTGTTCGCTATATAACACTAAAGAGGAAAGAGTCCCCAAGGACTTCAAGAAGAAATGATCTGGAAATGAGTGAGCAATGAGGGAAATAGCAAAATTAAATACAGAGGAAGAGTTATTTGGTATGGGTTTAATTGGGAGACTATTCAGTTAAATACTGTGTTCCATGCATGATGCTAAGAATGAGTGAGGCTTGAGCAACAGGACCACACATCCAAGGTTTTAAATTCAGGGTACATATTGAATTTCTTGGGAAGGTTTGAAAACTCTGTAAATGTTACAGATTTTGAGTTAACTGGCTTGGAGTGTTTCATTGGACCACCAGGATTCAAAAATATCTTCCCTTTCTCAAGTGATGCCATATAGAGACAAGATTGGGAGCTTAGATTTTATATGTAGAACCATGGGAAATATGAAATACACTTGGGTCTCATCTTTCTCAATTGCAGAACAGAGATGGTGTGTCATCTTTAATTGGGGAGAGAATAGGGGTGATGCCAAGCACTGATTGCAGTTTTTAAGAATGCAAAAATGGTAGCCATTGTCTTGCAAAAAAATAAATCATGGAAAGATGAGCAGCAAAGTCACAAAATAGAATGGTGAGTTCTGAACAAATAAATGACTTATTTCCCTGGGAAGGAAAAAACAAGGAGCAGGACTTCCTCAGGCCCAAACTATTTCCAAGGTCAATCAGGTAGTCTTGGTTAGATGATACTAGAGAATGTGGTATTTGTTACTAACCTCTACTGAAACCATGCTGCCACTTTTGTGCAAAGGACAGTAACTCAGATTGTTCTTGAACTTGAAGTCTGAGGAAAAGCTGACCTCTTGTGAGCACTCACAGAAAGTGCTGCTTTCTAAAGGGGTTCCTGTGGTGGTGTATATGAGCTAAGAGCTGGACTTCTCATGTCTGTTTTAAGCATTTGGCATTTTATTTTTAAAGAACAACTAATCTTCACCAGAAACAACTTACCACATTGCAAGCGTGATGAGTTAACAGATGCAGTTAACAGAAAGTCAGCTTAACAGATGCTGTTAAACTCTTTGCTACACAGCTGAGGATACTGAGGCACAAGAAGGCTATATGCTTGCCAAGTCACACAGCCAGTAAGTGACAAGCTAGCTACAGCCAGCATGTACCTTAGTTCCTTCCTTGTAATCAAGACAATCATTCTACAGTCTATGTTACTGTCAAAGCATTTTATTTTCTCCATTGGAATAATTTCAACAAATCTGAGGAAACTGAGGCAAAAGGATTTTGGAGTTCACAGGCCTCATGAGCTACACACACACACACACACACACACACACACACACACACACACACACACACACACACACACACACACAGCCCTCCCCAAACTCTGACCTGTGTGTCCTCCCTTCACAGTGAAGGAATTCCTTGAGAGGTAATACCCATTCACTCTCCTTGTTACAGGGAGTCTGCCAGTTTTTGTTGCCAAATTCCTCTGTAGTCTGCCATGTCCTGTTCTTCTCATATGCCCATTTGCTCTCCTAGTACCCACACTCCTTTTTATGTTTCCTAAACATATACTGTTGTGTTGGGAAGGAGAAGCCCAATGTGGCAGTGGTGATGGTGGCAGGGGTGGTTAGGAAAAGTTTTTACCATACTAGAATTGTCATAAAAGTCTTAATAAAGTATAAACCCTGTGAACAGGAACACAGAAGGTGAATGCTCAGATAGAATTCTACCCACAAGGAGAAATGAAGTTCTTTTATACCAGTTAAGGAAAATTACCAAGGCTATTTGTGTGAGGTTGTATTTGAACAGGTGGGCAGTTCACTATCTTGTTAGGTAGTAAATTTTATAACATCATTTTCTCTTCCTAGCACTGGTCATTTGGGTTAAGGCATTGGGGGGTCATTAAGAGTTGGGCTATATAGTACCATATACCTGGTCAAGAACTCATGACTAGGGAGGTCATAGGCCCTTGGGGAAAAAATCTACTACTATTAGTTTGCTAAATGGATGTGGTATTAAAATGCCTTCTAAATATTTACATTTATAACTGTAGATTAGTATAGTCCTTACCTTCACCAGAGAAACTTCTTTTTGCAGTGGACAGCAGTTAATACAGAAAGTCACAATTGGTTAAGGTGGAGAAAATAACTGTGGAGTGCTCATCCCTAATTGAGATATCTATAGCACGCATACACACACACTTTTCATCAACTCAGGGAACCCTGTGGGAAGATTGGGGAATAGAAAGACTGTAAGAGCCAGAGTTGGTAGAAGACTGCTTCAGAATAGTATCTTCTGGATATGACAGGACCATTGCAGTCATGAACTCAGCATGGACAGGGGAGGGGTGCATGAAGCCCTATCCCAAGCTAAGGAGCTATTGGTAGTGGATGACTGCTGGGGAGGAGTCTTTTTTTTTTGGGGGGTAGAGTACGTGGCCCCTGGTAGATTACCCATCCTGTACACACAGTCATCACTAACTAGACTCTGTAGGCTATTAAAAATGAAAAAGAAGAGAATATGAAGTTGTAAGGGGTTATGAGAGGGTCCAGGAGGAGTTGAAGAGTTGAAGAGAAAATGAATATAATCAAAGTATTTTGTAGAGGTGTATGAAATTGTCAAAGGATAAACGAAAGTTTATTTTCTGCTTTTTAAATGTATTTAAATTCACTTTATTTTTTTATGCATATAAGTGTTTTGTCTGCATGTACATATGAGCACCATGCTAGTACCTAGTGCCTACAGAGGTCAGAAGAGGGCATCATATCCCCTGGAACTGGAATTATAGATGATTATGAGCTACCACGTGGGTACTGGGGATTGAACCTGTGTTCTTTGCAAGAGCAAGTACTCTTTACCACTGAGCCAACTTTTCATTCCAGGTTCTGATTGTTTATATAATGCTTAACAAGTCACTGGTTTAGGCTCCAAGCATTTAGTGTTCCAACTGTTAGAGGGAAAAATTTGCTTTTTATTTGTGGCCTTTTTCTCTCTATATATATGACTAGTGCATTCAACCCCCATGCTAAGTATACACTCCTGTCTTGTGCTCTAGACGTACAGTGGTCAACCTTGGCATAGGGTCTTCTCATTCATCAGCATCAGTCTATGACCACCAATGCTCATTAGGAATGCAGTCTTGGGTCCTCTGAATCAAAATCTACATTTTATTTTATTTTTAGGTAGATTTATTTTGCTTTTATTTATGTGTATGTTTGTGTGTCTATTTTATGCACATGCACATGTGTGTCAACTGAGTTCAGAAGAGGGAAACCGATCACCTGAAACTGGGATTACAAATGAGCTGAAATGTGGGTACTAAGAGCTGAATTTGGGTCCTATGCAAGAGCAACAAGTGCTCTTAAACACTGAGTCATCTCTCTAGCCCTCAGACTCTGCATTTTCGTGAGTGTCCACAACCACAGTGGATTTTTAATGTACCATAGAGACTAGCAGTGCTAATGGGGTGGGATGTAGCAGGCATTGGAATGGTCTTCTAGCTACTAGCTCATTACACCTGCTCCCTTCTTTGAGGACAGCCCTGATTCCAAGCCTGCCTTTGTATTCCAGTCATCTGGGAATCTTAGAAATTCCAAAACCATATCATATCTCAGATCAAGTGAATTTGGCCTTTTAGGGAAGAATATGGACATCAGTATTTTGGGAAAAATTCTCTTACATGGATGTGTTTGAACTTACTCTATAGCTGACAGTCACTGTCTTGCTCAGAAGGCCCTGAAAGGTCCATACCATTATCCCTAGCACCAAGCTGCTGTGACTTATATAACCTTTAGCTGCTGGAGCATCTCAGCCACCTTGTTTCAGTGAGGGTTCTTCTGTTATAGACTCCTCTTGCTCTATAGCTGAGAAAGGGGAGCCTGATGATGCTAGACTTATCCTTAGCCTCAACTCCTCTGCACCTTGCCTCCCTTCCTCCCTACAGCTTTCTCTGAGACTTTGTTAGGCCCTTGGTTGGCATGTATTCTCTTCTTTGCTGCTTCTTGGGAACCTTGCCCAGGACACAAGGATAGCTCCACATAGGCTTTACTCATCCCAATCTGAACGTCATAGTCTTCTCTGCTCACCATGTCTTCTTCCTGTTTATCTACCTACACTTCCTCTAATTCAGAAATGACTGGTCTTTCCAATAAACTCTAGACTATAGGTCTCATTTATTTCAGTTGTATCACTGGGGTGCTCTGTTGACCTTATTGCACCATCCCCCAGACCTTGTATACCTTAGTTTGCAGAATTCTATGTTTCATGTCATTCTCCTGCCTGAAGTTTCCAGAGGCTCCCTGCTATATCTAATAGTATTTCTCAAACCTTACTGCATGTCTACAGACCTTCAATTTTCAATGAGAATCTTGAAATTGTGTTGTCCTTTGAGTAACTGAAAATGAAGTATCTTAAGAGTATGCTCATATTGTCAGATGACCACACCTCCACAGTGAGATGAAATGTTAATGAAATGACCACTCAAAGAAGCAGATTTTCATTTTTGATGGATTTGTAGGTGAGTCTGGCTTATATAACTTGAAGCATGTACTAATATCAAAAGGAGGGACCAAGTTCTGTCCTCATCACCACCATCACCATAATATTTATTATTGGGTGAATGTTTGTTGCTAGCATTGTGATTCATACACCTTCCTTTTTCATTTTTTATATAGTTGTGGGACAGATTCTGTCAACATTATACATGGTTTGACTTTCTGTTACTGTCTGAGGAGCTCAATGACTGAAAATAATTGATCATTTCTCATGATTCTTCAGGGTAGAGGCCAGCAAAGCTTGGCAAGATCATTCTCTTCCCCTTTCCTTTGCTCAAGCCACCTGGTGGCTGTGTTCATATGGTAGATTAGGAAGGATTCTGCCAGGTTTGGTGCCTTGGACTTCTTAGTTGACCCTCTCTTCTCTACATGGTTACAATTGCCCAATCTAGCTTCGTTTCAGCATGGTACTGTAGAGGACCAGGATGAGCCTGGGGTAAAACAGGATTACTTCATCACCTTCTGTGGGTCAAGGTCAATACCAAGTTCATCCTAGGTTCAAGGGAAAGGACATAGACTTCAGATCTTGGTTGGAAGAGCCTAGAGAGGTGGAAAGTATTATTTGACATGTATATTTAAAAGATGTACAAACTCTATCAGCTTATCATAGAATGAATGGTAGAGCCTGGTCGAAGACCCAGCCAGTGAGCTCTATAGCCCCTGCTTTAGGGCATTAAGTGACTTTCATCTTTTTGATGATGGAGTCTCTATAGCCCAGGCCTTAAATTCATTTTATATCCTAGACTAGCCTTAGACTCATACTGAGTCTCCTGCTTCAACCTCTGTGTGGTACTATCATGGTTGGCTTTCTACTTGCATTTTATGCTCTAGGTTATAATATGCCTGTCTGTAGAGCAGAACTTTTTGTGTGTGAATGTTTACCATACAAGGATATTTGTAGAGAAACTGATGTTACAAATGCCACACTGAGTAGAAAACCAAGTGACTACTAGTCTTTTGTTGCTAACTCCTTCCTCTAATTCACTGAACTTAACTGCATAGACAGGCTTGTAGGCTTCTCTGCCTTACAGCATTTTGCTCTCTGGAATCCTTTGGGTCTTCCTGAATTTTCTGTTTTTCCCACCAGGGGGAGTCAGTTTCTTTTTAAAGGACACTTCCTCCCTTTTCACGGGTCAAATACATAGATAGCTCTGACTGAAGCTGTGTGCATTTTTAGTGTGATGAACTTAACTTCCATGTGTTTAAGTGCAAACAATACACCAAATTTTGAAGATAGTACAATTAATCAAATGTAAAGTGTCTCATTAGTACATGAAACAAACTAATTACATATTAAAATATTTTAGGTATGTTAAAGATATAATTAAATTAATTTCTCTACCCACCCCCACCCTTTCTTTCTCCACTACTCTCTCAGAGATTGAACCTAGGGCCTTGCACATACTAGACAAATACTCTACCACTGAGTTACATCCTTTATATATTTTAAATTTTAATGGTGTGCTAGAAAAAGATTTAAAAGTTCATATATGACCAATTTTATAATTCTATCAGCAGTGGTTCTTCCCAATGTCAAATGCCAAAGTAACTCTGAAGAGTGTCAAGGATTAAAAGAATCAGTCTGAAAAGGAGCAGGTTGAGGAGACTGATAGCAACACATTCCTACTTACTCCCATGATAGGCTCTGGAGTTTACTTTAAAACCTAGGTGTCCTATATCTTGCTTGTTATTTCTTTCTCTTCTTTGCTGGAGCTCTTGAATTCCACATGAAGATGTAGGCTTATATTATGTTATTTTATCTTATCAGTAAGTTTCACCGTCCCAGGTCTTGAAGACTGGCAGTGGGCTGCTCAGAATTTTTAGCCTCCTTGTCTATAAAACCCTTGACTTGCTCAATTCAAGTTGTGTCTAGGGAACACAGTGACTCTTGATGGGTTGTGTTCAAGGATGAAAAGACAAAACCAGCAGAACTTGCTGTTTGATTACTCAGTGACCATCACATTCATCTTATTCCTGAGAGCTCAAGTAGTCTGCTTGGGATTCACATGGCCAGTTAGTGACTCATGTGGATACCAAAAACTCACCTAGTAACTTCTCAAAAGTGACTCTATGAATCAACAATAGGGGTGCTGGGAAGCAAGGCCAGAGTTGTAGGCAGTGATCCTAGGTGCAAGCCCTGAACCACAGCCCTTCTTGGACACAGTTGGCAGAGCTACAGCTGAAAATCAGTGGTTGTTCCTTATGTGCCACCAGTGGAGGTTCAGGCACAGGTGCATGAGTCAATTGGTCTGTCTAGATGAGAAGAGCTCTGCATATGGAAACTCCAAACAAGGGGAGAAAGAAATCTGGGTCATTCTTACTTACTCTCTGTTATCTGGGATTGCCAGTCATGGGAGCTGAGCTGGTGCCAGTATTGCTGAGAATGGCTTTAGTGTACCTCTAACCTTACCTCTCTCATCTGGGAGTTATTTGGAGGGCTGCTGAACCATAGGACTTTGAGAGATCTCAAACTGATATGCTCTGTGGGCACAGGGTAAGGACAGTCTCTAGCATTGATTGCTGTGTCTCTGAGCTCATGTCTTCATTTGTATGAAGAGCATATTACATATAGCTAGTAAAAATTACCATAAGATGTCAGGACTTAAATAAGGAACATTTATTGTATCATTGTACAGTTTTTGTTGGTTGGGAATTTGAGACAACTTAGTGGGGTAATTCTGCTTTTTGAATGAAGGGAAAATGTCTACTTTATCATTAGAAGACTTGACTAGATGTGGAACTTGATTGCTTATAGGTGTTCATTCCTCTGGCTGCTAGTAGAGATAAGTTCCTTATCTCATGAATCTCCCCAGCTACTACCTCAGAGTCCTGTGACATGGCCACAAGCAACATGACAGAAGGCTGTTCTTGCTGACTTTCTTTGTTACAAAGGTTGTCCCAATTCAAGGAAATGACTACCAGGAAGTGTAAGCCACTATGGGCCATCATGAAGGTGCTAACACAGTGGAATAATACAGGTTCTGTCCATTTCATTTCAGTAGTTGTTATTTGTTTGTTTTTAGACCTGGTAGGTATCAGGTAGCCTAGGTTGGCTTCAAACTTCTTATATAGCCAAGGATGATCTTGAACTTTTGATTTACTTTCTGAGTGCTGGAATTACAGGGTGTCTAACACCCTGCTTGTTTTATGTAGTACTGGGAATGGGACTCAAGACTTGGTTGGTGATAGGCAAATATTCTACCAACTGAATTACATCAACAGCTCCTTTGTGAGGCTTTGTATACATACTCTATGTTAGACTGTTTTTAACTGTGACAAATATCTGAGAGGAACAAAATAAAGAGAGAATTTATTTTGGATCATAGTTTCAGATGCTTAGTCCCTGATCCTTTGCTTCTATGTTTTTAGGCCTTCAGTGAGGCCTAAAAACAGGAGTGTGTGGCAGAAACTGTTCACCCTACAGTGGTCAGAAGTCAAAGGAGACAGAAAGGACGCAAAGAGGAAGGGAAAAAGATACATCCTTCAAGGGCACACCCTAAATTATCTGCTTCCTCTATCTGGGTGCTACTTCCTCTTTTGGCTGCCTCCTAATAATGCTATCATATTATGAATCTATCAAGGAATGAATCCACTGATTAGGCCAGAGTCTGAAGGATTCAATTACTTCTCAAAAGCCTATCAGCTTGACACCTAAGACTAATACATGAGTATCTGGAGGACACTTCATACTCAAACTTTAATAAAGCCACTGCAAAGAAAACCAGCAATTAATTAGAGGTTGCAATAGCTAAAAATAGCTGCTACCAAAGGGACTGTCACAAAGGGCTCAAGGTCAGACAACTGTGAAGTTTGGAAGCTCAGGAACCTCTAACTCACTTTGCTGTCCTTGTGTGAAGACAACATGGAAGGAACTAAGATGATCTATGGAATCTGCCCTTCATATTTGAGTATTCAACAAAGGCTGGTTTTGATATTCTAGGAGAAGGTCTGACCCAAGGTGGAGATTGACTTGTGTACCTGAGTACTTGTCCTTTGCTCTGAGAATCTGAGATTGTGTGTTCTTCATGAATACCAACAGGTATGGTTCCATTATCAAGACTTTGCAAGACTCCATGTAATTTCCCAATCTTTTCATTGATTCCTTAAAATAGTCACAAAAAAGGAAGTTTCAGGTTTTTGAAATGATGAAATACATTGTTTTTAAAGATAGGGTCTCTCTTTGTACCCCTGACAGTCCTAGAATTCACTATGTATACCAGGCTATGTCTTAATGTTGATTTTGAGTCTTTACTGGTTAATTTTTGCATACTCTTCTATAATAATGTATTGATCATTCCAGCTGTGTAATAAATCGCTCCATATCATAGGCAGATATAATAGCAGCTATTCCATTCTGCTCATGATTTTATGGAATAGAAATTCAGGAAAGCTCAGCTGAGCTGTTTATCTGTGGAATTTCCCCTTACTTTCTGTCCTTCTCTTTGTATTCTCTTCCCTTTTCTTCCCCTCTACTCTCTTTCCTCCCTCCCTTCCTTCCTCCCTTCCTTCCTTCCTCCCTTCCTTCCTTCCTTCATTCTTTCCTTCCTTCCTTCCTCCCTCCCTCCTTCTTCCTTCCTCCTTCCTTCCTTCCTTCCTTCCTTCCTTCCTTCCTTCTCTCTCTCTCTCTCTCTCTTCCTTCCTTCCTTCCTCTCTCTCTCTCTCTCTCTCTCTCTTTCTTTCTTTCTTTCTTTCTTTCTTTCTTTCTTTCTTTCTTTCTTTCTTTCTTTCTTTCTTTCTTTCTTTCTTTCTTTCTTTCTTTCTTTCTGGCAAAAGTCTCATTACATAACCCAGGTTGACCCTGAACCTCTTGTTATCTTCCTTTTTCAATCTCCCTGGTGCAGGTATAACAAGTGTGTGTCCCTGCCATATTCATCCACCTGTGGGATTTCTCACATGGTTATAGTAGAATGTCAATTGGGGCTTCATCATCTGCTAGCCAGACTGGACTGGATGACTAAGTTAGTATCTATCAGGAAAATTCAAATTTGAATTTGAATTCAAATTTAACTCACATATTTCAGAATGGCTCTCATCAATAAAACAAATAACAGCAGATCTGATGAAGATGTGGAGAAAAGGGAGTTCTTATACACTTAGTGGGAGTGCTATCATTAAGAAAACAACAGATATAGTGAGGATGTGGGAAAAAGGGAACCTTTATACACGGTTAGTGGAAATGTAAATTAGTCTAGACACTACAAAAACCAGTATGAAAGTTCCTCAGAAAACCAAAAACTACCATATGACCCAGTTATTTCATTTCTGGGATTATTTTCAGAAGATTCTAAGTAAACATAGCACAGAAAAAGTGCATGTACATGTTTATTGAAGTAATATCACAATAGCCAAATTACGGAAGTAGCTTAATCATCTGTCAACAGACAGATAAATAAAATGGAATATATACACAATGGTCTTTAGTTAGTGATAAAAAAGAATAAAATTATGTCATTTGAAGTAAAATGGGTTCAACTGGACAGATCATCATATTAAGTGAGATAAGTCAGACTCAAGAAAATGCCATATTTTCTCTCATTTTTACATTCTAAATTTGAAATAAATACATAAAATCTCACACACTCACATATGTCATGAGATTAGAAGCATGAGTGGGAGATTGAAAGGAACTAGAGAATGAGATTAGAAAGGAAAGGGTATAGAGGCAAATATAATCAATAAAATGTCTTACTTGCATGAAAATGTTTTTTTGAAATATCATTATTTTCAGTGAATATATACCAACAAATTTTTTCAGGAAAAGAAGATGAAGTTTTTCAGGCATTCACTATACTGTGTAGCTTATGTACACACAGGGACCCTGATGTGCAGACACATCTACGTTCAAGGTCAGCACAGTGAATTTTATTTTCTATCAGCCTGCAGAGGACTCCCTCCCTCAGCCATCCTGAGAGAGTCAAAGTAATCACTGAAAAACAGAGTTGGACTGACTGGATGAAGCTAGCCATAGGTCTATTCTGTGGAGTTCCCATTTTGTGACTCAATAATTCTTTTACTGTTTAATCCACTTGAAGTTAGTTTCCTGCAAATGCTGATGGAAATGTTCCTATTCTGGGATTAACTCTGATTTTGAGAAGGAACATTTAAGAGGGTTTATCTTAATACTCCAAGCCTAATCTCTAGATGTTATGCATATGTCCCTGACTTGAGTCTGATTTCTAACACCTGGAATTTCCTCTTGGTCTCTCTATTCATATTTGAGGGTGGCTGAGTCTCCCTAGAACCTGCTGCTATTATTCATATCATTCTCAATGGTTAGTCTCGGCTGGAGTCTGAATCTCTTCCAAAATGTTACTGCCCCATCACAGGCTATATCTCAGCTGTCTTTTCACCTGCTGCCCATTTTCCTGGATTTTAGAGAATGGCTGCTTTCCTAGGAGGCTCTTTGTTGAGTTATTTAATACTTCACTGATGTCTGGGTGGATTCCTGCTCATCTGGGTTTGGCTTGTTTTTGTACTATGAAGATTCCAGACACCTGGTCCTGCATACTAGCTTATTACGTTTCTGGTGCCTGCACCTGGATGGATGAACCCTGCCTCACTCACAATTACCCATGTTCCTCCTTGAAGGCATCTTGGTGCAGAGCTTCCTGGTAGAAACCTTACACACCATGGATGGAAATGTTTGGTTTAGGAGACACAAATGTACCTCTACTTGTAATGCTTACCCTTTCACTGAACAAAGAATCATCTCTGTTTCTCACTGTGTAAGTCTCTTTGGTATGCATTTAGGGATCAGACTTTATCCTATTTCTCTGCTGCTTTGGGTGAGTAGATAACATGGGGATTTTGAAAGCAAAAGCAGTAGACCCTATTTCCTAAAAGTATCTGACTGAAATGCGAATTGTATGAATAAATATGTTTATATCAGTTATGTCAGTTACCATGAACATGTGTTCACATCTTTGCTTGGGGTCTTTGAATCCTCCACACCTAAATGATCTTTAAGGCATTGTCTGCTTGTTAACAGTTATCCGTATTTAGAGCAGAATTCATTCTGAGATTTGCTTTTGGGGTAATCTAGAGTAAAGCTATAGGTTGGTAGGTAAATTTCAACTTCTTTAACTACTTGCAACTTCTGATATTCACTGAAAGGAACTGCAACATTATATACCCCCAGAGAGGTGCAGGTCAGTTCCAATACCTTGGTAGTAGGATGTGAACATACACAAGCAAACAGTGGGAATTTCCTAATGATTTTAGTAAAGGGACCCAGGGAAAACAATTCTCATATGTACGAGTCCCAGAAACTCCTTGAAATATTTCTGACTACAGCAAGATCTCTTATGGCCTTTTACCCATAACACCATCTCTGTCCCTCCTTCGTCCTCCTATGTGGTAAAGAGATGCTCCTTCTCTCAGTAGAAAATCTGAGAGCAGCCCAAAGCCCAGCCTTCCCATTTAGGAAGTGAATTTCCCAAGAACCTTTCTTCCTCAATCAAGTTCTCATACCAGCAGCTACAAAATTGTTTTTGCCATAGGCTATGTAATAACCTCAAAATGCTGATCATTACAAGAGAACGGTGATAGCTCAAAACTCTTGACTAAGGCCAGGCATTCCAAGTTCTAAATGTAGCATTTTCTCATGTTGGTGCTGGGTGCTGCTGAGATGATCAGTAGGCAGTCAGGTTTTCTGTTTGGCTGGCTTTCTGTTTCTGCAGCCTCCTTATCAGCACAGTGAATGCTATTTCCTGGCTGTGGCTTGTAAGACCCCATCCCAGAGCTGAGACTCACATCTATGGAAGTCCCCTACATCTTCTGCTCCAGATCTATGTTCCTTTGTTTCTCACCTCTTGCCCTTTGCTCTGGATCTCCTTCTTTTTGTTCCTCTTGGAAACTGCAGATTATCTGCACTCAGTAAGAATGGGCTCTTCCTTGTACTTTAAGCCATTTTGCTCCAGAATGTTGACCAGTGACTGGGACACTGAGATATGGCAGCTGACAAGGTCTTTTGATGAAAACTGTTGGTACTGAAGGCTTTTGAGGCTATCTCCTATTTTCCAGTTTGGTCAACTTGAGGTCCTTTCAGTTAATACTAGCAGCTGCCATTAATCACAGAAGGGCAGGGCCAACTTTTGCCAGTGGCTTCACTCTACTTGTAATGTTTACCATTTTACTGAACAAACAATCATCTCTATGCTAGCCAGCATAACAGCAAGTTCATACTGAATTTCTCCCACAGGACAGATATTTATGAGCATGCAGGCATAAATCTGCACTCACCTGAAAGGTAGGAAGAGGATCCTTACCAAGAACCAAACCTGCTATCACTTTCTTGGCATCTAGAGCTGTGAGAAATTAATATCTGTGGTGGAGGCTACCAAATCTATGACACTTTGTTATATGTGCCTGAGCTGATGAATACACAGGTACACAGAGAAAAAGACCTGACAATATTTGAATCCTTAAATTCAGCTGTCTCTGAGTCCAGCGGCATCTCAAAATCTGTGTGGTTTGGTTATGTAGCCCACAGACTTATTTTTTTGCTCAAGCTGGTCTGAATTGAGGTTCTGATTAGTTTGTTTACTATCAGTAGTTGCTTTACAGGGCTGAACTTTCACTCATTGCTGAAGCCCCATTCTGTTGTTACTTATTGCCAAGGACCACAGTAATCCCTATCCTGGTCTCTGTCTTCCTGACATGTTTAATCATGACACGAGGACCATCTGGGACCCTCAGTGTTCTAGTGCGATCTGCTTTTGACCTGGAAGATGCCCAGTCTTAAGGTTAGCATAGTGTTCATACCTCTGAGCTTGCCCAGTATTGGCTCATGTATATTGCAAATCCAATAAGGTCTGTTAAGTGATTTTGGATTTTTATTTTCAAAAGTGTCCCTGGTTTGGACAATAAATTATTGTCTCCTTGCTGGACAAGGAGTCTTGTTAGCCACATCCTTCAGAAACCATTTTGCCTCCTGAGACGATTTTCTCCTGGCAACCTGAGTTTATCCCTACAGGGTCAGTTGTGTGTCAGGTCCTGGCTTCAATCTGTAGGCTATACTGCAGTGTGATTTTCTAATTGGGCTGTGAACTTTAACAGTTCTCATACACAGGGAGCCTCAGTGAGGTTGTGTGTCTGGTTATGCTGTATACATTGAAACTCCTTGGCCCCATAGCTCATCTATTGATGTATTATTATGGACCACACATCCTGAGCTTGTGGTCTTCTTAGTCAGAGGACCCTCATGATCTCTATCTGCACCTTCCACACAGAGGAAGTTAGATAGTATCATTCACTGATGGTTTGTTTCTGTTTCACATAGCAAGGGCCAAAAGCAAGAGATTCTGATATAGTTTTTCTTCTTTAATTGATTAAGGCCAAAGGCCTGAAGACAGTTGGCAAAAGCACTTAAGATTCAGTTTCCCCATCTATAGAAGGTACCACTGTCCAATAGGACTGAATGTCTTAGATGCAGTAGAGACTTCTGGGTATAGTGCTCTCTAAGAGTAGGGGCAGACTATTTTCTGTTAAGATGTCTACTGTTAAAAGTAGTACTGAGTGATGTTTGGCCTCACAGGATGTTGGGGCCAGTTCATGGTCTCTTCTTCCACAAACCTGCAGCAGTAGTACTTTCGGTATGACACCCCTCTATCTTCTTCTTCTTCTTTTTCCTCCTCCTCCCCCCCTCCTCCTCCTCCCCCTCCTCCTCCTCCCCCCCTCCTCCTCCCCCTCCCCCTCCTCCTCCTCCTCTTCCTCCTCCTCCTCCTCCTCCTCCTCCTCCTCCTCCTCCTCCTCCTCCTCCTCCTCCTCCTCTTCTTCTTCTTCTTCTTCTTCTTCTTCTTCTTCTTCTCACCCTCCCCCTCCTCCTTCTTCTAAAAGACCAAAGTCTGGTTTCTGCAGCAGAAACTAGAGATGTTCTCTGTCACTTTCTCCCTCTCAGAATAACATAGATCTAATTTGGAGCTAGTCACACAACTTCCTAGATTAGGGCTAACATTTCTCTGCCTTTCTCACACTTGTATTGATTAATGGAACTTAAGTGACAGATATCAATGAAACTTCTAGGTGATATCTTTAGAGGGGAAGAACTTGTCCACATCATCTTTCCATTTGCTGCATTGTGGATATGCTAAGACACCTTTGAAAGTGTAGATTAGGACAGCACTACAATTGTCAGAGCAACAAGATGGAAAGAATCTGGGATTCTGACACTTTTGCAGAAAGGAGCTGTCATTTTAGCTTAGTTTTTACATGAGAAAAAAGTGGGCATATTTTCTTTAACCATGTTGTTAGGGTTTGATTATGGTGGTTGAATCATGACATTCAGGAATCCATTATAGCTTTCAAGCTAGCAGCTTCCCTTGGAAATATGGGTGAGATCCTTTGAGTTGATGCTTACATTAGCATGATCAAGGTCTCCTTTGTACAGACAGCAAGATGATATTTCTTTACTAGATAAGGCTGCTCGAAGGGCATGCTCAGCCAGAAAGGGACAAATAGCACAGTAGGCACCAAAAGAAGCACCTTGCATGGACCAATCACATACATTGTGGGATGCCACACATCATTTCATAGTATGAATGGAAAAGAATGGTTGTGCTTTTCTGATCATTGCAGGGAGCTAGGGGAGCCACAGAAGGAGTTTGGGGGAAATTGGGTATGGAGGCATATCCCTGTATAGCATTCAAGGAGCAGAGACAAAAGAATCATGAGTTTGAGGCTAATCTGGTCTTATAACTAGATTCTGTTTCAAGGGAAAAAAGGAGTTTGTGGCACTATTAATCTAATTCATTGTGGGTTCACAATTTGTCTCTTCTTTTGTATTGTTATCAACAAGTAAATGTTTCCCTGTGACTGCTTGCCATATTCCCTGACGAAGTACTTCAGTTATCTTAATGTGTTAGTTTATCTTGCTATGAAAAATACCTGAGACTGGATACTTCATAAAGAAAAGAGATTTTTTATTTATATCATAGTTTTGGACAGCTAACATTGGCTTTGCTCTCTGATGAGGCCTCTCTAGTGGCTAACATAGAAGAAGAGAGCACAGTGAGAGATAGGAGGTAGAATTTGCTCTTTTCTAACAAGATGAATTGTATCAGTTCCTTCTAAGAATTGACCTATTACTTCTCACTAAGATCCATCTCTTAAAGGTCTTGACTCCTTCCACATCACTACATAGTAGACCAAGAATCTAACACATGAATTTCTGGGGTTCACACTTAAACCATATCTAAACCATAGCACTTAGATTATGCTGCCATCTAGATTGGGAAGCTCCCTTTGTACTAGGTAGTAGCATAAGACACTAGTAGCTTAAGGTAGATCATCCATTGTCACATTAATGATTTTCCACTAAAGTTATCCTAGATCTTCCCTCCTTAGTTGGTAAGACCGAGGGTTGTATTACAGACAGTTTTACCTAAACAGACATTAAACATAGGAGAAAAATACCTAAAGCATCAAGGAATGTACACCAGACTTTGCTAGTGGTTCAGCCTTAGCTAAAGTCTTAGTACCCAAGAGGTTATATTGAAAATAGGAGGGACTCAGGGATACATGAGAAAAAGTGACTATAGACTTTTGGAGTAAGCACAGGGATCTTCAAGTGTTTGGGGGGTGGGTGAGGAGTGGGCAGTCTAGCAGAGGAAGATTCCCTTCTAAGCACCAAAAGAAACTCCCAGACCAGAGGAAAAGATCTATCTATTGGAGCACAAGATGGGTCTTAAATCTTAGAATCAAGGGCAAGGCCAGTTTTCAAAGCAGAGCCCAAGGTTTTCAAGTTTCTCTGACTTGTTCTAGAAGAAGAAGCCAAGCCTTGCTTGGTCCGTTGTCAGAAGTTTTTAACTCACTCTCACTTTGACTCCAACCTGTAGCTCATGGATGATGTAGGTGATGACAGTGGAGCCCATATTTTTCCTTTTAAAAACAACAGTTGGAGAGAAGCTGCCAAAGCCACACTCCCTCTGGCAGGTGGTCTGAACCTGAAGCAGCAGGATAGGGAGCTGGAGTTGACATTCTAACTGTACATTTTTAAAGCTGAGGACATTGGTTTCAGAGAAACCTAACCTTTCTTTGTCTCTCCAAGCTTTTTTGGTGGCCAAATGATGAAGTAGCAGGTATAGAAATACTACAAAAACAACCTTTGAAGGAGCTGGTATGGTTTGTAAAATATTACTTACCACCCTCCCATTGCCTCTTGCTGCTGTCTTGGAGTATGGGTGGTCTGGCTTTCTAGGAGCCATTTGGTTCACAACATGATCTTAAATATGAAAGTCACAGAATGAAGATGGGAAAGTGGCATTAGTGTTCTCATCTTTGATGTTGTTATTGATCTCCACATTTCCAGGAGAGTCAGACTTTAGGTTTCTCACACCTAAATGCAGAATAAACATGTGCTTTGATGAAATCTTCCCTCAGTGTGCAGTATGCTGAGATTCAGCAATATGGGCATTGGTGGGAGCTTTTCAGAGATTCAAAACCTCAGAGCCTACCCAGACCTTGAGAATCAGAGTACAGTTTTTGACAAGATCCTCAGGTATTTCATGCATGTATGATTACTTGAGAAGTTCTAGTTTATTATTACTTACAACTATTATTAGAATTTTCTGTTTTTAGCAGATGATTTTTTAAAATCAGGATCTCATGTATCCAAGGCTGGCCTCAAACTTATTATATAGTCAAGGATGACAGTGATCTTCTGGTCCTCCTGTCTCTGCCTCCTGAGTCCTGAATCAGAGGCTCTCACCACTATTCTCATTTTCTTCGGTGCTGGGGATCAAATCCAGGACTTCACACCTACTAGGCAAGCAGTCTACCAACTGAACTATATCATCAGTCCACTAAACTTAATTATTGCAGATAGAATAGGTGATACCCATGTGGAGTCCTTGAACATATAGAACGAGAGCAGCAATTGCTGAGAAGCTCACTATTGGGTCCTCCCATATCTCATTTTCCTGCATATATACATTACTTTCTAGTAAGGTTTCTGGGTATCTGATGAAGGGGTTTCTAGTCATTCTGAAACTTGAGGCATTCTTCCCAGAAGCCATAGCTTCTGTTTTAAAGCAGGCATTTTTGGTCTAGTTTCTGGGGATGACTGTTACATATACTCTACTTGTGACTCATACTTGATTGCTTAAGTGATTCAAATGGTGGTACAAAAAACCAGGAAGTGATCCTTCCAGTAAACCTATATCCAGCCAGAGGAGTCATGCAAAGAGTGGGCAAAGAAATGTCTTCTAAAGATGACATTCTGAAAAATGTCTTTGACATGTTTCTAGTTGATTAACCAAATAAAATGCCCCACCTCTGAGTGGCAGCTGACCATAATAAAAAAAAGCATCATGAATAGAAATTTCAAGGTCTGGTTTAAAGCCCTTGCCATTGAACTTCAAAAAATTGCTTATTATTATCAGTGTGTGTGTGTGTGTGTGTGTGTGTGTGTGTATGTGTGTGTGTACATGTTTGTGCATACCATTGCACATGTGTAGAGATCAGAGGACAGATTTTGGGAATCAGCTTTCTCATTTCACTGTGTCATTCAAGTATGGAACTCAGGTCATCAGGTTTGTGGGGCAAATGCTTTTACTCACTGTATCATCTTGTTGACCTGATCTTGAACTTTTGATCTTGAAATTTAAGTTTTCATTCTGTGCTTTTGACCTTTCAAGAAATAGTCCTCTGACATTAAACTAGATTTTCTCAGATGAATGCATGGATTCACATCTTCCTTGGGGCTTTATTCTGGGCTTAAGCAAAGGTTTGACAATAGTGTGAATTGTAGATAGATGTGCTGATTTCCTCTAACACTGCAGTTTCCAGATGTATGACTTGGAGGCTTTGAGATAGGGTTCTGCTGAGTCTGCAGGCATAAAAGCTTCATAATGTTTCTGATGTGGCTAGAGGCTCCTTATCCACGTGACGAATCTATGGGATTTGCCTGTATACTAACAACTTATGGGTACTTCTTAGTTTTTGCCTCTTATCTTCAAACCTTGATCCTACACTTTAGACAATGAAATGCCATTTATTGTAGGATCTCACCATAGTGTATCTCATTTTGGAGAAATGAAGTTTTGGGGTTTCTCTGCCTTTTTTATCTTAATAACTTGATGCATATAAAACTTCATTTTGAATTAGATGATTACATTCTGGCCAAGTGTATTTAGAAATTTAACCCCACAGGCAGTGAAATGTGGTTCTATCTAGATCCTTGGTGGTAAGTGTTATCCCCATATTTGGGAGACATCTCTTAGTCTGATGTAGCAGTTTTGCAGTGGTTATGACTTTCAACATACTTCCTGCTTTCCTTGTGAAACATTGACAGCTTACCTCTTTGTGGGATGCCGTAGCCCAATTGCTTGCAAGTTTCTTCAAGGCTCATTCACTGGCCCTTAGTGTGTTGGGTCTATGTATATGGGTGGGTTTCATAATAAATTATTGTAATGCTGTTAGAGAAACACGAGTTTGTAGCACTTCACAGCCTTGGATAAAAAGTAGAGATCTTTTTCATCTTCTCAACAACTGAAAATAGAACCCAGCTATTCTTGTAGCCAGGATGGTCTTAGCCACATTATCTTAATGATAATGCTCACAATTAACAAAAATGCATGTTCAAGTTTGCAAGCTGCTAGAACTGAACAAGGCCCAAGAACTCTAAAATTCATTCAGATACCACAACTATACATATAGCCACACACAGCCATTAACAGGAATATGGGTATACACACATATTTATAGTTTACAGTTTTGAATTTTGTGTGTTTTTCTGAGACAAGATTTCTCTGTGTATCCTTAGCTGTCCTGGAACTCACTCTGTATACCAGTCTGGCCGAGATCAGCCTGCCTCTGCCTCTAGAATGCTAGGATTAAAGACGTGCACCACTACCTCCCAGAAAGGAGAACTTTTTTTATTAACAGATTTATAATAAAAGAATATGTCTTTGTAGCATAACAAATGCCTTCCAGGTCTAGAATTATTTACTTTATCAAGTACTCAGAAATGTCCTAATTTGTGCTGAGGTTGTTTGTCCATCAGTCCTGGTGTTTCTTTTTTATGCCTTTCTAGCCTGTTTAAATCTTTTTTTATTATTAAAATTTTTCATACAATATATTTTGATTATATTCTTTCCTCTTCACCAATCCTCTCAGATCTGACCCACCTTCCTACTCACCCAACTCCATGTTCTTTTTATTTCTTTAAAAAAAAAAAAACAAACAAACCCCCAAAACCAATTAAAAGAAAAAACAAAACAAAACTAAAATACCAAACCAACCAAGCAAAACAGAAAACAAAAATTGCACAAAAATATGTCAGTTTTTGTGTTGGCCAACTACTCCTGGGTATGGGGCCTGCTCTGGAGTGTGGTTGATATACCCCGTGACATTCCCTTTGAAAAAACTGATTTTCCCTTTCCCATAAGGTATCATTTTCAAATAGCTTCTTGGTTAGGGGTGGGACTTTGTGTCTATTTCCCCTTCTATTTGTCTGGTTTGAATTTGTACATGTCTTGTACATGCAGTCACAGTCTCTGTGAGTTCATATATGTATTGGCCCTGTTGTGACCCTTTAAGCTTACATATTTACCTCATTTAGGGACAGTATATCATCAAAAATCTTTATTTTCAGAAGGAAATGAAAGAGAGTATAGCAATATACCTACTGTGGTGGCTCACCAAGGAGACAAGGAGGCATTTTCATATGTGAAAACCCTGCTAGACCTCAGCAAAGGGAACCACTATATTGGCAAGCACCACACTGGATAGTGGAACCCTGAGCATCTGAGCTCAGGTGTTTTTATTGATTCAGAACTCCTTAGATGTTCTTCTGATAGTAAATGCAGATCCTGAGCAATCAAACATCCCCCACATAAATCCAGCATATTCAGATAATACAAAACACCAAGACCTAGGCAGTCCCTCACCCAATAGTGCACAAAACAATTATTTTATACATAATCAAAAATAAACTTTCACAACAAGGTAGTCAATTCACTGAATTTTTCTATTCCTGATAAGCTTTTTTTTTTTTTTTTTTAAATCTTCCACATTGGACTGATAGCTGGGCAAGACATCAGTTGACTTTTTCCTCCTGTGAAGGTGAAGGCTGTCTTGTTATGTCTTGGGTACACCTGATAAGAATGAGAATCCTTGTCTATTTTTTATTCTTGGTTCTGTTTCTTGTCTTCTGAGAACATTTAGAATCTCCTTTATTACCAGTGTTCTGGAGTTCCATGAGATTGTCCTATGGACCATTATATTTTTATTGGTGTGGAACTTGGAGTCTTATATTCTGGAGGTTTTGTCTTTCTTCAATGCTAGGGATTTTCTCCAATTATTACTTTACAAAATAAAATTTATATTTTATTTATTCATTCTCTGTATATGCATATTTGTATGTATGGGTGTATGCATGTCACAGTATTATGTGGATGTCAGAGGACAACTTGAATAAATGAGTTGGTCCTGTTCTTCCCCATGTGGGTCCTAGGGATGGAACTCAGTTACAGGACTTGTTGACAAGTGCCTACAGTCACTGAGTCAGCCATCTTGTTAGCCAATTACTTGTTTGGTAGTTTATTTCCATTTTCATGGTTTTTCGTTCCTATAATTCCTGTTATATGAATTTTACTTAACTGAATTAACCCTTTATGTATTTTTCTGTAATTAGTCGTCTTTTTTTTACATTTTACTCTGTACTACTAGTATTAAATAACTATTTTTTTTCCTATTTTTTCAATTTTATGTTTAAAAAAAATTGAAATAGAATTGCATCACTTCTCCCTTCCCTTCCCATCCACAGCCCCTCCCAGATACCTTCTTTTGAATCCCCCAATGTACTCACAACTCTCAAGTTGAAAGCCTTTTTCCTTATTATTGTTACTTATTCATGTATGTGTATGCAAAATATATGTAAATACAATCTGCTGAGTCCCTTTTTGTTGTTTGTGTGTAAATGATTTCAAGGCTGACCACTCCTCATTGGAAATCAATACGGGGGCTCATCCCTAGGAAAGTCTAATTCTCTTTCTCCCAGCAGTCATTAGTTGCCTGTAGTTCTTTGTCTAAGGGTGGGACCCCCACAAAATTTACCCTCTTCCTGTTTACATGTGATTGATCCTGCCATTGTTCTGGTCTTGTTTATATAGCCATTTCTAGGAGAGACTGTTCTATGGCAGACTTCCTGGTATTTGGATCCTTACTATCTTTCTATCCTCTATTCCTCAATGTTCTTTGAGCAATAGATATAGAAGCTTTGATGTAGATGTATTCAATGGATCTGGGATCTTCATGATCTGTTGATCTTTGCATTTAATTGGAGGGGCTCCACCTGGGAAGGAGAGAGAGAAGTCAATACAAAAGAAGAAGGAGGGACAAGGGACAAATAACACCAAGATTGTTTGATAAGTCCTCAAGAAATCATATCATTCTATATTTATCTAAAATGATACATAATATATGTTGGGCCTTATGGCCAGGCGAGGGGCCTGTGGTCCAAACTCAAACCAAGCTCGAGTTTAGAGACCTGTCTCTGTGGCGCCTCTAGTTCCGCATAATGGTGATTAAGCATAGCCTATTCTGGTGGTGACTCTGCCTAGTAACTGCTATGTGTAAAAATCTTACTGGCTCTCCCCCCTCACTCCACTTTACCTCACACCCTACGTCACCTCTCCTCATCTCCTAGACCCTCCCATTTACCCTCAGCCTATAAAAAGGCAGCTTGTAATAATAAAAATGAGTCCCTGCTTTGACAGTTCTCCTGGCTAGGTGTGTGTCTTGTCTCCCAGTGGGGGAGTGGTCGGGCCATAGATACTCACCATCCCGCTCAGCCCCGACTCGTACTATCAGAACGCCTGACAAATATACACATCTATCATCATCTATCTATATCATTTATCTACCTATACTACTTTATCTGTCTCTCTCTCTCTCTCTCTCTCTCTCTCTCATCTCTATCTATCTTAAAGAAAATTAAACTACTTGGGCTGATAATTCTGTCCATATGAACCATAGATTAACAAAATCCCAGTATCAGACACAAGAAACTCCCTTTCAGTTGTTGATCAGGATAGACCAAGTGATTACCCCCAAAATGTAGATTATAGATGTAGCCTTTCTTTGCCTCTCAGGGGTTGAAGCAGGCCCCTATTGCTGAAGACACCATGTTCTTAGGACACAGGACTGGGGTTATTTGATCTGGACTTGACCTGAAAGCCCCTTTCCTGCATCCTGGATTCTGGTGGTTCCAGAAAATACTATGCAAGCTGACAAGGGAGGGAAGCAATTAAACAGTTGTCATAGCTAGGAATCACAGCAATTATCAGCATGGCAAGATGTGCACAAAGGTGTAATAAGTGGCACTCACATCGTGACAACCAACTGTCTAATTGAACTTAAGGCCTACTCAACAGGAAGGAAATCATGTCTGGTACTGGAAACCATTCTAAATCTTATCCTTTTACTTGAAGATAAAAGTAGCTACCACCCTTTATCAAAGAAGCCTGTCTTTACAGCAAATGGAGACCATCGCAGAAAATCATAGGATTATGACTTTCAAATGAAGTTTTCTTTGAATTTTGGTTTTTAAATTAATGTACCATACTAATTAAAACAAAGATGTATTCATTTAAATATAATTATTTAAAATAAATCTTTCCTTTGCATCAATTTTTCTCCACTTCTCTTTGTGTAGGGTCTTTTTATGTAGTGTAGCTGTGAACTTCCAATTTATTTCCCCAGCCTTTCAAGTGCTGAGATTACATGCCCAGCTCAAATTCTCACTGCAATCCTAGCACTATCCAAGAGGCTAAGACAGAAAATTTACTATGAGTTTGAGGACAGCATGGACTATATAAAAAGAGCTTCAAGCTAACATGAGCTATAGAGTTAGACCCTCTCTAAAATAGACTCCAGTTATTCAAAAGATGTCCTGAAGGAAGTATAATGTTGGAAAATATACAAAGTAGTTTCTTTAAACTTTTTAATTTTTAAAATTATTATTTCTTTTATTTTCTGAAATTATAAAATAACTACATTATTTGCCTCTTCCCTATCCTGCCAAAACTTTCCATATACTCCTCTTTGCTCTTTTTTAAATTCATGACCTTTGTCATTAATTGTTGTTACATAAACACACACACACACACATTTCAAAACACATAAATACAACCTGCTCTGCCTGTATAGTATTACTCCTATGTATAGATTTTCAGTGCTAACCATTTGGTATTAGATAATCAATTGGTATGTTCTTCTCTGGAGAAGACTATTTCTCCCACTCTCAGCATTCCTTAGTTGCCTGTAGTTTTTTTTTTTTTTCTGTAGGCTTGAGCCTCATGAGATTTCCCCCCTCTCTATCAACATAAGCATATCTACTGTTGTTACCTTTGTTCAGTTCACATATAAGCAGTCATGTTGTTGAGATTTTATTGGTGTAGCCCTAACATTCCTAGGAGACATCATCTCACAGCAAACTCACTGTTCCTCTGGCTCTCTTCAACCCTTGTATCAGTTGGTAGTGGGCTCCAGCTGCATTTTTATTGTTTCTGGTTTTCTGTAATGGCCATTTGTTGAAAAGAAGTTTTCTTCATGAGGAGTGAGGACTACACTTATCTGCGTGTATAAGGACAATGTTTATAATGTAGGTAGGGATTATGCTGGTTTAGTAAAGTGGCAGTTGTAAGTTTTCTTCTGAGATCCATGACTTCAACAGCCCTGGGTAGCTGGTTGAGTTTTCAGTACCAGGTATGATTTCCCATTTGTTGAATGACTCTTAAATTTAACTAAAGAGCTATTGGTTACTGTTGAGGTATGTGTGCTAAATTTTCTATTTTTATTTGTGTGTGTGTGTGTGTGTGTGTGTGTGTGTGTGTGTGTGTGTGAGAGGATAACTTGCAGGAGTAGATTCTCTCCTTCCACCATAGAGTTTGAAATTAGGTCATCAGGCTTAATGGCAAGTGCCTTTATCCATTGCGCCATCTCACTGGCTCACAAAAGTTATTTCTTGATGCATTACTTTTACTGTTGAAAAAAATTGGGGAAAATATCCATCAGTAGAATTGTGAAATTAAATAACACTTTTCAGAATCTGCTCACTCAGCTTCCAGTCCACATTTTTCACACCTTTCCCATTTCCATATACAATGCCTGGGGAAGCAGCTGATGATGCTGGTAATTCTTTAGTTTTTCTTTTGGCTGCACTCTGCAGAGCAAACCATGATGCTTTTTTGGTCCTTGTTTGAACTTCTAAAGAAGTGTTACATTCTCTCCTTCTCTCCCCTCCCCTCCCCTCTCCCTCTCTCCTCTCTCTTTCATTCATCTTGTTCTTTTGTTGGAGACAAGTTTCAAGTACAAGTAGCTCAGGCTGAACTTGAGTTAATTATGTATCTGGGGATTGCCCTTCCAATTCCTTTGACTCCACCTATGGAGTTCTCTACAACTGCCTTCACCTCCCTAGTATGGTGATTACAGGCCTGTGATACCAAATTCAGTGATATTTCTTTTAAAAAATGATGTTGTTTCTATACCATCTTTAAATAATCACTGTATAAACTTTGGTACTAGAGTTTATTTCATGCTAAAATATAAATTGTTAGTTAATGACACTCTATGTTTTTTCCTGAATCTTGCTCCCCACTTTGTGTTGTTCTTCAAACTTCTGCTGCCAACCTTCATCTTGCTTTTGGTTGGGGGTTCTGGGACTGTCTTTTCTAGGCATGTTTTCTTGGCTCAGGTCTTTCTGGTCTCAGAGGTACTTGTGATTTGAAGTGGGAAAGGGGATGTTGCTGGCAACCTCTGTGGTTTGCAGAAGCTAGCTGGAAATGTTTGCAGTTTTTCTATTACTGGAAATAAGTGTTTTACTATGGCCTAGGTATCAAGAAGGGCCTCCACTAAGGAGATTCTGAGCCCATAAGAAAAGACTCCAAAGCTGGGTTAGTATGGGTTTCACATATGACCAAGAACTTCTATTCCTGAGTTCCCAAGTAGAATGCTTCAGACTCACTCTCCAGCGAGGTTGCCAAAATGTACTTGGAACCTTCTAGAACTGCCCCCTACCCTGAGCCAGATGCTATTAGTGATAGCAGCCCTCCATCACATCTCCTGAAGATCAGTGTCTTGATTGATCCCAAGTGATTCCTTCTAGAAATCTGTATGGCTGTGAATTTCCCACAGATTCAGGACACAGACTCTTCCCTTACCCACTGCTTTTATAACACCATCATGTGCTAGGGTAAATTTGAAACAGTGAACTTTTCAGTGTGCAAATGGAAAGGTTTCTTCCTTTCTTGGAGCATTTCCCTGAGAAGACAGATGTTTGGGAATTTTTCTGTTAGCCCATTGACTTGGACTTAACTACTTGTAAAAGCTAAAGAGGCTTCTTGCCAGCTGGAATGCTTTCAGGGCCTTTGAGATACTATCTTTGAAAGGTAAACACTAGAGAAGATAGGTCTGTATCACTCCATGACCAGGGGAATTTAGCCTGGGTCTCTTGCTCTTCCAGCTGTCAAAGACGGAAATGATACTGCGCCAGGTCTAAACACAAAAGTGTCATGCCTTTATTCTCTTGGAACCTAACAGCTACCTTGTCAATTAGATCAAACTAGCCTATAGAATATTAAGACTAAGGTAAGACTATTGCCCCACCAATAGTCAACCCCACTTAACCAGAGACTATACATTGTTTCATGAATGGGCACAGCAAAGACCACAGAACTGCTCAGTTAAGCTTGGCTCGAATGGTGACCTTCAGGACAATCAGTGATGATAGGTGATTGTGCTTTAAATCACTAAGCCTTGTATTGGTTTATTAGGCAATAGTATTTTAAGCTGTGTCTTGTTAAAGAGTGTCCTCCCTGCCTTGAGATCCTAGAGAGTCTTCTATATTCTCAAACCTTCCCCATTTTGCTTTAATATTTAGATGTATAGCCAGTCTGAAATTAATATTTTATGAAAAATGTGGACCTAGTAGATACCTGTTAGTATGTCCTGTAGTTTTAAATGTGTGAAACATTGTATAACTACTATTAAAATTATTTTATATAATTACTATAGAAAAGTTGGAGAAATGCAATAAAAATAGAAATAGAATTTCTGTAAGTCAGCAAGAACCACTTATATTGTGAGATATTTCTGGTCTTTTTGGTGAAACTGAAATGAAGCTGTCTGTTTTCCATTTTTATCACTTGGAATGTATTGTGTGAATTTCTCCACTTTTTTCAACTCTCCAAAATTATTTTAATGATGATCATAGTTCAATATATGAGTATATCATAACTCATTTACTAGGTACTTGCTGTTAGGAATTGTCTCTTTCTCCAATGTTCGGTATGAATGTTGAAAGAACATTGAATATTCTTGTACAGCTATCTCTGACTAGTCTTTCAGAATCATTTCTATAAGTGATGCTCCTAGGTCAAAGGTGTGGATATATTAAAGATCTAGAATAAGTAAAGAGTATTCTCTAAAAGAGATTATTTCCTTCCTACCTCTTCCAGGAGCAAGGAGTTGGTCACTCTTACCATGTCTTCCTTCCTGATACTATTTATTTGTCTGCCTCTATCTCTATCTATCTATCTATCTATCTATCTATCTATCTATCTATCTATCTATCTATATCTATCATCTATCTATCTATCTATCATCTATCTATCTATCTATCTATCTATCTATCTATCTATCTATCTATCTATCTATATCTATCATCTATCTAATCATCTATCTATCATCATCATCATCTATCTATTTGAGACAGGGTCTTTAATTCTCAGATTTGCTTCACACATTTCTGTGTAGAGTGGAGGGCATCCCTGAACTTTGAATCTTTCTCTCCACTCAGTGAGTGCTGAGATTGTAGGCTTGTTCCACCACACACCAGTTTTTGCAGTGCTGGTTTTTCATGCTAGGCAAGTGTACTGAAAATTGAACTATATTTTCCACTCCCAACCTTCTGCTGAAATAAGTGAATAATCCAAACTTAGTCAGTGAGATTGGATCAGTACAAAATCACATGCAGATGAGAATACAAAATATGAAAAAAGCATACAGCAAGAATAAAGGTCTATAATAATTTATTAACATGGAATCATCAATATTTTTACTAATATATTTGGGCAAAAAGTCTCAGTTCAAAAGGACATTCTTGCCCTGGACAAAACAGTGCTACACAAAACAAACTCAGAGGTAGACAGAGAAATTGGAAACATCAGAACTCTGACTGTGCTAATGTGCACAGCAAAAGAATATTCTGGAGCATTTGCCTCTGCTTGGGAGAGGCTAAGCAAGTACAACTCTCATTGTTTGTCACTAACTACTCAGTAATCTGGGAACTGGGAACACAAAAAAGGCTAACCTGGAGAATTCAGACAATTCAGAGAACTCATGGATCTTACAGACCACTCTCAAGAACACAGGCAGCATGACCCTGTGTCCTGGGGTTTCAGGGGTACCTCTCTGTCAAGAGTAAGTCTAGTAAGAAGGCCTGGCTAGGCAGGGAGACACATGTTTTTAAGTTGACTATAGGACAGTCCAGCCCAATCATGCATAAGAATAAGATGGTAGATAGGGGTTATCTCAAAAAATCATTCAGAGAATACAGTTTGTCTCATGCATATAACCAAAACTAGTCCAGGATGGTATGCATTCTCCTTAGTTCTCTGATATATTCCATATATATTCCATATAATCTATAGATTAGAATGACCTGTTACTTTGTTTAGAGGGGAGCATGCATGCAGCTCAATGCATGTGGGACCCTGGGTTGTTAAGTTATATGAGTGCTTTCCTGAGTACTTTCCATAATAATATTGTGAGAGTGTTAGTCAGCTTTTTATCATTGGGATAAATGCTCAAGCAAAACAATTTAAAAGGAGGAAAGATTTATTTTGACTCATGGTTTTAGAAGTTTTAGTTCATGGCTCCTTGCTCTGTAGTTTTTGGTTCATGATGAGAACATCATGGTGGAAGGAGCTAGTATGACACAATGCTCACTTCATAGTAGCCAGGAAGGGCCAGAGACAAGATATATCTTTCAAATATACTTTTTCAGTGACTAGTGTCCTTTAACCAGATCCTGTCTTAATAGCTCATTCACCTATAAACTCATTATGGATTAATTCATTAGGTTAGAGCCTACATGATCTAGTCACCTCTCAGGTAGTGCCGAACCAATCCCCCAACACATGAGATTTTTGGGGTATATTTTATATCTAAATTATAATAGCTATCTTCTGACAAATTTGGATAACATAGCTAGGCCTGGTGGCTTATGACTGTAATCTCAGTTGTTTGAGAGACTCAGATAAGAGAACTGTAATCTCTCTGCTTGGATAACATGGTGAGACTTGTCTCAAAATAAAAAGTAGGAAGAGGGCTGAGGATTGATCTCAGTGGTAGAGTGCTTGCTGAGCATGTGTGAGGACCTGGATCAACCTCTAGAACCTGAAAAGGGAGGAAAGAAAGAACCCTTGTTTGATATTGTATGTTATTTTGCCACATCTCTGCTGTTCTCTGTCTTTTAATTCCTGTTTAATTTTCTTCTAGAATTTATTTTCTGTCTCTTATCCTGCCATCTAGTAAAATATAAGCTCTAAGAAATGTAAGTCACTGCTTTTCTGTTGTTCTAACAGGTAGACTCTATCTAGCACTCCACTTACCACATCTAGAATAGTTTCTGAGGCATAGTAAGTACTTAACAAAATTTTGTGGAATAGGAGTAGAATTTAGTCAAATTGGAAGGAATATTGGATTACAAAAAGACAGTCAAATTTTTACTTTAGACAGCTCTGTTTGGCTGTTGGGTGGAGGATCAGGAAAACAGAATTGACCAGGAGGGCCTCAAAGTCATGTATCTGGGCTAAGGAGTGGAGGGAAGTACAGTGTGTGTGTGTGTGTGTGTGTGTGTGTGTGTATGAGAGAGAGAGAGAGAGAGAGAGAGAGAGAGAGAGAGAGAGAGAGAGAGAGAGAGAGAGAGCGCTCCAGAAGCTTTAAGAAGGAGGCAAAATTACCTGATCTAAGTGGGTATGGGAAGTAAGGAGTACCTAGACTGTTGATTTGGGAATCTGAGTGCTGGAGCCCATATCAGAGTTAGAAGATACTGGGGAACAGCCAGTTGAAGAGAAATGAAAATGACTTCAGGCAAGTTTAGAATATCTGAGTTTGAAGTTCATTGGTTAGCAATCAGAACATTGCAAACAATGCAGTCCCTGTGTGGCTGAATTGACTAAGGGAAGTGTGTGGACTGAAGACACAGGAAGGCAGAGAGCAGAGGTTCACCAGGAAGGAATGTAAAAATAAAGAGCTTCAGCAGAAGGAAAGCCAGAAGGGATGAAAGTATTAATGTAGTATGCTGTCATACTAGCTAATAAAAAGCTAAGAAAAACAGGGGCTAGACAGTTTAGATGCACTTTACAACTTTCAAATTGCCATCAAAGTACCTAGTTGAGTGGTGAAAACATCCGTGGGCCATGGCATAGAGGCAGAGAGTGAACAGTACTCTTTAAGGGACATGAATAGGGAGAGAGACAGACAGAAAAAGGCAAGTTAAACAGGGAGGGAATGAAGTGTTTCCCCCCATTAAGTTCCTATCTGGTTCCAAAGCTATTAATCTTTCAAAAGAAGTTTTTCTGAATCCTGCCTTTGAGATAAGATTCTCAAGTAGTGAATAGTAAGCATAGAGAAGTCCCATAGAAGTTTGATATTGTAACAGGATTGAATTTGGTACAGTACATTTCTACAGGGTGTTTTTGGTCATTGTTATCACATGTAGACTCTAGTAATTATCAAAATGAAGATGCAGAGTCACTCCAGTATCACAAACATCTCCTTATGCCGTATGTTGATAAACACATTAGCCTCAATCTCTAACCCTGAAACCACCAGCCTGTTTTCTACCTCTATGTTTTGTCATCTGACAATTTTATATGAATGGAATCACAGAACATATAATATTTTGAAATTGTTCCCCAACCCCACTTTGCCCTTCAGATAAATTGTTGTATATCTCAGTACCCTATTCTTTCTGATTGTTGTGTGGTATTTTATGGCTGGACACACAGTTTCTTATCCAAGTCTACAGATGAAGGACATTGGGTCTGGTTTCTAGTTTGGGACTATTACAAATAAAACTATATACAAGTTTTTGTGTGAATGTAAGTTTCTGTTCCTCTGGGACAAATGCCCAGGGTTTTAGCTGCTGTGGCAAAGGTTATTTGCATGTTCAGTTTTTGAAGAGATTGCCAAAGTCTTTTTCCCAGAGTACTGTTTATACTCTATTTTCTTACCAGCACTTGAGTGACCTTTGCCTCTGGCCAGCAGGATATAAAATGCAGCTGCATTTCCCTTATGGCTGTTGCTTCTGGACATCTTTTAATGTACTTAGTGATTATCTTTGTGATTTGTTTTTAAACTTTTAATTACATTTATTAGCATGTACATGATGTAAGTACAGGTGAATGTATGCCGTGGCATAAAGGTCAGAGGACAACTTTCTTCCACCATGGGTTCTAGGATTAAACTCAGGTTGTTAGGCCTACCTGACACATGCTTTTGCCTGTTGAGCCATCTTACCAGCTCTTTTATGGGTTCTTCAGTGAAATATCTCTTTATACATTGCTTGTTTTCTAATTGGATTTTTAAATGTTAAACTTTGAAAAAAATTATTTTATGGTCCTGGGGATTGAACCCAGAGCCTTATACATGCCAGAAAAGTATTCTATCATGGAGCCATACTCTCTCTCAGCCCTAATATTAAGTTTTGAGGGGTTTTTATGTGTTGGAGATAGGTGTTTGCAAATAGGTACTTCAGATAGTGGTTTACAAATTTTCTCTCAAATTGTAGAAAAGAAAATTGTTTTGATTTGGATGAAATAAAATGTATTTTAGTGTGTCATGGAAGTTTTTACACACACACACACACACACACACACACACACACACACACACAAGCACACGTTTTGCCTGGATGCATGCATGTGCACCACATGCTTGTGGATGCCTTCAGAGGATAGAAGAAAACACCAGATCCCCCAGAAATGGAGTTATAGACAGTTGTGAGCTGCCTGGTATGAGTACTAAGAGCTGAACTCAGAGCCTCTGCAAGAGCATCAGGTGTTCTTAACTGATGAGCTATCTCTCCAGCTCCTTTGTTGAGTTTTTGAATCCAGGAATGAAGGAAGTATTTGTTTAACATTTGATTCTTTCATCTATATTTTGTAGTTTTAAGGTTTATGAAATCAGAGAATTCTACACAAAGTTCAGAATAGACAAACTGTTGGATATGATGCTGAATGAGATAAGCTAGTAACACAAGGAAAAGCCTTATGGGATTCCATTAATGTGAGGCACCTATAATAGGCACAACATTACCAGAAATAGTCAGCTTGTTGGTATTTGTGAGAGCTGAGAAGAAAAGTTATAGGGAGGTAGAGTTCAAAGAGAACAGAACTTCAGTGTGGAAAGCTAAGAACGTTTTTGGGAGGAAAGAGGCTGAGGACTGTGTTTGAAATTCTGCCTTAACAATAGCTAAAATGGTAAATTCTATGCATATGTTACCACACAAAAATCCTAAAACAGGGATGGAGATAGCTCAGTTAGTATAGTGCTTGCCTAGTGTGTACAACTGTTGGGGAAGTTTATTTTTAGTTATGTTTGAAATTGTTTTATACACTGTTGAGTGAGGGGCTCTCCTAGGTCTTGGTGTTTTGTATTGTCTGCAGGTGTTGGATTTCTGTGGGCAATGTTTAATTGCTTATGATCTGCACATGGTATCAGTAGAACACCTAAGGAGTTCTGAATCAATAAAATACCTGAGCTGAGATGCTCAGGATTCCACTGTCTCTTGAGTATGGGGCTGGCCAGGATAGTGGTTCCCTCTGCTGAGGTCTGGCAGAGTTTGCAGATATGAAAATGCCTCCTTGTTGTCCCTGGTGAGCTGCCATGGTAGGTGAACAACTACATATAGCATCATAGGTTTGATTCCCAACACTGCATAAAACAGATGTGCTGGTATGTGCCAGTAATACCATCACTCAGGAAGCTGATGTAGAAGGATGAGAAGTTTAAGGTCTCCTAAGCTACTTAGTAAGTTTAAGATCAATCTGGGATACATCGACTCAAACAGGCAGATGTTCCCTCTTCCCAAACTCTAAAAAGCTAGGGTATTATGTTAGGAGACCTTGGAACTTTAACTTTTGTTTGCTTAAATTTTTATGTGGAAGAGGAAAATCCAACCTGACTGTTTTCTACCATGTAAAAGTTCATACTTGTGGCCAGTACTTACCTTCATGGTTCCTAATTATAGTCCTGTTCTCTTGGGTTAAATTGGACATCATGAATTTGTGGTTCCTTCACATATTTCTCTAGAAGGTTTGGCAAAAACCAAGAGAAGCTTAATGGATAGTCAGAACTAGGCTGCGGTCTTCTGGGCAAGTGTATTAGTAGAAGCAGAGTGTACCATAGAGTAATAAGGCCAATGCCCTGCCTCTCAGGTTGTCAGCAAAGGGTACTGGATGATGGTGGCATGATCAGGTAAAAGATTAAGTCATGCCAACAAAGGGTGATAAGATTCAGGGAAAATAGTGAGCCAGAGCTGCCAAAGATAGAAAATATGTGAGTGTGAGGTAAGGAGATATCTGAGAATAAGAATTATAAGAAGTCGAGGTTAGAAAGAGTGATGCCAAAGACTGCTTGGTAAGGCAGATCCTGGAGTTTGAAGCATGGGAAGATGAAGTTTGAGGAAAGTAAAAATTTAAACTCAAGAAATTTGACAGTAGAAATGTAAAGGTGCTTGCTAATATCACAAAGTCACTTTAAATGATGGGATTTGAGTCAAATCCATAAAGATATTTAGAATGTGGGGCATACCAGCAAAGTCAGAAGTAATGAGGAAGAAGAGGGAGAAAGCTATGCAGGCAGCATAGTTTGCCATGGGAAAGTGTCTTTGTAAGTAAGTCTTAGAAGAGAAATTTAGGTGAAAGCAGGGTTCAATTTTATAGCCATGTTATTAAGTTCTAGATGTTTATATACCTCTTTGCACTGTTTCTGGTACTGGGGACATAGAAATGAAACAAAGATGCTGCCTGCAGTAAATGCCCAGCCTACTGGGGAAGGCAGACTCAGGAATGATTCTACACCACAGAGTGAGAACACCTGTTAGACCTAGCTGTAAGGGGATGACCAGCTTGGTGATGAGGCCCAGGTCATGAGAGAGGTAGGTGATAAATACTCTGAGAAGGCTCATCAGGTGGGTGCCATAACATGGAGTAGTCTTCTATAGCCATCAGAAGATGAGGGCAGACAGTGCACTATTACATGGACATTTTAGCCTGAGTATTACATATGAGAGTGACAAGGGATAATTTGCATCTTAGAGAATGTGAAAAAAAACAAGTGTGGTGGCTTATGCCTGTAATCTTGTTCCTATACATGGAAAAAAGACAGGTTCAGTATATTCTTTTCCTTATCAAGAAGTTTCTTTTATCATGACTGGTATGTTGTTTTATGATAAAATGTGGTTACTATAAGCATAAATAAACATGAAGTTACCAGAATCACATTTCCTGGCTGTAAAGAAGTCATAAGCAACACCTAAGAACACTCCCACTGATTGCTTAGCAGGCTTTCCTGCTAGAGAGGTAAATGTATGCTTCAGAGAGGATTATGAAGAGAAAGTCAGGAAGCTAATTAGAGAAGCAGCAGATGTGGTTGTGGAGGTGAAGGGCTCTGAGCATCTAGCTCTACCATGAAATAGGTCAAGCAAGGGTTCCTCCAGGGGAAGGTGAGTTGGAGAGATAGGAAAGCTTGAGAAGGAAAGCAGAACTTGATAGAGGGACTGGAGAGATTGAGAGATTGATAAAAGGACAGCTTAATGGAGAGCCTATAGAACTTAATGGAGGGACAGAAGAGCTTGATAGAGGAACTAGAGAGCTTGATGAAGGGTTGGAACAGTTGGATTCAAGGTCCTCACTCAGGCTGTACATGGGCTCATGGAGGTCAGTTTCAGGGTACTAGAAACAAGTGGATGTAGACTTTGGACCAGGCATTAGATGGAAGCTAGATTTCCTGGTTTTGATCATTATTTTGTGGCTGTTTATGAGAATCTTTATACTAGTAAATGTGCACTGAAGTAATGAGAAAGTTCTTAAGGGTACTGTTGGGGTCTGTGATCAGACAGTAACTTTCACACACTGAATACATTTTAAAGCAAAATTTATTTAGCTAAAGGAAAGAAAAGAAAAGAGACATATACTGGTGTACCGGGAGCCTGGTATACATCAGAAACAATCACATATCCATAACGAAGAAGGGTGAGAGCCATTAAGCATGAATCTCATACATCTTTTAAAGAGAGAAAAAAAAAAACACAAAGCAGGTGGTTTTCTAGATTAGCCAAGGTTGGCAGACAGAACAATGAAGTAGCAACTGTCCTTTATTTATATTGGCTAGCGAGGACCCAGGAATGTTATGTTCCTTGTTACCTTGGCAGGTGAAGGGTAAAGAACAGGTTATGTTGTGGCTTCCTTGTCTTCTTAGTAATAGGCCCCTTGGTAGTGGGCCCTATTCCCTTGGTAGAGGAAACTTAAACTTAAGCCAGGAAATGGAAACTTAAACTTAAGTCAACTAAGATGGAGTCTGAATCTAAAATGGAATCTGAATCTAAAGCTCTTGACAAAAGATCTCAACAGTACAACCCCTGAAACTTATTCTAAAACATTTTAGAAAGATAATATGTGAGAACAAAGGCAGCTTGAACTACATTCAAAAGCTAGGCTGTAGGGTGTGACATTGGTTCTAGTCACACTTAAGAAGGCCAACAGCCATCTGGACCAGCAACTTGGGTAGAAGCTGTGTCTTGGGTTGATGTGTGAGCATATGTGAATTGAAGAAGTTACAGACTTGGAAGCTGGTGTGTGACCGGGTTGGAGTGCTCTAGACAGAGTCAGAACACTGAGGACCTTACCTTATCATCACAGTCAATCTTCAATGATTTCCATGTGCTAGAACAGAGCAGTGACAACCAGAATGCCCCTTCAGATCCCTTCTAGATTAGGTTGCAAGGATTCAAACTTTTCACACTCAGGATCTTTTTTTTTTAAACCTGTTCAAGTGGGATGCCTTAGGTGGAAAGTTCTGTGGAATCTTCTGTTGATAAACTCTGAATGATGAATTTGTATTCAGTGGTAGATCATTACTAGGGTGTTCTTCCTTGTTGAGTAAACTTTTTCTGAGGAGTCTGTTCACTCCAGATAAGGAAACAACCAAAGAAATAAAGAAATGATTCCAGATATCCAAAAGTATCTGGGTAAGCCAATGAGTTTAATTAGAGATACTTACAGGAGCACAGGTTAAGGGTTTTTGGCAGGAACATGGGCAACTTATAGGTATACAACATTACTGAAGAAAAAATTCTCTCAGTAATTGTTAACTGCCTATAAATTCATGGAAAGGGGCAGAGCCTCCTGAGCCCCTCTCCACTTGATGGAAAGTTAATTGGATCAGTCTTGTGCTGCTTTCCTGTGGGCAATCTCAGCTGCCAAGAGTTCAAGAGGGAAAACTGGCATGCCATGTCTGGAGGACAGTATTTCAAAATACCTCTAAGCTCCATTGTCCTTTTCTGTCTGCATAAAAATGTTGGATAAGTTTCCCATTTCCTCCTATTTGGGCTGCTGTCATAGCTGCTTTGACCAAGGATGGCACTGATGTTCTGGTACTTAGGACTTAGGTGATTTCTGTGTTCTACTTCACCTGCTCCCTCTGGAGATCTAGGACATTATCAATAAGTCCAGTCTAGAGAGACACATGGGAAGGATAGAGTTCCTGATCAGAAGCCCAGTTGAAGTCCTGCCGGACATTCATAAATCACTGGCATCTCTGTGAGGGAGATCAGTGTGTCTTCCATCCTCCTAACAGCCTGGCCAATGCCCTCTGGAGAGAACCAGCCACTCACCATAGAATCTAGTTATATGTTAAGCCTTTTTTCCATCTCTTTTGAAAGTTTTTTAGTTTCACATTTAAAAAAATTTCTTCTCTCATAATACATCCTAACACCCTTCTTCCCTACCCTTCACTCCTCCCAGATTCCCCCCATCTTTCCTCTTTTCCTGATCTACCACCTCCATCCTTCCATTCCCACCCCAACTACTCCCCAAGAAAGAGCACTCCTCCCAGGATTATTGCTCAAACCTGACACAGCAAGATGGAACAGGGTCAGGCACTATTCCCTACTTCAAGGGTAGTCTAGGCAATTCAATGAGGGTGGGGGAAGAAGAGTCCCAAGGTCAGGCAAAAGGTTTAGAGACACTTCCCCACTTGAGCACCAAGCCAGGCAACCTCAAGACATATTTAGGGGATTTCATGTCTACTGCTTCAGGTTCTGTGAGCCCCTAAGAGTGCTGGTCAGTTGACTCCATGGATCTGTTCTCCTGGTGTCCTTGACCCCTCTGGTCCCCACAATCCTTCTTCTACCTCTTTCATTGGGCTCCCTCAACTGTGTAATTTGTTTGGCCCTGAGCCTCTGCATCTGCTCCCATCAGCTGCTGAAAAAAGCCTCTCTGATGAAGAATAGGCTAGGCATTGATCTGTGAGGAGAGCAGGATAATTTTAGAAGTCCTCTCCTGGCTATCCAGTCTCTAGTTTCTGTCCTGTCCTGCAGTATGAGTCATAGATTCCCTCCTTTAGCACAGCATTCTACCCTTCTTGTTGTACCAGTGGATCCTGCATGGAGGATAGGCCATAGGTTGAAGTTTTTGTGGTTGGAGTGATGTCCCAGTCCCACCAGTGGAAGGCTTGCCTGGTTACAGGAGATGGCCTGTTTAGGCTCCCTATCCTCCATTACTAGAGGTCTTCTCTAGGGTCTCCTTCATTTGTGGTGAGCCCTTCAGACTCTGGGCCTAGACTCTGCTGTAAGCCTCTGGCTAAAATTGCCTAGTTCCATTATTGGGAGATCTGAGCATAACTGAGTTACAAAATATTATAACTGCCCGAGAGAGGCTGGTTTCAGGAAAGTCAAGGTTATCTAAAGGAGGGTCCTTTCTCCTGCTGAACATTCAGCTTTATCATGTGAGACTATTGTCCTATATGGGCATCTAACTCCACCTAGAGAAGCTACTTCCCTGAGTAAACAATTAGCTTCCCTGAGACAGGTTACCTCCCAGGATAAACGTCCTGCTCCATCAGAGAAAAGGGAAGTCTTAAAGTTTAGGATTATCATTATCTTTGTAACTTCTGTCTCCAGCAGAGAAAAGGGAAATCTCAAAGTTTAGAATTAACTAAAGAAAGAGATGTTTTTCTCATGTGACTGATATGCTGCATTCTCTGTGATCATTATCTTTGTAACTTCTGTAACTGCACATAGCCCCTTGAGGGAAGGGGTGTAAAAGTTGAGAGAAAAATTAAACGTTAGCTCCATTCCATCTAGCTCAATGACGCTGTGTGTGTCTGGTCTATTCCTTTCCCTTTGTGTCTCTTTTTCCCTCTCCTCATAAGACCCTTCAGTCCCACTCCCCATTCAGGTACTTTCCGACTTGCCAGGTGGGCCCTGACATTCATTGACTCCAGTGAGTTTCCACTGTTCAAGGTCTCCTGATTCTCCCCTATATATCTTCCAATTCTGGCTGTCTCTCCATATATTCTCTCCCTCTAGCCCTCTCCCCTGTCCTGGTCTCTTCTTTTCCCATTTCCATCTTTCCCCATGAGGCCGGCATAATCAGTTCTATTTCCTTTTTACCAGGGAGATCCGTATGTCCCCACTGGGGCCCTCCTTGCCGCATAATCTCTCTGGGTCTGTGGATTGCAGTATTTTTGTCCTTTGCTTAACAGTTAACATACACATAAGTGAGTACATTACCATGTTTGTCTTTCTCAGGATAATTTTTTTGAGTTGTATCCATTTGCCTGCAAAGTTGATGTAGTCATTTTTATAAATAGCTGAGTAGTACTCCCTTGGGTATATGTGCCACAATTTCTTTATCCATTCTTCAGTTGAGGGGCATCTAGGTTATTTCCAATTTTTGGCTATTATGAACAATGCTGCTTTGAACATAGTTGAACAAGTGCCCTTATAGCTGGATCTTGTGGTAGGTCAATTTCCAATTTCCTAAGGAATCACCATATTGATTTCCCTAGTGGCTGTACAAGTTTGCACTCTCACCAGTAATGTAGGAGTGGTCCCCTTGCTCCACATTTTTTTGCTAGCATGAGCTGTCCTTTGTGTTATTGATCTTTACCATTCTGACAGGTATGAGATGGAATCTCAGAGTAGTTTTGATTTGCATTTCCCTGATGGCTGAGGATGTTAAACATTTCTTTATGTGTTTCTTAGCCATTCAAGATTCCTCTTTTGAGAATTCTTTGTTTATATCTGTACACCATTTTTTAATTGGGTTATTTGTTTTGTTGGATGTCTAATCTCTTGAGTTCTTTATATATTTTGTATATTAGCCCTTTATTAGAAATGAAGTTGGTGAAAATATTTTCCAATTCTGTAGGCTGTCATTTTGTCTTATTTACAGTATCTTTTGCTATACAGAAGCTTTTTAGTTTTATGA